>CP099847.1:11556577-12293278 GCA_030062745.1 Capitulum mitella | reverse complement strand
ACGATCAGAAAAAGATGACCTGACTGAACATCACAAAAAATTACTTAAACTTTTATAATAATCCATTTTTAAACCACAACACGTACCAAAACTATTTTTACACGGCTCATACAAAAGCCGCATGAATTAAAAAAATATATAAAGGATTCCACACTCCCGTCAAGTAAACTCCCCTTTGGTATCCATTTAACACCTCGAGTCTTTCTGAAAGTAAAGGTCTCGGTGCCCAAAACAAGGAATTACGAAGGGTTACCCATAAGCATTCCTCGTTCTCGTGTCTTACTCATTGTGCTCACTCCGCCAGTTGGTCTTCCAATCGATTTGTATGACCCTTGAAATGGAAAAAAAAAAAAAAAAAAAAAAAAAAAAAAAAAAAAAAAAAAAATTAAAAATAAAAAAAAAAAAAAAAAAAAAAAATTAACATGGTTGATTCACCATGCCTTCTTCTGACAAAATGAAAGTTATCGTCCGCCTGTTTCCTTCATAGATGCTGTGCAGCCAGATGAAGGTGCTTCCGTCAAAGGTTTCGATCGTCTTCCATCGGTAGCTTACGACAAGATGATTACAGCCAGGAAGAAGATGCACACGGTAAACGCAACAAGACTCAGTTTGGATGGAACTGGGCTTTTGGTGTTATGGCTGCGCACCAATAACCTTGAAACTTACCATTAGACCTATAACACTGCATGGGACGAATTGAATTAAAACTGCTCACGGCAACTCCAATAACTTGGTCAAGATTTCATCCATGTACAACACTATTCTAAAGCACTGTCTCCTTTGCGACTAAGCGTATCAACAGAACGATCCTCTTATCGCCAAAACGTAGGTGGTGTGGCAACGTTTCTCGTTTGGTCTCAGGCTATCGGAAAATTCCACGACGGCGAGAAGAGCCTGGCACGACTGCGCCAGATATGTCCGCGCTGGGACGACGCCATGATCGCTGACGTCAGAGGAATATTCCAAATGCTCGACGGTAACGGAGATGGGATCCTTGACGTCAACGAGTTGTGAGTAAAGGACTCGCTCGTAAACGCTTTCCCAAAAGCGGCAAAACTGAGATGTAAATGTGCGTGGGCGTTCGTCACAGCCGCTGATGTACGCGGTTGCCGCCGGATTTCTGCCAACTTAAACAGGAATCCACTCAAGTACTGCCCACCTAACAGATAATGTTCCGAGTGACCTACCTGAAATGTGTGTCCCAAACGGCGGTCAGCAGGACGATGTACGATCCCCACCCTCCACGCCATAAGCCCCTTTCTGTTTCCCATGTCTTTGGCTCCAAGCAGTGCCGATAGGTATATTGCAATGTCTTATATACTGACCAAAGAAGGTTTACGTAAGCGTAAGAAATTGGGATGAAACGGATGGTTTCCTTTACTCGCATTCGTTCATTTTTCAAACAGAAAGTTTCAAGGAAACTGGCGTTGCTCAGATTAAAACTCACTTTCTAAACTTGACATCGAAACTGAAACGGTTTTCCGGGGGCGTCGTCAGGATTCCGCTCAAGGAGGAGGGCCAAATCGGATCAAAGGGGTCCTCGTAACCGATGGGGGCCCTCGCCATCGCTCTCGCCCTCATCAGGATTTCGCCAAGGCGGGGGATGGGGGTGTGGAGGCGAACTGTCAGCGCGGGGCACCCATTTTTTGCGCTTCAAATATGAAAAATGATGTAATTTTGCTCCTTTTACCATATAAAATAACCGAAGAAAATTTAAACGTGTCACCTCATTTGAGAAAATTCCGTGTTTTGTTCCCGAAAAAAGTGGCCGAAATATGGCAAAAAAGACGAGATTTTAGGCGGTCCCGTCCCTCACTCCATTTGAAATGTGTCTATATCTGGTCCAGAAGCCCGTCTGTCCCCTCCCCAACCCGTAACTTCTGGGGATTTTTTGTCAGCTTAGTTTAGGTTCTCTCTTGCAGTTACGGGGACACTTTCGGTCAGGCCGTCTGCCGTGACAGGACCTTCTAGTGGTATCAGGTTCTTTTCACAGTTTCGCGTGTCCCGCGGGACGTCGCAGGCGCTCCTTTCACAGTTTCGGGGGCACGTCGGACAGCCTCAGGGGCCCATCTGCCAGTTTCAGGGACGCATAAATCATCTCGGGTTCCCTCCTGTCGTCACTGGGGCGTTTTTGCTGTCTAAGGAGCCCTTCGGGCACTAAAAAAGCCCTCCATAAGTCTCTCTCTGCCGTGCCAGAGGCGCCTCTGGCAATCCTCTAGGTCTTTTGGCCGTTTCAAGAGCAGTCTGGACGTCTCAAGGTTTAGTAGTTTCAGGGGTCCCTCTGGTCGTCTCAGGGGCCCCTATTGCTAGGGACTTCTAGTTAGCAGTCTCAAAGGTCCCTCTCTAGCAGTCTTAGTGGACCCCTGTGGTCCTGGGTACCCCTCTTATCGTCTCTGGGAAACATTTTTGTCATCTCAGGGTCTCTCTGGCAGTTACAAAAGGCCTTTTGGCAATTTCGGGGTCCCTGTGCAGTGTCATAGGCCCTCTGAACGTTTCCGGTGGTGTCCATGGCTGTATCAGGGGTCTTCTTCTGTTACATGAGGTATATCTGGCATTCTTTTAGGACCTCTCTAGCCGTCACAAGGGTTTTTTGTTGGCGCTTTACGGGGCTTCATTGGCAGTCTCTGAGGATGTTGCCCGTGCCAGGAGCCCGTTCATTACACTCGAGATCCTCTGGCCGTCCAGCGCCCCCATTAAACCCAAATGCCGTGTCAGAGGTCCTTTTATCGTCTTTGTCTCGCAGGGGCTCTACGACCTTTTTGGCGGTCTCAGGATCATCTGCGGTCTATGGGCCCATCTTGCCGTCTCATAAACCAACTGACCTTTCCGAGGGCCCTTGGCAGCATGAAGAGCCCCTCAAGGTTTCAAAAAGGCCAGTGTAGCCCATTTGTGGCTCCTCTCGAGGTTGGGAAGACCACCGACGAATCCCCGTTCAGGGAACCCCTCTGGCTGGCCAAGGTCTCCTTATGCCGTGTCAGGCACCCTCTTAAGTTCTTCCGTCTCAGGTGCCTCTGTGGCAATTTTAGCAGTCTCATGAACCCTTTGCAGTGTTGGGGCCCCTTGCGGTCCAAGGGGCCCTTGGAGAGTTTCAAGGGCCCTTCTTTCTATCTCAGGGGTCATCTTGCCGTGTCAGGGTCTCATTAGCCCTCCCGGAGGCCCTCTGACTACATCAAGAACCTTCAACTTTTCTCTCACAGGGGCTTCCTAGGGACTCAGTTCTCATCTTGGCCGTCTCAGGGGCCCTTTGAGCCATCTGGCGGTCTCAGGGACAGTCTGCCTGGGGCCCTGTTGTGATCTCAGGGGCCTTTTGGGAGCTTTAGGAGTCCTCTATGCATCTCAGAGGTCATCTAAGCCTCCAGGAGGCCTCCATGACTGCATCAAGAGCCTGTCAGGTTCTTATACAGACCCCGTGAATCTCATGCGGGGCCCCGTCGGGGCTCCTTTTAAGCATGACAGGGTCCCTTTCTCAGGTCTTAGGGGGGAGGGGGGCGATCGCCCCAATTGTTCTCCCTTTGGATCTACGCCTGGCCTTCGTAATCAGTGGGGCTCGATGTGGTTAAAATTACTGTCGGTTTGTAAAAGGCTCCGCTTAAGTGCAAAGGGGCCCCATGCTCGCCTGTAAAGACGTTGCTGCCGACCTGGCGGATGCCTCTTACAGGTCGACAGGGACATCTTTACAAGACAGCAGGGGCCCCTGAATGATAGCTGAGAGGCCCTGTTGGCCATGGGGATCACTGCCTGTCTGTAGAGGACATCCCATCCGCATGTAAAAGGCCCCTGTCGACCTCTGGAAGCAGGGGCAAGGGGCTTTCTTCCAGGTCGAGAGGAGGTCTCTTCAGAGGCTGACAGAGGCCCTTTATGGGCCTACAGGGGGCCCTCCCCAGACAAACAGTGAACTCCCCTACAAACTAGTAGCAACCGCTAAACGCTCATTCAGACTACGGTCGTCTCTTGATAGCACACAAAGCCTTCTTGTATATTCGGAGTACGTTTACTTAAAGTTTGTAGGCCTTCTTCTTAATGCCTAAAATATTCCTCTTTTGCTTTAATTGTCCGTTTCTTACAGTGTAAGACACCATGCAGGCGTCTCACGCTATCCAAAGAACTGGGCCCGCTCGGCTGCCAGGGAGCCCCGCTTGGCTTCCAGGGGTGGGGGGGGCATGGCCCCTTTGGGACCGACCGCCACTGCGGTTGTCGTCACACGCTCTCGCACCTGCTGTAAATTTGTTTTGGATTTAGAATAGGCACCACCATGTGAGAAACTATGGCTACAAGTTTTAACACTACTTGTGACGACGCTGCCTGGGCTTGTACTTTCTAGAGGCGTAAATTGTTACTTGTTTTGCGTGTTTTCTGTCTTTTGTTGATGGTTTCTGCATATCGTTTTTTTTTCGTAGTCTTGTTCTGCCGTTTTATTTACCCTTTTGTTGTGATATGGCATTACGAAGACCCAGTTTTATTGTTCCAAGCATATTGTTTCGGACCTTATATACATCCGTTTCTACGGATGATTATTCAGTAAACTAAAACCGAAAGTTAACAAAAATGAGATAAGAATAGTTCATGTTGACTCATAAATAGCAATGCTGTCCTGCAATTCTAGGCAACACAGTGTTTAACGTAAGTAACTTTATACGTTCAGTGAAAGAGCCCACGAAACCAGCTGGGGTTAATCCGTAATTTCAGCTTTGACATAAGCAGAAAACATAGCAGGCAGTTGAAATGTGTTCCGTATTCAGTCATTACAAATGTTCTACCATTCGTTGCTTCCAGCGTTGTGTCGCCAGAGGAGGAACGCGAGAGAGAGAATGAAGAAGCTTCCCCCTGCCCAATGTACATGGATTTTGAAGGCTTCGTAAAGGTAAGCCATGGGCCTACCTAATGAAGCATGAATGGATTTCTGGCGTGAATTGGGCCAAGGCGAAATTTAAAAAGAGGATGTTGTCCTGATCTCAGAATTACTAGTCATTTTTGTCTCCGAGATCATCTTCTGTGCGTTATGTTTTCTTGAAATTTATCCTCGGAAAAAACCACCACATCAGGAAAAATCCAAAATTGATGACATACTTTGGAGGATGTCAAACTACAAAGCACACGATATGCCTCCGCCTCTAAGTAGGAGTGACATGGACCACCAACGGTGTACAGGGCCTAGTCAACACACTGACGGAGGTTTGGTAAATATGCCCGTGGGTAAAGTGAACAGCAAAGACAAAGTGTAGCCGGCTTAAATCATGTAACATGTGACACTTTGTACATCCTATGACTACTGGTGACGTCAGAATCTCTGAAACGAGTAATATGCGTTTTAATGCGTAATACTGAAATATGTTTGCATTAAATTTTAGGAGACAAAACCTGAATAAAAACATCAAGGAACGCCATACTTTGAATAAATGTCCCAAAAACTTCTTGTACGGAAATTCCAAGAACAAAAGTTTCGAGACATGGAAAATAGACTTGTATGTATCATCGCCCAAGATATTTACATATTCATATTTATAGTTTTATTTATATATTTATATGTATATTATTGCGTACATGTGTGTATCTTTATGTATAACAATATATATTTATATTTGTATTGCCATCTGACTTAAAGCGGACGATACAGACCATCGACCAAAACGACAAAAGGCTCATTAAACGCAACTGCGACCTTGTCTTTAATCAAAATGGCGTAAATGAAAACAGAATTACACATGCGACACACTGTGCATCTCGTTCAAGGAGCCTTAAAACAACATGATGAAAAACGAGGACGAGGATAAACCAGGAAGGCCTCGTCCAGAATGCTATGCAACATCACATGCAGCATCATCATGCCATGCAAAATGAAAACTACTCGTACTGGAGACGGTTATAATAAAACGACAGCCACCTTACAGATATAGAGATAATATAGGGAAGACCGGGGTCAAATGTTACATTTTTTACCTTTTCGGTCCTGGGATGAAAATATTTCGGGTTGGGGAACATTTTCTCGGATTGTCACAAACCCTGATATTTTGCCTTTGTAGCGGATATGAAAAGATCCCGAAATAACGACTTTAAGGTATCGAAATTACTGTTTCAAAAAGTTACTTCAGCTGTTACAATTAACCCCAGGTACGGGGTAAATTGTAACAACACCTAGGGTCAAATGTAACATATTAGCGAATGGTGTAGTGGTGTAGTGAAAAACACTTTTGTCGAAAACAGCCTTTATTGAACAACATTGTCTCTTACATCTTGAGCCTTTCCTGGAATAAAATCACAGCTCCAGTATAAAAAATACGATTTTGCAACGGCGTAAGGCTCAAGTACTCCAGCAGCTTTTCCTGAATTAGATAACAGCTCTACCTTTCTCAGGCCAAGAACTGACGCCTCATCAAAAGCAGAAGACGTCTTCTTCATCATCACTGCTGCTTTCCCTGCCTTCCGTCTTCCGAGCCCTCTTCCCATCAGCCTTTGTCTTCTCTTCATGCTTGTCCTCGTCAAAATTGAGTTTCTTCGATGCTTGTTTGCAATCCTTTCGACTCTTTTTTAACTCTATCGCTCTCTTTTCTAGAGAGTCAGTCAGAATTGCGGCCTTTCGCTTTCGACCCGCGCGGTTGTTTTTTCTTGGACCTGCCATGGGTAGTGGCCGAATCGCTTCAGGGGTGAGCTGCTTCGAGGCGATCCCCGATAGACGAGACTGTTCGATCCCCGATGGATCAGGCTTGTCGATCCCGAATGTATCAGCCTCTCCAGGAATGATGCATGATATACATCATCCATGATGCATGGACATCATAACGTATTTCCAATGTAACATTCATAGAACGACAAATTAAACTATATACAACTGTCCCATACTTCCCCCGGAAATATCCAAATGAAGTCAAACTAGAATTATTTAATCACTAAAATAATCAATAAACAAAATAATAAAATATCTTAATAAATCCGCTGTGAAGGTGAAACATCTAAGGTAAGACCACGGTGACTAGCCGCCAAGAATGTAACAGCGTCTTAAAATTAAAACTGGCAAAACAGTACCTAAAAGATAAATCAAGGATTGGTGACAATAATGCCGTAAGTATGATTTTTGAATGATGTTGATATTGAATTTGGGAACAAAATTGCATGTTGATTAATTGGACGGGGCATGTTTCCATAGCCTCCGCCCCCAGTGGTTACATTTATGCCAAGTGCATTGATATTTTACATAAATGTGGGTTTAATGGTCTGGCCATAGGGGTCAGTTGTAATACTGTTACATTTGATCCCAGCAAAAATGTTACAATTGTCCCCGTCACGCTACGCCATCTTTAAGACAAAAATGACGCAAAACAAGGCGGCGTGGGCGGCAACTGATGCACTCATTTTTTGACCAGGTACCCCCACCCACCCCACACAAACTCTTAAATCCGTGTCTAGTACGATACGTGAATGAGCTGACCATATTAAAAGATAAACAAAGTTACAATACACTCCAGAAAACACAATTGTGAAGAGCACAATCGACTCACCCGCCGCACTGGCCTGAAACCCCGTGAGGAAAAAGAACAGTTTACTGCGCATGTCCAGTAGTGCCTCCATTGTCATCCATCTGTAAGTTTCGAAGTAAAAGCTTCTGTTACAATTGTCCCGTGTTACATTTGACTCCGGTCTCCCCTACTGTTCACCTCTGGAGAGTGAACGCAGACCATTTGACTAGAAGAGCTTCGAAAACTATTGGTATAATTTTCTAATGGAAAACGGCGTTCGATAGTCTGTAGCAAGATCTACGTATTTCTAAAAAAGGAACGCTGAACATTGTGAAATGGGCATATGAGGGTTTAAACGAGGGTATAAACAGGGATTTACTTATACAAGTTTTTTGATTAAATTTTATGCCCGATGTTTTCTACTTCATGTTCATGCTCATACTTCATTTTGACCCACATTGATAACTAATTACTTATGTTAGGAAGAGTTCGATTTTCAAAATTTATAGGCGTATACGTGAAAAGAAGTACACGTTTTTGGGAAACGTTAATTCATTCCACAAATTCTTTTGAACATGGCTAGTTTATTTGTGTTCTGAAATCATTTCCATGGGTGTTACATGCCATAATATATACAAATGATGAGTGATCATAGGCGGATGCAGTTAACAGAGAAAGTGGAGTAACTTTCTATATCGTGAACTGTTGGTAACTGGCTATCATATTCAAGCATCCTATGAATGCTATTTTGCACTGTGCTCAACCAGGCACCGCCAGCTGAGTGTCAGATATTGCACGTCCTCGGTTTTTCGTAAATAACTTCTGAACCTTTTGAGCCAGCCCAACCAAGCTTTCAGTGCCTGGCCAACAATCAGTGTTACATATTCTGACATCAAGACTATTCCCATGCTAGGTCAGGCCATGAAGATATGAAGTCATAAGTGGACCCGTTCATGCATGTTTTTGGCTAACCGGGACGTGGCACGAACGTCCTTCGTTTTCTGACAATATTCGCGAGTATAATACATGTAATATTTGGATTTGCATGGACACAGTCCCTAAAAGAATATACAGCCGTGTCACGTCAACATGAGAGGTCATACTAGGTCACACGACGACACCTAGACATAATTTGCGTTGGGAACGAAAGAAATGCTTGCCGCTGATCTTCCTCATCGTTTAAACTAGACGAGCTGATATATATGCACCTCCTAGTAAGGTCCACTAAATTTATTGTGAGACCATGTAAGGTCACGTCAAAGATACGACGAAATGAATTGCAACGTTGTCTGCGGAAGACTGATCAGTAGCGGCAGAGAGCAATTGTCGCTCCTGGTAAGAAAAAAGAAAATGGCTGTCTGTCCTAACCTGTCTCGAACATGACCCGATCACGAGCAGACAGAACAGATTTGATTATCACGAGATGTCATTTCATCTCTCTTCTTGACGCAGTTTACAGTCCCAGGGAGTAATTATTGCTCTTTGGCAGGAAGAGTAATGCAACCTTATGTGACCTAACCTAGACTGACCTTGGCTGGATGAAAATCAGGTGATGCAAAACTGATCATAAGAAGGTTTAACTTCGGTCCTTTTTGTGACGTGGATCAAAACGACTGCGACTAAGTATCAATCTTTGGCAGGTACAGTAAAACCAATATTTCGCCTGACCTAGATTGTCCCTGACCCGACGTATTGTAAGATCAGGAAATGCTTCTGATGCAGAAGATCGTGACCTTTCGTTTGAAACCTAGTGGAAGGCTCTTGCACCAGTATTGCCGATGACATGATGTACGAGCCGGCGTCAGCTTTTCCGACGTCGTGTTGTGCGTTTCACCTGGCCTATGACGCCATCACATGACCTGTGACATCATTCAGTCATGTGACCAGGGTTAACATAATCTGAATCTCAAGACTCAGGGATATCGACTAGTGGTAAACCAGTTCAGATCCGACCGTTAGATCCTGAGAAAACAGAGGGATGCCCTTTGGGCAGCCCCATATGATCGCGGGTATGAAAGCACGCCAAGTGGTGGTGCTGGTGGGTTTAAGTTCGCATTCTGAGGTCATAAGAACACCACATTTTGAAGCAACAGAATTATAGGCATAGCCAGGACACATAAATGGATAATTTTGGGGGGATGTAAAGTTTTATGTCACATATTCCACTTTGGAGAGATTATGTGTGTAAAGAAAACATCTCCATATATGTCTAATGCCATATTATGCACACATTGCAGTTGCTCATATCCGGATGCAGGTGCCAGAAAAGAGGGGTCAGTAACTAAATGGTGATCGCTGTGTTTTATTCCGTAAATCGAGTCATAATTTGTCAGGAATCAGAAGAAATTAAATACAACCTTCTACATTACCCTGGAACTGCCTCTCATTTCTGTTTCTACTGATATACATATGGCATTTGATCCAAATATATGCGGAACTGGCAAACCAATCGCACATATACAGATGTCTGTTAGGCCCGCTGAAATATCTGACCTCGTGCGTAGGTAGGATTTTCCTCAGGGGAGGGGGAGGGGAAAATGTCAAATCTTGGTCATACGAGATCACTAATGCATGAATCGAGAGATTATGAACGAGACTTTTGTTATTTGCCCATACATTTGAAATTTTGAAAAAATCATGGACTTTCGCAGGGTTTTAAAAATAGGAAGAGTACTATTCCAACAACTGAATTGAAAAGAAAGTTAAAAACACCTTTTTAGCTTCTCATATGTCATGTTATGCTGAAAAAGTACAATCGTATTACAATGTTTGCATAATGTTAGCATAGGCGGTGCCAAGGACATGAAAAAGGGGAACTGTTCTTGTCTGGTCACATGTTCTTCAGGCGAATTTACGACTTTTGACCTTAAATGACCTCCAGTGGCCTTAGAGTCACTTGGAATGATTTTGTGTGTGTTTTATATTACTTGAAAACGTTTCCAATCATTTCAATTCACTCTATTCTTAAAATTCCATTTTACGTTAATTGTGATATTGGGTGCGTACACCGACATTCTAGGTCATAGCTCCGTGACCTGACCTGATATCAAGCTGAAACGTGGTACACAAATAGAGGGCGCCCTACTACGTGAAACGTACTCCGTGTTTGGCATTTGAAGAAACAGAGCCAAAATTATTACTATAAAACCAAATTTTGACTTCTGACCTTGGCCTGACCTTGTGAAGTAACCTCAGGCGAACAAAATTATATTTATGTGTTTCATACAGATACAATACATCCATACGTCCATATAAAGTTTTAAGTTCTATCTTAAAAACGCTATTTTTAGCAGACATTTTTCTTTTACTCCCAACAGGGCCAAAAATGGCCCGAGGTGCCTCCCAAAAACGTTGCCTGGCTCCACCCCTGAACAAAATAGAATTACGAAACTTTGTTACAATATGAAGAAAGGAGAGTTAGGAAATGCCACCAAGTTACGTGAAGCTGCGTCAAAAACCGTGGAATTGGCAAGCAAAAAACCGGAGGGGGCGGATTCAGCCCCCCGCCGGCAATAGGGTTGCATTTAGCTCATGTATGCATATGTTATAAACGATAAGTTGTTTATGTTTATAAGACGTGTTTCATTACAAACTACGACATGTTCCGGATTTACTAGTTTGTTAAGACATCTCTCTAGTTCCTTAGCTCTTCTTTTAGCGAAGTTGTGTAGGTTACGTATTAGATGAACAAAACCGCTCATTTATTGACATACTAATGTTTTAAGGTACTCATATCTCAACTTCAGAGCGACAAAAACTGGCACAAGTAAACACTTTTTTGTTCAGAGCGGGAGGGTATTCATGAATATACACACCTTCCCATATCTGAAATCGTCCCACGTCATGGCGTGTCCGCAGGATGGTCGTACTGTCCGCTGTAGTGGCGCTATGGTCGTCGTCATGTTGTTGCTCCATGTGCTGTAGTGGTGCGCCGTCGCGTAGATGCATAATCAGTCTTCTTCAGAGCGTCGTTGTTATGACACCAATGTAGTGTACTGAACGAAGTTTGCAGCCTTGATATCCACAAGTAAATTGGTGCACTACCTTCGTGTCATCCATATTCATTTTTCGTAGTTTCCATTGCTTATTATATCTATATCTACGTATGCGCGTGAACTATACTACGGGCACCCTCAGTAAATTACATGTCTTTCTTTTCAGTGCGCTTACGACATGGCGCAAGACTGGAGACGTAATGGGAACGCTCCAGCTGAAGTTGATTTGGTGGAGACTTTTATGATGTTTGCGCAGCACGATGAAAAGGGTACGCAGTACTCGTTGAACGACTTGAAGAATTTGTTTTACGTAAACAACTTCTACGTGAGAAGGATACGGGGCCAAAGCATAGGGCGTCAAATCCAGCATGGCTTTATGTAAACAGTGTGCACTCGAACAAGACGGTCTTTGAGGTGACTAAGGTCATCCTCAAAGGCAAGATATGACTGGAAAAGACCTTATGACGAATCGCTCCGAGGGCAGCCTGCTTCGGTCAAGACAACTCTTGTGCCCTGTATATCAACGACTGGTCTCATTGACACCCGTTTCATGTTCGCCGGGAGTTTGCTGATGTATGTGACTGTGAAGATAATATAGATTCGTCAAAAATGGCCTCTGGTTATTTGCGTTTTAACAGTCATTAAGTCGTGTTAGGGTCTACGTTAGTGTTGCAGATGTAGGGGGGACCAAGTATGAACATGATTCTGGATCTCAGCATTCCCTTGTCACTACAGCAAAGCCTTCTTTAATGCAAAGCCCTAGTTTGCAAGAATCGTCTTCATCGGGACGTTTTTTTTTGTCTCCGGAATGCGGGCGACAGAACCCGTTATTGCCCAGTTTCTGGTGACCAGTGGAACCGGCTTCATTGGTGCATCTAGAAGAGGAAACGTTCCCATGAGTTTGACTGTAACATTGCTTGCATGGATTGATCAAAGAGTTGGTATCAAGTTTTTTTTACTCTTCAGCACCATTCGAAACGGAACTGATCCACTGTCAAATGTCGTGGTAGCGCTAAGAAACGCTGTTCGGGTACCACTTAAACTTAGTTCCGGGCAAAGCGTCCATCCAGTAAGACAATTTTACCCCCTTATGTCCCAGATTTTCAAATGGCGGAGACACTAGTCCCCCATAGCCGCCGGGGAAAACTTCGCAGTGACGATCGCATCACCAATCACCATACCATGCACGGAAAGACAGCATTTCAAAACGTCATCTTCCCTCGCTGGCCTGAAGTGTAATGAAAGCCATCTTTGGTTGAAATATTGTTGAGAACAAAATTCAAAGAAGGCCAAATGGTTGGCGGTGAATATCGAACCTTTCTCAGCTAGCAGGCGGCTTTTCCCTCCTGTCAGCCACCCTGTCCTCCAGCGCTTTCACTGATACACGTGAGAGGTCAGCGCATACTTCGACCATCGGCCCTCTTCAGCGGTACATGAACATCCCGTGAAACAAAATCCAGCAGGGCCATTGTGTTTTCCCGATCAAAACACACCACGTTACCAGGCAGTCGTGAAAGAACAATCGCGTTGGTCGGAGGGTGCAGGCCCGGCGGTCAGGTGCTTCCGCCAGGAATCCTGCGGGCAGGGGGGGGGGGGATAAGCGGGGCACACCGGAAACGCGGAGCCGGAGCACCTGCCCGTCCACCCCTGTCGCCCTGACCTCCCGGCGATCGGGCCAATCGGGCAGCGCTTCCCACGGCTCGCTTCCGGCCGGCGGGCCCGTCGGCACGCCGTGCGCTGTCGCGTCTCCCAAGGCAGCGGGCCGAGCTGGGCCGCTGAGGCAGCCGACCGTGTCCGGCCGGGGGAGGGCCCGGCGCCCGGCGGGCCGCCACCAGGGAGCACACGGCCACTCTCAGGGTGCCGGCGGTACTTGCCGCGTCTCGCGCTTTGTTGGTTGCTGGCACCGCGTCCCCGACGACCGACGATACGACCTCTTTCTTTCGGCTGGTGGGTGGTGACGTGCCTGTTTCTCACCGCCAGGAGCTGTGGTGTTTATCTTTTTCACTCTGGTGGTGCTTTTTCACAGTCTCGCTTCACCGTGCTGGATCTCCCTCCCTGCAGTAGCCGGTGGTACTGTGGTGGACCTCCCTCCCTGCGGTGGCTGATGGCACTATGCTGGATCCCCCTCCTTGCAGCGGCCGATGGTACTGTGCTGGATCCCCTTCCCTGCGGTGGCTGGTGGTACTGTGGTGGATCCCCCTCCCTGCGGTGGCTGGTGGTACTATACTGAATCTCCCTCCCTGCAGTGGCCGGTGGTACCGTGGTGGACCTCCTTCCCTGCACTGGCCGGCGGCACTATGCTGGATCCCCCTCCCTGCAGCGGCCGGCGGTACCGTGTTGCCGGGCTGTTAAACAGGCCGTTAGCAGGCGCCGGCCGTCTCGGGTCACTCGCCAGGTGACCGGCCGGAGATCGGCACACACCGCTGCAGGAGATCCGGCACACAGGGCACTCCACCGCCGACCGCTGCAGGAGATCCGCTGCCCAAGGCAACCCACTCCACCGCCGTTCCGACACAAAGGACGTTCCGGCGCCGAGATCCGCTGCCCAAGGCAACCCACTCCACCGCCGCAGGAGTTCCGGCGCCGGAGTACTCCACTCCACTCTGACCAGTGCCAGAGCACGGCTGGCTGAGCTTCGAACAAGGGCGCTTCTGACGGACATTCCACGCGTCTTTTACCTCCGTACCCCCTATAGGGAACGCCCGCGGTGTCGAGTTCGCTGCGATCCCTCCAAACTGTCCGCCTACTGGACAAAACTGCTCACCTCACGACTGCCACATCAGTTTTTTTTAGGTCTGTCAAGAGAAACATGGTGCGAGCATGTAAACAGTGTGGCTGAATTCGAGAAACAACAAAGAAGAAAGAGGAACAATGTGCAAACATGTAAACCATAAAAATATAAAATGTATGTCTAAATTTATATGTAATATAAATTGTAAGAAGTATGGCTGATTTCGCACAATGTCACCACAGAAATACGGTGTTCCTGAATGATGCAACCCCATACAGCATGTAAGTAAAAGTATGCTGCAGAGATATTTTGGACTAATTCATTGGGACGACGTAATTTGAATGTGCTGTATTATTAATGGGGCAATTCATGGTGCAATCATCCATCTGATTGGCGACCATGGCTCGGTATTTCTTGTGGTTCCCCGTAATAATATGCATTTCTGTTTTTTTCCACCCAAATCTGAGCTGTCATGTATCGGGTTCGTATAACAACAACCACCGGCACGGGTCGATGCAGAAACCACGGTTATGCGAGAGAGCCAGTGGCGTAGCTCCAGCACAAATTTCTGTTCCGTAAAAATTAAATTACGTGGACAACTGGGAGCAGGTTTCGACACGGTCACCAACTACCGGTCAGCTCATTGGTACCGGTCAGACTACCATTGGTACGTCACTGGTCAGCTCAGACGGCCCAAAGAACGTCCCCCGTTCAGCTCATCACGTTCAACGGTCAGCTCAGATGGCCGTCCGTATGTCCCCGGTCAGCTCACTCGGCCGTCAGTGCGTTCCACGGTCAGTTCGGATGGCCGTCCACACGGCTCCCGCTCGGTTCAGACGCCCGCCTGTGCGTCCTCCGGTCAGCTCAGATGACCGTCAGCACGCTCTCCGGTGGCCGGTCGGCCCGGAGATCCGTAGTAAGTCCCGGTGACCGGTTGTACCGGTGTCGGGTCAGCGGCCTCGGCGCTGCAACGCGCCGAACTCTCGGGCCGGCGGAGCTTCGCTTAATCGCCTCCAGAGGGCAATGGTGAGGCGGCGATCAAGGTCGCGCGGCCGAGGGAGGCGCTGCCGCCGGCGCCGCCGCCGCCCGCCGAGCCGGCCAGTGAGGCCAACGTACGGCTCGGCGGTGGTGCGGCGAGAACGTGCCGGGCGGAGTGCGGCCTGCGTCCCCGGCCGGTCCGGACCGGCTCCACGGCATCACGCTCGGACGCCGCCGGCGAGCAGCAGCACTGGTGTCCGCGGTGACAGGCGGGCAGCTGTGCTGGTGTCAGTGGTGATCGGCAGACAGCCCCGCTGTTGTCCGTAGTGACCTGCCGGAGAGCTGGGTGGTTGTCAGTCGTGCTGCACAGGACAGCTGAGGACAGCTGAGTGACCGACGAGACAGCTGTTCTGACGTCGGTGGCGATCGACCCCGTGCTGATGTCAGCCTTACGCGCGGTGCCACAACCAACTACATCACTTCCAAGAGAGTGCGTGTGAGATGTGGGAACCTGTGTTTGCCGGCCTGCAGTCGTAACAGCCAACACAGTTATTATCGGACAAACCAAAGAAACTCGCCGCGAGAACAAAGCGTTCCTTGCAGGTAAGCCACGGTTGTCCTTCAGTCCATGCACTGCCTGGCACTCGGGACTCTTTCGTGCCGCGGGCGCTGATCACTGGTGCGTGGGCCTTGGTAAGTCGCAAGGTCTCTCGGCCTTGGCAGTGCCGCCGACGCCGCCTGCCCTCGCGAGCGGGGCTTAGACGTGTGAGGAGCACGCTGGGCTCGGCGACAGGCAGATGACGGCGTCCCTGAGGCTCATGTCACACTTCCCAAGGCCTTCCACCTGCGGAACAGCGTCGAATCAGCTGTTCACGTCACTGTCGTCGTTCAGGTATCCTTAGATGCAGCTGCTCCTTCGAAGAGAGACTATGAAAGGGATGGAGGCTATTGAGGTCGGATTGTCCTCCGGAGGTACGACAGTCGAGGTTCGTTGCCTTTTCCCGGAGAAATGCGAAGTGCGTCTGCGGCGCTCAGCCCGTTGTTCACGCCGTCGCCGGTTTGTGCCGGCCGGACGAGGTGGAGGGGGTGCGGAGTAATTAGTGCGTCGGCGGATGCCGGGACGGACGATGAGGTGGCCGCGGTCCGGACGGCCATTTCCTGGTCGGAGCCGCTCGGCTGCTGCAGGTGGTGCTCCGTGCTCACCGTCCAGAACAGTGACGCACCGTGGCCGAAGAATGCCGCACTGTTTCCGGAGCCGGCAAATGTCTCTCTCTCTCTCTCTCTCTCTCTGAGAGAGAGCTAGAGCTGCCCTCCTCTATGTGCAGGTGCGGAGGTGTGGACAGGCGGCCCGTGTGTCCAGGGGCGCTTTGACGCCGGACCCTGTGCCCTGATCCGGCACAGGGCTCCAGACCTGCCCGGCGTCCAGGTGCAGTGTCCAGGCACGGTATGGTTCCGGACCCTGAGCCTTGGTCCGGCACAGGGCTCCAGACCTGCCCGGCGTCCAGGTGCAGTGTCCAGGCACGGTATGGTTCCGGACCCTGAGCCTTGGTCCGGCACAGGGCTCCAGACCTGCCCGGCGTCCAGGTGCGGTGTCCGGGCACGGTATGGTGTCGTGCCGCCCTGTGCCCTGGCGCGTGGCTCCGGACTAGGGCACGCTCCACCGCACGGCGACGACGGCCAGCCGCTTGTCGCACCGCTGCCGCCGCCGCCGCCGCCTAGTTTATGGAGGAAGTAACCATTAGATCCGCTCCTCGGCTCAGTTGTTAGACACACAAGGCCCCTGCTGGATGAGGCCGGGCCGGGGAGAAAGGTCTTGTTTCCGGTTTCAGCGATCGTTTTTTAGCCGTAGAGTGATTTTGTTCCTTGTGCCGGGATTCCGGAAACTGAAACAATGATGGCGCGAAGAGGCGCCATTTTTTGGACATCCGGTTTACTATCGAACGAACTTGTTAAAACGTGAGTTTTGCGATGAGCGCCTGATCACGTTTATCCTCCGGAAATACCACATTTTCAAGGTGATAGCGGCCTACTTCGCTGCACTAACTCTGGACTTATACGGGATTACCCTGTTTGCCCTGTTAGTGTTTGTGTGTCATACCATCGTTGATGTTGAAATGACAGCCAGATCAAAAACTGTTTCCGTCATCGCGGAACAGTTGCGAAGCGTTGCCTTACAGTATTGTTTCGGTGATGTGTGTCACTGCTTCGGTAGGTAAACAGGGAGCGATGAGGCCGCTGCCCTTCCGCTCGAGTGTGCCGTTCTCAGTGGGACCTGAATTTTTGTTGAAGCGTAATCATGTGTTCACGGCGACCGACATTTTGCAAACGATGCGCTCGTGTTTCATGCTGTTTCTTACCTCACAGCAGCGCAAGCAAATGGTCCCTTCTGCAACAACTGGCCATGTCTCGTTGCTTCATTATAGTCGCCACGGCATGTCAGATTCGTCAGCTGAATACACAAGCACGTGGATCTGGAACGCAGCTGCATGGCAAGTTGTGCAACCACAGAGTTGCGAAATATTACAAAACGCATCCTTTTCTTGCGTGGTTGTCGGGGATTCCTGGTCCCAACCATCACCGTGCTCCACTGGCCGCGACTTGGCGCCTGGTAACCACCGACCGCGACAGACCTGGTAACCACGGGTCACGGCTGAGCTCATTGGCAAATCCGGGGGGGGGGGGGGGCGTCGGCGCCATGATCCTCTTTCGTTGGAAAGAGGGCCAACATGTCTGCCCCCCCCCCCTCCCGGCGGTAAAGTGCATATTTTGTTTCCGAAACTTTTTTAATATCCGTTAGGTTTGGAAAATGGCAAAACAGAGTGGTCGAAATTTAAAGACAAACCAACCTTTGGGGATAACTTAGGTTATATGGATGAAAGTTTTCCCCCTTCCCTTAGCGCATGGTCTGGATCTGCCCTGGGCTGAGCTCATGGTGGCCATTGGTCATGACTGAACTCCGGGTAACCACTGGTCGTGACTGAATTCCCGGTAACCACTGGTCGTAACCGGGCTCCCAGTGACAGCTGGCCGTGACTGGATCGGGATAACCCCTGCCCGAAACCGGACTCCTGGTAGACGCCGCTCCGGGTAGCCTCCAGGCTCGGGCAGCCTGGCGACCGGGTCCGGGTAGCCGGGTGACCGGGCCGGTACCCGGACGACTGGGCGTCCCTGGTTCAGGTAATGGCGGCCGCCGGGTCGGACGGCCGCCCGGAGAAAGTCTGGCGGCCGTTGTTTTTCTGCGCCGCGCCCAGCCAGGCGAGGGGAGGCCGTGACCGGGGTGGACGGTAATTCCCGCGCCGCCTGCGGAGGAAAGGACGGCGAGGGGGAGTCGGGATACGGCACACGCGAAACCATTGGAACGACAGTGAAGCCTCCGCTCACCCGTGCACTGGTTGCGTTACGTTGTGTTGCGTTTTATTCTTGTAACGTAATGTGTAAAAGGTGTCTCGGTTTACACTGTAAACGGGTGTGGTGTTGTCATTTGTTTGTGAAAAAGCCGATAAGCGTTTTGGCGTATTCACATTCAATTCGCACTCAGCTCGAACGTTCGGTATTGTTAACAGGCGACCGTGGAAAACATCGGCCAACGCAGTGAATAATGCACTTAAAGTCCTGTTTGTATTTGGAGCAATCTGCTGTACTGCGTGATTATGCCTCTTCAGCATTTCACTAGGTGATCCGGATTGGCGTTGTGCGGTATAATGAATACATATCTGCCAAGAAATAAATTTAGGCCATGGTAATGAAATGTAGGTGGTTGCAGGCTCTTAACCTTGATTTAAGATCTGATCTTTAAAAGTACCGAAGGCAAGAGCAAGTAAAACACGGAAATACATAGAAATGCGAGCATGGTAACACACCACGAGGACCCCACTACCGTCACATGTACATTGTGCGGTTCCGCGATTGAATGTCGCAAGTTCACGATCAACTGAAGCTTTGTGTAGGGCGATTTTTACTTTTCAGGTAGACATATATTTGTCATGGAAAACACCGATAAACAGATGAAATCGCATTTTCTTCAGATTCACGCCTTCACGATAGAGGTGGAACAAAGTTAAGAGCAAATCTTAAGGCATCCGTTTCCTCGAAGACCGTTTTGGTACTCCGAGACATGAAATACAGTAATAAGTAATAATAAATACAAAAAAAAATAATAAATACAAATGAATATGTAATAATACATAAGTGCCAGTAAATATGTAACGACGAAGTAGATAGGAGGAGCCAGGAAATCAGAATGCTTCTTCCACTTGTGTACCAGCTTGATCCTCCCAGTCGGCCATTGGCTCCAATTTGACATGCATTAAGTTCTTCTTCGTTGATTTCGTTCATCTTGCTGTGTTAGAAGCTGGGAATTTTGAACACTGCAGGATGAATTCTTGCCAATGATGACGGATGATTTTATAAACAATCATACAGTTATAACAACAATATTTGTATGAGACATCTTAGAGGCGGCTGTCGGCGGTGCGTGAGTGAACCTGTCCCCTTTGCAGGTAATCGCAGCTCGCCAGACTCTCGGTGACATCCGAGACCCTACCGTAACGGGACGGTACACACAACCATCACAACTGGTCGGTCGTATAAACGTGTCGGAGACGCTAACGAGCCGATAACACAGGTTGAGGAGTCGTAAATCATGGATACGGTGAAACATCCTTTAGTTACAGGCGCAGGGTGGCTATGATGGCGTCCGATTTCTTGTGACTGGCTAATCCCGTTTTGGTCCGGCAGCGGTCGAGTCTCCGACAAACTCGATTGAACAGAGAAAGCGGCTTTAACCCTTCCTCCCTGGCGAGCCGCCGTCTGCGTCCTCTCAGGCGCGGCGCATTCGTCTCACAGAGATCGTCAATTTGTCTGGAAGGGCCGGGTAACTTCTGTGTGGCAACTCTCGGCTGCTAATTAAGGTTACCAGGCAAAAAGTGGGCCCGCCACCACGCGGCGCAGCCGGCCGTGGAATGGTCGAGTGCAGGCGTCCCCGCCTGGGGCTACAGCCCTGATACCTGGCTCGTGCTGGGGGGAGGGGAGGGATGGAGCTGGGTGCTCAGCGGGGGTGGCTGACACAGGGAGACGAGTGGTGTAGTGCAGTAGGTGGACCGGGGACAGAACTTTAATCAAACTGGCTGGTGCAGTGCGGCGACAGGAATGAACTGCTGACCTCCTTTGTCCTTACGCAGACCATTTGTTATGTTATCAACTGGTCACTACGAGCAGTAACGAAGAGAAGAAAATGGCGTGAGGGGCATGTTCAGGTAATGAATACATATGAACGTCGTATGTTGTTAAATGTAGTGATGTAGTTAACGAGGACTGTTTGTGGGGCTTGTTAGTGTGGCAAGAACGGTCAAGTCTCTTGTCCATCCAGCATCATGCAGCTACTTGCGACTAGTCAGATGGACTCACGCTCCATATGGCCTGATGCACATGTTTCCTGGTTGGTGCTGAAAAGTTTTGGCCATGACATGGAACTCAGCATTATGCGCTCTGATCACTTGAACATACCTGACGTCAATGGAAACGTCCGGTTGACCGTAATCACTGTAACGTATTTTTAGTGACCCATATACAGAATGTTCATACCCTAGGTGTATCCTTTACTATTCGTATTATCCACCTGCATACCGGATTTGCTGAATCAGACATATTATTCAGCCAGATAACAACAGAATAATTCAACACGATGCAGATGTCAAGAAAAAAAAAACTCAGGCCACCACATAGCTCAGCGTTCCAAAGCTGAAAATAAAAGAAGACGTCTTGTATGTCTATCCAGTTTTTCAATTGATCTTCAGTTTACGTGAGAAATTAACTGAAACAGTGCGCTCTCAGCTGGGTTTATGGACACCAGTGTTAGTGTATTATTGAATGTCATGCGGTGCGAAATGTTATCGGATATGACAGCCTATAAAATGGCTTCATGTTGTTTACAAGCCCTCGAGTCCCCCTTCACAGCTCAGACGGGCTCCTTAACAGGCCGGCAGCTGGAAGATCTCCTTCACGGGCGTGCATTACCTCCTTTAGGGGTCAGGTTTTGGGGCTTTTCACAGGGCCACCTCTACAGGGGCCTGTCTACAGGCCGGCAGAGGGTTCCGTAGTAGGTGAAGCCTTTACGGGCTAGCATGTTGCCCCTGTACAGGCCAAAGTGGCATGCCGTTGGAATGTAAAGCCGGCAGCAGTGGACCTTTTAGAGGCCAACTGGAGACCGTCTAAAGGCATGCAGGCGTGCCAGTTACTGGCTAGTACGGGCCTTTTACAAGCCAAGAGTTCGCCAACAGTTTACAGCCTTGTAGGGTGCCATCTGCAGGGCGACACAGGACCCTATAGAGGCTAGCAGAGGACCCTTGACATGTCGGCAGGAGGCCGATCTACAGCCCAGCAGGCGGGCGCTTCACAGAACGGCAGGGGCCCTGTTTGCAGGCCAGAAGGAACTTCCTTTGCATTCCATCAGGATCCCTTACCTAGTAAAGATGCCTTTACGGGAAAGTAACTGCTCATTAGCAAGGAACCCTAATAATGGTTCCCCTTGTCTGAGGGACCCAAAGCAGAGTAACCAGGAAATCCCTTCGCGCTACGCGCCTAGGGGCACCGCAGAGCCCCTCCGCGCTGCGTGCGGAGGGGCCACAGACTTTGGACGGAGGGGCCTCCTCCCTGCTAAGGGAGGGTCTTCAGCCCCCGAAGCCCCTTCCTCTCTTGGAAGCGCCTCTGGTTGAAACTAACTGGCCGTGTTGAATCAGGCAAAATATCAAGCCTTGTCAAAGATGACGCTTGTAAACAAAATTTGGCCCCGGGAAATTTTCGTTCATTGTGTTCCGATAAATTAATAGATTGCATTAGTTTCTTGGCCACTTCTTGACAGTACAAGCCTGGCAAAGTGGACAAGAAAGAAGTCGAACGGGGTAAGCCTAAGGATAAGTCAGTCGTGCTGTTTAGCCAACTTGTACGTGATGCAGACAAAACTCCTCCCTGTGGTTGAAGCACACTGTGTGTATATTCGCCGGCTGGTTCATCACAAAAGGCGCGTTTGCTTTTGTTCCCAAAAAGGCACGCTTGGGTAGATGTGGGTGAATATAGTAAAAGAAAACTTATCAAGTGGAACAAAAGCACAGCTGAAACAGTTAAAATGCCAATAGAGGCAACGAAGGGCATTGAAAGGGCATTGAAAGGGCGTTAAATGAAGGGCATTGAAAGAGTATGGTAAAGAAGACACCACTGGAAGGAATGGGTGGAACTTCTGCGGAATTTTTTCTACTTGTTAACCCGTTTTCATGGCTCCGGCAACGGCAAGGGCCTCTTCTGGCCCTTGACAACCAGAAGAGGATTATAGACCGCGGCCAATTCAGACATACAAGAAGCGACAGATAACCTTCAGTTTTTTATGAATGTTCATTTTGATGCATTTCTGGACTTAATTTTTGTCCAGCTCGTGGTAATCAAGCGTCAGCAAGGTACCACGACTTGAAATTACACACTGTACATTTCGACAATTTCCAATAAAATGGAAAAAATCAATATTCTCGCCGCATACCAGTCGCATTATAGTCATGAATGATTTGGTAATCCATCTTATGCGTATGTTTGCAAAAAAAATTGTAAGTACGCCTCAGTTGGAACTTCTGCATAATAAAACTTTGACTCCGAAGCCCAGCGCGCCACCAAGCTTTATTTTCCCACTGGAAAATAAAAACAAAGCTCGCGTAACATATTGTCTTTACAAGAGACAAAATCCGTCCATCTAGACTGATGGCTGTTTGAATATGTTTAATTGGTGGGTTCTCTTAGGGCATGCCACCCGGGATTGTGAATCTATATTCTCCGGGCCCAGGAAGTAATCCTAGATTGGAAGAACGTCATAAATCGCAGAGATCCGTCGTCAGCAAAACCCGAGGTGAGCAAACATTTTATTCCGACTCGGGTGGTAATAGCTTTCCCGTATGTCAGGATGGAAATCCGTAGACGAAAAGTAAATAACTGAGGGAAACATTGGGAGTTATCAAGGACCATATGCTAGGTTATCTCTCATTGCGATATCATTCATGACGAACATACGTTTTCAATCAAAGCGTAAAACCGTGGCTTGATTAGGGGATTTCCTTTTACAAAATACTGCATGAAGCTGTGTTAAATAATTCTTGAAAAACCGAACCTTGAAGGCAACGCCGAGGTTTTTAAAGAATTATTACCGGTCGAATGTAGCATGAGTTTTACCACGCGCCGTTACAACTGCGGTTTTGGTTAAATGATTGCGTATGGGGTGGCATGGAGAGTCCAGTTTGTTGGGACCATCAGACACGCAAATTGTCCTACTCGTCTGTCATCAAGCATGCATCAAGCATGCAAGCATGCATACATTTTCAATATTTCATTCGCGTACCTTGCGATACCGATCCAGAGAAGTCTCTTTTAAGCTGTAGACGCGCTCCTGTGGTCAAGATCAAGTAACAAACTGCGAAGCTCACCGCAGTAGCGCCCAGGCATGAGTCATTGGGATAACAAGTGAATCTTTGTACGAAAAAACTCGACAGCAAATACGGCGTACCGGGCACTGCAGCAGGACAGAAAAAAAATCTGATGGGCTTATCATGAATTCCCTTTTCAAGATTTAGATCCGCACAAAGTTAAAAGTATTTTGCAGGCATAATGCGCGAGACGGACGGCCATCGGACCTTTGTCGGCTAGCGGCTGGTCCATTTCAAGCGATGGTAAACACCGCACTCTGGTGGCTGCTGGAAAACTATTAGCTCCCAGCATCCGGATAGGTGGCGCGTTCCTTTTTACAGCGGGCTATGCGTTCACACACGCTTTCCCGCTTGTCCCACCACATCCGTGTGTGTATACATTGTGCGTGACCACTGTCTTTCTGTTCTTTGACTGTCGAAGAATCTTTTCTCCGGTTCAGGGCCCAAACGGATCAGCGGATCGACACGTGCCGTGCACCGTTCGAAAGGTCTTGCACGTCACCAGAAAATCTATTATTTTTTTGTCGCGTTGCGACACGACGTTGGCGCATGCCGCGCACTTCAAGGGCGATTTTCAACCCTTGGGGATAACACATAAGACGGAAAATGAAAACGGCGCTAAACATCGTTTCGGTTCCGACGAGTTATCTCGGCAACCACGGGTCGGATCGGCGCGAAACACAGTAACTTGGAACGACAGTTGAACGAACCATCGCTCTGCGTGTGGCACGCGCCACGCGCAAGCGACGGCAGTGTGAAAAAATCTGCGGTGCGTTTCCAGGACTGGGTGTGATGCTTGCAACACAGTGCTCGCAGCGACGCAGAAAAAGCACCACTGTGCGGCTCCGTGTACCGCCTTTTACACCCACAGTCAATTGGTTCTGACGCACGGTTTTGGCGCCACGCCGCCTGAAAGGGGGCCATGCATTCATTTTCCAACCTCTTAGCGATCCCGCTTCAGTATGGTGTAGAGGCTGGCGATTTTTTCGCAATGAGACGGGATAATGTGTAATTTTCGTTGCAAAAACATGTATAATCTTGTGTAATGTTTTGCGCTTCATCCTTTCTTAACTCCTGCACGTCCAAATGTAGATTTATGTTTTGCAAAGAACAATCACTTACTGACTGCAATCTTTGGCTAAATCTACGGTCAAATAACCTTACTGACGCACGCATGGCCCAATACCTGGGATCCGCTGCGTAAAAAAACGGTTACTTTTTGCCATCAAAATGGTTATGGTTCCAGCAAGTTGTTTCGAAAAACCAAGGTCAGAGCGACTCGAAAAGGGTAAGTGAGAACTATGGAATACAGGAGAGCGCAGCAACATTGCCTAATAAAGTATGCGGCGGGCCTTTATCATCTTCATTTGCCCTGTTTGTCATCATCAGTAATGTGTCGCACAAACCTCTGTAAATCGCATAGCTACGAAATGAGCAAAATTGGTCGAAGGAACAACCATTGCAGGAATAAAACTTTGAAATGGATTGGGGAGCTCGCTCATGCATTATCTTGGAGACTCCAGATCGTTATGTGCAAGGATGGAACTTCTCATAAATGGGAGGGGAATGAGGCTTTGCAACCCATTCTTTCCATTCAGCGCTCATAGAACCCATGTTAAATCTCTGCAAGCATTTTTTGGGAGGGAACACGTGCCCATCCAAAGAGGATTGAAGTTCCATCCCGGGGTGTGTGTCGTCATTTCATTTGGTTCCATGTTAAATTCGATATTCTCGAGGTACGAAGTCAACATTGGGGGTGATGAAGGACCCACAAAAAACTTCTCCATGAAACAAATCAACAGTGTTAATTCAGGGATGTGTCCGCACACTGTTTAAACGTTAGTTTGGTGAGTTAAATGAATTGTAGTGACATCACCTGGTGAGAACGCAATATTGGAAGTTCTTTGCAACGCATGTGAACCTTTTTACGGCATTTTTCATGCTCTATCCCCGCAGTAATGTGCCTGACTACATGCATGAAAGCCTTCCAATGAAGTTAGCATACTTGAGTCTGAGCGTGGGGCAAAAGCCTGCCCACGGGCCCCTTTGAGACGATTCTTCTCAAGCAGAGACACACTGATATGATTAATCCTGAGCGTGAAAAAATGTGAAAGACATGGCCGTCCTTCGCATGTGAATACTTAAAGCCACTTTAAGGTTCTAAAGCTCTGACCAGACCTTCATATCGCGACGCCTTGAGCAGATGGCTTACAGTACGAGTTTCCATCCGTAGATAACGGTGTGGTGCTGTTTGCAGGCGATGAAATTTGCATGATCCACACCTTGTAAGGGTCCTAAGGCTAATGCTAGGAAAGTTATATGATGTCATATTTATCATTCCTTGGTGACGGTTCTTGTACTGAGGAGGATAAGGAATTGCCTCTCCAGTAATACTGGATTTTACTTGTACTTTTTTGCGTCTGATTATCGTTACTAAGACTGCCGATGAAAAAGATATGTCGCAATCCCCAAAAAAGCAGAATACCAATTGCAGTTCAATCCATTCATTCTTTTTAGGAAATTGGAACGTATTCGTTTGGCGAATAGCACTAGTTTTACTTTCAAGGTCATTTTGAAAAACTCTCGGTGAGACATTCCTTACTTTTGTCTGACCATCATTTTCATGTTAAGTGGTCGGATTTCTAATATTATTCCCATACTCACAACGCTAGGATTCATTCCCTTATGGGAGGAGGGCGCACTCGGTTCCCTCCCCCAAGATCTCGAGAAGTACGAGTCCGATTTGGTCGCACGAGACGGCAATCGATTTGCCATGTCTCAAAGCACGTTTGTACAAAAAGAAGTGCTGAGAATTGTACTCCGATGTTGTATCGACCGACTGTGATGCAACTAACATGTATCGAGAGATTATCTACAGGGCGTATCCCTTTGGCCCAAACGTTTACAATTTTTTAAAAAAAAAATGCAGATATTCGCAAGGCTTGAAAAATGGTGGAATATTAAAAAAACTGAAATGACATCAAAGTTGACATTTCCTGGGCTTCTTTAACCGTTTTATGCATACGAAACGCAAATCAGATAGCGCTATTTGCAACATGTTGGCATAGGCGGCGCCAGGGCAGTGAAAAAGAGGGAACGGTTCTGGCCGCATTTTTGTCAAGTTAGCTTACGACCTTATTGACCTCAAGTTACCTCAAAATCACATCGAATGCCGTGGGATTCATTTCATAATGTTTAAAAATCGTTTCAGACATGTGAATTAACTGTGTTTTGAAAAGTCATGTTTATGACCATCGTGATAAAGGGTGCGCGTGGACATTTTAGGTCATAACTCCGTGACCCAACCTGATATCGACTTGAAACTTGAAAGGCAGGTAGAGGACTCCGTGCTGAGTCATATGTATAAATAAGTGTCAAAAATATTCCCATTGACAAATTTTGGCTGGGAAACCCATGCACAGGCTGGGAAACACTGAGAAAAAGGTATGTTGTGAGAGTTCCATGTTAAAACACCAATTTTTGGAGTTATGTATTGGTCAGGTGCAATGGGTGTTGGGGATGCCTGCCCCTTCCGGGTTACGGACGTGAGAAAAAATGCACGAACATTAAGGGTAATGGCCAACGTCACAGTCCTCTCAAAAGTAAACAGATCACACTCCTGGATTGGCTTGCAATATATGTTTCACAAAATAAAAAGCCATGACACGTTGCTTTTATTCCGCGGCGCCGGACATACTCAAGGTGCGGGAACATTCGTGAACTGCATAACGGACCGAGTGGGGATGGTGGTCAGCGCCCTGCCAATGGCTGGTATCGGGAATCGTGCCCAAAACTGTGCTGCGGGCAAGAGAAGTGCACGAAAATGTGTTTCATAGCTCAGACATCTCCTTGAAGTAATGCTGAAATGTTGAGCCAAGGTATGGTCATAAGAACCCTTTAGTATGAATGTAGCCTTCTGATGGTTTAATGGTTGGGATAAAAAAAGAACAAAAAGGAAAGAAAAAAACGGTGCGGTCCAAATCAAGGTGGCCAAATTTCGGATAGGAAACCATTTCAGGCTGGTCAGCCATTATTTCCATCCTCTTGTCGCAGTATTACAGCTGTAATAGTGCCTCCCTCGCCGTGGAACCGTAGCCATTGTTATTCCTTTACCTGTACAGGATCCTGTATGCATCCGCACATGTATCCATGTATTATGCATCCGCATATGCGTCCGTATATTATGTGTTCAGACATATCCCCGTATGTGTCCCGCGGCGTTAAGGCATTGCTGTATTTTGTTTCACACCATTTTATCTGGACCGGTATTACATGTAACTTATGTCCGGTGAGTGAATTTCCGCAAGATATCAAAAGAATCCAGAAAAATAAATAAATAACAATGACATATCAGTATCTTCTGATCACGAGGAAAATGCCCGTTTCTTAACCGGTATTTTGGCTGGGAAAACATGTAGCGGAGCACTATATGTTCGGGAGGCACTATAACATAACGGCGACCTGTCCCGTATGTCATAAAACAGTAGATACTCTCTTGCCGTTTTTAGGGACAGCTGTTCTTGTACCCGTTAAATCAAATGAGAAACTGTTCCGTCCAGGGAAACTCCACCGCGTGTAATTGTTCCCTGGAGCTCAAGTGCCACTACTGGAGCTTTGCCAAAATATTTGTACAACGGTTGGCTAAGCGTTTCGGGAAATGCAAGAGGGCCGACTTCTTGTTCTTCATTTCGGAGCTCCATGCATCTGGGATGAAGTGCTGACCTCCGCTACATATTCATGGCACCCTCTCGTGCCATGTCCGCCTTGTTTTTGCGGCGCCGGCGCTCTGGCCTGGCGATCCCCGGCTTTGGCCGACCTCCGCCACTGGTCAGCGGTGGGCAGTAGTTCCGCAAGATTTCCTGTCTCTCATTGTCGGTGATGTTCCGTATGAAAACGATTGCTAGCCGTGAACTCTGCATTGTATTGCATTGTACTACAACGAAGATGAGTGGGGGACTGTCTTGTACCTGTTCGACTAGATGGACAGTGAGAGGGAAGCGGTTCGAGACACTCTATTGCTAGGGTTTGTTAGGGGAATGTAAGGTTTCCTGATTAGTGGAGCGGGATTTCATTAAGAGGACAAGCGGTCTGGAGCGCCGCAGTCACTCACGAGGCGCTGCTCCGAACGAACCGGCGACTAAAAGGATGGCAGAAATCGTAACAGAGGATACAAATCGTGCAGTGTATGGATCAGTATTGTTTACGGAACGATGAATAGCCATGGCTTTTTTAAGTTTTCCTGTTGTCAGTTTCCCGGACTATTTTGGATCGATGCCGCCACCACCGTTCGGTCGCATGTTTGTCATGTCAGCCCATGCGCACGCACAGCTATTGGGCTTCGATGTCAGCTTTCAAAAATAACTTGTTACGTAGCCGTTGAATTGTTGTCCTCGTTATCGATGACAGAATGTAGTTATTTTTGTCTTCCTTATAACAGACAAAACGGATGCCTGCACATGCTGGTCGTAGTGGCTGTTGAAGACCCAACTAAGTGGCTGCATGAGAGTTCTTTCTATTTACCTCAGTTTCATTATCTCACATACGATATCCTCAAAACAAAACACATTTTATTTTTGATTTTTGGTGTGACAGTATCCACCACATACTGTTTCCTGGTGTGTTTCGAATTCGTGGTGTGAATAAAAAGGCTGTGGCGATGGAAAAATTGCAATGCGAAAGTTAGGAATTTCAATCCAAGATTAGTTTTGGTCCCATCGAGATGAAAGAAGTAATCACTACCTACAGTTCTGCAGTTCCTGATGATTCCGATTCCTTGCAGTGTATTACCTAACCTTGACTGAGGGTGGAAAAGGCGTTTTCAGATTTGTTAGGGCCTAAGCTATTTTTTGCCGGTTTCTTTCCATACAACGCAATAGAGTTAACGAAAAATTATCTGAAGTTGATATGACCATTGCCTATCTGCTGCTATACATTTGACGCATTGTCTATTGCATATTTTACAGCATTATGGCACCATGGATTGAATCAATGAATCATAATTTTATGCACCGCGATGCTGTCACCCAAAGAAACGTGTGTTACCATTTGGTTTACCATCGCCATCACCATAGCGTTGTTACCATTTAGATATCGAAGCTGCAATGTCCATATCGATAGATGTAGGGAGCAAAGATTAATAAATTCCCTCTTATACTGCCTTGCAACCCTCTCATTTCCATGTCATTGTCGGAACGATGTTGCATTGCCTACCTCTGTATCAGTCTCCGTCCCAGCAAGGTTTGTCCCGCTATACTGTGTCAATCCCGGTCCCGAACAGGCATGTCCCAGTCCGCCCGTGTCAATCCCGGCCCCGCACAGGTTTGTCCCGGTCCCGGATGCCGTATCCCGGTCCCGGACTCCGTGTCCCGCTTCTGGACTTCGTGTCTCGGGCCTGGACAGGTGTGTCTCGGTTCCGGACCCCGTGTCCCGGCCCCGGACCCCGTCTCCCGGTCCCGGACTCCGTGCCCCGGACCTGGACAGGCGTGTCCCGGTCCCGGACCCCGTGTCCCGGTCCCGGACTCCGTATCCCGGTCCCGGACTCCGTGCCCCGGACCTGGACAGGCGTGTCCCGGTCCCGGACTCCGTATCCCAGTCCTGAACTCCATGTCCCGGACCTGAACAGGCGTGTCCCGGTCCCGGACCCCGTGTCCCGGTCCCGGACTCCGTGCCCCGGACCTGGACAGGCGTGTCCCGGTCCGAAACTCCGTGCTCTGGTCTGGCGGTTGGTGCCGGGGGCGATGCGGCTGGCCGCCCCGTCTCAGTCGGCGGGTAGCGCCGGAGCGGGCCGGCCGCGGTCCAGCCCCACCAGCGGTGCTCGAGCGTCACTCCCGGGCCGGGCGTCACGCGCCGTGACGCGCCGAGCCAGCCGCGCTCGCAGCGGCGCTCTCCTGGTCGTCCGGCCGTGGCTGAGACCGGGCCGTGGAGGACTGACCTCGCTGTCCGCCGGCGGCCCGACCTCTGGACCGGGAGCGGCCCGACCTCTGGACCGACAGCGGCCCGACTTCAGGACCGACAGCGGCCCGACCTCTGGACCGGCAGCGGCCCTGCCTCTGGACCGGCAGCGGGCCGACCTCTGGACCGGCAGCGGCCCGGTCCGGTCCAGAGCGTGATCACCCCCGCCGCGCGCCCGACCAGAACCCAGAGCACGCGGCACGCGCCCGCCGTCGGCATCCGGTGGTGGGCGCGAGTGGCCGGCGCCGCCAGCCGGCGGGGCAGAACAGCGGGGCCGGCCGCGGCGGCAGGCTGCCGGCCGCTCAGACGGCCGCCCGCTGCCGCGGACCTGGCGGCGGCAGCGGGCCGACCCAGCACTGGAGGCGGAGCGTAGCGGAGCTGGTCGGCGGCTCGTGGCGTGCTGAAGAGTGGCGATCGGTGTCGCCCCGAGGCGGAGTGGTGGACAGGCCCGGCCACACTGAGCCGAGTGGTGAATAGGCCCGGCCACGCTGAGCCGAGTGGTGGACAGGCCCGGCCACACTGGGCCGAGTGGTGAGCAGGCGCGGCCACACTGAGCTGAGTGGTGAACAGGCCCGGCCACACTGAGCTGAGTGGTGGACAGGCGCGGCCACACTGAGCTGGGTGGTGGACAGGCCCGGCCACACTGAGCCGAGTGGTGAGCAGGCGCGGCCACACTGAGCTAAGTGGTGGACAGGCCCGGCCACACTGAGCTGGGTGGTGGACAGGCCCGGCCACACTGAGCCGAGTGGTGAGCAGGCGCGGCCACACTGAGCTGAGTGGTGGACAGGCCCGGCCACACTGAGCGGAAGGAGTGTCATGGCCAGTGCTCGTCGCATGCGTCAGGTGCGGCTCAGACGGTGCCAGAGCCTACAGCCCATCGACAGGAGCAGCCAGTTAGGCAAGTGCGACCAACGGAGGTCCGACATCTTTGTGACAACGCAGGCCTGTTTCACGTTTAAGATCCTAAGCTTCACTCGTTTTTGCTGGGTTTTCCCAGCCAAGTTATGTTTGTCCCCTGCTCCGTTCTCCATCTCACTCATATTTTCTCGTCCATGGCGACTTTTTTTACTTCGTTGCATAAAATTGGACATCCACGTTCAATTTCGCTCATCAACGGTGCACAGCTCCATTGATGTACGGTATCCAGTTAATTGCATGGAAACGTAACCGCTGGTTGCACAATTTTACTAATTTTTGACTAGCATCTTAACGCTGGCAAGGACGGCGTTTTTTTCTCGAATGTAGCCCGTTTACAATAAAGCCCGGTGGGTCTGGTCTGTCGCGTCAGGTCTGGCCCGGAGGGACTGGTCTGTCGCGCCAGGCCCGGCCCGGAGGGTCTGGTCTGCCGCGTCAGGCCCGGCCCGGAGGGACTGGTCTTTCCCGTCAGGCCCGGCCAGGCGGCCTCGGCGGGCGGAGCGGCGCCTCCGCCTGCGGCGGCGCCGCTCCGCGTTTCCGGAAACCGCAGCTCCACGCCGAGCTCTCACGGAGGCGGTCAGTTCTCACGGTGCCCGGGCCTCCTCCCAGAGTCTGGCGACGTGGAAAGCCGACGGCCGCCGCCGGGGTCGCTCTCCCTTTCTCCGCCCGCTCGACCGCGCCCCTCCCCCTCCGCTGACGGGCGGGCCGCGCCGAGGTCAGTTTAGCGTGCAGCTGCGGCCGAACCGCTGTCTTTACAGCCCGCTCCTGGCCCAAGATGGGGGAGAAATTGCGCTGAACTTCGGCGGAGCTCTGATCTGGACGCTGGGGGTTGTCCATGTTTGGCCCCGGTCTGAGAGACCGCCCCTGAGCCGTTCCGCGGAGGGCGTCGCCAGACCGACGATCCCGACTCTGGCGTGCTCCGACTGAAACCGAATAACTACGGCCGGCAGAGCGACCGCTATGCTCGGCCGTGCCGCCGGAGCCACCTGTCGTCATTGGCTGTGTTTTGCGGCTGAGAACTTGGCTCCTGTGAGGGCGGCGTTCTCGCCGACAGGTAGCACGCAACGGATCAGATCACTGCCGCCCGCCGGCCAGCCGGACCTGGGGCTGGGGCTTCTGCGTCCGGTGCATCGTCTCCTCCCCTGTCTCTCCTGCACGCGACTGGCGCGTTTCGGCCCGCTTGACTCCATAGAAATAACTGGGTGGTGGCTCCGAGCCTCTCCGCCGTCTGGACGTGCCTCTGCCCGTCTGAAAGCTGCCCCTTTCGGTCCGCACGCTCCGATGTCCTGTGTTTCCCCTGTACCGTCTGGGCGCTCATCTTCCCCGTCTGGGCGCTCCTCTGTTTCGCCTGGACGCTCCAAGTCCTGCCCTTGTTCTGTCCGTCTGGATGTTCCTTTGTCCCATATGGACGCTGCTGAGCCCTGTCTGGACGCGGCCGTGACCCGTCTGGACGTTTTGGTGCCTCTTTTGAACGCCCCCTGTTTTTAAAATAAGGCCTGTTTAAAGGGCGTCAAGCTAGCTGTAAAGAAGTCTTGGTGGGATCTTTGCAAGGGATGGACGCTTTCTTGTGTGAGATGTCTGTACGTAAGTTGTCGGAAAGGGTTGATTTACAGGGTGAACACGACGTTCGGACCAGGAACGTCGGACCCTCTGTGGAGATGGGGGAGGCAGACGTGATTTTTATCTCGTTTCTTTCCGTGCACTGCAATAGAGTTAATGTTAAATATTGGCCAAAGTTGGGGGCAGCTGCCCCTGTCCTCCCCCCTGGTTTTTACGACTGTGGTTCAGACCCATGCATTATATGCGCGACAAGGGGCATTCTTGTAGTGTTTTACCTACTGATGTTTTCATCTGCTAGCCTATAGGGTCAACGCGTAGAACAGGAAGGGCGGCGGTCCTACCAGCTTTGGAGATTTTTAACATCACCCCTGCAGAGTTGCATGGAAAACATTGGCCCGTAAATGGTTCTGGCCCTACCAACTTTAAAACACTCGTGCACACAACGGGTTTCACACGGTGGTGGTATACATGCTTTCCTGTTTATGCAGTCGTTTAGCCTTTCGTTGCCTTTGACGCAGATCAGTCTTGAAAGATATTTGGGTCGACATGCCCTGGTTCGTAAACGTAAGGCAAATAGTTCAGTAAGTTTCAGCTCACCACAAATGAGGTTATCATAGAGGCCTTTGTCAATTTCTGCCAACTAACAACTGGCTGAAGGTCACATGAGGTAAAATCAAACCGTTTCTTCGCAGAGACGGTAAGAATATTGAGAGGCACGTACTTAAACCGCGCAACAAATTCCGTGACTGTCATAATCAGATAGTTCACGCACATCTTAGGTTGTATTTTTGTGATCAAATAGATTTCGCGTAAAGATTGCGCGTGTAACGCTGCATGATACTTGTTACCACGATTTCGGTGAGGCCGTGAAAGGAAGCAGTCATTAGTCACTTATTTGGAAGGTTTCACGCCACCATCAGTCTGAACGTCACGTTACACATATTTCCCTGAGTTTAGAGACTCAGCTTTCGTTCATTACTGGAATGGCTGAAATGGGTTCACTGGCTGCTGAGAGGAGATACTATTCGACGTCCCGTTTTTACCCCGGTGATATATAGGGACAATACCGATAATAACGAGTTATTGAGTTTGCCATTCGCTTTATTGGCCGCTCTTGGCTGTACATTTGTCCAATAGGTAATCAACAACTTTCCCAAAGTCTCACAGGTAAATGCTGTTTTTGCAGTAAAAAACATTTCACGTTACGACATCGTCATGCGAATTGGTTGCGATACTGATATCGGTACCGACTTCTCCGAATAGTTGTCGGGGGCCGAGAACCGGTGGGACTGAGATGACCTTAACAAGTTCTGACGCCTTCATGGACATGCTTAGTTCGTGACGAACCTATTAATATTTGGCTAAGTCCGACATCACCACACAAAACATTTTCCCCTGTCCCCGATGTTCTGTTCCCGGCCGTGATCTCCCTCGGCGTGCAGGGCCGCCGGCCGCCCGCGCCTGCCCGGACCTGAGTGGCACGACCAACCGGTAACTGCCGGCCGTCGCGCCGTAATTCCCCGGCACCACCTGTCCGGAGCTGCCGACCGTGACGTCACGCGCACCAGTCACGTGTGCCCGGCCGGGCGGCTACAGACCCATCCGGCCGGGCATCTACAGGCTCCTCGGCCGGGCGGCTGCAGATCTCCCCGGCCGGGAGGCTACAGACCCCCCTCCCCGGCCGGGAGGCTACAGACCTCCCCGGCCGGGAGACTACAGACCCCCTCCGGCCGGGAGACTACAGACCCCTCCGGCCGGGAGGCTACAGACCTCCCCGGCCGGGAGACTACAGACCCCCCGGCCGGGAGACTATAGACCCCCTCCGGCCGGGAGACTACAGACCCCTCCGGCCGGGCGGCTGCAGATCTCCCCGGCCGGGAGACTACAGACCCCCCCCCTCCGGCCGGGCGGCTGCAGACCTCCCCGGCCGGGAGACTACAGACCCCCCCCCTCCGGCCGGGCGGCTACAGACCTCCCCGGCCGGGAGACTACAGACCCCCCGGCCGGGAGACTATAGACCCCCTCCGGCCGGGAGACTACAGACCCCTCCGGCCGGGCGGCTACAGACCTCCCCGGCCGGGCGGCTACAGACCCCCCCCGGCCGGGAGACTACAGACCCCCCCGGCCGGGCGGCTACAGACCCCCCCGGCCGGGCGGCTACAGACCCCCCCGGCCGGGCAGCTACAGACCCCCTCCGGCCGGGAGACTACAGATCTCCCCGGCTGGGCGACTGTCGCTGGACGTGGGCGTGGGTGAGCCGCGCTCGCGCGCCAGAGATGCTCGGCGGGATACTCATAGGAGACTTGAAACACTGCTAGAGACGATAAGTGAAGCTTATGAAGTGCCTGTTTAGTACTCACGTGATGACAACCCGCAGACATACTCCGGCGAGATCGTGATCCTCTTGTCATTTGTTTCGATTTGACAACCTCGCCGTTGTGAGGCGGCCATCTGTGGCCATTCGATGGTGACGTGGCCACGTGCCGGCCCTTCGTGGTCATCTGCAGACTTTAAGCATCCCCGCAATGACTGCGTGGCGGTCATACGCGAATGGATGTTTTTGAATGTTCTCCGCGATATGTTCGGTCGTCATCTGCCCTCGGGGGTGATCCGCTGTGACGTCTCTGTAAGTCGATCTCTGTGCATCGTCAGGGCTCAGAAGGCTTGCTGCTGTGTAGCCGCTCCCGAAGAACGAGTTAACGCAGCTATTGTCGGTCTTTCTGGTAGAAGAACACTGCAGTGTAAGCGTGTGATGCAACGTAAATGGGAAAAGCGTCATAGCACGGGCAAATATCCCGACATAATTGAAAGACTAAATGGGTTTTCAGCACAATGCTTTCCGTTCATCGCCAGTAGGGTACAAACTTAATCCTGAATTATGTCTGGGAATGATTGGACGGCAGGCGGTAGACGCGCCACGCGCCCAAATTATTCATATTAACCAATCCACCCTCGGCTCTATAGATCAATTTCTAGTCATGCAAGGAGAAGGATGCTGGCACGAAACTTTGTTCAGAAAAATACGTAGAATTTGGCTTTGGCAAGCGTGTGTTTTCATTCACACGGAGACAGGTAGCCACGAGAGCGGAATGGTAAAACACTCTGACGGCTGCAGCCGTGCAGCCCAGCTGGCCGTGTCTGCCTGTTTCGCCGGCCGTCCGGTCCGGTCCTGCCCCGGTGGCCGAGGTCTCGCCGCCGCAGTCGTGCAGCCCAGCTGGACGGCCGGGTCCGCCTGTGATGCCGGCCGTCCGGTCCGATTTGTCGCGCCGGCGACGAGCCGCCCTCACCGTCGCACCGTGGGCATCCAAGCGACGCCTGCGGTGGCCCGGCCTTGGCGCCGCCATCGGCCCGGCCCGCGGGCGCCGGAGCGAGCAGCGAGGCGGCGCTGAGGACGCCAGAAACGCAGCGCCCCGTCACGGCGGCAGCGGAGGGGAAGGTACTGCACCGCGCACGGCCACCGCTGTCTGTCTCACAGGGCGCTGTACCGCGGAGAACCATCTCTGTCTGCCTCACAAGGTGCTGTACCGGTGGCGACTACCGTTGTCTGTCTCACAGGGTCCTGTACCACGGAGAACTATCTCTGTGCAACGCGGACAACTACAGCTGCCATCAGCGAATGATTTATTATTTCGTGCGTTGTACTGACGGAACACCAGGTGATGACGAGACTACACATCACAAGCGCACGTCATCCACCAGGCCAGGGGGCCCGACTCAGCGTTCGGCTCCACCCGGCTTTTCATTAGGGCTCCGTCACTCAATCATTTCTGCTCTAGCATTCAGGGAGGGGGATGTCACAGCTGTCCTCCTGTTCGAGGCTGGTGACCGTCAGACGTCGCGGCCGGAACACCCCCGCGGGACGTCACCATTTGTCACACACCCGTCCGTCACACAGCCATGGAGACGGTCTGGCTTGTCACGTCATCTGGCGTCACGCAGCCGTGGTGCTACGATGTCACGTGAGCCTCCGTGACGCTGCGTGTGTTTCGCGGCTCATTACGACCCGCTCCTGAAGAACTTTCCTCCGGGAATTACAATGAAGCGATGGCACGGTACCTGTTTCACAGCGCAATAGGCTCAGTCCCTCCATGAACTGCGCTTATGAACAGCGACTCGGTACCCATCAGCTCAGGGAGAGCCCTCCTTCATACGACCGCGTATGAAGGATCATTCATACGCGGCCCTGGCCGACCAAAGACCCGGAACCCTTTTTAAGGGCCTACGGACGACCTTGCCCCTTCGTATGTCCAGTGTCCAGCGAACAGGTACGCGCTTCTCGATTCGTTGTCGAGTTCCCGTCTGTCGCGGGTCCGTCGCTGCGGCCCGGCCGGCGCTCCGGCCGCCTTCGTCGTCTGCCGTGACGGGAATGCGGTCCCTCACCCTCGCTGGGACCGTTGTGTGTCACTCCATCACTTTACGACCGGCGATATCATCTGGGACCCGCCGCCAGGCGCTCGCGCTCGTCGCTCGTGGCCCGACGTGGGGCCGCGGCCTCAGAGAGCTGCTCATGCGCCCGGAGCTCGTTGTCGATGCGTTTGCCCACGTGACGGCGGCAGCAGACTGACGTTCCGCGGCCCCCGTGCTCCAGAGGGAGAGTTGGGTGCCTACACGACGGCACCGCCGCAGCAGGAGCTGTTCGACCCGGTGGCCCCGCCCTACCGGCTTCCTCCGGCCAATCACCTGTCGGGACGCCACGTCTCAGGAAGCGACCCGATGTTGGCCAATCAGGACATTCAGCTGCACTCGAGCAAGTTCCCAGTAAGTGAAGCTCAGCTGTTCGTTGATTGCGGGTAACTTGAGTTTAACGTGTAAACTTATTCACTGAAACCAGCTGGTGTGAAGTGCTTGAGGTGGTGGGATGTAACTTAGATCTCAATTTAAACAAGCCGCTTTGTGTTAATTTGGACGAAGCTGTACACAGCTTGGTGCGTCAACGTCCTTGCTTATGTGAACGGGCCGGGCATCCTTGTAGAATGCATTTCTATGCTAATGTAATGTACACATTGTAAGAATGCGCGTTCTCCGTTCGGGTCTGTTGTGAAAATGAATTTATCTCAATCATGCCTTACATTTTTTCACGTCGGATATGGTCGGCCGCGGTTTCGACATTAACAATGTACTCTGTACCAGCTTGTTAACGGCGGTGGTATTCACTTATAGCCAGGGCCCATGCACTCTCAGATGCGACTTAACAGTATTTGGGTTTGGAATAAATCCGAGGGTGTGATACGGCGTGACAATTTGCATCCAAAGCGCGCCACACAGCCCTAACGTCGGAACGTCCCAAAAAAGGGATTTCGCCGAGCATACAGGCGCCGGAAAACGAGCGCGTTATGAGCGTGCCAGACTGCGACGACACACTGCACTCTTGAATGACCGCTCCATTTACACCACATCCCGAGAACGGGTGCTAGGCTTTCCTCTTTCAAGGCACAGCCTGTGCCTTGAAAGAGGAAAGCGAGAACTGCCTTGAACGAGGAGAGCTAGGCGGGCTAGAACGGTTCTAGCCCAGCGCCGCCGCGTCGTGGCGAGAACCTGTCGACGGATGTGATGTCCGAGACGTTTCTTGGATGCGTAAACCCCGGACTTGGTGATGACCGCCCGGAGCCACGTGCCGTAACCGGCGCGGCGGCCGCACCCGCGCCAGGTGGAGAAGGCGCTGGAGCTGGTGGACAAGACGGTGCGGAAGGAGAGCTTCCAGCGCGCGTGCAGCCAGAGCCTGACGCGAGACGGCCGGTTGCCCGAGCCGGCCGTGATGCAGTACTCGGGCCCGCCGCCGCCGGCGCCCACGCACACGCTCAGCCTGACCCGGTCCGGCCGTCTGGCCGCCAGTCGCAGCTCCGACTGTCTCACTGTGAGTAGCCGCCCGTCGCACGGGCTGGCACGCACCGCGGCGGGCACGCGCACCGAGCGGCAACGCGCCGGCTCAGCCGGCGGCAGCACGCGCGGGCTCAGAGGCACGCCCTCCTCAGAGACATGCACTGGCTCAGAGAGAAGGCACTGGCTCAGAGGCTCGCTTGGTCCTAGAGGCACGCACAGCCTCACCTGGCGAGGGCACGCACGCACGTCTCAGGCGCACGCGCATCCGCACCCGTAGCCTTGCGCACAGCCCTCCTCTACGAGCAATGCACTTCAGTCTTCTGCGACAAGACCGTTGTCGGCTGCCTGCTTAATGCATGTCTTCTCGCAGTCAGGGCCGGCGAATAGATGCAGGCTTGTGCTTGATTCGCCTCAAGTGAACCGACTCATCACCTGGTGCACTGGGTTTCGAATCGATTCCGATTCTGATTTACAGTGACTGAGGAAAAGCGAATCGATTCAGTTCTGATTCTGTGATGACTGAAATTTTGAGTGGCACAAGTCTACGATTCGATTATGATTCTGGTTTCACTGTGGCTTTCAACTGAATCGATCCTGATTCCTTCTCACGAGAAAAGTGCGAAATTACTCAATCGATCCAGATTCGTTTCGAATCGATTCGTAATGAAGCACAAGCCTGGGCCGATGCCGCAAAGCTCGGAAGCCGGGTCCAGCCTGGCCTGCAGATGCCGCCTGGCTGGCTGCTGGCCACCTTACTGATCAGAGGTGCGGAGAACGACGCTTTGCAAGATCAACGCACAGCTGCAATCGTTCATTTTAGCCCGTGCATGTCTTCAGTCGTTAGACCTGACGGCTCGGAAAGGACGCGCTACCCGCAGATGGCCTTGTGGCAGTTCTCTTGTATCCCCCTGAGTTGTATTGTTCAGTAGGTTTGCCGTCGGGTGCGTCTCCGATGGTCGGTCTGGCGTTTAGTGCGAGCTCACAGCTCCAGTCCGTGTACCGGCAGGGAAGAACATGCAACCCAGAGAGTGTTCAGATGCTCCAGTCAGCCCAGGCTGCCCGCTGTTGGCGGTTGGCAACACGACGTACCGTCGCGACGCTGATCCACTCAGTCATCATCGTTATGCTGAATCTGCATTCTCAAAAGCATCACCTTTTCGGCAGAAATGACGTGGCGCTCAAACCTTCTTGATCCCACAGCTTAGAAATCTCAGTTGGCCATTCGATCTGGTGCGTGTTAGCACAGTGATCAAAGTTTGTTGTTAATGTGAAGGAATCGCTTGTGGCTTCAGGGTGTGTGGCGGAGAAACCGCCTAAGGGTAAAGTTTTGAGTTTTTGGGAGACCTGGGTCCCTCCAAAAGGTGTCCGGGACTCCTTCAGCATTGAACACGTAGCAACAAGCTTGTTGCTACTTACTGTTACATCATCGCGGCTGAAGGCCAGAAGTTCCACTTCGGTTTTTCACATGACTTCCCAGAAAGCGCCGCCCCGAGACCGGCCTTTTATCATTTATCAAACTAACTCTGTCAGCGACCACACTGTCGCTGTCAGTAGCCAGACCGGCTCCTCGTTATCAGTCGCATGCTAGCTCCTTTTCGGTGTCCAGGGGTGCCAGCTTCCGGCCAGTGACCTGCTGGAGTTGTCCTGGACACAGACGGCCGCCGTCAGCTCGTGGGGCAGGCCGTCGCGGCAGGGAATCAGCGCTCTGGGCCGGCGCAGCACGACGCCGCGTCAGGCGCGCGGAGGTCTGGCTGGTCCTAGAGGTGGACAGTATCTCTGTTCCCTGAGGTTTGACTGGTCCTAGCTTTGGAAATGGTCTCGGCTCCCTGGGGCCTGGCTGGTCCTAGAGGTGGACGTGGCCTTTGCCCCCTGAGGCCTGGCTGGTCTTAGAGGTGGACGTGGTCTCGGCTCCCTGGGGCCTGGCTGGTCCTAGAGGTGGACGTGGCCTTTGCCCCCGGAGGCCTGACTGGTCCTAGAGGTGGACGTGGCCTTTGTCCCCTGAGGCCTGGCTGGTCCTAGAGGTGGACATGGCCTTTGTCCCCTGAGGCCTGGCTGGTCTAGAGGGGGTTTCCTGAGGCCTGGCTGGTCCTAGAGGTGGACGTGGCCTTTGTCCCCTGAGGCCTGGCTGGTCCTAGAGGTGGACGTAGTCTTGGCTCCCTGAGGCCTGGCTGGTCCTAGAGGTGGACGTGGCCTTTGTCCCCTGAGGCCTGGCTGGTCCTAGAGGTGGACGTAGTCTTGGCCTCCTGAGGCCCGACTGGTCCTAGAGGTGGACGTGGCCTTTGTCCCCTGAGGCCTGGCTGGTCCTAGAGGTGGACGTAGTCTTGGCCTCCTGAGGTCTGGCTGGTCCTAGAGGTGGACAGTATCTCTGTTCCCTGAGGTTTGACTGGTCCTAGCTTTGGAAATGGTCTCGGCTCCCTGGGGCCTGGCTGGTCCTAGAGGTGGACGTGGTCTTGGCTCCCTGAGGCCTGGCTGGTCCTAGAGGTGGACGTGGCCTTTGTCCCCTGAGGCCTGGCTGGTCCTAGAGGTGGACGTTGTATCGCCCGCCCCCCTCCCTAAGGTTCGGCTGGTCCGGACGGGTGAACGGTGCGTTGGCTGCTTACGGACTGGCGAATAACGCAAGAGAACGGCATCCGCGCTCTCCGAGGACGAGCGAGGACTAGCGGGTCGTGACTAGCGGGTTGGAGACTCTCTCTAGAGGACTAGAGGGAGCCCCCGAGGCTTTCTGGAGGAGTCAGGAACACATTGGAATCACCATGAGGCATCCTAGAGGCAACTTTAGACACACTGACAATGTCAAGGGAGGAACTTGAGGCGTCATGAGACAATCATGAGATGCGTTATGTATGATGAAACACACTGCAGCTGTAGAGGGAAGTACTAGTAATGCCACGAGACTCACTGGATACGTTACGAGGCACATAAGACGTGTCACTGAACACAGTAGAGGTGTCACGGCACACATTGTAATTGTAACTGGAGACGCCAGGCGGTCACGGCGACGCAGAAGACGGTACCGCCGGGCAGACATGGCAACAGAGGACGGTACCGCCGGGCAGACCCGGTACAGCAGGGCAGACGCCCAGCATGAACAGGCGCTGGCGCCGGGATGATACCGCGTAAGAGCCTCATAAAAGCGAGCAGGCATTGTTGTTGAAAACGCTAACATAACAGGATCATAGGATTACGGGAGGTTGTAACAACAGGATTTTGAAACTAAGATCATCGGCTTAGAAGTATGGCAAAGATGTTCACCTTCGCAGCAAATCTTTTCGTTATATTTGGTATTTCCTGATATAAAAAACCGGGATACTTTGCCATATATATATATGCATTACTCATTTATATATTGTATTACTTATTCATATTTATCCACACTATATATATATATATATATATATATATATATATATATATTCATTCATCCATGTTGAATGTGGTGCAACTGAATGTCACTACTTTTATGCATTCAGACGTCCGGTCAAGGAAACCTTCGAGGTTTCGCAGTTCGCAGGACTAGCTATGCTCAAGCCTAGAGAACTTTGTTTTTCTCTTTATATATCTCTGTTGTAGATCACTGGCATATACCATGAAAATACTTAAGCAAGGCATCAATGAACCAAGCTGAATATAATTTTTGCGACCGATGTTTGCAAAAAGCACGAATGATCGAAATTTGTACTTTACGTTTTTTTTTGCATGGCTCATTACATACATCACTAAGAACTGCTAAATTACACTTTTCCATGAATTCAAACTTTTATGACACCACCCATAACCAGGCTGCTGGTTTAAAGGCACGCATGGATCGGCATACCTTTGGCTGCTCCATATGGCCTGAAGAACCAGAATCCTCATTGATATGCATGCTGAGGGGCCGGGTGCAGGGTTTGTCCACCTGTTTCCCCCGGTTGCAGAACTAATCGCCGAGTAATTGCAGGGCGGTATTTCAATGCTGACCCCGAGGCGGGCCCACGGGCGAACGGTGCATCCCGGACCCCGCACACTGCTCAGTGCGTCTGGGCGGACCAGATGTGCCTGTGGTAGTGGCCTCGTGAGCCAGTGACCCTTGTTGCCCCACTGTGGAACCGGTGGTCCCTGGTGCAGCCTCGGGGATATACGGGCAACGAGCAGCGGTAGGTCTGGGCATTGTTTTGCCTCTAGCATTGGGACGGTATTCAGGCGGCATTCAGTTACTGCGGCCTTGGTATAAACAAAGGAACTCCGAGATCACTGCCATACCCGAGTGATGTTCGGCCACTACCGTATACGAGTGGTGTATGTACATTCAGCCACTGCGTGACAAAACATTGTCCATCTCTGGCTGTGTTCGAGTGATGCCCAGCTGCTATCCCTGCGCTTGCGTTAGGAGTTGACTGTTACGTTTCCCGTGCTTGTTGAGCGAATATTAACCCTTCCCGCACCAGTCGTCAGATCCACCTTCCCTTACCAGGGGTATTTAAACGCCCCCCCCCCAACTCGCGAACCATTTATCTGGGGAAAATGAAAGATACATCACTGGAAAGCACCTAAACGGTAGAGGCACCGTTTAGGTACTTTGACGGTACGGTCCGTTTACCGTATTGTCAAAACCGGTCAAATTCCTCAAAATTTCCCAAATTTGAAGTACAGTCAGAACTTTCGAAATTTAGAGTTTTTGTTATTTCGTAGTAGCTAAGCAACAAAACCATATTTTGCCTCAACTTATGCCCTACATGATAGCTAATAACACGCTTCACAACCTTTTTTTAATTAAAGTTACCTCTTTTTGACCTGCATCGCGAGTCAGGTCAGGTCATGTCATCGTTCCAAAATGGTGCATTTGGAAAATGTATGCCTCTTTTTCTTCTTACTGATGACCATGTTTTATATAGCTAGTTTGCGTTTAACATGGTGCTGACGAGATACCCAGACACACTGTATGATGCCCAAGCGCGATTTCAGGTTGAACCAAAGATTCAGCTAAGGCCAGCTAAGGTCAAATTTTCAAATAACAAGAATCGAAAAACCAAAGGTTTTAGCGGGATCTGCGTGGCAAGTGCAATACTTTTCAGGGCTCAGGAAGAGTCAGTGGAGGACAAAAGAGGTCATATGAGGTCACCAGCCGACGGTTCCCGACGCCTGTTGATGCACCTGCCGTGGGAAAAGTTAGCACGCGCAGTGGAAGAGGGCACAAAAGTACCCCCCTCCGATCTCGGAAACGGAAAGAGCTAGAGACATGAAATTTTATTGGTAAGGTGGGGCTATAAGGGTTAAGGTAGTGTGGAGTTTTCATGACCCTATGTATAATATATCTTCAGGGTCAAATGGGGTCGAAAAGTTCAACTATGGACACTTTCTCGGCCTGTACAGACAATTCCTTACGGCTTTCGAATGAAACGATAAAAAAATATTTGTTTGAGCGTTAAAACGTGGAATGCGACAATCTCCATTCTTTTGGCGTCTTGACTGGGGATTTCGGGTCGAGCTCATGTCAAGTCATTGACCAATGGCGTAATTTTCATCATTTTTTGCAGATCAGATTTTGAGCAACACGAGATACTGATGTAGCTTTCGCGTAAATAATGGCGCTAAACGCATCTTTTGGCGTGTTTTCAGTGAAGATAGCCAACATCGGTACATTTGATCACTGTTAGCGTTTACTAACCCCTGCAAGGCCAAACCTTGGATGAAGCTTTTGATCCAAAGTAAGTTTTACGTCAACTCTCCGCTTAAGTCTTTATGAACCCAGCTTCACGATTTGATTCCTGTAAAACGTGATAATTAGGTATATATACATATATATGAATATATAAATATGTATGATGGATATATATATATATATATATATATGTGTGTGTGTGTGTGTGTGTGTGTGTGTGTGTGTGTGTGTGTGTGTGTGTGTGTGTGTGTGTGTGTGTGTGTGTGTGTGTGTGTGTGTGTGTGTGGGTGTGGGTGTGGGTGTGGGTGTGGGTGTGGGTGTGGGTGTGGGTGTGGGTGTGGGTGTGGGTGTGTGTGTGTGTGTGTGTGTGTGTGTGTGTGTGTGTGTGTGTGTGTGTGTGTGGGTGTGGGTGTGGGTGTGGGTGTGGGTGTGTGTGTGTGTGTGTATTGGCGTGTCAATGTGCCAAACGTGTTTTTATTAGGGTCTTTAAATGCATATTTCGTACAAATCGACATGTTACAAAGCAAAACTGGGCCAGGTCACAAAATAGTGGACCACTTAATGGCGTGGACCCGTACCAACCCTGATATATATATATATATATATATATATATATATATATATGCGTATCAGTGTGCGCACAAATGTTTTTATCATGGTCTTCGAATATTATACAAACTCCATTACAAACCGACACGTCGCAAAGCAAATCAGGACCAGATCACAAGGTAGTTGGCCTTGACTTTTGATGACCTTGACCTTTACTGACCCCGGTATATGCAAGCGTATCAATGTGCGGACACGTTTTTTCCGAGGCACTTTGAATGCGTTTCCCATAAAAACTGAGATTTTGCAAAGCAAACTGGCTCTGGATCAGCTCACAAACTGGTTGACCTCGACCTTTGATGACCTTGACCTCTACTGCCTTGGCTCTGGTCTTGGTACATCCGTCACTTATGCCCAAATGATGTCGGCTGAGTATGTTCACACGGCAGTCTTACGTAGAACGCTGATCGTTTCTCAGAGTTCCCACTTGTCAGTGACAAACGTTATTTTCGTTATGTTTGTTTGACTTCAAATGCTTCAAACTTCAAAAATTTCCGGCCGACTTGCGATTTTTTTTTCGTCAACGGACGAATTATTTAATTGTTATAAATATTATAAAGGAGCAGAGACCAGCTCTGATCTGTTCTCGCAATTTTCAGGAAAAACGTTTGAGGAGCACAGAAATGCCCCCCTTCCAGTACTCGTCACGACCCTGTAGGAATCTTCTTTTAACCCTATTCCCGGAGGGCTAGACGGTATGGCCGATTCCCGGCAGGGGGGCGGATTCGGCCCCCCCTGAGATCTCGAGAACTACTTATCCGATTTCATCGCAACAAACGGCAATCGATTTGCCGTGACGTGAACTACATTTTTATAAAAAAAAAATTCAAAATTTTGAAATTTTTGGATACAGGGGGGCAAAAATGTCAAAATGGGGGGTACTTTTTGACTTCTTATGACTCCGTTGTTTATGGACCGATTTCGATGAAACTGGCATGAATCGAGAGATTATGGATAGGGCTTTTACCATGGGTATGCAAATTTGAAATTTTGAGAAAATTCATGGGCGTTCACAGGGTTTCAAAAATAGGGGCATTAGTTTTCTAATAACTGAATGAACAAAAGAGGCCAAAACACTTTTTTAGCTTCTGCTAGTCATGTTATGCTAAAGAAGTACAAATCGCATGACAATGTTTGTATAATGTTAGCATAGGGGGTGCCAGGAACATAAAAAAGGGGGAACTGTCATGGTCACACGTTGTTCAGATCAACTTGTGACCTTTGACCTTAAATGACCTCCAGTGACCTTGGGGTCACCTGGAATGATGTCGTGTGCATTCAAGATTATCTGTAAACGTTTTTAATCGATTGAATTCACTCTATTCCAAAAAATTCATTTTTTGGCTTTTGCGATATAGGATACGCGCACTGACAATCGGTCATAGCTCCGTGACTCGACCTGATATCAAGCTGAAACTTGGTACACAAGTAGAGGGCACCCTTCTACGTCATATATATTCCGGGTTTGGCATTTGAAAAAACGGCGCCGAAATTATTGCGAAAAAACAAATTTTGACTTTTGACCTTGACCTGACCTTGTAAAGTGACCTCAGGTAAACAAAACTACATATGCACATTGCCCAACTATTAAGCTATACATTCATATAAAGTTTTAAGTTTTATCTTAAAAACTCTGTTTTTGGCAGACATTTTCCTTTTACCCTCAACATGGCCAAAAATGGCCTGAGGTGCCTCCCAAAAACGTTGCCTGGCTCCGCCCCTGAGCAAAATAGAATTTCGAAATTTTATCACGGCGCGTAGAAGGAATAGCTAGGAAAAGCCACCAAGTTTCGTGAAGCTGCGTTAAAAAGCCTGGAATTGGCAAGCAAAAAACCCGAGGGGGGGCGGATTCCGCCCCCCCCCCTGCCGGGAATAGTGTTAATGGAACCTGATTCCCGCAGTTTATCTCCAGCATTGTTTGCACATATTCCAGTGACCTATATAAGGCTACAGGAAACTCTAGTGCATTGGTGGGGTCAAGACAGGACATTGACCTCGGGTGACATCTAGTGACCTCGTTTTGCCCCTCAGTATGAGATGGGACTATTTTGGATGATAAATTCGAATTCAGCGTCTATTTTAACCCTGTAGAGCTGCAGATTACCAATTCCGGGGAAACGTTTCGGTTTATAACGTGCACCTATATTGGTGGGTCATAACCGGACCAAAGTCACAGGTGCTCTGGTGCCACGATGACGGTGCATGAAAGGGATCATGTTGCTAGTAATATCAGAGCATCGCAGTCCCGCACAAATTTGTTCAAATCTAGACAGTCTGAAACTGGGCTCAAATTGACCTGGTCTCAGGTCACTGACCTGGAACTTTCCGACAATTTTGAAATATACGACTTGTACCTTGTGTCATATGCTACAACTCTTAAACGTTTTAGCTAACTCGGTCCAACCCTGGAAAAGTAATTGGGGTCAAAGTTTTCTGGAGGTTGACCTCTTGGACCCAACCTAGGTCAATGACCTTTCCTGATCCGGGTCAGAAATTTTGACGGAATATATGCAGTGAATGATAGAAAGGGTGCTTTGAATTTGGCGGCTCTTGGTTCTTTCGTTTTTTTTTACTATGGTGGAAAAACCTGAGGAGGTTGTTCAAACACCTTCCCCCTGGTACGTGGCAGTTTTACCATAAACACTTTTCACCTTTTGCCGTGGTGTCAGTAAGTGTTTATGGTACACACGAGTCGTGCTCTTTTTGACCAAGCGGTTCTTGTAATATTCAAGTGCAGTCCTTTTTGGTGAAGTAGCTCAGTTGGCAGAGCTCTGGTCCTCGTCCTAGCAAGACGGGTTCGAGCGTCCGGCGTTCGATATTTGACCCGTCGGTCAACTGGCAATTGGCTAAAAGAGAGTCAAGCTGACTACCACACGGGTGCGACTCAGTCGGGTGTAGGGGTCGGAGTCAGTGCAACAAGCCCTGCTTAGTAAGAGCTCCGATTCTTAACATCACTCCAACAACCATTCGGATCAGATTCATAAAAAAGTGGCACTGATGTTGAAAGAATGTTAGGATGATGCCCCCTGGAAATGTCAAATGCACTGGCATGCCAGGCTCCAGGCATTGTCGAAGCGTCCTGTGGCAACGAAATAGCCGTCTGTTAAGCCGGCTTTACATGCACGACGGCGATCAGTGATAATCTTCTCAAAGCGATTTTGCCATTGGCCTCCAAGCACAACGTTGGCCGAACGCTTAGAGTTGCCTCTGTGTTTGTCATCCCTCCGACATAATGTCCGGCCCACGAATCTCACATAGCGGTGTCTTCACCAGACCCCACGGGGAGGTTCAAGTGGTTCGGCCGAGGGCAGTCTAATACTCGACCTAGCACGTCCCAGTCTATAGGGCAGGTGGAGCGACATTAGAGCCGCTCTTTCGGGCAGGTGGAGCGACGCTAAGGCCGCTCTGTTGGGCAGATGAGCGACACTAAGGCCGCTCTGTCTGGCCGGTGGAGCGACACCAAAGGCGCTCTGTCGGGCAGGTGGAGCGACACGAAGACCGCTCTGTCTGGCCGGTGGAGCGACACCAAAGCCGCTCTGTCGGGCAGGTGGAGCGACACTAAGACCGCTCTGTCTGGCCGGTGGAGCGACACCAAAGCCGCTCTGTCGGGCAGGTGGAGCGACACTAAGACCGCTCTGTCTGGCCGGTGGAGCGACACTAAAGCCGCTCTGTTGGGCAGGTGGAGCGACACTAAGACCGCTCTGTCTGGCCGGTGGAGCGACACTAAAGCCGCTCTGTCTGGCCGGTGGAGCGACACTAAAGCCGCTCTGTTGGGCAGGTGGAGCGACACTAAGACCGCTCTGTCTGGCCGGTGGAGCGACACCAAAGCCGCTCTGTCGGGCAGATGGAGCGACACTAAGACCGCTCTGTCTGGCCGGTGGAGCGACACTAAAGCCGCTCTGTTGGGCAGGTGGAGCGACACTAAGACCGCTCTGTCTGGCCGGTGGAGCGACACTAAAGCCGCTCTGTCTGGCCGGTGGAGCGACACTAAAGCCGCTCTGTTGGGCAGGTGGAGCGACACTAAGGCCGCTCTGTCTGGCCGGTGGAGCGACACTAAGGCCGCTCTGATGGGCAGGTGGAGCGACACTAAGGCCGCTCTGTCGGGCAGGTGGAGCAACACTAAACCGCTCTGTTGGGCAGGTGGAGCGACACTAAGACCGCTCTGTCTGGCCGGTGGAGCGACACTAAAGCCGCTCTGTCTGGCCGGTGGAGCGACACTAAGGCCGTTCTGTCTGGCCGGTGGAGCGACACTAAAGCCGCTCTGTTGGGCAGGTGGAGCGACACTAAAACCGCTCTGTCTGGCCGGTGGAGCGACACTAAGGCCGCTCTAATGGGCAGGTGGAGCGACACTAAGGCCGCTCTGTCGGGCAGGTGGAGCGACACTAAGACCGCTCTGTCGGGCAGGTGGAGCGACACTAAGGCCGCTCTGTTGGGCAGGTGGAGCGACACTAAAGCCGCTCTGCTGAACAGGTGGAGCGACGATAAGGCCGCTCTGTCGGGCAGGTGGAGCGACACTAAAGCCGCTCTGTCGGGCAGGTGGAGCGACACTAAGGCCGCTCTGATGGGCAGGCGGAGCGACACTAAGGCCGCTCTGTCGGGCAGGTGGAGCGCCACTCGGGCAGCCAGGACCAGCTGCTGCAGTCGGCGACATCGGTGGACGGCCTCGACAACCCGGCCATGGAGGACCCGTACAGCGTGTATCGGGTGAGGCCGCGCTGCGCGTGCGGCCTGACGTCTGTGACTCGGTTGGTACTGCGCCTGCAGAAGGCTTCTTGGCCCTGGACTGCCACCGCTGGGGCTGTCTCGAAATAGCGTGGCGCAGCGGGGGGGGGGGGGTCTGGTGTCAGCCTGCCACCGGTGGGTGGTTTGACAGCAGCCCTCTGTCGCAAGGGCTGGTGTGGCCCATTTGTTTTCGAGGCGCCGGAGGATGATAGCCGGTAATTTAACGCTCCCTCGCGCCGATGAATTAGCCGATGAGGACACTTAAGATGTTCATTGAATTGGAGTTGACACTGATTAATGTCTTTTCTGATCAGATGCTAGCCATCGCGCTTTGTTGTTGATGTTTTTGTCTCACGATGCAAGAGTTATCACCTCCGTACCGCCTCCACTTGGAAGTAAATTTGCTTCCAGTTAAAGTGTCTGCCTGACGCATTTCACAAACATAGCAGTGTTTATGTGTCGCCGATAACTGTTACTTTGTGAGTAAAAAAAACTCCGCCGATATCATCTTTATCTGCGGAAAAGGCGCCGATGCTGTTCGTGTTGAGTTCTGGCCCGACGGTTGGATGACTGGTGGCCGCCGCGCCAGCCTGACGCCTCCGGTTGGCCGTCTCTGCAGGGCCAGGCCCGGTCCTCGGGCCGGGGTCAGCTGCCGCCGTCCCAGGTCAGCGGCTCAGACGCCTTGCGGGACACCTGCAGCAGGATGTTCCAGCGCGACGACTGGGGGCGCGGCTCCCAGACCGTGCGGCCCGGCCCAGTCCCGGTATGTGGCCCCCACACAGCACCATACCCGGCCCAGCCCCGGTATGTGGCCCCCACACAGCACCGTACCCGGCCCAGCCCCGGTATGTGGCCCCCACACAGCACCGTACCCGGCCCAGCCCCGGTATGTGGCCCCCACACAGCACCATACCCGGCCCAGCCCCGGTATGTGGCCCCCACACAGCACCGTACCCTGCCCAGCCCCGGTATGTGGCCCCACACAGCACCATACCCGGCCCAGCCCCGGTATGTGGCCCCACACAGCACCATACCCGGCCCAGTCCCGGTATGTGGCCCCACACAGCACCATACCCGGCCCAGTCCCGGTATGTGGCGCCCACACAGCACCATACCCGGCCCAGCCCCGGTATGTGGCCCCCGCACAGCACCATACCCGGCTCAGCCCCGGTATGTGGCCCCCACACAGCACCATATCCGGCATAGCCGCGATACGTGATCCACACACATCATCATACCCAGTCCATCCCCGATATGTGGCCCACACACAGCACCATACTCGGCCCGGCCCCGGTATGTGGCCCAGACACAGCACCATACCCGGCCCATCCCCGGTATGTGGCCCAAACATGTTACCATACTCAGCCTAATCGGCATCTGGCCCACATATAACACCATACCCAGACAAGCGCCCGTATGTGCCTCCCACACAGCACCATATCCAGTCTATTCCCGGTATGTGGCCCCAACACGACGTGCTATATATCCAGGTCCGATATGTGACCCATGGAGGACATCAAACCAGATTCGGTATACAACCAAAACCTGCAGGGGTGTCGATCTGTATTCTTTTGAGAAGGCCTGGCCCACCCAGTGTTGATTTGCCCCCCCCCCCCCTTCCCTCCCCGCCCAATGTTGGGTTGGGCTGCCCCATATTTTCTGCCTTTTTTAAAGGAATTGAATAAAGATAACAAAAACAGCGGCCGTAATAAATCAGAGATCGACAGAAATTAAGGAAGAAACCCTAAAGTGATGGATCTATCTATCTTTCTGCCTTCTGTCTACATATATACCTATATACATGGGGGTAAATCCAGTTTTTTATCAGATAAATAGTGGCGAAAAACTTGCAAATTTCCGTTGGTCAAAATAAAGTAGGCTAAATCCTTTCAGAAACCCACGTTTGGGGAGAGATTAGGTTACCAGGTCCTCGCCCCCCCCCCCCTCCAATCACTTACAGGAATCGACGCCCCCGGACTCATGCCTCCTTACTGGGGCGTCGCCGATTGCTGGATCAGTCCGGGACCGTTCGCTCGGTCAGGAGCAGACCGCCGGCCTGTGGCTCGTGCCGCAAGCTGCCAACGCGCTGGGAGTGACCGTGAGGCTCGTGTGAACTGAGTCGTCACGCTCGGTGACGACCGTCGTGACGTCACTGTCCGTCAGGGTCAGCTGAGACACACGGCCTGCCAGCTGTCTGGCCTGCTGTTCCACAGTCCTTTCGGTAGTGTGTGAAGTGATGCAGGCGCGTATCACGCATATTGTAGTGTGTGAATTGATGCGGCTGTTCATTATGACTTCAGGGTTTAAAGTGTACTGTTAGAAGCTCACTCATTCTGTGATCCGTTATGTACTGCACTGCGTGCACTTACGCCGCCTCCTTTGATGATGATGGTGGTGTGGTTATTGCTGTTGATCGCTCAACCGTTCCTATAACACTTCGCTTGATCCCAAACCCTCTCCTGCTCGATGTTTGCTTTGTTCACTTTTCTGTGAGGCCGGTGAGGGTTTGGTCGCTTGCCTTTGAAAAAAATGTTGTTAAACATCGGACAGCCAGGGCAGAAATCAGCCTAGACAATATTTTACGTCTGCCGTACAACACAAAAACGAGTGGAAACACATCAGGAAACACGGACAGTTGTGTTCACGGATGTTTGCGGTGTCAAGATTTTGTACTGACGCTATTGGCCGACGGTTTCAGGCCATGCCGTCACAGACGTCTCGTCTCGGCCAGCCTCTCGGGACTGGGACAGCTTCGGAAGCTGAGCCGCCGGAGGTGGACGCTGAACGCTCTAAGAACGGCACCCTGACCAAGAAGTACTACCACATCAAGGACATGATCTCCAACCGGTTCGGCAAGCTGGGTGCCGAGGGGAGCGGGCGGGCGGCGGCGCCGTCCGGTGGCGCCGCCCAGAATAACGCGGCCGGCGCCGCCACCGGCGCCCGCGCGGCCAACATCAACTCCAGCTTCCGCAAGGCCATGCAGCGCAGTGCGCAGAAGTCGAATCTGAACGAGGAGAGCGCCCAGTCGTACGGCATGAGCTCGCTGTCGATCGAGGCCGAGCCACGCGAGTACGCGCCGCCGGCGGCCGCGCCGCCCGGGTCCCAGTACGGCTACACGGGCGGGTACGGCCCGAGCGCGGCCCGGCTGGGCGCGCCGCCGCCGCCGCCGCCGCCGGCCCAGCACCCGCCCACGAGCAACGGCCACCCCGTGTACGGCCACTACGGCGCCGTGGCCAGCCACGCGGGCGCGTCGCACGGGTACGCGCCGCCGGCGTCGGCGTACGGAGCGCCGCCGCACTACCCGGCAACGGCGGCACACGGTCCCATCTACGGCACGGCCGCGCAGCCGGGCGGCGCGCCGCGCCCGCAGCAGCGGCCGCTGCCGCCGCAGCCGTACGCGGGCGGCCCGCCGGCGGCGCGGCCCGGCGGCTACGCGGCCGAGCCGGCGTGGCCGCCGGCGGCGGGGCTGCGGCCGGCCGCGCCGCCGGCGTACGGCGCCCACCAGCCGCCGGCCGCCGTCTTCGCGCGCCACGACGCCGCCGCCCGGCTGTATGGCGAGGCCGTGTATGGCCCGGCCGGCCGGGCCGCCACCGGGCCGCCCGCCCAGCGGCCGCCGCCGCCGCCGGCCGACAGCGGCGCCAGGGCGACGGCGGCAGCGGCGGCGGTGGCGGCGGCTGCGGCGACGGCTGGCGGCCCGCCCGAGGGGGAGCCGCCGCCGCCGCCGGCCGAGCCGCCGTACGCCTCCCGGCAGGAAGTGCAGAAGGAGGGGCCGTTCAGCCAGTCGTCCGACTCGGGCAACGGCAGCAGCCAGTCGGCCGGCGCCGAGGCGCAGCGCGCGGCCGCCGAGGCGCGGCCGCCGCCGCTGGACTCCAGTCTTGACTCGGACGCGCACACGGGCCGCCAGGCCAAGACGCCGGCGGCCACGACGCAGCAGGCGGGGCACTCGTCCGGTAAGCGAGCCCACCTCGACGTGGGGTCGCGTTCGGCCTGCTCGTGCACGCGGGCTGGGTGCAGAATGCCTTTCGTTAAGGGTTGGGCCTTGGCCCGTCTATACAGTGATCCTCCATCGTTTTGGGTATTCGTTGTAAGGCCTGCTGGTTAAAACCGTTGGACATTTGGGGGGCTGGGGGGTACTATCCTGTTCCGGCCATCATTGTTTTCCCGCTTTCCCAGAATGTTTCCCAATTGCTCAGGACAGTCGACGTTGCTTTTACTGCGGATGGCCATTACCTTGTCCATTGCTCCACTTCCCAGCTGTGCACCATATAGATCACAGATTTGTGCTCCTCCACCGGGCAGAAACAGTCATGGTGGATACCTCTACTGTCGGTGTTTCTGGTACCTGTGCGGTTTTTGGTCGAATTTTTGCGACATTTCCGATTTGGTTTGGTTTCTGTTTTGATTTGGTTCATTAGAAAGTTGGCACCCCTTACCGTTCATGACGTTAAGAATGTTTCTGGACGTGTTACCAACATATTGCAGAGGAAAAACAATATTTGCGGCCATAGACTTTGCAGCCGGACTTGAAGGAATATTTCAAGTGACTTGTTTACATTCAGTCCCTGCATAGTCAAGCCATCCAGACCAACGACGCTTACGCCACCGCCCACCAGCCGCCTCCAACCGCGAGGACTGGCCGTCGTCTCCTGGCGCGCTCACCTGCCGCCCCGCCCTCCGCAGGCAACGACTCCGAGTGGGTCGACATGGTGGAGACGGAGCTGCGTCAGATCCTGGAGCCGTGCCTACTGGGGCCGGCTGGCGGCGGCGGGGGCGGGTGGCGGCACGCCGCCGCTGCCGGCGCTCTCGCTGGCCGATTCGCCGCCGGCCTCGCCCCGCCAGCCGACCAAGTCGGCGCTCAGCTACTCGTCGGGCGCGCTGAACCAGCCCGACCTGCTGGAGACCATGGCCGTCGGCGGCGGCGGCGGCGGCGGCGGCGGCGGCCAGTCGGTGGGGGTGCGGGCCGCGCCGGGCACCGGCCTGCGCCGCTCCTCCAGCAACAGCCAGGGCCGCGCCTGGAGCGTGCGCAGGGCGAAGGAGGCGACCGCCGGCGGCAGGGACGGCCGCGACTCCAGGCCGCGCCAGGTCTCGCAGATGAACGCCAGACTCGGTACGTCAGCGGTGGGGAACGGCGGCAGGCATCTGTTTGCAGCTGTTTGTGGGGTGCGGTGCGCAGTTGACGATTTTCCTCTGTTTCTAGGCGAGTGCTCACTCATCCGTTCAGGAGCGCAGTAGCATGCAGGAAAAGTGCATATGTGTATGTTTTTGTGAAGATGGGCAAAGAATTTCTTTCTCAAAGAGCTAACGTTGAATTTCCCAAAAAGTGGGGGGGGGGCATGGTTCCCTGCCCCCACCGTTCCTACGTTCATGCATCCGTTGGTTCCAGTTCACACGTTCATCATGAATACATAGTCTCTCGTGCTTCTTGCGATCATGGAGTCATAACATGGAATCGCAACCACAAAGTGTGCTCCGCCATTGAATTAACGACCGGTGAGCGAGTGAACTGGGCACGGGCGGACGCCTGTTTGCATGACCGCGCTGGACGGCCGAGCTGGCACGTGCGCGATGTGCGCGCAGCCTCGGTGAGCAGCGCCGGCCGGACGGACGCCGACGGCGGCGACCTGGCCTCGCTCACCACCGGCCTGGACCTGGAGTCGGTGCTGGACCAGACCACCGACCAGACCACGGACGACGAATCGACCGTGCTCGAGACCACCGCCGACGGGCCGGCCATCCGCAAGCAGCTGGAGAGCCTGGAGACCATGTACTCGGAGGTCAGTCCCAGGTGGCTGGGAGATCGCGGCCGAAGACTGAGAGGGGCCGTCGTTTTCTGCGCTCGTGAGGGCCGTCATTTTCTGCGCTCGTGAATGCGTCCGAGTCTGGGCATATGCCTTGCGGGATCCGTGTGTGTCGGGCACTAAAAGTACCTTACCTACTACTACCTAATGAAGAAGTATCATAAAAAAACAAGTATAAAGGCCCTCTCACCGTCGTCAAAAACAGCATGTTTTCGGTCACCTGTAGGGCGGGGCGGAGGCGGATCCAGGGAAGGGCTCCGAGGGGAGCGGACTCCGAATCCGAGGCGGATCCAGGGAGGGGCTCCGAGGGGAGCGGGCTCCGAATCCGAGGCGGATCCAGGGAGGGGCTCCGAGGGGAGTGGGCTCCGAATCCGAGGCGGATCCAGGGAAGGGCTCCGAGGGGAGCGGGCTCCGAATCCGAGGCTCCTCCTCGGACAAGCAGGGCGGCTGCCCATTTCCCCTGGGCATTTTGGCGCCCTTATCCGCCGAAGGCAGTTAAGGGTGGCAAATGAAGATCCTAACCTGGCGGCAGTGGAATATGGGCGCTTGGTTTTTTTTTTAAGCGCGACCCTATGACACCAAGGGAAGACCTCTGTGATCATGTATGGGAGCTCTGTCGTTCAAAAGGCGCCCCTACGACACCAAGGAGACGCCCCGGTGATGGGGTTCGAGTGCCGTGTTGTTGGGTAAAGGGCGGGTCTGTGACACGAAGGAGGCACCCATGTAATGAAGTACGGTTGCCATGTCGTTCAAAAAACGCCTCTTGACGCCATGGAAACGCCTCTGGGATGGAATATGGGTGCCTCGCAATTCAAACGGTGCCTCTGTGACACCAAGGAGACGCCCCGTGATGAGGTTGAGCACCCTGTTGGTTAAAGGGCGGTTCTGTGACATGAATGAGGCGCCCCTGTAATGAAGTACGGTCGCCATGTCGTTTAAAAGGCGCCCCTTGACACGAAGGAGACGCCCCTGGGAAGGAGTATGGATGCCTCGCATTTCAAACAGTGCCTCTGTGACACCAAGGATGCGTCCCTGTGATGAAGTGTAGACTCCCTGTCGTTCCAGAAGTGCCTGTGACGTCAAGAGGGCGCCACTGTGATGATTTGCGGACAGCTTGTCCGTCGATCAAACGGCACCCCTGCGACGCTAACCACTCGCCCCACGATAGAGTATGGTGACGCCATCACTCAAAAGATGTCACTGTGACGCCAAGGCGACGCCTCTCCGTTAGACTGTGGGCGCCCTGTCCTTCAAAAGGCGCCCCTGGGCATCAGGCAGGCGCCCATGTCATGAAGGATGGATAGCCTGTCGTTCGAAAGGCGCTGCTGTGGTACCAAGAAGGCATTCCTGTGATTGGGCATGGGCGCCCTGTCATTTAAAGGGCGTGCCTAATAAGAGGAGGGCACCCCGGTGAAGGACTGTGGCACGTCATTGCTCAAAATAATGCCCTCATGGTATGAAGAGGCACCAACGTTTCATGGATAGGCCCCTTTTGTTGGAATGGTTCCCTTGCCACACAGAGGCACGGACCTTACGTGCAGACTGGTGCTTGACTCGATTTTTTGGATACGAATTTTGTCCGTGGATACAAAGGCGCCCTACCTTTGAAGAACGCGCTTGTGGTGTCATGCGCCCTTGTGATGGGACGTGGGCGCCCTTCTGTTAAAAAGGCGTACTTGTAACCTCAAGGAAGCAGCCATAATGTAGTGCATGTTTAATATCATAACTCCATTCAAGAGCCTGAAGTCACATCGTATCGTTAGTCGTTTTGACGCCGCTCATCGCATACAATTGAACGCTTTGCTGGATTAAAGCTTTATTACGACCGAGTCTGGCGCCTTTTTGGTGCGATTTTGGCGTCCTTTCGGTGGGATTTTGGTACCTCTACAGTATTGTTTTTGCGCCCCTAAAAAATCCTCCGACGTGGCAAAATCCTAGATCCGTCCGTGAGGCCTAGATCTCTTTGTAGCGGAGTCCCTTTCTACTGAGACTGGCCGTGTCATGAAAAGCTGAGACCACTGGAGTCCACTCTGTACGCCATGACTATCTGACCTCTCGCTGTCTTGCCCGGGTATCATCCGTCGACAATGGTTTGAATCCTATCCCCGTTTTTTATATGAAATGGATCCGATTGGCTACCGATGTTATGTTATGGTTCTGATTCCGCCGTACGCTTAACGTGCTGCATCGACTGCCAGTCCGCTGGCAGTTGCCAGCTGACCCACAGACCAGATATCGAGTGCCGAGGCGACTTGAACCCGTCTTACTGGGACAAGACCACCACTGCACCGACAGAGCTACCAATCTGCTGCTCACGGTTTGTCGAGCCGACTGAGCCGTCGCGTCTGCTCTGTTCCTCGGGCCGGGGCCGGTACCCCGTGACGGCCTGTGTCGGCCGGTCAGGGCGGCACTGCGCCAGCCCGCCTCTGCCCGGTCTGACGCCGCCGCCGCCTCTGCCGCAGGTGCTGCGTCTGCTGGGCGGCCAGCGGCGCGGCCAGCCGGCCCGGCCGCCCCGCAGCGGCCTCAGCAAGCACAGGATGTACGGCAGCATGTCCTCGCTGCCGTCGTCGATCGGCGGCCGGCCCGCCAAGGAGCGGCGCCGCGACGACCGCAAGAAGCTCAAGGACATGAAGGTGTGTGGAAGGGCCAGACGGACAGGCATGGACGCCATATGGCCCTGACGTCGGGGCGCCGTAAAACCCAGGTCACCAGTCGATCGGACCGAATCAGCATTTTGGAGACGTTCCAAGGGTTGACCTTGACATAATGGATATTGTTATTTTACAGCTAATACCTTTTCAAATGAGCTTGCATTATCAACCCGTGCACCCCACGGCAATCATTCACTCGCGGTGGACAACTGTGTCGGCTAGGATGCTTTGGCATTAGGTTCCTCTCTTTTTTCCAGGGGATCAGCAAGAGGTTTCAGAGACTGGAGAGCCATGTGGTCACCCTGGCCAGGAGTGTAGCTCACCTCTCTTCCGAAATGAGAACCCAGCATCTCATGTTCCAGGCAAGCCGCGTTTTCTTTGAAGCAGACTGTTTTAGCAGGCCGATTGTTTTATATTTACTGCGATTAACCTCTTGTGTCGCCCTTATTCAGTGTGCAGACTAATAATCGCCTCGCATCTACAACTTTCCAGTGCATGGAATGTGCAACAATACAATACAATACAACAAACAATACAATACAAACAATACAATACAAACAATACAACTTTCCAGTGCATAGCTCGAGAAAAGCCGTCTTTTGTATCGTCCTGAGCTCAGTGGATTTTTTAGAGGCGAAAATTGATTAAATTGTCATAGCTCTATGATAATCGATTGTCATTAGTCTTTTTCGGAAAGTTGGAAGGAATTTTCGCCAATTTTCTGATCACAGGAGTCTCCACCAATAAGACCTGCGTGTCAGCAGCTGTAATGACGTCCGTTTACGTGATCCATCCTTACCACGAGTGATGTCATTCAGCAGGCCAGTGTGGTCTGCCAAGATCAGCACTCATTGCCAGCAGTGTGGTCTCTTCGTGTTGGTTTGGACCCGCGTGCGACCTGACGGAAGCTCCGACTTGCCTCAGGAGCTGGAAAGCATTCGGACGGAGCTGACCCAACTGAGGACCTCCCCCGGGAGGTCCATCAGGCCCAGCCGGCCGGCCAACGAGTGGGAGGCGTTCAGGGATTCGGTGCCCTCGCTCACCCACCCCGGCCGGGTGCGCAAGCTGACCAAGTTTTTCGGAGACGAGCCGCCGCTGCTGCGCATCTTCCTGAAGAAGCTGGGATACGAGGTGAGGCACTGCCGGACGACGCAAATGCCGCCGCTCGCACGCTGCTCAATGGAGGAGCTTCACGTTTGCAACGCTGTCCTGTGCAGGAAACTCTTGCTCATACCACTGCTTGGTGCAAGATGCTCATGTGAGTTGTGCTGCTGGCTGATGGAACAGAGTAAATGAAGGCTGTAATTTTATTCTCGCTTACCGCGTGTTTCGCTGACATCCGTATCACGAGAAAGGAACGGTGCGGCCTTGTTGGCCGGCTGGGAACAGGCGAACCTGGTTTTGCCAGCACCTGCCCCGTGACTGTGCTCAGAACGACGAGTAGCCCGAGCGTGACGTCCGGCGGCCCGCTCTCCGCAGAAATACGCTACCCTCTTCGAGCGCGAGCGGATCGGCATGATTGAGCTGCCCTACATGACGGAGGACCGGCTGCAGAAGCTGGGCATCCCCATCGGGCCGCGACTGAGGATCCTGCAGGAGGCGCAGATGTCGCTGCGCAACGACAACTTCAACGTGTACATTCTCTGAGACGGGAGCCCGCCCAACCTAGCGCGTGCGTCCTGTGGAACGGATGTCCCCCGATCGAGGGTGTACATACTCTGAGATGGAAGCCCGGCTGTGCCTTGACCTCTGAGACGGAGGTCTGGCTGTACAATGCCCCTCCTCGGGAACCGAGGCGTGGGTGTACCTCCTATGAGACGGATACCCGACCCAACTCGTGTGCGCACTGTCTAAGACGGATACCGTGTAGACCTGCGCCGAGTCTGGCTCGGGTGGGCTGTCGCCTGGGCCGTCCTCCGTCCGCTGTCCGGCTCCCGCTCTTGCCGCTGCTGCTGCTGTGGCGGCAGCCCCCCCACCCCTCCTCAGCCCTCTCCTCTTGGCAGAAATGGGCCGCGCCGGCCGGTTCCCGCAACCCCGACGGTGGTCTGTTCCTGCTGGACACGTGACCGCGCCAGTTGTGTTCCTACGTGCACACCTAGTAGTCGTTCGGGACACACGACGAGTCCTTCGCCTGGTGCGGCTCTTAGAGGCCGCTGGGGTGCTGTCGATTCTGTGAGGGTGTCTTAGTCGTCAGTACACTGCTCAAGCGTTGTTGCGTTAGGGTCATTGGTTTATGCCTCAACTATGCCCGAGGATCCTGTCGCTATGCTGATTTGCCTCTCACCATAGATAACGTGGACGGTTGCGAGCATAATGTGTGCGCGGTTGGTCGCTGGGACGGGCTGCCTTTTCAGCATTCCAGTATTTGAGCGTAGCCGATTTGTTATACATTCACCGTTGAAGTGATGAGGGTGGTCCCTCGAGATTCGGTGTTTTTGCTCAGCACCATAACATAAAGCATATCAAGAAAAGAACGTCCAACGTAGGATCACCAGTGTATGTCAGGCACCTGCGACTGATCGGGTTTGGGCCGGTCGATCGTCCAGGCCGTTAGGCGATTTTCACCAGCATATTCTATGAATGTGTGTTTGAACCTCTGGGACGACCAGTGGTTCCGTTGTACAAAGTATCCTTTTGTACAGGGCCGTCCACCATTGGCGAGCACGTGAAGAAAAAAACGCGCTGCGAGGTGACACCATAGGCTTGTCATGATTCGCACGACAGCGAACGTCTTGTTTTCCGACAATACATGCGCAGCTGAAGGTCCGACCGGCTTCGTGGGCACGACAGTCAGCGACGAACAGCCAAACGCGTTGTCAGGCATGACGCCTGCTTCGTCGCTGCTCCAGACCCGATATCAGAATCCCGTGGAACCTGGACGCCCAAGGTCAGCTCCGGCCAGTTGCTCGCAGTCCCGGTCTAGAAGGTGGCTCGACGAGCTTCTCTTAAGTGGCCCAAATGGGATTCCCACGATCCCCACCGGCAGTCGCAGCCACTGCCGGTCGCCGGATATTCCAGGCACGGTATCAAAGAGCACAAGACGCCGCGACACACCAAGGACGAGAGCAGTGCCAGTGTCCAACAACGAAGCCAGACGCTCCCAATTACAACAGCTGACGTGATGCACACGCACAGCCGAAACGCTACCCCGTTTTCGCATAGCTGTATTTCGGCACATACGTGGTGCAAAACAGTGACAAATCGACGACACGTAGTGCATTCACATGGACACACAATCAGTGACCTGACGTCGTGACCATCGCGTTCCTTTGTCAAACATTTTGCCGATGCGTTTCCCGTCGCGCTGTCAAGGCCCTGAAAAACAATCATGCTAAGAGTTGCGACGCGACCACTTGTCTGACGAGGGGATATTTGGGCGCGGCTCCCTCCAAATAGCATCAGCAGGCTAATTCTAAACAGACGAGGCAGACCATTTCCGTCCGTTGTTCTGTGGCGGGGAACATGTCTAGATCCGAACACAAGCATTCCTAGTCATAACGGGAGCAGAAATCCCACTGCCTTCAACAGCGGGGGCGTCACGTTGGCGTGAATGACCACAACCTAAGGCGTGTCAACGGCGACAACCAGACGAACAATCCGAAAACCGCTCCCATCGTTTGAAGTCCAGAAGTCCCTACACTAGCATTGGAATCCCACCAATTTACCGGAGATCGACAATTCCGACCTTTTGGATTCGGCTGTCTAAATGAAACGAAATCCAGAAACCAAGTTCCCGCATGTTGACGGACACAAACATGCTCATAGTCGCAACATTTCATTAAAACCCATATATCCCCAAATCAAACGCACCCTTCCTAAAAATAGTCAACAAAGGAAACCCGCACCCACCGCACAACCCAGATTTCGTTCCTGCTCGAATGGCAGAGCTGGCCGGTCAGACACCGGCACGCTGAGATCGGCCGCGGAGCCGCTGGAAGCCCCTGATGGTCCCCCCGTGTGAGCCCCGTCGGCACGCGGTCCGAGCAGCGAGCGGCCCGTCCGCGCCGCTCCACGCCGCACCGCCACACGGGCCCCGAGAGCAGGGCCCGGCCCCGCAACCACGCCAAGCACCGGCCGCCCGGCGACGCAACGGCCCGCGAACAGCGTCCGCGAGTACCCGAGACGGTGCCTTGTGACGCCCGCGCTTCGGCCAGTCCGGCCGCGGGTCCGCTTCCGATCGAGTCAACAGATGGCACTCGAATTGCCACGCCAGGAATGCTACAATTAAATGCGCTGGATATTTCCGGAGGACAACGGCGCTGTGGCCGACACTGCCCTGAAAAAAACTTCGGAGCGATGCAGCGCTCCTGACCGCCGACAAGCGACTGCCTGGCCCTGAAACCGAGACGAGAAGACTGCGAGCTGCCTGGCGTACCAGCGACAGGGCGGCTTTGGGCACACAGTCGGCAGCTGCCAGCACGTGCCAGCTGCCAGCGACTGCCTATTGTTTTCGTGACGAGAATGACGCGGTGCGTGGTGCCTTCGTGACGAGGATGACCAGGTGCCTATCGCTCGCGGGACACGGCGAACGGTGTGGCGCGCCGGCGCGTCAAGTGCCCGACACGCCGCGTCCGTCGGCCCGCGCGGTGCGCGGCGCCCGACCTCCGGCCTCCCTCCTGCGTGCGCGACGGTCCGACGGCCCGCCGGCGCGCCTACGAGGACTCGGCGCCGGCCCGTTTCCGCTCGATGATGGGAAGCAGGAAGCGTCGCAGCTGCTGGTAGGCCGGATCCAGTTGGTCGTTGACGATGACGACGTCGAAGTTGCCCGGCGTCTCGCCGTACTGCAGCTCGGCGGCGGCGGCCGTCAGCCGCCGCCGCAGCGTTTCCTCCGTCTCCGTGTTGCGGTCCCTGCGGCGCCAGCCTCGCGGTCAGTGTCGAGTGGCGGCATGCGGCGGCGCCACTCCTGCCCCCAGTCTAGCCTGGTCTGTGACGTGCAGCCAGCAGTGCTCATATGAATAACATCACGTTTGGAATAATTGCATGACGTCGAGTCCTACACAATTATCTTGGACTTCGGAAAATGGTCTACTGGACCATTCGAAAGGAAAAAAATCAATGATGAGGAAAAGTTTGCGATCTGAGGAGCATTTGAAACACAACACTTCATGTCGTGCTAGTCCAAATAGCGGCTTTGATGATCTATGCCGTCTCTGCCACAGGAGTTAAAAAGCTAACCGCGTTGGTAGCGCACGCCATTAGACCAGCCAACAGCCTGTTAGCACTGCAGCCGCCATGACTGGATGTTCGGTGTTTCCAGAAGATCCCAAGCCCATGCAAAGATGACCTTGCTCATCAGATGTTTTCGACGTTTGATGTATGAGGTTGAACGAGGACTCCTATTACCGGTACCAGGAAACCAAATCTCCTTTGCTTGGCCGCGATGGAGGAACGCCCGCATACTATGACTGAACGGGTCGCCAGCCGTCCAAAGCGATGGACAGTTGGCCAGGACCGCCGTGTTCCCGCTGTGGACAGCCAGCATGGACCGCCGCGTCCCCGCTGTGGACAGCCAGCATGGACCGCCGTGTTCCCGCTGTGGACAACTGGCCTGGACCGCCGGGTTCCCGCTATGGACAGCCAGCATGGACCGCCGGGTTCCCGTTGTGGACAACTGGCCTGGAAAGCCGGGTCACCGTGCTGACATCCATCCGGTGACCGCCTCTCTCTCTCTCTCTCTCTCTCTCTCTCTCTCTCTCTCTCTCTCTCTCTCTCTCTCTCTCTCTCTCTCTCTCTCTCTTTCTCGCCCCCTCAATGCTAACATCCGTCCGGTGGCCGCTCACCTGAGTCGGCGCTCCAGCTCCTCCATGCTGGGCGGCCGGATGAAGACGCAGTGCGGGCTGAGGTCGGACTGCTTCACCTGCTTCACGCCCTGCACGTCGATGTCCAGGATGCAGATGGCGCCGGCCCGGTCTATGCGCTCCACCTGTCGGGGAGCCAATATATATGTATGTATGTATATATATATGTATATATAAATATATATATATATATATATATATATATATTGGCAACACATATACACGCCAATATATATAACATAAAGTCCATATAGATAGCATTACTAAAAATTACTACCTGCAATACACATCATATCTGTAACATACTGGCCTTACATTATATCACATGGCCATACTGATGTCCATATATAATTTCGACAGTTATTATAACGATATTAAATCATCGTTGCAGTGCGTATTACTTATATAAAATTACTGCATTAAATGAGGATTCGTTGGTACGAAGTCTAAAAGTATTTTGTCATACCACCGAAGAAGAAACCTCAATACGCTGCAAAACATATGCAAAATGACGGCAAAAATGTAACTTATACACCCCGAAAAATGGAACAATTATATTAACGTGAGAACAAAACCTAAACATGACATAAACGTCACAGGAATGGGCACAGCGGAAAACAAACTTTGTCATCTGCGGGTGTTACACGGAACGGGCAGGACTGCAAAGGGAATGCCACCCTCCAAAGATCGCTGACGAATACGAAACCGCTACTGCCACAGAAGGACGCCAAGACTTGTACCCATGACAGTTCGCACAGCTGAGGCCGAGCACACACACGAAACAAGTCGCACGCTTTCGGCCAGATTTTCAGAGCACGGCAGCGCCTCTAAACTGACTGAGCTCGGCGCACCTAGTATTACACGACAGGTCTGGTCACAGGGCGAGCATCGACTGCGTGTAAGCAGCTGTTACTGACACAACGCCACATCTTACTGGAAAACAATAAACACGAACGAAAATGTTTATAACGCGTTGACCAAAATCCTACCGCCACACCCCGTGCAAATTTAAACCGAGACGCTCTACTTTGCTTAAACAGGGGGCACAAACAACGCCTGCGGTCGACGGAATATCTGCGGAGGACACAAACTTTTTTAGCAACGATCTGCCTTGGCATATTATCAGCAAAATCTTCCTGAGGAAGATTTTGCCCGAAAAACCGGAGCGTCAGTTAACAATAGCGTCATTTGCCAAACTCAAACCAGGATTTTTTCAGACATGGATTCACTTCAATGTATATCCGAGCTCATTTATTTCACTGCTTGCTTTTAAAGTTCTGCGATGACCCAAAACAAATCGGACGAAGAAAATGAATGATCTTCCCAGTCGTCACAGGGCCCGTTCCACAATGCACCAGGCCACATCAAAATAGGGGTCGCATAATAACAGACACACTGTACCAAACTGCCCCGAGCCCTGCTGAAGCTCCACTGACGCCAGACCTGCCGGTGCTACTTTGCCCCCTGAGCCGCTGGTGCTCCACCGACCCCAGACCTGCCGGTGCTACTCCACCCCCTGAGCCGCTGGTGCTCCATTGACCCCAGACCTGCCGGAGCTACTCCGCCCTTAATTCGCTGGTGCTCGACTGACCTCGGCCCGGCTGGTGCCGTACAGGTTGCCGCCGTACTCGGCGTGCTCCAGGAACTGGCCCTTGCCGATGGCCTCCAGCATGGCCTCGCGGCTGACGAAGTGGTAGTGCACGCCGTCCTGCTCGCCGGAGCGCGGCCGCCGCGTGGTGTGGCTCACCGAGAAGCCGAACAGGCCGGGGAACTCGCGCTGCAGTCGGCCGACCAGCGTCGACTTCCCGGCGCCGGACGGGCCGCACAGCACCACCGGACAGCAGCGGGACTCGCTCGCCATGCTGGCACACAGGCGGCGGCCGAGCGCGGCGCCCATCTGGCGCAGAGCGGCCGTCGGCCCCGTCAGACGACGACCCGTCACGCCCGTCACGGCCGTCACGCGCCGGTCCCAGCGGAGGGCGGCAAACGGACGGGGCGCGCACATCGATAGCAAGGATGCCTTCATTTTTCAGTCGATACCATCCCGGCATCGATGACATCAGACTCACTTACGTACGCAAAGAATGTGCACGTATGCATACTGACTGTCCATCATAACAAATGAAGAACAAATAAGCGGACGGGAACAACAAACAAACACACAAACAAACAAACAAACAAACAAACAAACAAACAAACAACAACAACAACAAACGGAATAATTACAACGTCAGTGAGTTAGACAGCATGCGAAAGGGGAAAGAAAGTTAGGGAGCTGGCATGAGAGTACAGCGAAAATACACAGCTCTCTTAAGGCCTGCAAAACTCAGCACAGCTCAACAAACTTGGTAAACAACCAGTGCATGAAAACACGATGCTACTGAAAGCGTAGGACAAGCTCAGGCCCATGTCATCCCAAGACAAAAAGAGGAAATACGAGCATAGTTACAAACGTTTGTGTCCCATGTTAAATGAAATATTACATCAATGTGACTGCGCGCCAGGCTAGAGCTATCAGTCTAGGAAAAGACTGAATGAAAGTCGCCATCACAGAGAAATGACAGCCAATGTACACATCAGAAAACAACGTGCAGCCAACGCCTGTCCTTCCGTCATGTTATCAACTACTGGGGAGGCCATGATCGCACCAATGGATCCCACCAATAACGCGAGTGATGATTATAACAGTGTCCGAAAGAAATCACTGCTTTCTGAATATACGAGGTATGTCAGAAAAATTCCAGGACTGATGTCCCAAAAGATTTATTTCAAACTCAAACTTCACACTAAGAGTTTTCCCCTTCGAAGTAATCCCCCTGGAGTCTAATGCACTTTCCAATCCTTCTCTGCCACGCTTGCACGCACGCCTGGAAGGATTCTTCCGGGATCCTCCGCAGTTCCGTCGTCACAGCCTTTTTGATGTCGTCCACGTCTTCAAAACGGGTCCCCTTGATGACCCCCTTGAGCTTGGGGAAGAGAAAAAATCACAAGGAGTCAGGTCGGTGTGATGACCTCCCTACGCCCCCGACCTGGCTCCGTGTGATTTTTTCCTCTTCCTCAAGCTCAAGGGGGTCATCAAGGGGACCCGTTTTGAAGACGTGGACGACATCAAAAAGGCCGTAACGACGGAACTGCGGAGGATCCCGGAAGAATCCTTCCAGGCGTGCGTGCAAGCGTGGCAGAGAAGGATTGGAAAGTGCATTAGACTCCAGGGGATTACTTCGAAGGGGAAAACTCTTAGTGTGAAGTTTGAGTTTGAAATAAATCTTTTGTGACATCAGTCCTGGAGCTTTTCTGACACACCTCGTATCTTCATGGAGTAATTAGAAGCATGCAATAAGTGGCTCTACTTCCAAGAAACGAATCTTCCGACATACTTTACTAATTGCAGATACAAACGTAGATCTTTCTTTCCCGGTGCGGTGAATGGGCAGCTGTGATTCCCCTTAGCTCCAACAGTGAACCGACCAGGCTATCCATGATTAGACCAATGCGGAGTTATTTATACGATGCTGAATTACGGAAGTTAGTACCTCAACTAATGCACCTTAATTCCACAAGCGTTATATACATACATGTCCCCTTCCGTTGCTGAAAAGAGAAAATGAAAGCCACGTGGGTAAAATAACTCCATGTGCGATTCGAAACGTCCTTGTTACGCATAATGATAGTTTTAGACTGAGTAAAAAAAAATCGGCCGCAATTTGCTATCAACGACGTTACACAACAAAAAGCAAAAAGCATTGGAATCGTCTCACAATGACAACTGCGTTAACTACATTCTTCGAAGTAGTTGTGCTTAAAACCATGCTTACGCTGATATCTGACATAAAACCGTTATCCCATGGGCACGCAAATCGTGCTGCTGCTCTCCTGCACGCGTTGAAACAATATGTATACACGGCAAGACCATTGGCCGACCGGCCTGTGAAGTAAAAAGTTTCATCATGACAGTGGTCTTTTCTTGACACATACAGAACGCATTCCAAAGACACGAGCAGAACCGAAAGGGAGGCAAAGCAGACAATGCAAAAATATGAAGCAACAGGTGTTCATCTGCTGTGCTTCAGGACACAGATCTGGCACCAGCAAGGTCATTTCCGCGCCGTGTAACTGAACTACGACGACACCTCGGTCACAAGGTCATGACAAGGTCATGTGTTGGTGAAAAAGATGGCGGTAAGGGCATACTAAAGAAGTTCCTTCCATTCAATAAATAAGTTCTTTTCAGACATCTTCGGTAAACGATAACAATAAAAGTGTCCCGGTAACAACTTTTCCATGTGCGACTAACGAGCAAATGTCACGTAGAGCCAAAAACAGAAAACGGATTATTTTCACTCACCCACTTAAACGACAGATCAGCTCAGCTCCCGGTCCTGCAATCTGGAAAGCATGAACATCATTTAAGATGTGGTGTGCGTGCCAGTATCAGGCGCCTAGAAGTCTGTGTGCACAAAAGAGCTCTTCAGAAGCAATGGACTTTTTCAAATTATAATTCAAGACCACATTATGGCATTCCATTCAGTTTGTAAACATGAAATCAGTGTGAATCGGGAACACACACGTGAATGAAACCATCAGTACCTGAATGCTACACTCACAAATAAACTTTCGGGGCTGATACAGCAAAGCGTTCTTTTCCTCGACCTCAGATATCAACAGTTGGTTGAAAAATGCTCACACTTCTATTAGTAAAAACGTAAAGACATCTTCTTGTGCAGTCAGACCCTGGTCACCAGTTCCGGCATTTATGTACATATCTTTTTAAACCAGTGAACGGTCAAACAATAGTTAAAAAAAAATCCGATTTTTAACCTTTGCCCGTAAAGGCGCTTTTGCATAACGCAGACGTATGGGGGTACGACTCTCCCGACCATTTCCACACCGTGCCCCCCCAGGGCGTCGCGGAGAAAAACGGCGTATTGCGCGTGACGAGAGCTCGCGATTGATATCCCTTTATAAGGTCTCAGGTCAACGACGACTTACCAGGTCGGGTCAAGAGTAAAAAGCTCGGCAGAAAGTGGTGCTTTTCCGAGTTTAAGCACAAATGAAAGAAACAGAATATATGGTGATGAAACGAAACTGATATCGTAGTATTCATCAATCAATTATGAGTCAATCTGTACCCCATATGGCTGCATTTTTTTAAACGAGTCCGATCCAGGTCATGCTAGGTCAATCCTTGCCCCGCGGAGTCATCGGCTTAAATATGTTTTCGCAGGTGCAAAAGCATTTTTGTAGATAATAACAAATGACGAAGTCCAATGTAGCATTTGAATTAACCAACACTATTGTCGAAAGACATAATGGTCATTTTGGGTCATCCAAGGTCATCTAAGGCCATCCACTGATCTTAGGTCATCCAAGGTGATCTTAAGCCAATAACCTAGAATGACCTCGGGTTAGCCAGAAAGCGTGACTTTGGTGTGTTTAAAGCGTTTCTGAGTTGATATCCAACACAAAATCCAACTTTAGGCATGTCGTGGTACTGCAGACTTAAAATACTGTGCCCAGCACCACTCCACCCGTCGGAGCAAAAGTCAAGTTCGCGCTGCATTCCGTCGTTTTTTTGACGGAATGCAGAAGGAATTTATTATTGGAATTTATCTTTGACGGAAATGAAAGATAAATTCCACTAACTTTATGCTGTTCGATTCATTATGCCCCAAGCAATCCGTATAAATATATATGTATTTACACATATGGTTTTGCGATACCTATTTCCTATCACATTTCCCGCAATAAAAAGTAACGTGTTGCGCCGTAGCTCATGGCCTCAGTTTACACCCTCGATGATCCTGGCCGTCAGCAAAAGCCTAAAAAATCTAAATATTGTGTTACAAAACATACAATTTCGAAGCGACTGATGTATCTGTTATTGAATTTGGGTTCTTCAATAGTCTTAAAATGGAACAAAACTGAGACCGTTCTAAACCAACAGCGTCGTCACGCGAGAACGGCTGACCTGGTTCCCGTTATGACGCCATAGCTCGTTACCATGGCAACGTGGAGGAAAAACTTTTACCATAAGATGCAGAAGCCATGCCCTAACAAGTACACTAAGTTTCAAATGGATCAAATAAACCGTTAAGAAGTTATCATCGAAAAACCTCAGGGGACTGCATCAACCTCCCTACACGGGAAAGGGTTAACACGTTTCAAACGTTTTCCTTAGACAGGTCTGAGCATTCCTTGATCACCTTAGTTTTTCAGCTGCTTAGCCGAACACAATTACGAGCAAAGCCATTATATATATATATATATATATATATATATATATATATATATATATATACATATATATATATATATATATCATGGCTTTATATATAATGGCCATATGCACACATGTGTGTGTGTGTGTGTGTGTGTGCATATGGCCTTGTATAGAACTTTGGGCAAAGCCACAAGCCATGTGAACTTTGCTTGAATAACCAGAAAAAAACATGCCATAAATTGAATGTCCACACTTCAATTTCCTACATGACCCAAACAAGATAACAGAGTAGTATGCAGGAGGCGTGCCCGATCGGTTCGCCATTTTTCAGACTTGTCCTTTTAGGTTTGATTATGCATGCTGTTATTTGGTTGCAATCCAACACTCGACAATATTATGATTTCAGTACATCAAATTCATCATGCATGCTAGTGGATTTCCAGGCAAAAGTAAAGTTCAAGTCAAGTAAAGTTCATCAGACTGAAATTCATAGTGCAATAGTTCGTTACATAACAGTTCATGAGAACAAAAGTTCGTCCAGCAAAAGTTCGCCTGAGCCATAGCTAAGACCACATCATGCTGGTAACTAATGTTGTTCTGATGCCCCAGGGTCAGCTAACTTTATCCTGCATGGCGCCCACTTTGGTCACTGCCCACTTTGATCCCCCCCCTTAGAAATAACAAAGGTACCGTTGTCTCGGAAATTTCTCGACTAAGTGCTTCTTGACCTCCTGACCCGATCCGGTCGGTCTCCGGGCTGCGTGCCTCCTGTCATGCCGGCTGCGGCTCTGGTCGCCGAAATGGCTGGACGGCCTGGCACATCAACCAGCCGACGTGCCAGGCAAACGCCAGAAAGACGTGCTGACACAATGATGCCTTCACATAGTTCCCTGGGAGCCTGCTGGGGGTCCTCGTCTCTACCCTCGTTTTGCGTGGGTGTATTGTGTTCAGCATCATGACCTTACTTCACCATGTCATTTTTTTGGACACAGACAAGCTGTTTGCTATGCAAACTTTTGTCCTTCACAAACATATAAGGGGCAAACCTGTACCATACACAAACTTCTGCATGCCAAACTTTTGTCCTATGTAAATTTTAGCCCTAAACAGACTTCAGTCTTAAACAAACTTTCACCCTCAACAAATGTTTGCCAGATGAGCATTCTATATCCATCCTTGAGAGTCTGCCTGGAGACCTTAGGAGAGCATTTTGGCCCTGCATAAGCAAAGGCTTAAGGTAGACCAGTTACTGTAAGAGGGGGGGGGAATGGGGTACCTGCCTCCAACCCAGGAAAATTTAGTATTATCCAAATGGCAATGCACAATAAGGACTTATAAATGTTGTTTGCTGCTGCTGTCCTGAACATGTGGCACTGCCACTGCAGCAGAAAAATTTAGAACTAACCATCACTGCAATCACAGGAACAAAAAATGAGCATGCAGCAACATGATAAAATCTAGTCAATGTTCAAATATAATGTGCTACCAACACACAACCAGCCTTTTATGATAAATGCAATTTTCCTAGACAATGAACACACTGCACTTCTGCTGAGCAGGGGTCAATTTAGTATGGTTAGACAGGGGTGGCAGAAATGAAGCAAAACACAAAAATTGTACCTTCCATGGAAGTGTCATCTTCGGCAAAAACAATGATTTCATAATAATGGTAGCAGCAGCAGCTGTTGGCATGTGAGGCCCTGTTAAGCAATACTCTTGAGTGAAAAAACAAACTGTGCTTGCACCAACTGTCTCACAGTCTTGAGTACTTGGCTTCTGCAATGCATTATCAACATTAGTTTGTCCATCATAGTACAAAATACCCAGCACTCATATCAGTAAATAATTTTATTGATGGTTGACAAACCAGGAGACATGGGACAAACCTGGACCCCCACAATATGTGGGGATCTTAACATTAGGCCTACTGCAATCACTGGAAAGCAAAAGCTTGAAATCTTACATGGAGCAATAGAAAAATTTTGGAAACCTCCAGCCATGATTTTCTTCAGAGCACTATTTTCGATAATCCAACATACTGCATGGAATTTGAAAGAGGAAATATGTCTAGGCATGCCCCCTGGATCTGCTGTGTGCAAGAAGTCATTAGTCATTAAGCCAGTCAGACATTGGAAGGACTTTGTTAAATGAATCATGTTACTCACAAATGCAGAATCTTTGGCACTCAGACTGATAGCATGTGATCACTACTTTCTTCACAGGTGACATTCATAAATGCAATAATACAGCTTGACCATAAACATACTCATTGGCCATCATCCAACACAACACCCTGCTGCAAATTATGGCATCTGAACAAAACTACCATTTTTGTCCATTATGGCTATTGACAGTCCCCAACATCCTTACCTGCATGCTTACCTACATGGCCAGGAAATTACACCTGCTTACATGGAAAAACAAATAGATTACTGGAGACCATTACAAGCTGTTTAAAATACTTGCCATCCAGCCAAATGACATTCTTATGATCATGCCTATCTTAACAAGTGTCCTTACAAACATTACACATTCCATCCATGTTGCCATTCTGATTTTGTAGCAGAGCTAAAACTATGCCTGGTAATGTCCCATGGAGAATGAAACATGGAGTAAATTTTATATATATATATATATATATATATATATATATATATATATACATATATATACCTATTTGGTCATAAGTTTGCATTAATCCCACACATGGCATAATGCAACAGCTGCAAAATTTGCATGCACATGCAGTGACACATGCAGATGGATTTCCACTGGGTTTTCAGAAGGCAAATGAGTCAATCAGGACATCAGTGGAGTTTGATGGCTGAGAATTAACCGCAAGATGTGTCAATGATTAACACACAACTACATGAAAAATGTAATGTTCCAAAAGTATGTATAAGTTTCCCCCTGGGGCAGCAAGTTCCCTTAGGCAGCAAGCCCCCCATGTAAGAATAGAGGCAGAACCCTCAAATCTTCAGCTTTGGAAAGTTTGTGAAGCAAATTATGCAGAAACTGATGAGAAAGTAAGAGAATTAGCATGTCCTCTTGTTTGGTAGGGAAGTGTGACATTATTACACAATGTTTGCATACCGCATCAAATTATCACATTCCAGGCAATGAAATATCCTCATTACTGTGTTTTTGGTTTACTGCAGAAAATAACCGGCTATTCGAATTGTGTTCTACGGCCTGCACGACGTCACGTAACGTACGTAACGGTGCACCAACCGTCTCTGTCATAACATGCCTGTGGCGGTTATCATGCTCAGACTTCCAAAAGTGGTGGAAAGTATCATCCGAGTATTTCCATTAGTACCCAGCCATTGCGCAGTTTGCAGTGTCCCCCCTTTCCATCATCACCTGCGCGTAACGAACCCCGCGTCCACGAAACCCTTGCACAATACCTTATTCGCGTTGTACTGGCTAAACCGGTTTTCCGTACAGTTCAGTAAATTCAAGGCCCTAAAATAGCAGTGCACCGGCAGCTTTCACAGCATCAGGATAGAAAATTTGATGACGTCTTTTACTCCGACATCGGGCAGGAACACAGTTTTCCCGTTTACCTTTTGCTCGAAACCGCGTTCGCGTTTCTACCCAACCAAGTGAAAAAGTTGGTAATGTTAACTAATATCCAGTGCCCAAACCGTTCGGTCGCATTCCCTTATGGCACGGAGTGGCTACGTTTCCCCAACCCAGATCTCGACAACGATATGTACTGAATTTCATCGCAACAAAACGCAACTAATTCGTCATGACATAAGCCGCATTTTTACACGGTTTTGCGTATAAAAATGCGCAATCCTTTCTCTGTTTTGAAAACCCCAAAAGGGACGGATACAGGGGGCAAAAAGTAAAAAAGTGGAATTTTTGACATGTCACAACTCTGCTGTTTTCTGGGCCGATTTTGATTACACTGACATGAGTGGAGATCTAATAAATGGGATTTTTTCCACTGGCCTTTACGTTTCGAATTTTGAGAAAATTCATGAGCGTTCTTGAGGTGACAATGAGTTTTTTAACTTGATTTGCCTGATTTAAAACATTTGGTTTAAAACATTTTTGAGCTTTTACCGGTCATGTCGAAGTGCTTCCCAGGAGCATGGCCTAGCTCCGCCCCTCAGCAAAATAAAATTATGAAAACTTGGCATAACACGTAGGAATATAGGTAGAAAAGCTGACCAACTTTTGTAAGGCTGTTTGAAACAAAAATAGAAATGACGAGAAAAAAACGGAGGCGAGCTTCCAAATACCCCTGCACAAGGGAATAGGATTGAAATACGGTTATCTTGCTGCCTAACGATCGTTCCTAGTCGAGAGGCAACGGCATGTCGGTAATCGCTGAGGGATTTTTTTGAACGCGACTGGAATTGAAAGTAAGACCGAGTGGAGCTTTCGTGGCAAAATCCTTTTCTTAGTGGCCAGTATATTACTCTGTGGCTGTCTTATGCAAAATGAGGCACACTTTTGGACAACTATGCCGACGAACTCCACTGCGTTAGCCCGCGCACGACCGTCGGTCCGTCCCGAACATCGTCGACTGGGGGGGGGGGCAGTTCACTGCCCCCTCTAACTCACGAACGGTTGGTCGCACGATAAAAATAAGCATACCGTTGGAAAGCCTGTGGCGAGTAGAGCTCGAAACTGGTCTCATTTTTAGTTTTAGATAATATGTAAGCCAATTTACGACCTCTATATGGTTTTTCATAGCCGACTGCATGAGACCGAGAAATGGCCTGAATCTCAAGGGTTGTGACCAATAACGCATCGGTAAAGGCACCAGCGCACAAGTAAATGTCCACGGATGCCGATACACGTCTAATTTCTCCAGATTTGTTCAATATACACGTCAAAACGTTGAGTTAAAGACACCGTAATTCTCCCGTCAGCCGTCAGTGTGCGCCGCGGCCGTATGCGGTACCAAATTGACGGGAACTAATTTTAGTGTTCCTTTACTTTCGAAAAAAAAGACGATCTATGTCAATTTTATTGATCTTTGTGGTTCTTGTGATGGTTTCCCATGCTTAAATTTTGGAAAAATTGATTAGTTACCAATCTACAAAGTTGGCGGAGCTTTATTCGCGAGAGCCTGTTTATGTCCAAAATATGCTACTTTTTCAAACTTTTTGAGGTTCCTAGTATTAATTACGTCTGTGCAAGCTAGTTCTGCCATTTTCTACCCATTCTGAGTAATTTATCGTCGATTTTGACGGCGGTTCATTTTGGCCCACTACAGTTATTCGTGACCTGACCTCAGGCCAATGGCTGGAAGTCATTGATACTTTGCCCAATGACGGTAACTAGATGTCTGCTTCACTCCACACTAAAAATGTTATGGAATATTCCTTCAATTTCCGAAAAAGCTGCGATATGTCTTAAAAATGGGCTTGACCTTAGGTCAATTACCCGGAAAATTCCAAAAAATCTGAGATAGCAGATTTGGTGCATGTATCACGATCACTAATCCCTGAAAGTATTATTGAGATATCTTGTTTTGCGAAAAAGTTAGAGGTCGCTAAATTTTTTTGACATAGGTCTGTTTGACCTGACCTAGGTCAGGCACGTGACGTGACCTGAGGTCAAAATTTTGACACGAGACGTAAAATTGATGGAGCAAAAGGTACACAAAGTTTCGTGGCTCTGTGTTTGTTGGTTCTCTCGCAGTCCCAGAAAAACCTCAGGGGGGCAGTCAACTGCCCCCCCCAGTCGGGGACGGGTTAAAAACCTACTAAATGCTGCCGTATCACGTAGCTCCTATGTAGCTCCTATGGAGCCGAGGCTGCCGATTTCGTATGACGTCCTTTGTCTCGATTTTCTTGTCTGAACGTAAAAAGACCATGAAGGCAGAAATTATGACGGCACATAATAATGGTATAATGCATAATAATGAACAACTAAGAATGCAAGCAAAATAAATGAGAAATAGTATGTCGGTCGCAACGCGAGGACAGATGCCAAAATGCGGTGGTTTTACGAAACTGACATCCGCAGTTACTATTTTGTCACCTCCCCACCGCAAGTGTCAACAAATTATTCCGAAATCTTAACACGGTGTTGCCCGTTTGGCACTGCAGGGCCTTGCTTTCCCGCGTGGAACTGGCGGCTGGGCGGTAGTGATTAGAAAGGTACGATTCATACGCGCGAAACCACTTTGAAGATAGGCAGCAACAACCGGGGCGAAGGTCACCATCACAAGGCCTTATAATCGACACCACAAAGAAGGAACTGAGTGCGATTGCAGGGTCGCTGGGTGCGCTTTAAGTCAGCAGCGTAAGTTTGTCGTTTTACCTTAATGCTTTATTCGTGCTTTTCCAAAGAAGTGTCGCTGTGATCAGTCCACATTTACTGAAAGCAAAGTTTGGTGTTATCTCATGTTCATACACTCCAAGGTCAGGCTGTAAAGCATGAGATTTGCATGCCTGAGATAGGCAGCATTCATCCGGAATGGATGCCTGGTTTACCTGGAGCAGTATATTGCATCTGTGGTGCTTATACAATTTGAATATTGCATGCCTGGTGTAATTTGGCTGTTTTGGCTCAGCTGCTAAGCGGCAGCCTCATCTAATGCAATTTTTCCTTGGTAGGATCAGTTTTAGTGACAAAATAGGTCTCTTATGACTAATGAAATTGATGTAGCGGACCAAAAAAAGACCTGAATGATATTCTAATATTCAGTTATTATAAAAACATGCTGCTGTCTTACAACCTTCTAAGGCCTCAGGCTTGCAAATTGTGTTCATGGGAACCAGTAAATACGGTGGACTAGGTATACAGCTACGTCATTTTCTGCAGCTTGCCATGTTGTTGAGACTTTTCTCCAAAGCATGTCTTGCAATTTCTGCCACATATTTAAATATCAAAGTCCACCAAAAAAAGTGAGATTTAAGATGGATTTTTTGCATCAGGTAGATTTTTTGCATCTTAAGACCATGGAATCATCATCAGTTTCAGTAAATGTGTACATGATCATTCTGACACAGTAGTTTTAATGGGGGGATTTTTTAATTTATTCATAGTTTGCAGACTGTTGAATATGGCGATTCTTGCACACATTGCTTTTTGTTGCTGTTTGCTTGGTACTGTGCCTTGCCTGTGTTCTCTTTCAGTGAGTTTGCTGTTCTGTTCTGTGAACTAGTTTTTTGGTGACAGCACACATATGCACACTGAACATTTGGGTGCACTCCAGAACCACCCAGTGCATGCCCAAGCTGACATGAACTGTCCTGTGCATGCCAACTCCTGAGATCTCATCGAAACCTGTGACAGTTTGCTCTCTGGCAAACCGTACCATAAGCGGCATGGTTTGCCACATGACAAACCATGTGGCAGTCTGGCTGAGGGAGTACATGTGGTGTTAGGAAGAAATAAAACTCACCTTGTTGCAGGACAAGATGTGTAGGACAAACTGTGTGTAAAAAAGTGGAAATGGGGACTGTTGCAAAACTGGAGCATGTTGGCATACATGCTGTTATGATTACTGTAGTGAGACAAATGATTAGTAATTTGGCCAGAGTAAGACTATGAAACTGTAATTTTTACTTGAAAGCAACACTGTGGTTTGATTTTATCCATTCATCTCATCAGTCTCTTATCAGTTTCATTTCATTTCATTTGTACTCATTCATGCACTCACTCATTTCACTTCATTTCATTTGTTCCATTGATTTCATGACCATTGTGGAGACTTCTTGGGTTGAAGCTAGTTCTTTTTGTTTATTCTTTGTTTACTTTGGACACTGTTGCAAGTTTTAGAATGTTGGTGCAGACTGTGGTGTGAAGACCACATGCTCTGTGCATATTTGCATTAACCCAGTTATGTTCTGATGAATGATGGTGTGAAATAAAGATTGCTGTGTTATGTTGTGTTGGGATGTTTTGAAGCACATGTTTGGGATGATGTTGTAAGTACTTAGGCATCTTAGCTGCATGTCATTTTTATGCTTGTCTGCACTGTGTCAGCATTGTTTGTTGAGTGTAAAATTAAAAGACATCCAACATGACCTGACCTGTATTGCTTCATCACCAGTGCCAATGCTAAAATTTAGTCTCAACCACATTGGATAGTACCAGAGGCTGTGTTAAGTTTTTTGCAGCCCAGCAAGTTAGCATGGCTCATGGCACTTAAGAATATCTTTCTTTGTATTAACATAATGTTTGGGGAAACTTAGCAAGACAGACACAGCCATGAACCCATGCTGGTTATGTGGCTTTCCCATGTGGCATCCCCTAAAGACCTATTAATTTAACATGACATATAGCTTGAGTATTCACAGTTATTTGGGGATGGCGAAGTAACGCTTCAGTGGGCTCCCCAGTGTACTAAAACAGTTGGATTCCTTGACATGGCTCACTGCACAGACCTAACTGGGCCAGTACCAGTTAGGCAAACAGGGTGCATTCAGCAGAAAATCGATGAAAGAGTGCCACCACTTAAAAAAAACAGACCAGGGCCAACATGATGCACTTGCTGATGTGGGGACACAAACAATGACTGCTTTCTTATGTGTGCATAATGAGATCCCTAAATTTGGAACCACCAGATATGTGAACAGGCCAACACAAAAACAAAAATGCACGGAACCATTCCATTGGCCAGCCCTGCTCATCACATGGAGTGGCCAGTGTGCATCCTCAGAGTGGAACAGTTTATAACTTCCAGTTCGTTTCTTTTCATACTGGGATTGTGGTTGCATGGAAGCTTTCTTTGGTTCCAAAATTCACAGGTATGGGAAATCCGGTCATGCCGTTCTGATACAGCAAGAATCCCCCGATGGTCTGCATCGTCCACGGGTTCCTGTGGTCGGTGTAGCAGACCCAGCTCGTCCGAGTGGACGCGACACCCTCTGACGGAACGCTGTTCGTGCGGCCCATGTGGCGGGTAGCGTCCTCGCCGGCGGTGGCGTCTGCGGCTGAGGCCGAGCGTGTCTGAAGCCGGGCGCCGCTCTCTTGCAGTGCGACCAGCCGGCAGCCGCGCACCACGCGCCCCATGCCGCCCGGCCTCTGGACGCTGCTGAGCGCGCTGGCGCTGCTCGGGCCGCGGCCGGCCACCGCGCTGGACCCGTACTCGGCCGCGGCCGTCGTCGGCGCCGGCTGGGGCCTCTCGATGGTGTGGGACGCCGTGCGCGACTCGCCGCTGGTCCGTCAGCTGAGCGAGACGAGCGTGGCGCGCTCCGTCGACTGCGCCCTGCGCGAGTGCTGCTACGCGCCGTACGTGACGCGCGACGAGCAGGAGCTGCGCGGCAGCCTGGCCCGGCGCCTGCACGGCCAGCACCTGGTCGGCGCGCTGCTGCCCAAGGTGATCGGGAACCACGTACGCGGCGAGCACAATCGGAAGCCGCTGGTGGTCAGCATGCACGGCACCACGGGCGTCGGCAAGAACCACGTCGCGCGCCTGGTGGCCGAAAGCCTGTACGCCAAGGGCATGCGCAGCCGGTTCGTCCACCTGTTCGTCGGCAGCCTGGACTTCCCGCACGCGGACGCGGCGAGCGTGGCGCGCTACTCGTCCGACCTGCGCCAGTGGGTGATCGGCAACCTCTCCAGCTGCGCGGACAGCCTCTTCATCTTTGACGAGGTGGACAAGATCCCGGCCGGCGTGCTCTCCGGCGTGAAGGCCTACATGGACTTCCACGGTGAGATCCGCGGCGTGCCGATCGCGCGCGCCATCTTCCTGCTGCTGAGCAACACGGGCGGGAAGGCCATCAACGAGCGCATGCTGCGGCTCTGGGCCGAGGGCCGGCCGCGCGAAGCCACCTCCCTGGACGACTTCAAGACGCTGATGGCCGAGCACGCGTTCAGCGAGCTGGGCGGCCTGTACCGCTCGGACATCGTGAGCGCCGCCCTGGTGGACCTGTACCTGCCGATGCTGCCGCTGGAGCGGCGCCACGTGCGGCTGTGCGTCATCGACGAGCTGCGCCACCGCGGCGTCACCAAGGACGTGGACGAGGCCGTCCAGCACGTGCTGGAGCAGGTGCGCTTCGACAGCAAGCAACAGTTGTTTGCCAAGACCGGGTGCAAGGACGTGGCCAACAAGGTGAACCTGGTCGTTGACTACTCGTTGTTTGGGGAGCTGTAAGCGGGGAAGTGGTGGCTCTTCTGGACGGGAGTCGCCGGTGACCGAGGACGCTCTCCCGTTGTACCGCACCGGGAGGACGAGGTGGCGAGGTCGGTGTTTGTGATCATCTGTGATCGGGTTTAATGGAAGAAGTGAGGTGCAGTTTGTCACTGCCGAAGTATCATGCATTTCAGTGGCGCTGCCAAGAACGTAGTTTTTCGTCAAAGACCGTGGCATTTGATGACGTGACTGATTGATTGTCGATGATATGCAGACTTTCTGCACGTTTGCAGTCTGTATGATCAGTGTGAAATCGGCTAGGCCGGATATCTGTTTTCCGTTATATGTATGCCCATGAAAATGACAATATCCTGGATGTTTGTTGACGAATATGAGATCGTTTTTCTTCCGTGTCCAGCGTGCTGCACATCTGTGAATATGTGCTTTTTCATTCTTTTCATCTTCAGCTGTATGTTAGGTAACGATGGATGTGCTTGCGAACTTTCTGCAAGTTCTTGTGTGAACCTGTGGAGGAATATGCTTTTGTAGTGACTTTGTCACATTGTGATAGCAAATGATGCCGGTCATGACACGTGTGGTACCGTTTTGGACGTCATATGGCGGCAGTTTTTCACTTTTCAGGCTGCTTCAGACGATTGTACCTCCGGTCTTAGCTGGTGTCCGGAACCTTTGGGTATTGTCGTCCGTGTGATCTCGGGCTTAAAGCCGGCCTGGCACACTCGCTTGGTAATACTGGCCTTGTGCTGTCGGAACCAATACAAAACGGGGCCAGCGTTTGACTTGGTGCGGCCTGGTCGACTGGCGCAGGAGTGCCGCGCAACGCCCCGCGGCAAACAGACCGAGCTGCGGCGTCGCCGTGTCCGCGCCGGCGGCGCCGCGACGCCGTCCGCCGCTCAGACGGCGCCCGCTGCCGGCAGGTGCGCCACCATGGGCGAGCTCAGCTGGGGCCAGTTCCGCGCCGGCTGCCGCCGCCTGCTGCGCCGCTCCGACCGACTCGGCGACGGCTGGCAGGCGCGCGGCGACTGGGATGCCGACGGCGCCGCCTACCTGCTGCGCGCCGCGCCGCCGGCCGCCGCGCCGCGCTCGGACGCCGCGCGCCGCGGGGAAGCTCCCGGCGTCGAGTCTGCCGGGCAGCCGCCGCCCAGCTGGCTCTGCCGCGAAGGGGACGAGGACGCCGACGCAGAGCCTGCCGCGACGGCGGCGGCCGGCTGGCCGTTCCCGGACGCAGAGGACGCCGAGCCGCCGGCGCGCGTGGGGTCCGCCGCGTCCGACGTGTGGCTGCTGGAGCACCACGTGGCGTACAGCAGCTCGTACCGCGTGCCGCTGCTGCTGTTCTCCGGCCGAGACCTGTCCGGGCGCCCGCTGCCGCTCGAGCTGCTCTGGAGGCTGGCGCCGGACGTCTACCACGAGCGCCTGGCCGCGGACGGCTGGAGCACCGTGTCGTACCTGGAGCACCCGGTCCTGCAGCGGCCCCTGCACGCCGTCCATCCGTGCAACACCAGTCGGCTGATGGCGCTCACCCTGACGGCTGAGGAGCGCGATGGCGCCGGGCCGTGCGCCGCTGCGGCGGAAGATGGCGCGGACGCGACGGAGGGCCAGCGGGGCTTCCGGTACTTGCTGCTGTGGCTCAGCATTTTCGGGCCCCTCTGTGGGCTGCACGTCAGCGAATCGTATGCTGCTCAATAAATTACGGTCGCAATAAGTTTCGCAACAAATAATACTAGAGGCGAAGCGCGGTGATACTAACGTCACTGACTTACTGCCACCATTGCGAGCAGGAGGGTGAGGGAGCATTAGTAGCCGATGCAGATTTTAGGGGATTATATCGATGGTGTCAGTTTTTTTCGCCTCGTAAAATGGCTGTCAGTGTTGTAAGTGCGCCGAGATGTATGGGCGAGGATATTTTGTGAAGGCCTAGAAGCAGAGGGTCTGCCTGTCGCCCGTTTTGGACCTCTCGCTGCCAACTCCCCGGTCGGCCGCGCAGCCCGATGGTTTCGTGGCATTTTTTTCTTTTGCACGTGAAGTCACATGTATCATTGGATCTCCCGCAAGCTGTAACGAAGAAAATGGGAGAGGTGCATAATCTGCTTACGCTGAAACTTCCAAAGTGATTTCCCAAGTGCTCATCCAAGTCGATGTCTGATGTACCGGTCTTCTTACAGTTTAGGTGTAAAGCGAAACGCGTTACCAGTAGCATTTCCGGCGGACATATTCTGAACAGTCGCTTTACGCGGAACGCGGCGCGGACGGCACCAACGCGATTCATTTTTCGCGCATGGTAACCATGCGATTCGCACCGCGTATCGCAGGTCACCATTTGTCAACAGCGGCGTTCGCAAAACGTGTTTCTTTAGCAGCTTTGCGTTCGGAAGCCACTGAAAGCGATGCAATCCTTGAAGCTTTTATTGACTCTACGCCGCAGATCGTGCGGCGCACAAGGTGCATGTTATTCCACACCGAAATCGCCAGAAAAACAAACAAACTAAAAAATGGTACGCACAAACACTGCACTACAAAAAAGGAAAATGCACAACACGAACAGCAAGACCGATGACTACAGTTTGCGGAGGATGAAACAATCCCTGCCAACTGGTCTCATCATCCGACTGTTTGTACTCCTCAGAAAGTCCTTTGATGCACCAAGAGTCCGTTCGTTAGCGGAGAACAATAACTACTGCCAGGACTAACAGGGGCCTCAAGTTCAGAAGCGTATGAAGCGAAAGACGTATTTCTGGAAAACAAAAGTGCGCAAAAATCCACAAATACCTGCCTAGCCGTGTAGAAAACGTACTCTCTGGAAGTACAAAAGTACAAACAACGTTACCACTTGAATGACTAGATAAGTCGCTGAAGGCAGCTTTGGCACAGGCTGACGCAAGGTCGAGTTATGTGCAGACTAGCCAGGCTCGGCGCGCGACACTCCGTCGAGCCCGTAAGCGGAACACAGCCACGGCGGGGGCGGAGGGACGCTACTTCTTCAGCAGGGCGGCCAGCTCCCGCATGCGATGCGTGCGGCACACCTTCTCGCCATCGGCCGTCTTCATCGCCAGCCGCGCCGGCTCGCTGACCTTGGCCACCGCCACCAGGAAGCCCTCCAGCGCCTTGATGACGCTCTCGTCGGCGCAGCCGAACCGTACACGGCCTAGCATGGCCAGGATGTCGGCCACCCACCCGCTGTCGAGCACGAACTCCACCAGCCAGTCGACCTCGGCCGCCAGCTGCGAGAGCACCTGCAGGCCCAGGAACCAGAGCTCCTTCAAGTCGTCCCAGGCGCCGCGGTAGCGCGTGGACACCACCACGGCGCGCTGGTCCACCGAGTCCTCCACGTTGTGCGCGTCCCACAGGAAGCGCACGGCTGCCTGCGCGAAGCGCACCATCTCGGGCTGGTGGGTGCCGGCGGCGGCCGCGTGCCGGTGCAGCAGCAGCAGGCCCAGCACGGTCAGGTTGCTGCGCAGCACCAGGTGCGACGAGTCCACGCCGGCCAGCTGCTGCACCACGAACCGCTGCAGGCCGAGCCAGACGGAGCTCTGCGAGACGCGGTCGGCCTCCATGACGGCCAGGTTCATCAGGCAGCTGCAGACGGTGGTCAGCGCCTGGACGGGCTCCTCGGGCGGCTCGTCCAGCTGGCCGGCAGGTCGCGGCTGGCCCAGCAGCGGTGCCGCCAGGTCCCACCTGCCGGCCGGGTGCCGAGTCACCGACACGCCTCTTCTCGCGAACGGCCGCACTTCTACCGCCCGCCGAAAATGGAAAGGAGGCAGCACTACAACACAGATAACCGCGAACGATATCCATATGTAACTAAATCTGATATAATTGTTCACTGGTTATTCCGTCCACGTGCTTTCCCCCTGCAGGACAACCCGGCTTTTTAAGTTACTTACGCAAACATGAAAGGTATAAAGATGTTCGTTTTCAACCGATGGGAACGTGCAGTTGACGCCACTGCGCCGACACGGTCTTAGGGCCCTAGCCACCGCACAGCACGGACCCGACCGTGTCCAGCGATCGGAGAGCACACACCCCACTGTCCCTAGCGATGGGACGACACTGACCTGGCCAGAAATTCGGATTTTGTTTTTGGTGTCGAGATTTTTGTTTTGGAGTACAAAGTTTCGCACAGTGTAAGGTTTAAGTATACTTTGTAGGTTTAAGTTAATGTTCCTAGTGTAAGCACGTTACGATATCACCTGCTTCATAATGAATGGAGGCAGGGTCATTTGCTTGCACAGTCAGAAACCTGTCAACATGGTTATATCGTAGTTTTCTGGCTGAGGCAGAAGATCAAACTTGGAATATAAAATGGGAACACATTTTCTTGGTGTTTTTCAACACCAAAAAACAACACTTTTTCCAATCCTGGACCTGACCGTCCCCACCGACCGGACAGCACAGACCCGACCGTACCCACTGACCGAACAGCACGGACCTGATCGTCCCCAGCGACCGGCCATGACGCATGCCAAACTGCTTGGGGTACACGCGACGAAGAGCGCCCTACAGACCGGCCCTGGTTTCCGGACCAGGCAGAGCGCAACCGCCACTGCAAAACCGCACACGGGACTGACGTCTGACGCCATCAGCCTGACGTCAGCTACCGTCCGCCGTCCATCAGCTCATGGCAACACGATAGCAGCCTGCCGCCATTTGGTAGCTTTCTTACCTTAACTTCCAACTTATTTTTCATCATGGTACTAACAAGGAAGTGCAATCTGTAGCTGAGTCGGCTAGAGCGCTGGCCTCCGCGACCTGGCAGCGGCGTATACCGCCAGGCCTGAGACGTCAGAGACACCTCGGCGCTCGAGGTCCGTGGGTGGGCCGAATATGTGGCCCGGGGATCACCCGGAAACTGGCCAACACAGTGTCACATAGTGTCACAGTGTACCACACGGCCGTGTCGGACCCTAGGAGGCAGAGTTGGAAAACGTGAGCACCAAATGCTCCAAAAAACATGTATTCCGAAAGTATGATCTTGTGCATTCATCAAACAGCTACAGTATAACAATGTTTAGAAATCCAGCTCTGCAAGAGATGAATCTGTCCCCATTCAGTAAGAAGCAGGTATGATGCCATAACTGAATTACACCAAAACTGGCAGCTTAAACCAGCATTACTCTATGCGAAAACTTGGTACTCCACAGCAAAAATTATACTCCAGCGCCAAGAACAAGAACCGAACTTCCAATCCTGCTTGGAGGTATTTAAACTTTCGCCACGAAATCGGCTGATGCCTGGCAAGGCGCGTTCAGATGCAGGGGTCGGCGTCTATATGGCACGCCATGCTTAGCACGGGGTCGGATCCATAGTATCATCCCAGCGGCCATTCACACCAAACATTATTTTCCATCCAATTGCTGACATTGGCAAAATAACGCAAACAAAATACAGGATTTTTAAAGCGACCTGAGAGAACTGCAACAGAAGATCGGAAATCAATTGTAAGTGAAGCCTTTTACCTTAAACGTGTGCCACAAAGCACGTAAACATCTCCGGCGCAATCAGAACATTTTCACTTTGCCCATGTTTTCGTATTTGATTCGCATGATATCAGATAACAAACTGCATGGAATCGCTCCAGCACCCAGCTCTGTAACACGTTTCCCGACTCCGCCTCCGCTCACCCTCCCACCCCCCCCCCCCGCGGACGCACCGGTAGTGGAAGTACTCGACCAGCGTCTCGTCGGCGCTCATCATGAGCAGGACGTAGCGTGCCCGGTCGTCGGCCGTCAGGTGGCACAGCGCCGGCAGGAAGAGGCGCATCAGGTCGGGCACCTCGGCCGCCGACGCGCCCGGCCTCTGGCGGCGCATCTCGAACGTCTGCGCGCACATGCGCAGCAGGAACGGCACCAACTGCAGCAGCTCGTCCGGGTACGACGTCTCCTGGCGACGGGCGGCCGGCCGTCATGTCACGGCTGTCGCGTCACGGGGCGGTCGCGCGTCACCGCCTGCCGTTCGGGCAACATCGCGGCAGCCGTCGGCTGGGCACGACATGAGATGCAGGCATTGTGCGCATGTGAAGAAATACTGTCGTGTTACGTGAATCCATTTCACACACGCAGTTTGCCATCAGAGTAATTTTACTAGACCGCAGCGTCTAGCGCACACAAATGATGCACCGACAAGACTCCACGGTCGCGCTTTACTGTCGTCACGCCTCTCAAACAGGCCAGCACACCACTACCGGTAAACACCACAGAACGCGACGAACAGACGAGCAGCCGGACGAAAGTCGACCAACGTCGCGCCAGCGGCCGCACGGGCACCTGGGCCCGGGTCCCCGCCGGCCGGTCCGCCACCCACCTCGGACAGCCACGCCAGCACGATCCTGATGCAGCCGTACACAAACATGGTCTGCTGGCGCGACAGCTCCGGCGCGTCCTCCTGCATCACCCGCGTCAGGAAGCCCGTCACCGCGCCGCAAGCGCCGCGCATCGCCACGATCAGCTGGCGGTCAGCGGCGACGCCGTTACGCAGAGCGCCCGCACGGCTACACCGAGCAGCCACCCGGCAACACAGGATAGCCATTCAGCTGCCGCGAGCGGCCACAACATAATTAATGAAATGTTATTTCCACCACCAGTTTTGAGACAACTCCAACTGGCTGGTTAACAATACACGGGGCAAAAAATGGCAGGAAAGACTTCACTGGAAATCCCATTGTAAATACAAGTTTTGTTTTTAATGGAAATGCATACCATCTATCTGTAACAACTATTCCCAAATATCCACATTTAAAATACACAAAAATATGACCTCAGGTAACTCCCAGTCAAGACAAGTGGCAGAAGCAAATGGTAGTTAAATAAAACCTAAAACAATTGGAAAAAATGTGTTGATGTTCATTCTTTACGCTGTATAATGGAGACGCATTGGATGCCAAGGGTCATATCTGCTGTAACATATCTGAAAGTGTTAAATATGCATGATAATTATGACACTGAACACTTTATTCCATTAGCAAAGCATTTCAATATTCGGGCAGCGCATCAGCCATGCATCACTACCAAAATGATGCAAAATATAACTCACACTAATAAATGCCATTACGAAAATGATACTGACAACGGGCACCCAATACATCCGGCCATAGTCATTCAGGCAGTGATATCATTTCCACAACCCAGTGACTGTGTCCCATCCATGTAGCATATATTAGCTATCTAGCTGTACTAAAATGTCAATCATGAATAAATAGTCACCATTATATGCATGCCCATTGCATACAAAATCATGTAGACTGTAGAGTCAACAAGTATGGATATACCACAATGGCTAAGCTACATAGCACAGTAACTATAACCCAGGAGCATCTGCAATACTGATGCAGCATTCAAGTATAGATTACAGGAGTATATAAAACCAGGTAGGTATCGACTTGGGGTTTCCATAACAATGGCAATATTCCTTCACAGCAATATTCTATCTAGAATCTTAGCTGCTTCGAATGATCTGCTACCATCTATATACTTCATTTCTATTCTGATACCTGGCACTTGGTAGCTAGCATGTTTTGACTGAATGACCTCCATGTTGAAATATATTCCTCATGCTAAAGGCTACATGATTTTAGCTGTGTGCCAGTTGTATTACTTTATTGTAGTTAACAATTTAATTTAACTTAATTACAATTTAACAATCTAATTAACACAGAAGTTCGGGAAAAAGTAGAATGAATGCTGCTTGTTACATAGCCGAAATTTTTGTTGTCTGGTTAACAAGAAATGACTTCTGTCACTGTCTGTCAGTTTAAACCGGTTTTAGCTGGAAAGTGGCACACCAAATCAGCCGGCTGAAACGTCAGCCCCACCAGCCCTGAACACAGATAGAGAACGGCCAACGCAGCAGCACAGGGTGGTCATACAGCTGCACAGGATGGCCACACAGCAACACACCACTGTCACGCAACCACTGCTGCCACAAAGCCACACAGGACAACCACAAGATACCAAAATACGACCGGTGACAAACTGGCGACTCGTCGTTCCATTTGTTGTTTCTACGCATACGGCGCATTTCTGCAACAGCACGGCATGCCACGCGATATGGAATCCCTGCATGACATAATAACGACATCTGTCGGTGACACCGGCCGGTTATTGAAACCTAGGCCATCTCCACAGCGACGCAACTGCCGGTGAACGCAGCGATAAACTGAAACGGCCACCATGGACCGGCGCTTCTGACCTGTTGACGCTGTTTGGCGTCGAACTCCAGTGCCGTGTCACTGATGAGCATCTCGAACATGCGCTCCAACACGAAGAACGACGCCATCAGCAGTTCGCTGGATCTGACCGCCTGCGCCAGCGTGCGGTCCTCCAGGCCCATCCGAATCTGCACAAGACCAGCACAGCCCCCGCGTCACGTTTCCGGCCACACACCACACCGAACTGTCGGCGTATTTGTTTGTTCAGTTTTATTCCAACATCTGCTACTTAACGAAGCGTCGACATGCTTCGTGCAAGCAGCCTGCCCACGAAGCCTCAACCATGCGCGCAACGTCACCTCATCTCAGACGCCGAACGCGTTCCGGCACGTCGGCGCGCGGGCCCGCGCCGGCCACCCACCTCGATGCAGAACAGGTTGGTGTAGACCATGACCAGCTGGCGCTGTTTGTCCGGCTCGAGCGCCTGGTGCCGGACGCCGAGCGCCTCCACCAGCGCGGCGGTGAGCAGCAGCACCTGGCCGCGCTGCGGCGCCGCCAGCCGACTGGCCAGCATCTCCGACAGCGTCTGGAAGAGCGGCCGCCGCCAGCAGTCCGGGTCGCTGTCAGGCACCGGCGTCGGCGCCGCGCGCAGCGCCGCGCGCAGCTCGCCGCACAGCGCGAACTTGTGCTCCGACTCCTCCAGCTGCAGGTCCATGGTGAGCGAGGCCATCAGCCGGTCGAAGAGCTCCGGCTGGCCGCGCCAGACGGCGGCGCCCTCCGCGGCCAGCAGGGCGCGCAGCAGCCGCCAGGCCGCCTCCGAGCCGAACCGCGTCTCGGCGATGGCGTCCACCAGCTGGGCGACGACGGCCGGTGCGAGCAGAGCGGCCCGGCCGGCCGGGTGGCGCGCCGCCGCCTCCAGGCACTGGTAGCCGTCGGTCACCAGCACCAGCTGGTGCTCATCGTCGCTCGCCTGGCGGATCGCCTCGCAGAGCAGCGGCACGGCTTCGGCCATCTGCGGGCTGCCGCTCACCGCCTCGTCCTGCCGGGAAAGACCGCTTCGCTCGCATTTCAAGAACGGTCAGCTCTCTTCTGGGTGTGGGAAAAATCGGTGGTAGTCCTGCCAGCGCCTGTACTGTTCTGCCATGCTCTGCCATCCAGGACTGCTGCACAAGCTCGACCCCTCGGAAGCTCAACCATCACTGTACCTGCCCACTCTGTTGTTTTGAATGCGCCTGTGGATGGCACAGCCAGCTTCATCAGCCCTGATGTGGTGCTGAAACCAGGTCTTGTGTCTACCCCTTCCAAAGAAACCATAGCTTTGGCTTCAGGTCGTCTGGTGGCAAGTACCTAAGGACACTGCCTTGCGGACTTGAACGTGCATGACCGCGAGTATCCCAGCTTTAATCTGCATGTTCTTCCCCACCTGTGTACAGAAGCCATCCCAGGCAAGGACTTCACGACTCTTCACCAGTCGACCCAATTTGATCTGAAGGGAACACTTCCCCACTTGTCTGCGTGTGGCGTTGCCGGTATGAACTTGAGCCCGCTCTCGCTGTTCGCAAACCTCTCTCCTGACTGTAAGCTTGTAGCCACTCCCACTCGCCGTCACTCCCAGGTGGATCAAGTGTTCATCAGAAACAAGACTCCGACCCTACTGAAAAGAGGCAGTGACCAAAAAGTCCGTCGTGGTGAACCCAGATGCTACCGACTTGTGATGAGCTCCACATACGTCGGATGGTTGTAACTGTTCCAGAACGATCAACAGACTCACTATTTTAGACACGTATCTCACCCCTTATCTTATGTCTTTTTTTCTCCATATTCACCCTTATCCATACCCTAAACCTTATCCCTCGCGTCAATGAGGTGGTGCATGACATGGCAAAGTGTCATGTACTCAGTAAGCTGGATCTGAAAAGTGCCCATTACTAGGTGCCCCAGAAGGAGGAGAAGTCGTACACTCTCTTTGAAGCTGATGGTCAGCTCCCGTTTGCCGTTTGGACTTACCAACGCAGTGGCAGCGTTCCAACAAGCCATGAACTCACTCTATCATATCTAGGAGTGGCCTCCAGGGTGCATTTGTGTATAATGCTGACGTGATCGTGCGTGGGAGGGCCCAGGAGGACCATGACAGAAATATGCACTGTGCAGAAGTGCCATGACAGCTTGCCCGGAATCGAATGTCCGGGGTGCGCCATCTCTCACGGGCCCCTTCGCCCACATCGAGACCGTCTGCGGCCTCTGAGAGGCACGCCCGCCCCGACTCGTCACTCAAGCGAACACTGGGAGTACTGTCCTACTACTCTCAGCGGATCCAAGACTTTTCCAGTGACGAAAATGCTTCTAATAAACCCAGTCATTCCACGTTGGTAGGGGCATATGTCGAGCTTCTGTAGCCACCGTAGACGAGACTTTACCCTTTGAACCTGGGAATGACGCCCCCGCCACTACCTTGGCAGGCGCTCTCTTCCAGCCCCGTCGCGTTCTTCTCCCGCACACTGACTCACTCTGCACGGCTTCAACCCGGGGTGGGAAGACAGCCGAATGACATCATTACGCCCAGATTGCAAAGGAGATGCTGGCCGTCAAATTCAGCCTGGAAACGTTCCACCACTTCATGTGCGGCCGCCCTGTGATCGTGGTGACAGACCATAAGCCTCTCGTCAGCATCAAGAAGCCACTCGCACAGGCCCCCAAGAGACTACAGAACATGCTGCTCAACTCGCAAAGGTAGGACTATACGCCGGTGCTCAAGCCCGGAGATCCCCGCCGTCGACACGACGTCGCGCGCGCCGCTGGCAGACACCGCGCAGGAGACTGAGTCTCTGCATGCCGCCTACGCGGCCTCGTTCAGGCCTGAGCGGCTGGAGGAGATCAGCGGAGCGACCGAGAGGGACGAACCCCCCCCCCCCTCCAGCAGATGAGGACGACAATCATGACAGGCCGGCCCGCTGAGGAGCGTGGCCCGCCAGTGGCCGCGACGCTGTTCTTCACCCCCCGAGACGAGCTGTATCCACGACGGCAGCATCGTCTGACGAGACCGCGACGTCATCCTCAGGGCAATGAGGAAAGAACTACTGACCGAGCTGAAAGCGGAGCACTCTGTATCAAATCCGGCCTGCGCAGACCCGCGACGTGATTTCTGCGCAGGCCTGTCAAAACACGAAAGAGAATACCTGGAAGAATACGGAATCTGCTCCTCCAGTCCAACAAACCAATGACCAGAGTCCACCCACGCCCACGATGCGCCAGGTCATCCGGGGGAGAAGTTGGCGACTGGGGACTGACGTCGTCTACCTGGAAAGACGAAGCTACCTGGCGACAGTCGGCTATTTCGGTCAGTTTGCAGAGGTTGACTAGCTGAATGAAACCACGTCAAAAACTGTGGTCGGCAGGCTGAAGGCGCGGCTCGCCAGACACGGCGTACCTGCCGTGACAGTGAGCGACAGCGTACCACAGTTTGTCGAGTGACTTCGCGCAGTTCGCCAAAGAGTGGCAGTTCTTTTACTTCACATCACGCCCAGGAAACAGTGAGAGCAATGGTGCGGCGGAAGCTGCTGTGAGGACCGTTAGCAGGACGACAAAGAGGGGCAGGACGCACGTGAACGCCCTTTCTTAGGAGTCCTCGATATCGGAAACACTCCACGGAAGAGGATGGACACAAGACCACCACATCGCCTGGTGAGCCGCCGTACCAGGACCGTGGTGCCAACGTCCAGCTCGCTCCCGCAGCCTGAGCAGAACGAGCGCCAGGAAAAGCTGGAGATAAAGAAGGCCGACACAGCTGAAGGATACGGCGGACGACGCGTCCTGAAGCCGCTGAAGGTCGGCGACTGCGTCTGTATGCAGCCCACTGACAGCACGCCCAACCAGGCTTGGAAGAAGGCTGCTGTCATGACGACAGTGAAGCCGAGGAGTTATGACGTTCAGGCAGAGGATGGTCCTGTCTGCCGCAGAAACAGACAGTCTCTCCAGGCATCTCCACGGTTCGAGTCTCGGAGCGCCCAGCCAAAACTCAGAGTGCCGTCCAGCCCGCCAGAGGAGAGCCGATCAGCTTCGACCGACGCACACACGAAAGCTTCCCGATGTATGCGCTCGTGAAGAGGCGTTTGCGCTCCAGTGAAGCTCAACCTCTAGACCAAGAGGAGGACGTTACGCGATGTTGTCGCGTATTACGTGTGCTTTCGGACTGTGTCTGAGCCTCTTTGGTCGGTGCCCTACCGCGTTACCGTGCTTCTAATGGTTCGCCATGCACCTGTTCCTTAGTGATTGGAATGGAAATCAAGACAAAGATGTTTATATTTTTACACTGGGATGTACCTATTTGTGTGATTACACGTCAGTTGCCACCCAGATTCTTGAATCTGGCCACAATGCTGCAGGAACATCCACAGCCGATCCTCCGCTCTAATGCACTGCGGGTCACTTCCCAGCCACCAGTCACAGAAAACAATGGGCTTCACTAGGTGCCAGGTTTCATAAGGCCTATTTCCATCATGTCCGATGAACTGCACACTTCTGTGAGTAAAGAGCAATGATGCGTGCAACAAAGACCAACAACCAAAAACATGTCCACGTCCAGAACACACTCATTCTCGCTACATCACGACGTGTTATAGTGGATGTTAACCCAAAAATATGAGTCTTAACTCATAACAATCATACGCACATCAGAAAATTCATTTCTTGTAAAAAGAAAACAAAAGCAACTGCCAAATTCACAGGCAAATGATGGTTTAACTAACAAAGGCTACAATTCGTGCAATGGTGAAACCCAAAATGTTCGTACCTGGGAGAAGCAGCTGAAGATGGTAAGTGCAATGGACTTGAAGAGTTCTGGTGGACAGCCCGGTGGTGCTGGGCTGCCCAGCATGCGCAGTAAATATTTGAAACCAATGGCATCAAACAGCTGGCGCCTCTCCTCTGGGCCACACTCAGAAGCATTCACCAGCTGAGGGCACAGAAGTCACCTTGTCAAGCTCATATTAGGCCTAAAATGTGCATGGGCTGGGGAAAACCAAATCACAGGGAGGCAGCCCCTGCTTGGCAGAATAAAGTAGAGATATCATTTGATGGGCCTAAACCACACAGCATCCAACCTATCTGGGTGTGGATTCAGCACCAAATGCATGGTGGGTGCCAAGCAAAACAACATTTTGGCTTGTGGAACCAATCAGTAACAACCCTTTTGGCTTGTGGAACTCATCAGTTTGGTAAATCAGGCTGACACTCATGGGATGCCAAAAGTTATTAGAAACATGTGATAAATGCCCAGGATTTCAACAGAAAAAGCTGCAAAGGTCCACTGCTGCCTAAAAAGAATATCACATTATCAGGTGTAGCAGAGTATGCACAAAATGTACCACAAACACTCCAGAACAGGGTTATGGGACCATGGGTTGGTTGCATTTCATTGGACGAATGTCTGGGAACTGTAATAATGTCTGGGAAATGTTAATCCCAAATAAGGATGTCCAGAAATGTCAAAAGATTGCAAAGACAGAGAATAATTAGCATGCACACATTTCATTTCACACAACACTTTGCTGGTTTCATCCTAGAGGCTATCATGAAGCAGATTAAAAGGGATCAGCTTAAGCAAAATATACATGTTTTTTGACAGACTCTTATCAGTCAGCCACTGGCTCCATCTCATCACCCACCTTTACTTTTACCCATGATATACATACAGTTGCAACACAAATATGCACTGATTCACCTCTCAGTAACATGTGCCCAATACATTTCACATTTGCAAAACCAACCTTGGTAATCATGAGGAATGCTGCAAATTTGTCTGTGTCACTGTTGGCTTTCTTCAGAGCCTCCACACAGCACTTCACATTTGCCTTGCTGCTCATGGTTTGCGCTTCAAGGCCAGACAGCTATGAACACAGGTGTCAACAAGTTACTTTCAAAATGGCAAATACTAAATGTGCTGTATGATGTGCTAGCAATGAATTCTGGTATCAATATAACTTTCTGCATTTCCCTAAAAACACATTCCACAAAAAGATGCCACATGTGGCCTTGCAATTGCATTGCCACATGTTGGAAGAAAGTTAGACTGTGGTTGGAGAAAAGCATAATGACCAATTAACTGATCATATAGCTTTCCTCCAACAACAGTATCAATACCAGGCTGCCCGAGAATTCCTTTATTGTATCTGCCATGCTGAAGCCAGGAATGTGTGTGTGGTGATAAATAAAGCTTGAAAAATCCTAATAATAGCCTGTCAAACCTCCATACATAACAAATCTAAAATGTTTCAAGTTATTCCTTCTAGAATAATTCTTCTTAGAAAGGCAACTCTACAAAAATGGACACAAATAATCCCCATGAACTGACATCCACAAAATTATCACATCAAGTGCTGCTGTATTTCAGGCATCTTAAACATGCAATTAGATGCCATGATCAAATGACGTGACTAGATGTTCCAGATGCAAGGCTGGCAGTCCCAGGGGGATGGGGATCCAGACATACCAATATTCAGGGATTTTAGCATTAGGAACATGGAGCATCCCAATGATTTGAGATAATAAGCAGGAAACAATTTGTGGAACCCCTCCCCCAATAACTTTCAGATATCTCCAGTCAGCTGTGTTTCAAGTTTCTTGGTACCCCAGGTCTACCTTGAGCAATGCCCCCATAATAACTGGGTTTTCACTCAAAACATGCAAAAAATTACAGTGGGTATAACTTCCCCTGAGTCTCTGTGCAATCCACATTCATTTCACACCCAACAGTTTTTCAGAACTGGAAGAAAAAGCAATCTGGCTTCAGTGATGAGTCATTCATTGGTGCCATGGTCTTATAAATGGTCTACAGCTGACTGAGGGCCAATTCCCAACCTGCAGCCACATCTCTACAAGGAAATAGGCATGAGTATGCTCAGAGCCACACATACATGGCTCCTGGCACTTTTGGGGCAGCCCTTCAACCACATGGCCAAAGGTCATACAAACGAACGACTGCAGACCATGAAGGCATCATAACTTACGTTATCTATAACCGCACCATAGAGCCTTGACCGCACCCAACCAACCCAATAACCTGAAGCAGATAAATGATGACTGATGTTAAGGGGCCCTCGTACTTCTTGGACAGTCTAGTCTCGGGTCTGGCCCTCTTTCGTTTAACAGACATTCCACGGCTATTTCTCGCCATGAAAGCGAGGTTTTTGGTACAACAGTCCATTACCTGGTCTTTACCTCCCACACACCATTCGCAATTTCGGGAGAAAACGTTAACGCATATTTAGTTGTCCGGTCTGCCACCAGGGTAAAGTTGGTTCCTTCTCTCGCCACCAGGGTGCCTAGTCAAAGTGTGGTAAGCAAGCTAGAGCTAGTTAGCTTACCGTCATTCGAAGTCGAAGTTTCGTAATGCGGAAAAAAGATAGCGGCATCTCACTCTTAACTTTAATATTCTTATCTATCATGATCTCGATCAAAATTTTGTCTTTCCTGATCCTACGTTTTTGTAAACTGACACATTGTTTGGCAAGTAATGAATAGACGACCTTCACAACTGATTATAACATCCCACTGCTACATCGTTTTATTGCTTCCATCTTTCGACGGATTCTGTGCTTACTAGACATCAGGACGGGAGCTTAAGTGACAGGTAAAACACGCGTGATCGTGTTATTCAGGGCACTGTCGTGACCGCATCTCGTAAATGTGCCGCACACTTCGATTGTTGTTTGTCGATCTCATTTCCTTGTCATTGTTCGATACACGTATATTGTTTTATACGTTTGCTTTTGTTCTCTCATGTTACGCTGACCAGCGATAATGCTAGATACCCACTGAATTCGGTTCTCCGTGGCGCCTCTCTCTCAGAGGGGATAAACGTAAAAAGGATGATGACTCGGTTACCGACCTGGAACTGACACAGAGCCCGCCTACTGATCGCTCCTCACATGATGCTACGATTACTGAATTACTGAACTGATGACCCACGCTCCGCCAACACTGTGCCGCTCGAGCATGGAATCGAGCACCTTTGCTCCTCACCAGCGCGCCAGTCACCAGCCACTGATAATGCTACCATCCTCGCTGCTGACCCAAGCTTGTCTTCACAATTCGCCGCGGCTGTTAACACAGCGTTTGGCCCGCCTCAGGCCCAAACGCTGCTGACGTACGCTCACCCGCTGCTCCCGTCTTGGCGCCCGAAACTCGCACGCCAGACGCCCCTACCGATGTTGACCTGGGCTCTTGGATAATTTTTAGGGTGTCCGGACAAAATGGCGAATGCCTTTTTGGCGAATGCTAGATGGCGAACGCTAAATGGCGACATGTAACAATGGCGACATGCTAAAATGATGAACGCTCAGATGGTTCTCTTTCGCGTTCTGCGCCATTTGGCCATTAGCCATTTTAGCATGTCGCCATTTTTACATGTCGCCATTTAGCGCTCGCCATCTACCATTCGCCATTGTTGCATTTTACCATTTTGCCCTAGTACCCATTTTTAGTTATACAACCAGTCTCTGCCGACGTCTCCTTTCGCAAAAGCAATGTTTTCTGGCCTTCAGAACAGCTCGCTGCCATCTGCGGTGCATCCGCCACAAAACTGAAAATCGAGGCTCCGGCCGGTGGCTGCCTGATTGCGGAAATGGACAACCGCACTGGGACAAAAGCCCTCTCGAAAACAACAGAATCTAGTGGCCAGAGTGTCTCCATCAAGCTCTGCACATCGCGAAACACCACCCAGGGAACCATCAAGAACTTCGCCGCATACCCGGGGATGAAGTTTTGACAGAGTCGAAGGGTGAAGGAGTGGTCCACGTACAAGGGCTCACGACATTCAGAAAGAACCAGAGACGCGACACGAACCTTTTGGTACTCACCTTCAACTCGAAAAAGCTTCCGGAAACTCTGATCGCCGGCTGCTTAAGCTATGACGTCCTTGTCTTCGTGCCACTACGTTGTTTTAGGTGCCAGAGGTTTGAGCAAGGAGCTCGCCGCTGCCGACTCGAGGCCCAGTGCTTCAACTGTGGAGAGGCTCCACATGAAGGGACGCCATGTTCCTACCCAGTCTGTGGTGCATCCGCCTGAGCCCGAGCAGCGACAGCACGGCGACAGCCTGAGCAGCGACAGCACCGGCCACACCAGGGAGCAGCCAGGATCTTCTTGAGGAGGGGGGGGGGGGGCGGCGGAGTTCAGTGTCAGTGTCATCAGAAATCATACAAAAACCGCCCGCTGGGAAGACGCTATGCAATGGTTTTCGCAAAAAAAACGATGTGGGCTTAAGCGTTTGGCCCGCCCCCACCCCCTACTGCTGCGCCGGTGGACTACACCACTAATTCAAATCGGTGTCTCATTTGGAAAAAAAAGAGAAAAAGACATCTGCGAAGTGAGGGTGAAAACTGGTGTGCAGTGGTGTCGATTCTATTCTTTTGAGAGGGCCCTGGCCCACCCAATGTCGATTTGGGCCCACCCATTGTTGGTTTGGGCCCACCCAATATTTTCCGCCAGTTTTATAGGGAAATGATTAATAGTAGCAAAAAAACGATGGCAATAGATAAGAGGTAGCCAGAAAATAAAGAATAAAGTCCAAGGAGATGTATGTATCTGTCTTTCTATTATATATGTATATGTATATATATACATATATATAATATATATGTCTATATATATATATATATATATATATATATGGGGATAAGTGCAGTTTTCTGTTTGATAAGTCGTAAAAAAATGAAAATCACGAATTTCCGTTGGTCAACATTCAACGATCTTTGGGTATCACATACACTCCCAGATTCATGGACAACATCCATTGTGATTCCACTGCCAAAACCTGGAAAAGATATGAGCAACCCTGCAAATTATCGACCCATTGCTCCGACTAGTTGCCTTGGAAAGATTTTCGAACGGATGGTTGTTTAAGAGAGCGCTCATTCTGCAGACGTGTATTAGCCAGCGGTCCAGCAGGCACTGTTCGCCGCTGCCACTGGCCGCGAGGGCGCAGTGTCTTCGAACTATGCGGGCCAGCCTACCGGCCGGGCGTCACGGGCCCCGCCAGGCCCGGCCTGCCAGCGCGGAGACGGCGCAGAGACCTGCGCATTACAGCTGTGAAGAGGTTGGCCTGGTTATTAGAAAAGGAACGCGCCTCGTCGAAGTTTCACTGTGGCTTTCGAGAAAACCAGTGTCATAGATGACGCGATACGTTTAGAAACGAATGTTCCCAAAGGCTTTAAGAGCAAGCAGCACACAACTGCTGTTTTTCTCGACATAGGTCGTGCATGCAACATGGTTTAAAAGCCCGCTTTAATCGAAAAGATACACCGTAAAGGCGTAAAAAGACAGATGGTAAGGCACTTGGTCAGGTATTTATCGGGATCCATGTAACTTATTTATCGGGACTCTAATAAAGTCTAAAGCAACGTATCTATCTTTTTGTCTTCTATATGTATATATACATACCTGTATACATGGGGGAAAATGCAATTTTTCATTCGATTAATAGTAGCAAAAAAACTGTAAACTTCCGTTGGTCAGAATAAAGTGGGCTAGATCCGTTGAGAAACCCACATTTGGGGAAAGTTAGGTTGTCGGGCCCTCGGCTCGGCCCACCCAATCATTTACAGATATCGACGCCCCTCTGTACTACAGTACAAACAGCACTGTAGTACTGTGCTATGGAGGAAACTGTGGAGTTTCTGGCCCCATTGGGTTGTCAAAGTAAAGGATTTTATGCACGGAATAAAGGTGTATTTTAGAGTAACGTAGCTGTTCTAATAAGAGACAGTGTACCAACAAAAATGTTCCCTAACATGCGCACTGGAAAGGAGGGTCTTTGATGCCCCCCCCCCCCGCCTGTTTTTCTTGAATATCTCGAAAACGAATTGAAGCTGGTTGCTGCTGCTTTGTGACATTTATGGCAACTGAATAACTCGTCGACTGACGCAGAAAAATCGGAAATCAGAAGGAAATTTCTGAAGTTTCAAGCATCTGGAGTCAGGCAAACATAACGAAAACGACGGTTGTCGGCGATAAATGGAAACTTTGCAAAAGGAGTAGTGTGCTACCTAAGATTACCGTTTGAACACAATCGCGCGACGTCATTGACATAAGCGATGGATGTACCAAGACCAAAGCCAGGGTCAGTAAGGGTCAAGGTCATCAAAAGTCAAGGCCAAGCAGCTTGTGACCTGATCCACATTTGTTTTGCAACATATCGGTTTGAATGAAACATGCATTCAAAGACCCTACTAAAAGCACTCATGCGCATTCTGATACGCACATATAACGGGTCCGTGAAGGTCAAGGCTAAATGTCTTGTGACCTGACCCAGATTTACTTTGCGACATATCGATTTGTCTGAAATATGCATTCAAAGACCCCAATAAAAATACGTATGCGCACATGGATATGCATACATATACCAGTCATTTCAGGTCAAGGTCATCAAAGGTCAAGGCCAACTATTTTGTGACCTGGTCCAGATTTGCTTTGCAATATGCCGATTTGTATGAAATACGCATTCAAAGACCCTACTAAAAACGTGTTTGGTACACTGATATTCACACGTATATGCATGTATGCATATACATATATACATAACTATAAACGCTGGAAACCACCAAATGTACCGATGTTGGCTACCTTCATTGAAAATGCGCCAACAGGTACGTGTAGCGCCCTTATTTACACTCAAGCTATCCCGTGTTGCTCGAAATCTGATCTGCAGAAGATGAAAAGATGACGCCATAGGTCAATGACCTAACATTACCTCGACCCGAAATCCTCAGTCAAGACGCCAGATGAGTGGAAGTTGTCGTATTCCACGTTTTAATGGCCAAACAAACATTCTTTTCCCGCTTCGTTCGAAAAGTCGTACGGAATGGCCTGTACGGGCCGAGAAGGTATCCAATGGTGGATTTTCGACCCCATTTGACCTTGAAGATATTGACCTAGGGTCATGAAAATTGCACACAGTGTAAATCGTTATAGTCTCATCTTGCCCATGAAATCCCATGTCTCTAGCTGTTTTCCAAGATCGGAGGGGGTACTTTTGTGCCCCCTTCCAGTGCGCGTTAGCGCGAAACCCCCTTCCGCGGCGCGGCAGGGTTGTAGCCATGATTCCGCCCAGGAGGCGGCCAGATCGGATCAAGGGGCCCTCGAAACCAACGGGGGCCCTCGCCAAGGGCGGATCCAGAATTTTGCCAAAGTAGAAGGGTGGTGGGGGTGAATGGTCAGCGCGGGGCCCCCATTTTTTTGCCCTTCAGATATGAAAAATGATGTAATTTTGCTCTTTTACCATAGAAAATAACCGAAAAATTCAAACGCGTCACCTTATTTGGGAAAATTCCGTGTTTTCTTCCTAAACAAAGTGGCCGAAATATGACAAAAACGGCGAGATTTTGGGCGCTTCCCTCCCTCCTTCCATTTGACATGTCGTGACTGTACCTGGTCCAGGAGCCCGTGTGTTCCCTCCCCCCATCCCGTAGTTCCTTGGGGATTTTTTTGTCAGCTCAGTTTAGGTTCCCCGTTGCAGTTACAGGGGCACTTTTGGAGGTCTCGGGGCGTCTGCCGTGCCAGGACTCTCTAGTGGTCTCAGGTTCCTTTTACAGTTTCACGTGTTCCGCGGGACGTCTCAGACGCTCTTTTGGCAGTTTCAGGGGCACCTCGGACAGTCTCAGGGACCCATATGGCAATTCCATGGACGCTTAAGCCATCTCGGGTTTCCTCCTTTCGTCCCTGGGACGTTTTTGCCCTCTAAGGAGCCCCTCGGGCACTGAAAAAGGCCCTCTATAAGTCCCTCTCTGCCGTGACAACGGCACCTCTGGCAATCATCTAGGTTCTTTGGCCGTTTCAAGAGCACTCTGGACGTCGCAAGGTCTAGTAGTTTCAGGGACCGCTATTGCTAGAGACTTCTAGTCAGCAGTTTCAAAGGTCCCTCTCTAGCAATGGGGGCCCTCGCCTTTTACCATAGAAAATGGTAAAAGGCGAGGTCCTGTGGTCCTGGGTACCCTTTTTATCGTCTCTGGGGAACATTTTTGTCATCTCAGGGACCCTCTGGGAATAACAAAAGACCTTTTGGCAATTTCAGGGATCTTGTACAGTTTCATAGGCCCTCTAAACATCTCCGGTGGTGTCCATGGCTATATCAGGGGTCTTCCTCTATTACATGAGGTATATCTGGCAGTCTTTTAGGGCCCCTCTAGCCGTCACGAGGGCGTTTGTTGGTGCCCCAGGGGCCTTCCTGGCAGTCTCAGGGAGACCTTGCCCGTGCCAGGAGCCCGCTTATTACGCTTGGGGACCCTCTGGCCGTCCAGCGTCCCCATAAAAACCAAATGCCGTCTCAGAGGCCCTCTTATCGTCTTTGTCTCGCAGGGGCCCTGCGACCTTTTTGGCAGTCTCAGGAGCCATCTGCTGTGCACGGGCCCATCTTGCCGTCTCAGAAACCACCTAACCTTCCCGGGGGCCCCTGACAGCATCAGAAACCCCTCAAGGTTTCAAAAAGGCCAGTGCAGCCCATTTGTGGCTCCTCTCGAGGTTGACAAGGTCACCGACGAATCCCCGTTCAAGGGGCCCATCTGGTTAGCCACAGTCTCCTTGTGCCGTGCTAGGCACCTTCTTCAGTTTTTTCCGACCCAGGCGCCTCTCTGGCAATTTTAGCTGTCTCATGGACCCTTTGCCGTGTCGGGGCCCCTTGCGGTGCCAGGAGCCCTTGAAGAATTTCAAAGGCCCTTCTTTCTATCTTAGGGGCCATCTTACCGTGTCATGGTCTCATTGACCCCTCCGGAGGCCCTCTGACTACATCAAGAACCTTCGGCTTTTCACTCACAGGGGCTCCCTAGAGACTCAGTCCTCATCTTGGCCGTCTCAGGGGCCCTATGAGCCATCTGATGGTCTCAGGGGCACACTCCCATGTTGGGGCCCTGTTGTGGATCCACGGGCCCTTTGGAGCTTCAGGAGCCCTCTATGCGTCTCAGAGGTCATCTAACGCTACGGGAGGCCTCCCTGCATCAGGAGCCCGTGAAGCTGATACAGGGCCCCTTCGAGGCTTCTTTTAAGTCTGACAGGGGCCCCTTCTCAGGCCTCAGGGGGGAAGGAATGATCGCCCCAATTGAATCGCCTCTTTGGATCCACGCCTGGCCCTCGTAATCAGTGGGGCCCCGTGTGGTTAAAATTACTGCCGGTTTGTAAAGGGACCCCGCTGAAGTGCAAAGGGGCCCATGCTCGCCTGAAAAGACGTTCCTGCCGATCTTGCGGATGCCTTTACAAGTCTACAGGGACATCTCTACGGGAAAGCCCCTGAATGATCGTTTAGGGGCCCCTGTTGGCCAGGTGGGTCACTGCCTGTCTGTAGAGGGCACCCTATCCGCCTGTAAATGGCCCCTAGGCCTTCTTCCAGACCGTAAGGAGGTCCCTTCAGAGGCTGACAGCTGACAGGCTGGGGTCCTTTATGGTCCGACAGGGGGCCCTCCCCAGACAAGCAGTGAACTCCCCTACAAGCTAGCAGGGGCTCCTAAACGCTCATTCAGACCAGGGGCACCTCATAGCACACAAAGCCTTCTTGTATATTCGGAGTGTATTTTCTTGATGTCCGTAAGTATTCTTCATTGCTTCAGATATTCTTATTTTTCTTTAATTGTCTGTTTCGGACAGTGTAAGACGTCCTGCGGACGCCCCACGCCATCCAAAGAACTGGGGCACTCGGCCCCAGGGACCCGCTCTGTCGCCGGGGGCCCTGCTTGGCCTTCAAGGGATGGCCATATTGGGCCATCCCCTGGGGCCCAATAAGAGGGGGCCACTTTGGCCCCCCTCCCTGGCTGCGCCACTGTTGCGCGGGTTAATACACTCGCATATTAGTCAGACCAATACCGCAAGGACGTACACACCACCTAAATACGCTTTCCATGACAAAGAACAGGCTGTCATGAGACTTTCTTTTTTCTTTTCTTTTCTTTTCTTTTCTTTTCCGTCCTGGCCAGTGCCAGGATGGAAATGCTACAAGTGCTCTTACTTAGTCGAATTGACGTTGGAGGCTCACAAGGAAACAGACGAAGATGCTGACCTTAAATTACATGACGGCGCCTCAAAGTGGAGTGAAGACAGAGTCGAGACAAAGTGCAGAGCAATCCTGCCAGATGACTGAGAGCCACGTTCCGTCCTAGCTTATCCAGGATGGAATCCTGCCAACGTATCCTTGCATGATTCAGTTGAAGAGCAGTGATGTCCATCGTTCAGGACGTCGCCGTAGTGAAGAAACACGTGAGGTAGCGCCACGTAAGGAAGACTACTGAGGGACGACTGAGTGACGTCTGTGGTCGGACGGGGAGGTCTTATACTGCTCTCTCGGAGCCGAAATCTGGGTCTCTCCTAGCCGGGCTACGCATTCACCGCCGCAAATGCTAATGCGTGCGTTGGCGCATGTGTAGAACTATCAGAAATGTCAGGTGGTGTCATTTTCAGACTCCCCCCCCCTCCCCGCCCGGAGAACAACCGCCGGATTTGGGCCACTTCAGTTCCCAATACCAATAGTTTGATTTTCTGCACTTACCGTTACAGTGATGCCTTGAGGCCTATTTGTTATATCTCCTCGTCCTCCTCAACGTGTTGAATAATCACAGCTCTCGTTAGTCATCACACCCTGTCACTCGTGAAACGGAACACTTAGCTTCAACAGGCTTCAAAGCTAATTTTCCAGATCTCATGATTTACGCAGGGCGAGGAAAACTTGAGTTAAAGCGTACGAAAGACATTAGAGGTGTCGATGCTGGTAGATGTTGAGCTCGGTTCGCAGGCCGGCGCCGGGTGCCCAGTGCTTGGCCCGATATAAACAATGGACAGCGTGGGAAAAATGAGCCTTTCGGTTGCCTTTAGCGCAAGGTCCCATATTGGGTGCAGTGGCTCGATCCACCTACCCAGTCCTGGATACCCAGTCTCAAAAGTTTGGGACTAATGAAAGGCATCATAGAGTGCTTAAGTAGGAAGGCAAGTTGTTACGAGAAAAGCGAGTCAGTTTTGACAATGAAGCAATTAGAGCACACAGAGTTCGTTTTCGTCTCGACGTTTACACATTCACATGTCTACACGTTTAGGCATTTACGTATGTACGCTTTTACATGTTTACTCAGATGAAGCACACGTACACAGCTCTCTCCTCTCTCTAGCTCTCTCGTGACTTGGACGAGTCTTCCTGGTCCAGCTCTGCGTCCAGGATCTGAAGGACCTCAGGGACGGCGTGTCCCCTGTGTCCGCCACAGGCCCCTCTAGCGGCCTGGCTCTGTCCGGGCGGCGGACGGCGCCCGCGCCCGGTGAAAATGACCGGAGCGCTGCCTTTCTGGGTCAGTGTTACGCGGCGCAGCCGGCAGACCTGAGGTCACACGCCGACGCTGTGATCTCCGACTGCAGACAGTGCGGAGAGAGTAGCTGTGCGGAGCAGCAGACGCAGTCGGGAGCGCGGTCTGACAGGCTCGCTAGCGAGCTGTGCAACCAACGCAGCTTGGTGCCGCTCAAGCGCGTTGCTCCACGGCACGAACGGGTTGCTGCTGCAGCTGGAGCCATGTGGCCACCTCTCCTCGTTGGCTGGTGTGTATTTAATACGTACAGTATTTTCTAAGCTCCAGAAGTCTTTCCAGTCAGCGATACCTGACTGGAAAATACGCTGGTTTGTATCCATGTATGCACTGGGTATGTACGCATGTGTGGAACCATCGCTTAATTGGCTGATGAGAGGATGGATGAGTAAATGTATGTAGGTGTGTGTGGATGAGTGTATGGTGCACCTGCATACTCAGGCCACGTGAATGTTTGTCAGGACCAGCATAGCCAACTGCGGTCTGATAGCCAGGTTGCCAATGAATTGGCACTGACGGCCAGTCGCATCCACCGTCTGATCACCGGCCAGCCATTCGCGGACCAGTCGAGCCGCGGACCAGTCGGGCTGTGGACGCGGTGTGTGATGCAGGCGAGGTGGACGCCTCCATTCCACCAGGGGTGATGTGTCTGGAGGGGACGGGGGCGAACCGAGGGCGTGACATGCTGACTTCCCAAATTTTGAGTTTCTCAAAGTATTTAATCCACTTTGTTTTGACTGCCAGCATTTTTTAAGCAAGCAACATTTTCCTTGTTAGAATTGGTAGAATTATGGGGAGGAGAGAGGCGCAAAATCATCTTTGGTGGGACCAAGGCACACAATGATAGGGGGAGAGACGGCTGCTACAAAATAATGCAAATCGACAGCCCTGCACTCCACTTTCGTCAAAGAGCAGTGGCCCTTATCTCTCCTGAACTGATAACGTGTGCCGACCGAACTCGGCGATACGGGTAATGGAAAACGTAAAACAAACAAGTTCGTAACATTGTCTTGCCATGTCACAGTACAGAGGGGCAGTAGCATTTTATGACATAGTTCCGATGACAACGGGATTTAAGAGCACCTAATTTCGATACATATCCACAATTGTAAACCACTAGTGTGAAAATAAGAGCAGATACGTAAGACACAAACAGGCGTGCCGCTGGAAAAGGGATGGAAATGGTTTTGGTTTTCGTGGAAAGGTGCTTTAGTTTTACTTGAGAACCCATGTTTCCGCTGCTCCCTTCTATAAACGTTTTGCCACGAAGTCAAAAACAAATATTTTCCTCCCAACTGCTGGAACTTTGAGAACTGATGGCTGCTTTTATAGTACTGAAGATCTGAATAGGTTATAAGTTCCCTGAAAAAATGTTTATTTGCGCACATAGCATAACTGTGGCTACCTTTAATCACTGGTCACCAAGGTTACGCGTACACGAATTCAGGGTTCAACCGGGTGGCCACTCCATTCTGAACACCAGAAACAATAGGATCATGTTGAGACCAACGGCAAAGCTTTTTATTTGGTATAGTTTCATTTCCAGAGATGGCTGATCAGTTAAGGCAATCGTTCTGTTTGTCCAGCTTTGATAAAGGGATGCTGGGTGCAAGGAGACCATCTAGGGGTAGTGATGGGTCATCGACTTCCCTTGGAGAGTCTGAGTTCATGAGCCTCTGATACAGCGGCGGACCGCAGCAGATGTGAGGGATGAGGCAAAGATGAAGACTTTCAAGTGACAGGTGGAAAACGGTACAACCCTCTAAACAAAATAGAACAAAATCATAATAATTTACGTCTACATTATCAATTACAAAATTTATGTGATTAATTATGTAAAATGATAAAAAAATCTTTACGCAATGAAACTATATCCTTGCTTCTAGTCTGCTTTTGACTATTTGTACGTGATGCATGGTTCAGTTTGGTCTAAAATAGATATCAATGTTTTTTGCATTGCGCTGCGTGCGACCATTCGGAGGGTTTCCCCCTGTTCCTCTGCGCGAGAAAATGAAGCAAAACTAGGCACCACGATCAATACGTAAACAGGCTCCCCGACGTTTTCGTTGCCTCCGACCGTCGATGAGGTCTCCACAGGCCGCTGTCCACTCCGTTCGATGATCGCTGGATGGGTGGGCTGCGGCGCCAGCCGCGCGCTCTGCGGTCAGTAATCTCTCCTACCCCTCCCCCCGGCCAACAGGGTGATGGTGAGTTGCGCCCGGGGGGCGGCCGCCGGCCGGGCGCAGTGGGCAGCGGAGAGGCAGCTGCCGACGGCGGGCCCTGGCCGCCTCGGTCCCGGGCTGGCGCCGCCGCTGCCGAGCGTCGCCAGCGGCGAGGAACAGGCGGCGGCGGCGCAGGCGGCCGTCGCCGCCGCTGCGGCGGCAGGTGAGCAGGGACGCCTCGCCGCCTCGCGCTCCGGTAGCCAGAGAAGAGCCGTCACCAAAAGGGAGGGACTCAGGTCTGTCTTGCGGTAGAAAATATGGTGTAAAAAAATCTACTGACCGGTTAGCCGCATGACGTAAAATATTTCAGTCATCGGGTAGCTGTTTGGTCCACAACCATGCTCTTCATTTGCGATTTCTGGGTAGCTTGCCTGGCCTAGCTCCTCTCAAACTCTAATAATCCCCTAGTTTAAGGATAAAGTGGGGCAGAACTTTTTCCTTTCATAAGAAAGTCTTGACTACACAGCTGGTGTGGAACACACATTGGCTGCATCCGCCCGATTCGCGCTTTGCAACCAAGAGATTCTGCATTACCACTAGATGACACTTCTTCATCTTTGTGGTCAGTTATTGTTTGGAACCAGATTTTCTTGCGTGAAACGTGCCGTTTTGATACTTATTCCCTAGGATAGGTTGGAGTTCCCTTCAACGTTAAAAAGTATTCCTCTGTTGCTGAAGAACAGCAGAATCCGAAAAGTGAGGACCAAAGACGTTATCTCTCATAACGCTGATGTTAAATTCCAAAAAAGTGGTGGATCATGGGCTTACGGCCTCTCTGTCCTCCCGCTTGCATCTTTTCTACGCCTTTGATCAATTGGCTTTTTCCAAAGTTACGAATTATGAAAACCTAGCAGAAAATTCTTTCTTTCCACGTGACTTACACGGTTTCGAAACAACGGATGTGACGTGTGCGTTTCACGGGTCAACTTACACTGTTTCGAAACAACGGATGTGACGTGTGCGTCTCGAGCGTCGTAGACGCTGGTCGGGTCTGGTCAAAGCCAGCTGGTCGGGCCCGGCCAGCCCGAGCCACGGACAGCTGTCCGGGTCGACTCAGGTCGGACCGCAGCCGACTGACAGGGTCGCGGCGAGTGTCGGACCGCGTGCCGATCACGGACGGGTCAGTCGGACCCAGTCACCCCGCGCCCGGCTCGTCGACGCCGTCGTTGGTGACGCGCCGCCTGTCGACAGGCACGCCGGGGGCCGAGGTGCCGGCCACCAGCCCCGTGACGGCGCTGCTCGGACGGCCCCGGCCGGCCGGCGCCGGCGGCTCTGGCGCGGCCGCCGCCGCTCCGGCCGACTGCCGCGCGGTGGCCTTCACCGCGGCCATGGTGAACTACAGGCGCCGCAAGGCCGGCGCGGCCGGCACGCAGGTAACCTCGCCTGAAGCGGAGCGGTCGCGCCGCGGGCGATAGCCTCCCTAGCCGTTTCACCTCTGCTCAAAAGCTAAGAGCGGGAAATCGTTCGTGCGATGAATCGTTTGGGCAAACGGCATGTGACGGCTAGATCTTTTTTCCTATATTACGGGTCTGAGACATTTCAATGCAGCTCTTACGGTAGCCCTTGTTCTCTGGTTCACGCTAGGTCTGCATCGCCGAAATTGTCATTTTTTTCTTCTCAGATAAATAGTATGCGTTTGGTTAGCGTCGATGTATGAATGCTCTGCAACGGTGTTGTCTTGCGTTTAGCATACTGGCATCTATGTCGAAGTCCTCGACATGAGATCGGGCCAAATGGGCATCTTCCGTCAGGTTTCGAATGGACGTTCGTGTGCTTACAGACTGGGAACAAATCGTCCAGAAAACGTGATGTCATGTGCCGTTCTGGTATGAACTGACCTTATCCAACCCCTTCGTGACATTGGAGGCGAAACAGCCGGTCTCTGCCGTGTGTACTGTCTCCATGATTGAAGTTTTCGTAATTTTCAAGACGGCCAAATTTCGGGAGGGGGCTGGGGGACGCGTCACCGAAGTTTCGTTGATTTTACGTTGCACTGAAGTATGGCGCATGAGAACGCCTGAAAACATCGATGTACCCCTCCACAGTTTTCCAATCCAGCCCGGACCAACAGTCAGATTAGAGATTAAGCATGTTTCGTGTTAAGCATGTGTTCAGTCGTTCCAGTGGAGCAGAATTTGACTTGTGACTCCAGCTAGCGTTGATTGCGCGCTGTTGGGTTTTTCTACCTGTCCTCCACCCGCCAGGTTGTTTTCGACAACGTCATCACAGAGGCTGGTTCCGGATGGGACGCGGCGAACTCGCTGTTCCGCTGCCAGTGCCCCGGGCTGCATTTCTTCACGTTTCATACGCTTTCCCCAGCTCAAGGTCGAGCCAGGTGGGTGAGCTCGAGTACGCTCGTTTGACGCGGCAGCTATAGCGGTGCGGGTGAGAGGAGGGAGCGTTTGTTTCTTTTCGTTGCCGTAACACCACGTCTTACCTTGAACGATGTATATCCATCATTCGACTTGTTCATCCGGTTGGATCTTGTGGTCAGTTGCGCCCTTGCCCTTGGTCAGAAGCCCCTGTAAGAGGAGGCTGAGGAGACGAATCAGTTGTGACCATCAGTACCACATTTCTACTTGATAAATTTAATTCGAATCTTCTGACTGGAAAGGCGAATATGTAATGCGAGAGACACCATGGGTGCTTCCTTTGTCGCGCTTCCCACTTAAAATTCCCGAGATGGCCTTGGGATTGCCATTCTTTACGGATTCCACGCGAAATTCCGCGGGGATTTCCCGTGTAATGAGGGAATCCGCGGAACAACCTCCTACCGAATTCCTAGCAATATGGCGGCGCCCGGTGAAGATGAGACTTGGAAAATATAAGTGAGGAATATTGCGGATATGATTTGACACACAACTCAGTTTTGCCGGGGCAGGAGCAAAAAGGCAGCGATTGCAGCAGTAAAAATGTCCCGCATGAAAATTCGAACAGGGCGACAGACGCTCCTGACGCATATTCTACGCTGAAGGTGCAGTTAAAGAACGCTTGGGAATACCGGAAATTCCACGTCGCAGCACTGGTGAGAAGAACACACCTTCAGAGGATGCCGGTAGAAACACCACATCATAAGGGTATGAACGCGGAGGGAGGGTGAGGGGTCATGACACTCCCTTTTTAGGAAACTTCACGTAAGCCTTATGAGAAAAACGTCTTTAATCCCTACTTTTTAGGGGTGCCCCTTCGCTCCTGTACCATACTATATCGCAGTTGATTTTAGGATTACCAGCAGTAAGGTTGTTGTATACATGAGCAATTCTACGAGAATAACTGATGTCAATCGTACACTTTGCGACAGAGAAATGCATGAGGTCTTTGTGCAGCCCATGGAAAGAAAGTTACGGAACTTTGATTTTGATATATGAATACTGCCGATTTCTTTATTCATTTTAGTCTGACGATGGTACTAATGCGGAACACACGCATACCATAAATAGTGAGTTTTACATCAAATGACTCGTTCATGGTCCTCCAGATACGGCACCATGCCTACATATTCCATTTTTGTCATGACTCCAGTACTTACTACGGGTACTATAGACACTACTCAAACTAGTAGGCCACTGACTGTCCTTAGGTCCAGTACTGCTTTCCGGTTTGCGGCACAGGTCTAAGAAATGGAATAAATAAATAAAGAAATAAATTGATGAATAAAAACTTGTTCCAAGCTCAGGAGCGCAATTTGGTCATTAGGGCAGTTTTGGGAAGGTGATAATTTGACCACGCCTTGGAACCGCAGGACAGGTTTGGCTGGCTGACGATCGATGAATAATGTCATTACCTTGCCTTCGAAAAAAAAGAAAAACAATGCGATCTGAGAGCCCTCCTCAGTCGTGAGCAGTGTAACCACGAAAAAGCAAGGGGAGCGAAATAGAAGCAAAAGGCGCGACGACTAACTACATATGTTTCGGTTCCGAACTCCGGCCGGAACGCGGCTTTTCTACTGGCAAGTACTTAAGCCTTTTTAACTCAATACCTAGGGACTGGAATACGCGTTCGATGTGCAGTTTGAGGCGCCGACTGAAGCTCCCTTTGATTTGGGAACGGTCTGGCGGACTGTGACGTTTGAGCACTACTGATGGTGTGTGTCCTGGCACGAAACAGCAAGTATGGTGTTTGTGGTGGCGCATGCTTTTATCCGCTGCATGTTCTGCACTCGGTGCCGACAATGTAACCTGTCGCCGTCATTTCAGGGTTGACCTGATGAAGAACACGAGTCGGGTAATCAGCGCCGAGGCCAGCTACGGTGGCTTTGACTCCGGCTCAAACTCGGTCGTTGTTCGCCTGGGGCTGGGCGACATCGTCTTTCTGTGGCTGGACAGAGGGCTTCTTGTACGAAAATGACTCCAGGTTCCGTGGCTACAACTCGTTGTCCGGCTACAGAATCAACTAGACAGCATCTGAGCCTGTGGTGGTACTTTGTTCATCATAGTTGCGTTCACTTTGTGGCTCAGACATAATTGTAACATACTTATCAAGTGTTAAATATACGATATCGTGTTGACCTTTTATTTCACAAAAACAGAGCTATTATGAGGCATGCTTAAGGGCAGTGCTTTCCAAACTAGGATAAATACCTCAGCTGGGGTCATTTGATCTTTTTGGTTTGGTAACGAGCCAGTGTTCAAAGTTAGTGTTTAGCTAATGTTCCCTTTCAAATTCAAATTTTCAAGTTTTAAAGTTCCCAATATGACGCGCTTTTTACTTGCTAAATTTTTAGGGAATTCTGCGTCACATCTACAAAACTGGGCGAGCTAATACGCGACTTTCATTTGTGACTGCAGAACAAAGGAGAGAAGGGTGGCTGCATACCTGTGTGAACGAAATGTAGGCATTTCATAGGCATTTTTGATTTGTCGTGTGATGCCGTCATTTGTAAGCCAGTTGTTAGGGTTTATTGCTGCCGTTATGGGCAGTCAATTCCATCATTTGAAATATAATTACAAATTCATTACATCAATCATCAATGCTCATGAGTATGCATGGAAATATATATATATATATATATATATATATATATATTTAGAGAGAGAGAGAGAGAGAGAGAGAGAGAGAGAGAGAGAGAGAGAGAGTCGGGGAATAGTGACATTTCTCAGAAGTCTTATTTTTTCCTAATAACGATGGCGGAAACGGGCTCGAGCGATAGGGAATTATGGGCCATTTAAAGGTCGTTTATCTCAGTCCATCCTATACTGAATGCCAAACTGAATGAATGTTAAACCTCAGATAACACTGAATAATACATATATGATGATATCAGTTTTTTGTTATGCTATATTCTGATACAGTTTTTTCATTAAAGGTCATTATATAATAAGCACAAAATGAGTGTGAATTAAGCCAGCATAATGAAATGAATCTAGGTAATATGCGAGATGCACCATTCTCGCGAAGAGGAACTAAGTCTCACTTCGTGTGGGTTATGGCCCTCCAGTCATAATCGGAACGATGTGACAGTACCGAAACTGTCACATCGTTTGCCTGTGAACTCCCAAAGCCCTAAGCCGGTGCTTTGGGAGCACCGGCTTAGGGCTCGGTACGATTCAAAGGACGGTCAAAACAAAGAATTACAGTGAGCTTGTGCGTCACAATCATGGACTCCTCATTTGCACGTTTTAGGCGAATGACAGAAATTGATAGACTTTCTGATCGTCTAACGAGCAATTTAAAACGATGCAGGAAGTCGTTTTCCTCATGGGGTAGATCGCCATAGATGAAAAAAATAATCTTGCACGGGAAGAAGATCAAACGGGTGGTCATTGACATCATTCGAACGGCTCCAAATCTATCTGCATCTATGGAAACTAAATTTTGGCGTTTTCTAGAACTCAGAACGTGCATGATGTGATCATGAAAGATTAACTGACGTGTAGCGATCAGTTGCTTATATATTCAACGAACGAATAGAGGTGGGCTAGTACAACGATACATCGGCCAGCCAGTAACAAAAGTTTACACCATCAACGCACACATTTTGGTACGATTTGGTCCAAGGAACTGTCATGGCTATAACATGGCTATAACATTTTTAGCCGTCTCTGGAAGTTACTGTTGCCGGAAAGTTAGGTTTGGGCATGATAAGCATGTACTTGCTAGAGAATAAGCTATATAAGCATTTAAGTCACGTCAATTCAATAAATGGTCTGTAGAAAATCGCACAAATGGTTAATTTTCAGCTCGTTCTTTTGTTTCATTCCCATTTTCAACTACGTGACTGACCCATGGAGCTGTTTTATATGGGAGTGGCATTTTGTTTAAATGATTGGGGAAGGGACAGCGAAAGGGGGCCCCACAGCCTGACTCTCCCCACATGCTAATTTCCCAACGGATTTAACCCGCCTTACTTCGACTTACAATTTTTTTATCTGTTCGTAACAAAAAAGAAAAGTCCTTGCGTTGGCTGAGCCTTGGCTGTGCTAGTTGAGTGCTCAGCTACAGAGCGATACTTAAGCGTCAACAGAGCGAGGAATTCTAGTTAATTCCATTGTCATACGTCCTAAATTCCATTTTATAATACCACTGGATACCATTTAAGCCGGGTAGTTGGAGGAGTTAGCATGAGCTGGTCTGGTTAGAATCGTACATGGATAGTAAACTGGAATAATAAATAATAAACCGGGCACTCGTCATGGCAACCCCTGTAAAATTTCCGAATCGGAGAAAATTCGGATGAACCAAAATTTGAATAATGTGTGAACGATATGTCTCAGTTCAAAAGTATATTCTCTAACTAATCACGAATTAGCACGAGGCTTGCATCAGTGCTAAAATACACAGGCCTTCTTATAAGACGTGTCTGCATTAAGGTGTCTCAAAACATCACTATGCAGCCGGGTTATCCGGCCGGATAACTGCTATTATCCGGCTTATCCGGCATTCGGCCGGATATCGAAATCCACTTTCCGTTGCATCCATAGAAGTGCGTTCAAAGTTAAATGTTAAATCCAGCATTTAGTAGAAAAACGCTGAGCTGACAGATTTAATAATGAGCTGGAAACCAAGTTTGAGAACATCAGAACCGCATGCGTTAACGTCACAAAAACGTCACAAAGAACAGAAAAGCACACAGAAAATTATTATTGACTACAGGGATGTCGATTTCTGTAAATGATTGGAAGGGCCGAGCCAATGGCCCGACAACCTAACTTCCCCCAGATGTGTGTTTTTCGACGGATTTAGCCCACTTTATTTTGACCAACAGAAACTTGTAAACTTTTTGTTACTACTCATCAAATGTACAATTGCACTTACCCCCATGTATACAGGTATATATAGAGATGGAAGGCAGAAAGGCAAATAGATACATCGTTTTAGACTTTATTTTTTACTTCCTGCCTATCTTTTTTCCACTGCAGCCGTCCTTTTTGTTATTATACTCATGTCCCTTTAAACCAGCAGAATTTTTTTGGGGGGAAGAAGCCAACATTGGGCAGGTCCAAATCAACAACGGGTGGACCAGGGCCCTCTCAGAAAAATACAAATCGACACCCCTGACTAACCATGTTTATTTCCTGCAGCCGTCTCATTCGCCTCTTTCTGCAATCTTGCAGGGACAAACAATTTATGATCTTTCAGTGAATCTTGTGTTGTTTAGTTTTACTGTCTCTTTCATTTACTTGAAAAGATAACCAGATAACGCGACCGGTGGGGAGGCAATACATGCATTGTTTGTGCGTAAGCTTGCACAAACAATGCTAGTATTACTTAGTTTCTCACTTTGTTTTTGTGTGACGGTATCGAGTGACAAGGAATGCTAGCTAGGAATCTTCGGTGCCGTAGTATGCATATATTTGCGTTAGTGTTAGGGCAACGCTATAGGCACTTGCACGAGATAGTCAGTCCCTCACGAACTGCAGAGGCTGGAAAGAAATAACGCCGTGTCAGCTCCAGAGACTTCATATTCTGGAATGAAGCAATCGAAAGGGTGCTGCCGTCGAAAGATCTCCTCTCCTGCGAATGTTAAATCATTGCCGTTCTCCAACATACAGTGCCATGCATGATTAGCATTAATCATTTGAGATGCACAGTCAGCGTTTCGGAACACTCAAATTATTGCTAAAGCTACGCCAACGCACTGGCGTAGCTTTCGCACTAATCTCAGCTTCTACACTAATCGTAACGAAGCCGCACGCCGCTGCCGTCACCTGACCATTGCGGTGGTCAGCTGACAGTCTGACGTCACGGACGCCGGCGGCGGCGCGGCCAGACCGGTCCCGGGCAGCAGCGGAAGGGCCTCTGCTATCGCGGCGGACAGCAGCGCCGCGAGGCCGCAGTGCACGAGGCGCGGCGGCCGAGCGCGCGCGGCGGCGCGGGCGGCGAGCCCGGCGCGGTACGCCGCATCGCTAGCGACGATGCCGGTCCGACTGGAGGCGGCGCCGTCGCGGCCGGCGGCGGCCGGCGGCGGCGAGCCCACGGCCGCCCTGCTCGCCGGACGCCCGGCGCCGGGACAGGAGCAGCAGCAGCCGGGACAGGAACAGGAGCAGGAGCCGGAACAGGAGCCGGCCAGCGCCACCGTCGGCCGCAGGTCGACGGCGGCCGATGCCTTCGCCGATGGGAGAAAGCACGTGCCCTTCTCCGGGTTCACTCTCTGTTCGGGGGGAGACGGAGTCGCCTACCAGCACACGGTGGGAGGGACTGGACGTCAGCGGTGGCGTGCCCACCGTCAGGTGAGACTTTGATGGCCTGTCTGTCGCCAGATAATCCTTGCGATACCGTTCGTCATCGGATGACCCGTGGGATGTCTGGCCCGTCATCGAGCGTTCTCCGTGATAAGTCATTCATCGTGATCCTTGCGATGATATGCCTGTCGTGAAGAGCAGCTCGGTATCCGGTATGCGTGTGACTGGTACGTTTAAATATCGAACTCGGAAACTGGAAAAATAACCAGCTTATCAAGAAACGGTATTTCTGCTAAGAGATCATTTCGCCAGTGGTCTGTGACAGATGCGGAATATGTCATATTCTTGAGTTAATCGTGCATGTCATAATGTGCCACGCGTATGCCAATCATGCTTGTAAATATTTCTTGCTTTATATGTCCTGCCTTAAGTCCACGCCTCTGTGGTCGCTTTCCAAATAAGGGATGGACAAGGGCGGCATGCCTCCCAAGAATGGTAGGAATCGATAAAGGGTTTTTAAATGATGCTAAAAACTTGAACGTCTCACAGACTGAACAAATCTAGCATTTCACATGTCACTCAACGGTCGTAATAAACACCCCTGAAGTCATGCAAGTTAAAATCTTGCGAATTCAAACTCTGGTTTCGTGTGTGTGTGAACCATTACGACAGCCGGGCCAGCTTGCCGCGTTGTGATGGGGTATCTAACGGCATTGAATGCGATTCCCGGCCCTGTTGATAAGGCGGCGGCTGGCGGCAACGTTGGCGCGACAGGTCTGATAACACAGAACCCGACCCCTCGACGTCTGTGCAAACACGGAAACTGATCTCTCCCGGCCGAAGCTCACTGAGGAAGAACGGTGTTATAAGCAGCCCGTCACAGAACCCTTCAGGGACTCATGAACAGGCGCGTGATCATCCTCCACTGCACTATAGCACTATAGCTGGCCGCTACAGAATACAGACGGCACCGGCCGGCGGCCAGGGAGGTCGATCAGGTTACGGTGATGTTGGACGGAATCATTGTGGGGACTGGAGGACTCAGGGTGAGGGTTGGCCTCGGCGACATCAGGATGAGGGTCGATGGAGTGGAGGTCGATGGAGTGAGAGTTAGGGTTGTGGTTGGTTAAATCAGGGTGATTGTCATTGTGGTCAGGGCGGCAGACTGTGACATCAGGGTGACATTGAGTGGAATGCAGCTGAGGGTCAGTGGCGGATGAGTGTTGGGCGTTGGTGCGGTCATGATTAGAGCCAGCGGGGTCAAGATGGGCTTCAGCAGGGTTAGGTCGAGGGTCAGCGGGACAGACCGACGTTCGGTAAGGACCAGCGAGGGTCATCATTGTGTCATCATTGTGATGGCTGGTGTGCTAATTATCTCTGTTCAATGGACTCAAGGCGACGACCGGCGAGGTTAGCCGGCGCCAGGGTGTAGGCCCGTGGAGTAAGGGGGAGGCCGGTGGAATCAGTGCCGAGGTCAGCGTTTAACCGGCCCGTCATGGCGCTCTTACCGGAACACGCCGTCATGGGAGGGGGTCAATATGACCCCCCCCCCCGAAAATCCAAGCTGATGATGGTAGAGGACTGAAAGTGGCACCATTGGATAACATATTTATCAGTCTTTCTAAACCCACCTTAGCTGGCCTTCTTTGCGCGTTACTTAGTTGTTCAGGACAGGTGAAATGGAGCATGGTATGGCATATGTTGTAGCTTCGGCAGCCATCATCTTTTTCCCATTTTGTCGGCTTTGAGTGTCTTAGAAACTCGAATACAACTCAGATATTCTCTCCACAAGTACATGACACGATGTTAAGAGGAAGATACCTGAACGTCATTCGTGGTCATGTCAGGTCACGTTTTTCGCTGCTGGTTACGCGCCTTTCGACGCGCGGCCTGGCGGTAACCACCGGATTGAAACTGTGATATCTCAGCAATTTGAGGTCGGACTGCAAGAAACAGATAGCTTTGGATTCGTGGGTGTTTATTCGGAACGTACTGCGAGTTTCAGAAACTGAACACGCGCTCGGGTGGGGTTAATTTGACCCCCGAGGTTTCTCCGGAATAGGCTTCTAACGGTGCGGCGCAGCCGCTCGAAGATTGGCAGAACTATACAAAACTGAATAGGAAATCATTTAGCATAAAAAAATTATCAAGGCCGTCCAAGTTCATTGAACTAGAGCGGTTTGAAATCAGGTCATGATTGTCGGAAGTCTTTAGGCAGTTTGAAGTCTTTAGGATAGACTTCAAACTGCTGCCACGAATAGTTTAGAGGCATACTTAAGAGCCTGTAATGGGTTCACGGTAACTAATTGAAAAAACAAAGAACAGATCAGTTGGTCTGAGGTCAGGTCACGACCTCAGACCAGGATCAAAATTCAAACATTTTCAACACGAAACCTGCGTTATAATCATCTCAGCCAAAAAAAGGTGCATATATTACGGGACACGTCATCTTCTACTGGCGTACCAAATTTCAAGCCGATATCAGGTCAGGGCACGGACAAGTGCCCAAAAATATGCTCGTGCACACCCTTTTCCGCAAAGGCTAGACAATGGAACGCCGCCAATGTCTTGTTCAGTGCCTAATTCAGGGTTGAAAGGGCACTAAACAATGTCGGGGATGACCAAACACCCATGACTTTGGTTTCTCGTAGGTCATCTGAGGTCACTGACCTAGGATGAACGTGATTGATCTTGGTGCACCTGTTCCTGCAAAAACTTGCTCTGTAGCATATTTTTTGCCGCTGATTTCGTATTCAGCGACCAAAATTACCCAGGTATGGTACATGCTGGGGAAAAAAGATGTCGAAGAGAAATGGATCAAATAGGTTCTGCCTTCGGTTTAGTACTGAGGCATGCCCGCGTACTGCCCTGAAGAAGCCGGAGGACGTAATGGAGTTTATATTTATCAGTGCTGAATACTTCATTTAGCGGCAAAATTGTATCCGATGACAATAATTGGCTCTGTAGAGCACATTTTCGGGTTTTTTACTTTTTTAGGTTGCTTAAGGTCAGCGACCTAGATTGACCTCAGATGACAATGTGCGACCCTTGTGGCCAGAATGTGACATGTGAGGCAATTTAGGGTGCCAAATTCGAATTCAGCGTCAAAGTCCACCCGGAGAGACCACAAAATAAGGCACGTCACACGTGAAATTATAGCCATATGACTTAAGTTGAGCTGAAGCGCAAACTTAAGGATAAGTCGTGAGCTAAGCATCCCAGATTATTTACTTTCAATTACAGTTGTGTGTGCCCTGCAAAAAATGGGTCCTTACATTCTTGCGCTGTGAACAAGAGTGCTCGCGGTACAAGGAAAAGGCTGGCGAGTAGCACCGAACTTGAGCCTCTTTGATCTTATTTGACCTTGGAAGTCACTCTAGAAATATTAAGCTTCTATACACGAGAGTTCCTCTAGGGCTTCATCAACTGTGCAAATTTAGTGGCCCTATCCTGATCAGTTTTTGAGATCTGGGGGGGCCAAATTGACCCTTCCCCACCCGAGCGCGGGGTACTTGACCGGTCACCTGTGCGAATATTAAGTTAAATCTTTTAAAAACGTTCGAGAAAACCGACTGTACGTTAAATACACCCCTCACCCATGATGGGGAGGATTAAGTCGGTTGAGTCAGGGTAGCTAAACTATGTTCAGAAGCGTTAAGTAAGAAACAGCAGTCGGACACGGTGACATGAGAAGCTGACGACTTCAATATGGCGGCGGCCGCATGGAAAGCCGTTCACAGGGCCGTGACCAGTAGTGACGGCCCTGTGGATCAAATCTGCGATCGGCTTGCTAATATACAAACGAGTCAAAAATGATGGGCTCTCGTATACTAATCATCCTGGATGTCAGACGGAGAAATCCACTGCATTTACATTTGATCGCGACTTCTAGATTCGTAGCAGAAGTTGGTCGCTTATGATTTTTTCAGTGATAAGTACATTTATTTTGCATTTGAGAGTTATCGGAGCCAAGCAACGCTTTCAGATAAGCCGAATGTATTCCGGCCCTGAATTTTGCGGAGAAATCGTACGTGGTTATGACAACCATCCATGGTGGACCCTATGCCTAATGGGAAACTAGGAAGGCATCCGGTCCATCTCGCCAATGCTATTCGATTTGCAGGAGAAGCTGGCCGCTACGTTTTTTGAAGTTATACTTTTGGTGCATTTTGGAGTTAACGGAGCCAAGCATTGCTTTCCGACGAACCGAATGCATTGGGACCCTGAATTTTACGGGAAAATGAGACATGGAAGAGGCAACTATACATAATGTGCCCTATGCTTAACTGATGATTACGTAAGCATCTAGTCCATCTCGCTTATGCCCAGGAACGATTTTACTGCAGATGATTAAGTGTCCGAGAAATGGCATCCTTGATGGTAAGATGACTGGTAGCGTCACGGAACTGATGCTCTTGAATGCGTGCATACTGCTTTTCCCAAAGATGTTGCATCTTCTAACGCAGGTGAAACGAATAACTTTGTACCAAATGTCGTCTTTCCCTGCTGCTTTTCATCATACTTAAGGCGGATTTGGACGTCAAATTTCGGCAACCAGGTGGATAAAAGTGATCGTTTTTTTTGGAAAACATAGGGACCCTGATGAAGGCCGGAGAAAATGACATGTCACTAATAACCATCACCTGACGAGTGACGGTGATAACAAAAACAAGTAGTTTTTTGTGGAGTGTCGACGAGCTGCGCCATTGCCCTGAAATTAGCAAGAGCTGGTCTCACCTCTCCTCCGGGTGTTCCCCCAGCCTTATGCCCCCCCCCCCACCCTTACCCCTAAACAACGACAATGGCAAAAAGACATCGTAGGGCTGTTTCAGACCGGAGTACGCGTTGTCTACAAGAAAAATGTAGACAGACTCCTCCACTCCGTCTCTAACAGTAGTGGAGGAGCATCCTGAAAAGTGGAGAGCCAAAGGCCTTTTTTCCCATAGAACTAATGCTAGATTTCCAAAAAGTGGGGTCAAGGACCTCCTTCCCCGTTTCTCCGCCCATGGTTTCTAACCAATCAGGGCACAATGTGCCAAAATGCGACGTCACAAGTTTCAAGGGCTCTGCGCATGGCTGAACCGTGGTAGTTGTTGACAGTTGAGACAGTCGCAGAACCTTTGTTAGTATAAACTGACTAATTATTGGGGCTTAGGGACGCACCAGCTTCGAGGTCATTCGCCACCCGCTTTGTTGGAATTAGAAATAAACTAAGCGGCCATGCCCACTTTGGCCTTCCGTCCATCCAGCATTTGCACCCGGCCCGCGGGATAGCTGCATACAGGGACAGCAACGGGACGCCGTATCAGTCACATGGTCAAAAACTGCGATGCTCCACTGATCTCCCTCTATCACTTTCGGCATCACTTTTCCCAGGGCGTGCTGAAACCTCCTACCCAGAGGTTTCACGTCACGTCTTGCCCACAAATTTTGCACTGTCTTTCGGTGTCCGTGTTAGAAGTCGCAACCAAAAATCAACTTTCTCGGAACCAGAAAGTAGTAAATTTCGCCGGGAGAGTTGCAACGCGGTCGCGGCATCGCGACAGGATCGGCCCGGCACTCCACGCTCCGATATGGGGACGGGCAGAGCGGCTGGTTGAGTTACACGACCCACAAAAGTGTACAAGGCATCGAATCCTGAACTCGGGCCCCGTGGTCCGCAATATGTCTGTTGCTAGGTCCGGGGTGTCCCGTCGCGCCACTCGTTCTGCACATGCCGAGCGGCTGGAGCTGCCGAGACGTCGGCTGACCTGCACACGGGTTCTGCTACCGCGCAGCTGTAGCATGGAATCATCTCCCCGTCACCACCGCTGGACGTCCGTCATTGCCATCACTTCAGAGTGCCGTTAGTGAACTAGGTGCTCAAAACGAATAGCAACATCTCCATCGCTTAAACAGTCCGTTTTTAATCTCATCTTTTAACTAGTCGGTTGCTACCTAGGCAACCTGAGGTGTTTTATTGGTGTCTTGTGGCTTGCAGTGTCTCATCGGTGATTTGTATGTTAATGACGCAAATCTGTAACAGCCATTCAATGGATGGATTTTAGATGCAGTACATACATACATGCAAGGTAACCCATATGTGTTTCCAAATTGGCATCCATGACATTCTGATGGGCCCGTTCTTCTTTATGTTCTCATAGGAATATAGCTAGAAGAACCTGAGTTGTTGCTTGCAGCTAAACATTGCATTGTTGCCTTCTTAAGCATACGAAAATCACTATGTGTCGAGGCGGTGCAGACTAAAGATGGTTTGCGCTCACCTGCAAGCCTCAGTTAACTAGCTCCGAGTTCGCTCTGAAAGGCGGTGTAATGTGTTTTGGTAACATCACCCTGACATTACCAAAGTGCTTAACCCGCTGCTGTTTCCTCACACCACATGAAACAGTGCTTCCAGGTCTCTCTGGAAGTAATGCATTGGAATGTGAAAGGAACGGTAGAGCATGCTGTCATTCGAATACTCCTTAAAAAACCTTTCGCCAGAAACCGGTTCGTACCAACTTTCCTGTAAGCGTCCTTCGCTGTACGGCACGCGGTGTGGAAGTTATGACGTTTGTTGTGTTCATCGCGGCATGACGCCGGTCAGTGTGTCAGGTCTAATGTTTGGTGTATTGTAGGTGAGGCATCGAGCACCAGAGAAATGGTCATTCGTAACACAAGCATGATTTGAATAATCATAAAAGACGCACACATCACCGATAGCGGTTCTTTTTTTACCAATTCAGAATCATCCTCTGGGTTTTCATAATACGTACGTGCTAAGCACATCATACGTGATGTGCTCGGGCTCGTTCTCCCATGCAGGCAAAGGTGCAGACAGTATCTAGGGAAACCCAGTGGACCTGCGCAGGCGTAGCAAGTGAAGTGAATCACGTGACCTATGAATACCCGACTTATCGGCATGCTTGCGCCATTTTTTATCATTTGACTTCGATACACATATCTCTCGAATTACACCTACTTACGCGACAGTCTTGATAGTTACCTTGAGCAATGACAAAAATGGCCATCATACGCTGATCAGGTGCAGATTCCCATGACCGTCCACCAGCCTGCCGGAGATGGATCCGGATGCCGGCCCGGTAGGGGTCATCGATGCTGCAAACCATTATTTGTCAATGTCAATCACCAGTGGATGCATTTATGATACCTGGACATTAACATCACGTAAAAAGAAAAAATGTGCGCGGACGGTCCAGGGCGGATGCACGGGACATTGCAGGATTAACGCAACGTCATGTGTGAGTGGGTTCAGCGTATGTTGATTGCTGCGTGTGCTGGTCTTCCCTTCTCGGCAAAATGTGTTCGAGTTGCTCCGGCGGTCGAATTTTTGGCCCGCGATTCAGCTGGCAACTGGCCAACATAGGTCACGCTGACTATTGCATGGTCGTGTTGCACCCTTGGCGGCATGTTTAACTTTCGCCACAGTGTCAGCCGATACCTGGAATTGCGTGATTGGGTGTGGAGGTCTTAGTCCATGGCAACAAACTCTGCTTAGCACGTACTCCGAACACATCACCATATTAAAACCGTTCGGATCAAACACAAAACATTACAGCTTTGCGTGTTTCGGGCCATGGGTGGTCTCCGGCCATTTCTAGCTCTGCCAATGCGCTTGTGGCGTCCGTTTGACGTTCCGGCGCTTCATTACGAATAGATGGGACATTGGTCCGCTTGAGCGGCAATGTGCAGCATTGGTCCGGTCGGCACGCAGCAAGGCGCACGCGCAGCAGGCGCCAGCGGCCACCGTAGCCAGGCTTCCGGCGATTACTGTTCCTTTCCCGCTGGACAAGCCTTGGACAAGCGTTCCAAGGCTTGTCCAGCAGGCCAGTCGTTCGGCAGGCCAGACGGCGCCTGCTGAACGACGGCGGCGGTTAACGGACGGTGATCCCGTCCCGCCACATCGTCTTACAAGGTGGTGCGAATACCGTGGGTGCTGACTGGTTCGGGTCATGGACATACGAAAGGTTTTCGCTGAGAAAGTGTATGGAAAATGGAATAACGGGGTGGGGTTGGGGGTCGCGGATGAAGCAGGGGCGTTGTCAGGGTTCGCGGCACTGGGGGGGAACGGATACGGAACCGGCGTGACTTACTTTACATGAAATGTATAGGCGGATGTCAACTACAAAAACGTTTTGACACTAGTGACTTACAGTTAGACCATCCGAAGTCGTCCTGGTTCATTAATCCCTGGGCCATTAACCCAAGTTGACCTGGGTTTGGTGATGGAAATAATCAGCCTTCTTTATCTCAGGAAATATTTGGGTTTACATGTAAAACATCTTTATTTATATGGGACTCGACGTTTTGGCATTTAGCCACTTTCAGGAAAACCCAATGCATCACGTAAACCGAAGCATCTCCTGGCGCAGCAAACGGCAATTATTTCCATCGTCGCACCTGAAGCTCGGGATCAAATCAGGAACTTTTTGCGTTGCTAGGACAGTTTCCATTGAAATTTTTTGCTGTAAAGTCCTGGAAAACGGGTATGAGTTTTGGACCATACAGTATAGTGGGAGCAAAATGCGATGAGTTTTTGGTCGGGTTGGTCTGACCGGTCCGGCTACCCGGCCTTCCAACTGCACCCCCTCCCCCAACCTCGCTCAGAATCTCTCAGACGAGTCCTCGCTGTACGTAGATATTCAGGGCAGGATAACAGCTATTTATGATGGGGTTATGTGTTTGGGTCTCGCGATTTTCCCGGTGCCTGTAACGTCTGTCCCACTTCCTGCAGTGATTCGCCCTTAAAAGGCACTATAACCAGATAATAATATTCTGCCATATAATGCAAATGATAATCGCAGGCGAGATAACGCACGGGATATCGCACAAGGGCATTTGACATGATGTAATTTCCTCACAAAACTTCATTAACTATGCACGACTTTATCGAGTTTTGTTTTGCCACGCCTGTTTTCATGGAATACTACAATCGTGAAGTTGACTTCCGCAAAACTTTAAGGGATGAATCACAGTCTGGCCAAGCCAATGACACATGTTATGTTGCCGCAGTGCTCGACTGACTGTGTTCCTTGGGAGACGCTAAGAACATCTGAATGATTCACAGGCACAATTTCAGGTCTTCTGGTGTCATTACTAGGGTACACTTGGGTTCATACAATCTTTGTTTGCTCTGTTCTATGAAGTCTCCGACCTTTGTTGTGTAGCGATCACATTCCGGATAGGAAATGAGAATTTCCTGACAGGATTGCCACCTGAACTTCTCCTTCAGTACGTAATAAAAAGCCTTCCCCGTGGTAGATTTGCATTCATCGACTGTTATCGAGACTAGACTATGCTCCTATGGGTTTTCTTAGCTTCCCAAGTCACTAGCGTCTGCAAAGTAATAGGTGAATGATGACGAAGGTAGAGGCGGTTTCGTGAGAGATAGGAATGTCTTGAAATGATGGCATTGTGAGATGCAAAGGGATACGAAACACTACTACTTGCAAGAAAAACTGTGGACATCTATACTCCGCGTCATGACCAATAAACTTCATAATGCAACATCAGAGCAATTCAAGAAAAAATCAGAAATGGTTAGGATAAGACGTTGCGCAAACCGACTACATTTCTTTCACGTCGCATGTGATGAATATATGCATGTTAACATGCATCATTGGTTTCTAGCTCGCGTTTGTTTCCAGAACTAGGTACGACACGGTTACCCCACAAAATGCCTTGGGGCGGAATACGGAATGCAAAAATTCTGAGAACAGAGTGTCAAAAGCAAAATATCAAACAAGACAAAAAGTAATCTCAAACGGGAGAAAAAAAAGGACAAAGTATCGAAAAAGAATAAAAATCGAATATCAATATTCGTCGAAATGGAAAAAAATATTGGGGAACTGATGGATGATGGATGAAATGATGGATGATGAATGATGATGGATGAATGATGATGGATGAAAAATGATGGATGAACAACTAACCGACGAAAGATGTAAAACTGGAAAGCTATGGACCTCGATTAACATGAAAACGGTAAAACACGGGCTGAGAAAAGTCGCGAGACGGTTTGGTGAGAAAGTGAGAAAAGCGAGAAAAGACATCAGGGACAGACATCGTAAATGGGCGGACATAGAATGGTCAGCTTTCGCATTACAAAATAATGTGTGGGACAATATACAACATCTAAATATCTCAATGGATGAGGATTATACTAGCACATGAACCTGATGTTGAGGTGGTCAAGACTTTCGTTTGTCACGATCACGGACGGAATTCAAGTCCTGGTTGTTTGAAATTTTCACGTTCCTCCAGCCCAAATTGTGACTGTTGTTGGGACACGCGGTAACCAGCGCGGATCGTCACCGGAGACCGGTGACGATCCGCGCCGGAGAATATACCACCGGAGACCGGTGACGATCCGCGCCGGAGCATATACCACCGGAGACCGGTGGTATATTCTCCGGTTATTGTAACCGATACGCTGGGGAAAAACATTTTCTAGCCCACTGTCATGCGTTGTTATCAGCTAGAAGAGCCCAGGCAGCAGAAGTCACAGCGTGTCCTCAAAAGACCTCTGGGAGAAGAGGAAGGGAAATTTTTGGAGACCCAGGACTCGAATCCTGCATACCATCTGACGCCAAATGCCAGTATTTTTGCAGCCACACCAATAGGTCCGGCGACGCAGCCAGGATATCTGTCTTGTCGGCTCAGGTCTGCAACCCCTTGAAACAACTGGAATACAATTTTAGCTAAATAGCGAAGACACTTGGGAAACCATGTGTAAACCCTGGAAGGCTTTCACGGTGTTCCTGCTGGGATGTACCGCACAGTTTTCGGAAGAAGTCAATACCCGTGCCCCCGTGTTGCGCTATTAGTTGTCTTGCGATATATTTGACTTAAATATTTATCCATTGCGTTATTGATCCCTGCCCCGATATTTTGCCATTCAGCCATCTGCCATTTAGTACATAGCTGGTTGATACTGATGTTGCCCCGATATTTTGTTGAACATTTTGCATTGGATGTTTTTTTCATTCCATGTTTTGTTCGACGAAATAATTGCTGTTCCACATTTATCCCCAGATCCTATCTGACATTTCGTATTTTTCCGTTCGAGATATTCGCCCGTAGTTATTTATCTTGCTCGATGTTTTGTGTTCGTTTGCCAGCTTGCTTGCAGCATTTTCCGTCTGATGTCATACGGTATCATGTCCCGTAATCGAGCGACGCATGTCAACGACTTTTGTTCCGCTTCTTAGAAAATGGCTGATCTGAAACCATTATGACTTAAAAATTGCATCGAGAGGTGCTATAGAACACGCAGAGTCAAATATCAGTTCATTTTGCGTTCCAGTAAGTTTAAGTTATATTGGATTGGTGTGGTTAAAACGAACTTGTACTTGTGCGAAAGTGAGCAATCCCGAAAAACGGTCATTTTCAAGGCAAAATGGGTTCCGGGGTACGGCTCCATAAAAGATAATTATGGTTTTCTCTAGACCCCGTTTTTCTGTGCTTCTTACTTACTGTTTACCCCACGCTTTTCTCCCTCATATTTCGATCGCATTGTTTTAAGCTTTTCCTTTCCGGCGTTATAAGCAGCATAAAAAATACTATCAGCATATGTCGTTTGCATACACCACCGCTGGTGATTCAAGTGCACTAAAAACTGATCGACGAAGCAGGGACTACTCATTCGGAGAAATATTACAGCTCCACAGAAAACCCTGTGTTTATTGTACTAGCATCCATATTTATTTTACATCTTCATCGTATTAGCAGGCATAGCTCTGTGTTTCTAAACACTAACACTGGTGATGCAAGAGTCGCCGAAAAATGCATGGACAAGGCATTTTTGCAGTGACTGCATTTGAAATAGAACGTTACGTCTCCACAGGACACCCTGTATTAGATTTTAAGACTTCGAGCCACAGGCACAGCCGGAGGGGGCCCGGGGTCCGGCCCCCGGCAGTTTTTGCGAAAAACATTGCACATCGTCTTCCCAGCAGGCGGTTTTCGTATGATTTCAGTTCACGCTGAACTCCAGGCCCCCTCCTTAAGAAAATCCTGTCTGCTCCCTGCTTCGAGCATTCCAACTGGCCCACCCCAGTTGCCCAATTTTGCCCTGATTGGGGGGGGGGGCTGGCGACTTCACTGCCGGGGCTGAGCCCCTCCACTTAACATGTTAGACGAGGCCTCGAGCCCCAGAGTGACCAGGGGCGCCCGTGCTCCCGTAGGTTCCGCAGCCGGGTGAGCACCAGGGTCATGCGCAAGCGGGTGGTCTTCAAGAACGGCGATCTGAACGTGGTGCAGGGCAACCTGTCGAAGCGGCGGCGGCGCTACCTGGCCGACATCGTGACCACGCTGGTCGACATCAAGTGGCGCTGGACGCTGCTCGTCTTCAGCCTCAGCTTCCTGCTCAGTTGGCTGCTGTTCGCCATCCTCTGGTGGCTGATCGCCGTCACGCACGGCGACCTGGAGCAGGCGCACATCGACGACGACCAGTGGCCCGCCTGCGTGCTCCACGTCAAGGACTTCACCGGCTGCTTCCTCTTCAGCCTCGAGACGCAGCACACGATCGGCTACGGCTTCCGCTACATCTCGGATCAGTGCCCGGAGGCGGTGATCCTGCTGTGCGTGCAGAGCATCGTCGGCCTGGTGATCCAGGCGCTCATGGTCAGCGTCGTCTTCGCGAAGCTGGCGCGGCCGAAGAAGCGGGCGCAGACGCTGATGTTCTCGCGCAGCGCCGTCATCTGCCAACGGGACGGCCGGCTCTGCCTCATGTTCCGGCTCGGGAACATGCGCACCTCGTCCCTGATCGGCGCCACGGTGCGCGGCCAGATCATCAGGAAGCGGGTGACGCCCGAGGGGGAGACCCTGCAGTTCGACATGGAGGAGCTCAACCTGGGTGAGCTGTCGGTGCTGGGCGCCGCGTGACCACTTGTGGGTGTCACGTCAAGGGTACTGGGCAGCGGGCGATGGGCGCGAACGTGACGTAAAACTTTTGTATTTAATGAGAAGTTATTTTCACGATGGCAACGGTTTTCTTTGGCAACCAATCGCAAGAGAGTTTAACATAGCACAAACTATGTAGAAAGGGTTTCTTATCACTTGTGCTGCCATAAGTTGTGTTCGCACGGAAAACAACCAAAATGTTCCAAAAGGAAATATCATGTCGCCCTAGGTCAGATGGGATTATGTCACCGTTGTAGTATCGTTCTTAGAAAAAGGGCGTTTTTTGGTCGATTCAATTGGCCGCTTTAGCGCTATGTCGGAGAGAAGCAGGCAAACATGATTTGTAGCTTTTCATCAGGAATGTATCGTGTTAAAATGAGCTGGAGTGCCCGCTCACGCATTACCATGGAAATTCAAAATCATTGTGGTTTCTCTTTCCGCATGGTGTCATTTTAACTTCACAAATATTTGGGTGTGTCCAGCCATGGCTTGTGCTGTGGCTTGTAGCTTGTGTCACTTTCGAGACGTGAAGACGCTGTTAGGAAGAGGTAGGACGACGCTGCATGTTGAATGACACCTCACCTTTCATTGGCCGTGAAAAGATTAGCCCACACTGGCGGACAGCACACCCTAAGTGACAGCAAGCGCATGCTTCAGCATCAGCTAAGCGTTGCCGCCCGCTGTGACACTGGCTAAGCCGTTGCCGTGTCGATTTGAAGCCATGTCGCAGGTCCCGACGACGGCCAGGACAGCATCCTCTTCATCTGGCCGCTGAACGTCGTGCACACCATCGACGAGAGGTCGCCGCTCTACCACGTGTCGGCCGAAGACCTGCTCCACCGCGAAAGGTTTGAGCTGGTCGTCATGCTAGAAGGCACCACCGAGTCGACGGCAATGACGACCCAAGCGCGCAGCAGCTACACACCCAGCGAGATCTTGTGGGGACACAGGTATGAGCGCAGCAGCCTGTTGTCCAGTGAGATTAGCTCAGACCACCAATATACATACGTCGTTTGAAGGCACTAGCAGCCTGAGGCAGCTGCCAATATGCTTCCAGTAGGATTCTGGGCGTGAAGGCATGGCATAAGCACAGCTCCTGTGATTAGAAGCTGTATTTGGAGACATAAATTGCCGTACGTAGAGATAGGGGTCTATGTGAAAAAGCGATTCCCCAAATGGTATGAGAGGACACGTACTTACGTGGTGTCCTATCTTTCTCGCTTTTCCGTCAGTCCTCCCCCCCCCCGCCCTCCCACTACGCACAGTGAGATAAACTTTCTGTCTTATAACCTGTGCAAGGGCGAACTTTTCGCGCCAATTCGTCCTCCGTCGAGTCGCAGTGGCGCGGTGATGTTCTGAGGCCAGCGTCTCGTTGCGACGATTTCGCGCTGCGGCGTTGGCTGACTGCGCAGCGGACCACTCCCCGCTCCGGCAGGTTCGAGCCCATCATCAACTTCAAGAAGGACACGGGAGCCTACTCGGTGGACTACAGCCACTTCAACAGCACGTACCAGGTGGACACGCCTCTCTGCAGCGCCGCTGAGCTGGACCAGTTTCGCCAGTTGCAGACCGGCAGCACCCAGGGTCAGTTGTGATAGGTCGCAACTGCCGCTGAAGACAGAGAAAGCTTACAGGCGGCTTATGTTAACAAACACTGGAGGACTCATATAGCTTTAGTCAACATGGGTGCTAAATGAAGACACCTAGAATAAGACGCAAAAACAATGTCAACGAAGAAGTTTCGATCAGTCGTATTTGTATGACCTTTCACTGTTCACTGACAGCAATGGTGGCATGGTACTGGCCATTAGTGGTGTTCGAGGTTAACTAACCAAGATATCTTACGATGAGCTATCACTGGACACAGAGTTCACTGAAATCGATTGTCGTGCTGCCCTGAACATGCCGCCACACTCACATCGCCGCCTCTGACTGATCCCACATCAGTACTGGCTGATCTCATGAAGACGTCAAATTGTGCCGCCGGCATACGTGGAGTGTTTACGCCATTAATCCCATTATACTCTTGTGTGCTCCGAAAAAGTTCGTCATAAGTAACTGAAATGTCATTACAGACTCATATCATGATTACTTTTCTTATGCTAACGACCATGTTATAATGGTCGTCATACACACGACTGTCAGCGAGACGGCAGACTATCTTAACCTGGCACCACCTGGTGCTGTCAAATACGGCACCCCGCTCGGCTTGTCGCGATTAATTTCTGAACCATTAAAACCAGCCCAACCAAATTTACAGCACCTGTTCATCAATCAATTTGACTTGTTTGGAATCAAAACCATTTCCATGCTAGGTCAGGTGCTCAGGATACGGCGTCATACGTGAACCCTTTCATGCATGTTTTCGCCTCTTCGGGCGGTGGCGCGAACATGCTTCGTTTTTTTTTAATATTCGCAAATGTAATGCATGAATTACTAGGATCTGCATAGGATACGGTCTCCAAAAGGATATACAATCGTCACACGTCAACATTAGAGGTCATGCTAGGTCACATGCGTGATGACAATTGGACTGATCTGTATTGCAGGTGGTGGAGGTGCTTGCCGGCGACCTTCCCCATTGTTTAAGCCAGACAAGCAAACCTGTATGCACCTATTAGCAAGGCTCACCAATTGCAGCGTGATGTCATGCCAAGTCATGTCCATACGTTCATGTCAAAACTAAATGGACTGCAGCATAGACTGCGGAATATTTTTCAGTAGCAACAGAGAGTAATTATTGTTACTAGTCAGAAAATGAAAAGTGACTATCTGTCATTACCTGGCTTGACCTTACCCCGATAAGAAGCAAACAGAGCAGCTAAAATTATCACCAGATGTCAGTTCAGTTCTGTACTTGACGCAGTTAGGAATCCCAGCCAATAATTATTGCTCTTTGTCAGGAAGAGCAATGTAACCTTATCTGACCTGGCTGGATGACCATGACTGGATGAAATGTAGATAATGCAAAAATGGTCATCAGAGGGTTCACTTCCGTCGTTTTTATCAGGAGGATGAAAATGGCTACGAGTAAGTATCGATCTTTGGCATGTAAAGTAAGGCCAATATTCCACCTGACCTGGGCTGATCTTGACCCAAGGTTGGAAAAGGTGATGTTTTTTGGTGTTGAATGACACCTGAAACTATGTGCTCCAAAGACATTTTATGCTCCAAAGGTTTGATCTTGTGCCTCCACCAGAAATCTGTGTTATAACCATGTTGACAAATTTCTCACCCTGCACGCAAATGACCCTGTCTCCATTCAGTAAGGAGTCATGTCATAACTGACCTACACAAAAATGCCAATGTTAACCAAATCCTTGCAACACAAAATCTCGCAAAATTTTGTACGCCAAAACGTAAATTACACCGACACCAAGAACAAAAACCAAGTTTCCGAATTTTCCGAATTTCTTGCCTTGACCCGATATTTTTTGTATATTTTGGCATGCTTCTGATGCAGAATGTCGTAACCTTTCGTTTCATACCCAGTTGAAGACTCCTGGACCAGTATTGCCGATGACACGATGTACGAACCGGTGTCAGTTTTTCCGACCTCGTGTTCTGCACTTTGTGTGACCTGTGACGTCATCAGTCAGGTGACCAGGGATTACATAGTATCTTCTGAATCGCAAGACTTAGGGCTATCGATTGGTGGTAGGCTGGTTTAGATCCGATGGTTAGGTTCTGAGATAACAGGGGGACGCCCTTCCTGACAACCCCAGGCGGTCGCGGTACAAAAACACGCCGGCGGTGCCGAATTAATCTTCACTGGGTAATTCCACGTCACATGGCACAAGAACTGAACCATCCCATTTCGATTTTGATGTAATTTGGTACGCTTATAGTACCTATCGAAACGTGATCAGCCATGTATTTTTAGCCCTGGGTGGCCTCTGAGGTCAAAGTTACAGGTCATGAAAGGTCTCCAGCTTTTGCAGATATTGCATGATTCAAATGGCCATAATTGGCAATAGATTGTCACAGGAAGGCGACAGTCTTGATTATTACCTTCCTGTCGTGCGATTAGCGCCACAGGAAGAGAAACGTTCCGGCTTTTGTAATATAGTTAATTTTTTCGGTGACCTCGGGATGAGGTTTGACCAGACTAGGTCACATGGAGCGTTTTCGATTTTAACCATGTTTGCCCACCGTGTTCTTCGCGAAAATGTAGGACAATATGTCTTCAAGTGTCTATAATAAGTATAACGGAAAAAAATATTTCTCGGGAAACTTAGGCTTTTTTGGATATCTTCCATTCAGTGTTGCTGAATGGAGCTTGAGAAATATGCCTTGAGGTTATTTGACGAAGTAGATTGATTTCGTACTTTTTGTTCGTGCGATTGTTATACAATCTGGGTGCATAATGCCTGCGTGCCTGCTATACAACAGCTTAGCTTTAGGTTGCTTGACCAGAAAGGTCAAAGGTCACGACACCCCACCATCACTCGACCCTTGGCATCCAAAGATGGGATAACCGTTCTTCACATTGCCACAGTTGTAAGTCCGTCGGGTGTCCTAAGTTCTTTAAGCCAACTGAGACAATCTTAGACGAGCATCGGGACCTTCTGATGGTGAACCGGAATCACTGACCTCGATTGACTTTGGATAACCTGATGGCCTCGCACCATTCATGGCTTTACTAGGGCACTGATCCCGAATTTCACATGCATCGTTGACGTACCGGAGTTTCCACGTGTCAAAGGTTCCATTTTTTTCTGGTCCATTTCTCCTCCCGTAAATGTTGAGATAGTTGCGAATGAAATGACAGCTTCGTTAAGAACTAAATAGGGGTGACAACTGAGATACGTGTCAAAAAAATAAAAAAGAACTTTCCGGGACATGAATGAACATGACTGACTCAATGCGAGCAAAGTGGGAGTGAAATTCAAAACCAGCGTCCAAAAATATATGAATGATCCGAGGCCATAGCAGGCAATCCCAAGCCAACCGATGTCAATGATCTCGGTTGATCTTCCAAAGGCCCCGATGCACGACTGGGATTATGTCAGGTGGTTTTAACCCTATTCCCGGCAGAGAGGGATGGTTCCGCCCCCTAAGGTTTTTTGCTTACCAATTCCAGGTTTTCTAACGCAGCTTCGCGAAACTTGATGGCTTTTCCTAGCCATTCTTTTTACGCACGATGGCAAAGTTTCGTAATTCTGTTTTGCTCAGGGGCGGAGCCAGGCAACGTTTTTGGGAGGCACCTCAGGTCATTTTTGGCCATGTTGAGGGTAAAAAAGAAATGGCTGCCAAAAACAGCCCTTTCAAGATAAAACTTAAAACTTTAGATACCTGGATAGGTTAATAGTTGGGTAACATACATGTACACCTTTGTTTATCTGAGGTCAGTTGACAGGGCAGGTCAAGATCAAAAGTCAAAATTTGGTTTCATAGTAATATTTTTGGTGCTAGTTTTTCAAATGCTAAACTCGGAATATATGTGACCGCGTACCCTATATCACAACTGATACAACTGTATGATGGAATTTTAGAAATAAATGGCTGGAAACGTTTGTAAATAATACCAAAATCATTCCAAGTGACTCTAGGGTCATTTGAGGTTATTTAAGGCCAAAGGTCGTAAGCTGACCCAATGAACATGTGACCATGACTGTTCCCTCTTTTTCATGTTCCTGGCACCGCCTATACTAACATTATACGAACATTGTAATGCTATTTGTACTTTTTCAGCATAACATGACTAGCAAAATCTAAAAAAGCGTTTGTAACTTTTTGTTAACTTGGTTTTTGAAAAAAACTAATCCTTCTATTTTTAAAGTATTTTTAAAACCCTGTGCATTCCTATGAATTCTGCCAAATTTTCAAATGTGTGGACCAATGGTAAGAGCCCCGTTCGTAATCTCTCGACCTAAACCACTTTCATGAAAATCGGTCCATCAACGAAAAAGTTATAAGAAGTCCAAAAACCTCCCCATTTTGACTTTTTTCCTCCTTGTGCCCACCCCGTTCAAAATTTTGAAAATTTATTCTTACAGAAGAAATGTAGTTCACGTCATGTTCAATCGGTTGCCGTTTGTTGCGATGAAATTGGATGTGTAGTTCTCGAGATATTGGGGGGGGGGGGCCGAATCGGCCCCCCTGCCTGGAATCGGCCGTACCGTCTAGTTCTCCGGGAATAGGACTAACCCTATTCTCGGAGGGCTAGACGGTATGGCCGATTCCCGGCAGGGGGAGGGTCGCATTCGGCCCCCCCCCCTGAGATCTCGAGAACTACACATCCGATTTCATCGCAACAAACGGCACTCGATTTGCCGTGACATGAACTACACTTTTAAAAAAGGGGTATTTCAAAATTTTGAAAGGGGTGGATATAGGGGCAAAAATATCAAAATAGGGGGTACTTTTGGACTTCTTATAACTCCCTGGTTTATGGACCGATTTCGATGTCATTAGCATGAATTGATAGAGTAGGGATGGGACTTTTACCATAGGTACACACATTTGAAATTTTTGGAAAATTCATAGGCGTTCACAGGATTTCAAAAATAGGAGGATTAGTTTTTCAGTAACTGAATGAACAAAAAAGGTAAAACAGCTTTTTTGGCTTCTGCCAGTCATGTTATGCTAAATAAGTACAAATCGTATTACATTGTTTGTATAATGTTAGCATAGGCGGTGCCAGGGACATGAGAAAGGGGAACTATCATGGCCATAGGCTCTTCAAATAAACTTGTGACCTTTGGCCTTAAATGACCTCCATTGACCTTGAGGTTACGTGGAATGATCTCGTGTGCATTGAACGTTATCCATAAACGTTTTCAATCATTTGGATTTACTCTATTTCGAAAATTCCATTTTACGGCTATTGCGATATAGGGTACGCGCACTGACATTTCAGGCCATAGCTCCGTGACCCGGCCCGATATCAAGCTGAAACCCGATGCACAAGTAGAGGGCACCCTTCTTCGTGATATGTATTCCGGGTTTGGCATTTGAAAAAATAACGCCCAAATTTTTGCTATAAAACCAAACTTTGACTTTTGACCTTGACCTGGCCTTGTAAAGTAGCCTCAAATAAACAAAATTTTATTCCTTCGTTGCCCAATTATTTCGCTATACACCCATACAAAGTTTTAAGTTCTATCTTAAAAACGCTATCTTGGGCAGTCATTTTCCTTTTACCCTTAACAGGGCCAAAAGTGGTGTGAGGTGCCTCCCAAAAACGTTGCCCGGTTTCACCCCTGAGCAGGATAGAATTTCGAAATTTTGTCACACATCGTAGAAAGAATAGCTAGGAAAAGTGAAAAAAGTGAAAAAGGCCTCGTGAACCTGGAATTGGGAAGCAAAAAATCAGAGGGGGGCGGATTCAGCCCCATGCCTGGAATAGGGTTAAGGGCTGAGAACACGCGATGGACTCATTTTAGTGGAAATGTTAAGAATGGGTATGTCATCTTTGGATGGCAGGGGTCAAATGGTGGTCGGGTGTCATGACCTTTGGCCTTTCTGGTCAAGCAATTAAAGCTAAGCTGATGTATATAGCGAGCATGCAGGCATTATGCACACCAAATTGTAGAGTAATCGGACGTACAAAAAGCACGGAATTAATCAGCGTCAGATATCCTCAGTGCACATTTCTCAAGCGTCACTTGGCAACACTGAGTTCCAGGGCCTATCTTAAAGGCAAATCACTGGGAGTATTTCGCCGAATTATTGGCAATATGAATACATAATCTGGGTATTTCGCCGAACGTACTATTTTTTGTCTTTTCGTCTGACCTCGTCGGAGATCAGTTTGGACGAGCGGTCATGGCGAGACTAGCGGTCGCAAGTGGTAGAAACTTGGCGGTCTCAGGGATTTGTTGGCATAATGCGTTATGTTAAATTTTCGGGTTTCGGAACGTCGGGCTGGCGAAATCTGACGCATTCTCGAAAAACTTAGACGCACTCTGTTTCTGCGCACTCGATCTTGGAAACATCGTTTCCATGATGTTTCCATGGTGGTTCGCACCGACACAAAACCGGTTGCGCTCGACAAAGAATCGACTGGATAATTGCATCGCATGAAAGAAGCAGAGTCGGTACCGGCACGTGGTACGTGCTGGTCTCGGGAACACAAAAATGCCCGTTTTGCAAGGTTTCAAAATGGCGTTATGATCTCGGAAACCGTTAAAAACACGGGCCCGAGGACACTATGGCCAACCACAACAAGGCATGGGCAGAAAATCATTTAGCGGAGTCGACCTCATCCGCAGTAAGGGGTAGGGTCGAGCTTTGATCACTTTGAGCGCGCGCCGCGCTCAAAGTGGTTTTTACTATGGTTTTGAATGCAAAGGCGGGAATGACTGACAAGAAATTGGAACCGACGGAAAGCCCGTAAGCGTTCCGATGATGGCAAACACTAATCAGGTGTGTCGCTGCCGCTCCAGCCATGCGACGCCATGCGAACGAATGCTGGAGGTGATTTCGCCCATATTCAGTTGAGTTCGAGAACATTGCCAACCGCCGACACGACGTCGTTCCCGGTGCCCACCGTGGTTCGCATCGAGACCAGATCTGGTTCGTTCAACAGAGAATCGATTGGAGAACAACATCGTGTACACCACCACGCACGGGGACCAGCACATGGTGCGTGCTAGCCACAGGAGCACCAAAAAGGTCGTTTTGCAAGCTTTAGAAAATATGGTAAGACTAAATTTAGCCTTCACTTATAATAACTCGGGCAATTATGAAGCCTCACGTCACAAGGTACCGACTGCATATCATTCCACAGGACAGACCTTGTCCGCCAAAAGGGGTAGCCCTGGCACGCGCTCAGATTGGCGGAATTTTCAGTTTTCGTTTTTTTGTGTGATTGCAGTGGTATGGAGGGTGAGATTGCTGGCAAAATTAACACCAATGGAACGAACGGATTTTGTTCGTTTTCACGCTACCATAAGATAACCATAATTCACCTAACTTTTACTGCTATGGCGCATCAGGTAAACCGGAGCAAGTCGTGATTCTGCACAAAATCAACATTTTCCGAGATCTCTGTATTCGATTGAAGACTGTGGTGACGCTATCAGGAGCATACCGTTAAAAACACTACCACTTTGGTGTATAAAAATACTACTCAATGGTAAACATGCTACCATAAGCCATCTGGCGTGACTTGTAGCTGGTGCCAAAAAAAGGTCCGTATGTCGCGTTTTTCGTGTTTGTTTTTTTGCCGATCCCGAATGAAAACCAGCCTCTCTTGCTTTTAACTAGAATGTGTATGATTCCATCGTGCTCGGTTTGACCTTGGCGCCACCTCTAATTTCGGGATTTCAGGTATGTTACAGGACTAAAAATGTCGCCACAATAGACATTCAGGTTCGGTTAGATTCAGAAGCAGATAGACAGACACAGAGATACACAGAAACGGACAGATATCGAAAGACAGAGACAGATGCACGGAATGACACGAAGACAGAAAGAAGACACAGAGACAGATGGAAACGAGGGACTGTGGGGAACAATGAAAGACTTAGTAAATGTGGGAGAGATTAAGGAACACCGAGGAGACCGGCAGGGAATGACAGAGATCAATTGACCGACGGATATCGACCGAAACCGGTGAAGAACGGTGGGGACTGATAAAGACCAAAAGGAACCGACTGAGACCGGCTGAGACCGACAGAGACCTGTGGACATCAGACAAGATTTACAGAAACCAAAGACTGATGGGCTGATGGAGACCAAAGAAGACGAACAGAGACTTATAGAGATCGAGCTAGACTGAAGGAAGAGATCCAGGGACGATGCCCCTGGATCGTGGATGGAGATCCAGGGGCACCGAGGAAGACTTGCTGACACCAAGGGGGACAGACAGAAGGCGAGCGATCTTTACGGAAACTGGGGCGGTGAAAATTGACGAAGACGGAATAAAAAAATCGCACCTGTCCCATCCGGGAAAGCGAAAAGAGAGCAGGGATGTGGCCGTGGCTGCTTCATATCCTAGCGCGCTGCTTGAGGGGAAATTAATTGATAATGTCTGCAGAAAAAGATTCTGACTGAAACGCACTGCGCTTTTTTACATGAAATTTGACAAAGACAGCGTGACGCAGCGTGCTCGAAGCGAACGTGCGTCCGAGCGCGAAGTGTGCGGACATACGAGAAGACAGAACGGCCGAAGGCAGTCTGTTTCCATGGAAGCTTGCAGCGCGATTGTAAAACGACACTGTGAGCAGCTGGATGAGCCGTTCAGCAGTAACCAGACTGAAGCGCACAGGGCGACTGTCGAACGATGCTGGAGTGCTGGCGAGGAAATTTTGCGGAGACCAGACTGTCAACATCTGGTGCAACAAACAAAACCCGTTTGTTGGCAATGAAGTGTGCAATACAGTCCTGCGGCGGTCCCGGGGTCAATTTGATCGGCTTTTCGCCGAAACCTGATTTGAATGAAAAATTCGGATGCGCAAAGGGCTGTAGATGTGCAGCGTGGCAAGTGGCCAAAAAAGCGGCCGGTGCGTCCGAGAAAGGTTTGTGCGCCTTGTGGCGTGCATCGGGACGAAGAGGAGTCGCGTCTTGGAGGTTTCATGGTTGAGACCAGCCGGACAATGGCCGTTGGCTGGCGCTTCTATATCTGATGGGCCCGACGCCAACTGGAATTTGCCGTATTTTTTATTTGCAACAAAAAAAAAATACGCCAACTGGATTTGCCGTATTTTGCGCGATCTGTTTTACCTCGATTGCGATCGCAGCAGTTCAGAAAATTGAACTCATCACAACGAACGGAATCCAGCAGAATCGCTACAAGAATGAAGAGCCCTTCTTGGTTATCGTATATATTATATCCTATATATTATCCTTCCCTAATCGTTGCACTTATCTGTCTTCTACATAAGCACTAAACAGGCATGAAGAGCCCTTCTTGGCTATCCTCTGTATTATGTGCTATGTATTATCTTCCCGTAATCTGAGCACTTATCTACGGCAATCAGATTCAACTGACGGAATTTGAAACCTGTCCGACGTTTTTCTCTAATAAAAAGAAAAAAATAACTGCGCCCACTTTCCTTTTTCACCTTTTTATTCACGAGTAGCTGCTTCAACGTGCATACATGCTAGGCACAGCCTCTGCCTGAAGCGTGTCAAAGGCCTGGTCGGGAGAGCGCTGCTGGCAAAACAACGTTTTCACTGGGGGGATTTCTCTGTGTACTGGGGGGGGGAGATTTGGTGGTCACTGGTGGGGATTATCCTCCCCCACCAGTTAACATGTTGAAATAGGCCCTGCTGAGTTCATGATATCCGAAAAAGTTTCAATTTGTCGAGAAATGTTTTTTATTATGCTTACTGTAGACACTCGGGAACATATCGTGCTACATTTTTGCAAGGACCACGATGGGCTAACATGGTTAAACCGAAAATGTTCCATGTGACCTAGTCAGGTTAAACATCATCCCGAGGTCACCAAAAAATGAATTTATTTGTGAAAACAGGGGTATTTCTTCTTCGAAAGGTGCTTATCGCATCTTCCTGTGACAGTCTACCGCCGAAATATGGGTACTTGAATCAAGCAATGTCTGCAAAAATCGATGACCTTTCATGACCTCTATCATTGACCTCAGAGATCACACAGGGTTAACAATTTATGGCTGGTCATGTTTCGATAGGTACTATAAGCGTACCAAATTACATCAAAATCGAAATGGGTCGTGTCAATCCTTGTGCGACTGGACATGGAATGACCCAACTGCAAATGATAAAAACTGCATCACCGCAAACCAGGGTCTCCGCCACGCCATTTTGATTGGGGGTATAGCAAGGTTGTCCCAGAAGACAGTCTAGCAAACTAGAAAAGTACAGGATTTCTCTCGGTAATCAGATTAATTAATCTGTATTTTTACATTACGATCAGATTAATCGGATCTGTACTTTTACAGATCCGATGAATGGGTAATCTACAAGACAGTTTTTTTACAGTATTGCATGAATAAAATTCGCCTATAGTTCGATAAGGATGCGATGTAGCCTCTCGTTTACTTGGAAATCATACAATGCGGGCGAGGGCCAGAACTTAATATATTTAAGTATATATATATATATATATATATATATATATATATATATATCATGACACGGCCGGCCCGTTCCTGACTGACCCTTTCGGTCTCAGGCCGAATACAAATGCCCGTTCTGGGCCTCGAACCCAGTTCCTGCCATGGATCTGTTGTCCGGCTCCTCATCCATCAGGCTACCGCGGCGCTTGACCCGACATCAAAGTAGAGCTGCATTCGGAGGTTACACCGACATGTTATGCGTTCCCTTATTCCATTTTGGGAATTACGGATAAAACGAGTTTGCTAATGTCATGCGTGTATTCCACCAGGGATGTGTTGTCTTGTCTCTGTGGAAATTGGCATCCACAATACGACTTGGGCACCCACAGCTTAAAGCATGTTTAAATATTGAAACACAGTTATATTCTCAGGCCCATAACGTTAACCACCTAAAATCAGCTTTATCAGCAATAATATGGACTTATGTACTCCACCGTCGCCCACCGGCTGCTTTTCCCCATCCAAGTAAAACTGTGCCAAGCCGGGTCCTAGAGCAAGGACCTCCATCAAAGGGAATATATCTACTCAAATCGTGATTTCCAGCTGTACACGTACGACTGAAAGCGACATTTTCATGAATCGAAGCGTAGGTACCATTCATTCTTGCCGACCCGTTCTCGTCTGCTCATAGTTTACTGGAGTATGTACGCTACCTGTCAGCCCAGGTTTTATCTGTTAACCCCATTTTCTTTTCAATACTAAAATCGCCGATAAAACGTGTTAGCGTATCGTTAGCCTCAGCGATGTCGAAGCTGACAACAGTTGACGAACATCGAAATTATTAAACTGGACATCATGGATTCAGGCAAGTGCCGCTGCAGTTCCACGAACTTCCCCCGCAGGTATGCATTACGTGATTAGGTCGAAATACGATAGTGTCGTTCGTCAAAACAGTTGTCACTACCGTTTATAACTGCGTCTCTTACAGCAAGACAGGGTGATGGATAAGCAGTGGGTGCGTCCAAGGTTTACCTACATATTTTCCGCTCGTTGACTGCTTCCTTTCTCTAGCATTGTTATTGTATTTTGCGCACCAGTAGCACTACCGATAAACACAATCACTAAAATACGCGAAATATTTGTCTAAGATGACCAAAATGCACTTTTCATTTACATGATAATTCATAACCGATTTTAAATATGCTTCGGAATGTATTTTTGGAATATTGGACAAACCGGATATGTTCCCTTTAAGGATGTCCCTGCCATGAAGCCATGCATGATTTACGTATCCTGTGATTACCTCCCGTAATGCCATTTTAAGTTCATTTCTGTGAACTTTAAGCATAAACACCTGTCACGGCCTCCTCCGCCTCCCCATGCGCAATGTCTGGATGTCCCCATATGCGTTTTGGGCACCCACAGTCACTTTCCAAAAACCACACCCATGTATGCGACCTGCATCATCAGCACAACGGAAACGACAAAACATCGCACAACTCCATTTCATCACAAAATGTCAAGAACTGTCCCCAAATCTTGAACGTCCGCTCCAAATTACTCACACTTTCTACCATTGTCCCGACTAGACCTCGGCTAAACCCGCCATAGTTGGATTCGGGGGAAGCAAACGCTAATTTTCAACTCATTATTCACTATGCAATGTCATACAGGGTTAATGCTGAAATTCTTGAACTGTTTGGAGATAACATCACCGGAGCCAGTATTATACGAGTTGGCTTTACCTCCCAAATGGAAAACGTCACCTGACGGTGGCGCTACCAATGACAGCTGAGCAAGCCACCACCCGCTGGCCAGATTACATACAACCTTTGTCTGCTGGCAGTTTTCAAATGTATATTCAAACCTGAAAGTACCTTACCTGTCCTACACCTACTGCTACAGCTACTCCTGTCCTTACGCCTCAGTTTTCTGACAGCTAAGCTTTCGTTTTGGAAATGACGAAGGTTTGACCGCCAAGACGAGTTTACTGTAGTTCTGTGCAACAACGGTTGCACTGTCGCTACTTGTGATGCCACTTTCACAGGTAACGCTAATGAATAGTGAGGTAATGCCAACTCGTCGATTACGTGCCCCCTTGGCTCAACCAGTGCCTTCCTGTTCCATCTTTAGCAAACGACAAAAATAAGAACACAAGTGTCCGTATTTTCCGGCCTTTTAATTTGTGTGTTCGATCATGCACAAAATACGACTTTGTGCTTATTGAAGACATCTCTTAAATCCATCCTGATCCTGGAGCCGTTGCACAAGCGCTAGTATTCAGGTGCTCATGCATCGTCCTGTCTCGGATTGCATCATTTTTGATTATCAATATAGTCACCATTTACTGCCAGATTCAGCTGCAGAAAGGAAAAAACGCCAAATAATGTATATGTTTTTGGCAATATCCAGTAACCGGAACATTGACTTTTCGGGTATAAATACTGGAGCCTACCATCGGCAATTATTCGGGGTATAATCCCCCAATCAGATGGCTGAAAGAGGCGCATCCCCCGTCCCCCCCCTGTGGCGGAGACCATACGGCAAGCCATCAGTTCTCGGCTGCATGAATTGCGTTGTTGCTGCCTTTTCAGGCACAAAGTCGGCTGCACTACAGGAAAGGATGAGGACTTCAAATGCGGGCTTCAACAATTTCGACATTTTGCGATGTCAAGCCGAGCAACGATCTGCTGCTGGCGTTCACCAAGAGCCGGAGGCAGGCGGCCGGCGGTAGCATCTCGTCGAGACCGCCGCAGTGTCGACGGCTCCAGTTTTCATAGAAACCTGTCAAATTCAGGAAGGTTTGGAAAAGTCATGGAAGGTTGTGCACATGCTTTGCGCTTTGTGTATGCGTACGGTGTTTCACAAAATGGCACTTTGCTTCTCTGGGACCTGTTTTTATGTAATTTGTTCGAGGTCATTGACCCGTGGTGACCCCGAGTTGTACCCCAAGACGGTGCAAAAGGATAAAAGAGTGCCAAGTGTTATGTCTGCGCCTCTTTGAGTGTTTCTACATCTCATTAAGAAAAAAAAATGATGAAAGTTGATGGGAAAGATTTCAGGCCGATTTTTCCCAGTCATTTTCATAGGACTAGTTTTAAAACATCTGAAAAGTGCTGGGAGTCTAGACCATCCCATTCCCAGCCCCCACAGGATATCAAGCCGTGTAAACAGGTTTCTTCGACTAAATGCAAAACTAAACGCAAGGAGCAATAGCCATAGCTGTTATATTGGCAAGATGCTTTCCTAAAGATTTACGTCGACGTGTAGTCTCTAGGCATAGAACAGGAATAGATGCTACTGGGAAATATACTGCTAAATCGTACAGTTGTTTCGTTCGCAGAGTGGCAGAAACACTGCGACGACAACCCAGACTGGACCCGTTCCACCTCACGAACAAACGTATCGCACATACTCATACATTCAGAAAAACGAGACTCCTGTCCTTACAAAGACGATTTTTGCTTTCCTTGAACTGGTCAACTTCCACTTTCCTTGAAATGGCCAATTTTGGTCTCAAATGCCCTGTTCCCGCCCCATATATGTAAATCAGGCCTCCTTTTCACTGTTAAAGCTCTCTTAGCCACAACCCTTGGTTATCAAAGTTTTCTGCCAGAAATGTCGCAGGGTAATTTGACTTAAGATGACTTCTAGTGACCTTCATTTGCTCTTATGGCCAATTTTCGACGTCTGTACGTCAGTCGACGATTTATTGAGTTGCCATAAGTGTCACAAAGCAGCAACAGCCAGTTCCGACCCGTTCTCGACATTCTCAAGAAAAACAGTCGGGGGGGAGCACAAAAGTGCCCTCTTTCAGTGCGTGTGTTAAAAGACGCCATGGAGCCTAGAGCAGAGTGAAAGTGCACAGTCTTTAGCAGCATAGTAAGCCTTACTGATGCAGTGAAGCAAAACTGATACAGACTGTGAAGCAGAGCAAAAAGTGGGCAACAAAATGGAACTTACAATGGAATAAATGTCATGAACAACTGTCGCTGGGAACATTCCCTAGAATTTAAAGCAGAAAGGCGGCGAAATGTCCATGCAACAGAAACAGTAATAGGATATAATCATTTGCACTGGTATAGAACAAAAATGGAACACTTAATGAGAGCGAGATTGCGTGCATTGCTGTCACGAAGTTCTGAGGAAGAATCGTTGAATCCAAACTTCTCATGAAACGATTAAGTAGTTTCTTCTTCTTCCAGAAATGCCAAAATTCAAGAGTATTACCGCCAGAGAAAAGTCAGGAATTATTCCCTTTTATCTTGAACCATAAATAAAAAACGAAGATTGTGAACGGCATAAGATAACTGCACATAATTAACAGTAATATGGCTAAGGCAAAATGTTCAAAAAGAAAAAGTGGAATAAAAGAGATAAGTCAAAAATCAAATGGCGAAATGGGGGCTGAGATATCAAGGTAAAGTGGCGAGAATTTAGAGAAAATTCCATAACCCGGAATGGAACAACAGCGTAGTCTGAGAAAAGGCTTTAGCTATTTTTGGAAAAGTAAGTATACGGGTATGAGCCCGAGCTAAAACAAGCGGAAGGCAAAGAATGAGCAGCGAAGGACAATAAAGGGTTAGATTTCGATCGAGTCCTGATTTCCATCGTGGGTCCGTGCGCCCTCACTGTGGTTGTCAAAGGCCGGCATAAGGACTCAAAAGTGATCAGCAACAAGAGACCGCAGAGGTCGCTGACGAACAAAGACCAGCCTGCCGACAGCATTTTTGAATGAGCTGAATAAATGACCGCGAAGGGCGGAGACATAGTGGTGACACGTTGGCCAAAGGCCGACTGCTGCGTCTAGTATTTTCATATAAAAAGATTGTCAGTTGCTGGAGAGACATTTTTCGACCTAAATATAACAATTTTGGACCTGTCACTTGTGACACTCGTGAATTGGCTCGGTGGTACCTGAAAACTGTTTTTACAGACAATCTGGGTGTTTAATTAACCTTGATTTAGTCCGCATTTACGGTGCTACATTAATATGCCATATGCCACTGGCATATGACAAAATGTAATGGAAAAGCAGCAATTTTACGTAATTTACCTCATATGCAACGCACAGGAAAACATATAATGTTTGCTTTTGCAGCATATATATGACCACTTTTCCGCATTCCTGCAAAACCGCTGTATATCTAGTGTAGACCGTTTGGATCAATGGGACATGGCCCACATGCCCCTACCCCTGCAAGCACACGACGCTGATTCGACATCGCGCTTTGGTCGAAGTCAAGTCGAAATGCATCATTACGTTGCGACATCGAATCGATATTGATTCGACGTTGATTTATGTTGATTCAAGTTCGCATTCATGTCGAAAACATGTAGAAATGTACAGTTACATTTCAACCCAGAATTGGCATAATTTCGATGCTACATTTCAAGCACAATACGAGATTATATTTCGACATTTACAGGTTGATTAAACGTTGGCCTGCATGAAATGAATGTCGTTTTAAATTGAAAATAAGCATATAGATACATATACCAGTATTTAGCATCACGTTTCAGCATCAAATCTATATCAATTCGACGTTGATCCAAAGTCGCGTTGATGTCAAAAACATGTAGAAGCGCAGCATTACACTTCGACGCAGATTCGTTATAATTCGATGCTACATTTCAGGCAAAATACTAAAATATGACATTATATTCCAACGCTTCCTCACTGATTCAACGTTAACCTACAGAAATGCATGTTATTTCTAAGCTGAAAAGAAATATAGTTTATATACCGATATTTATATACCATCGTGTTTCAACATCAAACCAATATTGATTCGACGTTGATCCAAAGTCGTGTGTCTGTGGAAAACATGTAGAAAAGTAACATTACACTTCGACGTAGAATCGACAAAATTTCGATGTTACATTTCCTACGCCTGTGTGCTATACGATATGCAGTAGACATACAGCATTGCATCGCGCATCGATGCTTTGAGTATTTCGTGATCAGTTTACAAGCACACAAAATACGCGATCCAGGGAAATTCGCAATATTGATTTCAATCATCAATGCATCACTAACAAGCTATAGAATTCGCGCTACGAATATGTAGTAACTACATTATAATTCAATAGAAATTGTACGCTGCCGGTGATGTTAAATGTTCAACTCCATTTCATCATCCCCGGCACAAAAGCTTGAAACGATACAAAACTTCAGCACCAGAATAGCCACCGGAGCGGAACGCTACACGCCCATCGTCAGTCTTCTGGTTGGGGCAGACATCCCAGCCCTACACACCAGACAAGCACAACGACTGTGCCGGTACTACATAACAGTCCAGACCACAGAACACCGCCCGGCGCAGCCTTGCTTCCAACATGACAGGCTGAACAAGGGCCGTGCAGCACGCAAACGTCCACCATTTCAAGTCCAAATAAGCACGACTCTGGCAGACCTTCAGTTTGCCGTACGACCTACTGCACACAGACCGCCCCTCAGGCCATTTTGGACCTCATCAACCACCCACGGTACAATACCTACTTACAGGACGCAAAACAGACGTAACACAAACTGAAATGCTCACCAGGTTCAACGTACACGCCACAATCAACAATCAAGGTCAAACGGTCAAACTTTGGACAAAAAGAAGTTATGACTCGGAAATGGCATGACCAGTTTTACCAGGAACAGTGCTTGGGCAAAACTTGTGGTGTGTGTTGAATACGAATAAGCACATGTGTGCCAGGGCCGATGCGACGAGGCCCCGTTGACGGCCCAGTCACCGTGGCCACTACAGCGCCTCAGCTTTTGCAACGAGCGAGTGCCTGAATGTCTATTATATGGGGCTCGGCTATAGCCGCAAGGACGTTTCAGAAAGTGTGGGGGAGCAGGGGCCAAATTATTTTAGGTTACCGGGGATTTCGGTCGGGCAAAAAAATCGTACAAATGTCTTCATATGCATTGAACTGATATGGCCTGAGCAGGGCCTGGGCTTGACGTCAACGGGCTACGGCTGAACTAGGATCTGTCATTTTGGGATCATGGCGAGCTCTACTTTACACGTCAAAAATTATGGCATTTTTAGAATTTAAGCTGCCGCCTCCCACCATGCGTACTGGCGCCCCTAAAACTGACGGCGCTCCCCTAACGCATGATGGCATCCTCCTTGGTCATATCTACATATGCCATGGCTACGAATGTACTTGGAGCGACCTTGGTAAGACAGCTTCAGGTAACCACTGCATTGTCAGGCTATTTTTTTCATTGCCTGGCTTAGGGTATATAGTGAAACCTAGTATGCCAAGCAGCCTTGGAATCAGTGGGTGACCTGATCAAGCCATCTTCCCAGGAAACGTTATACAATAATAATCACTGTATCTTAGTTCTTGCGGCGTTTACCCGGAGCTTCTGATAAAAATGTAATTCTCTCTAGAAGTCGTGTCTATGTCCTTCTGCATTTATTTGTTAGTTTCTTTGGTTGCAGCTGGGTTGTCCGAACCCCTGTTATCCTTGGAAGCAATGAATGAGTAAAACGGCTGATGTATATCCGATCCCTATTATACTGCGCGAGATGAATATTACCCGTAGATATAAGCTCACGTCATTGACGTTACCATGACAACGCCAATAATGTGATATCTGATTTGTCTCTGCGAAAGAAAATTAAATGGCCGATTAATTACACGCTCACCGCCCCCAGGCTTAGCCCGACTCGACTCTCTCCGACCCCAGCGGTCCTCTCTTAATCAATGAAATTTTCCAACGTGTTGCTTCTCTACTGCTATAAATGTTGCTTAGCAACCTCGTAATCACCAAAATTTCGGTCTAAACCTCGCGCAGCAAATGAGGCACCATCAACGGACAAAACTGCATTCCTCCCCGATCGTCAACGGTCACATGAACACGGCGCTCGCGGCTGCCGTTCGAGGCAGCTTCTCCGCAGTGCACTGACGCATGAATAGTCGTGCTTTCTTCTTCCCTGTCCTCTGCGTAAACTCTGTCTTCCCGGTCTCTGCTTCTTTCCTCACCTTAGCTCGCCACCTCCATCTCTTCGTTGGTAATCAGTACTAAATTATCATCTGCGTTTCTTCGATCTCCTCCGCTGCTGCCGTTTTCCCCATTCTCCTGACTGACGATTATTAGGGGCCGTTGTCACTCCCGTGGTCCCATTGCGCTCGTGCCTCTTCTGCTGCCTCGTGCCACGTGGTGAGTCGCAGGTTTCGCACATGCCGAGACACGTCACTGCTTGAGGCGACACCACTCGCGTCACAATGCGTAGCGAGCTCTATCCACACTCCGTTGCCGACACTGAACCGGCACGAAATCACCCCGGGCTCGGCCTGGTCGTCGTCGACACCGCGCACCCGTACCTTGTACCGGTACAGCACGTTTTATACCGCCTCTGGTACGCAAAACCCAGCGCGAGCCACAGTCCTTTTCACAGTGCGATGACACCTTTCAGCAGGGGCGCAGCCAGAATTCCTAAAGGGGGAGGGGGATGAAGCTCAGTGTTAACTGAAATCATACGAAAACCGCCTGTTGGGAAGACGATGTGCAATAGTTTTCACAGAAACTGCGGGCTTAAGGGGAGGGGGAGGCCGACCCCCGGGCCCCTCTTTGGCTACGCCTGTGCCTTTGAGTGATGCCGTTGCCGCTTGGAGCGTGAGCGTATTTGAAGTGGATCTTGGCATTACCGCTCTGTCAAGAGCGGTAATGCCAAGCTGCTGAAAGCTGAACTCCTGAAAGTCGAATAGTTATATCTAACAACAGATTCTTGGGAACCCCTCGCTCCCAAAAAAACTTGCTCGAGCTGCTCGATGATGCTCAAAGCATGTTGCCGTGGCAGTTTCCTCCAAGTCGCGAAACACGATGGCCCGCAGTCAATCATGCTCACCCGTGCACGTTCGCCACATGGACGCCGACCCTGCATCACACCTCTTCAGCATTCAGTTAATCCCTGGGGCACGTCACAGGGACCGGGTCGACGGAATGGCACGCACTGCATCGTTGCAGCACTTCTTGTGCCAGCTTCCGAGACACCACCGGCCCGACTCTGCAGCAAAAGTGTGGGATGCGCCGCGTGCCCGGGTGTCCGGATGCTGCATGAACACGCCGAACACCTTCAGCTGTCGCGTTGTCTGAGGCTGCCGCGCAGACTGCAGCTCCGTTCTCGGTCTTCTTTAACCACTTCTGCGGTACCCTTGTCATACTGTCAGCCTTATTCTCAGCTGACGACACGTAATCGATCTCTACATCCAGGAATGCTCATCAGCTATAGAAATGACAGTTTGGAGGCGGCGCCGGATCAGAAACTTGCTGGCCGCCTTTGTCTTAAGCCGCGCCTTTCCGGATAGAGCATCAGATACCCAGTGGAACACTGAGCACGAGTCCGTTATCATGCGAACCTCTTTCATGCCCCACGCAACGGCTAGGTTCAGGGCTTTCGGAGCCGCCTCCAGTTCCACCAGGTTGATGCGGGTACATTCGTCGCGACGAAGCCAGCTAGCGTCTTCGATCACCTCTCCATCGACTTCCAGCACTGCGCTGAGCGCCACGAAGCTGGCGTCTGCCCAGTGGCGCGCGTGCCGGAGACGTCCCAGCGACGGCGGGCCGGGTTGTTCTGTACTCTGCGCACCATTTCGCTCATTACGGCCAGAGGTCGCGCGTTCTTGACCCGGTCCCATGTTGTTTCTGCATTGGCTCGCCTCTAGACAAACGAAGCGGCGACTGTCAGCCGGTCACAGACTGGCAGGTGGCTGGCCAGACGGCCACACAGCAAGAATATGGCGCGGCGCGTCGGATTCTGCGGCAGCTCGCCGACCTCACTGTTGAGTCTCCAGCTCAGCTGGTTCTTGTGCGTCACAGATACGGAGACCGAGCACGCGAGCTACGCCGATGCTCACTCGCTCTGCCGGCTTGCACTGGAGTCCATTTTGACATAGGTGCGCTTCGACGTACTCGGCGGAAACGACGCTGTCGTCCACCAAGATAGCATCCATGTACGAGGAGTCGCATCGCGCACGCTTTCATCACGGCTCAAGACAGCAGCGACGATTTTCCTCACGATCAGCGGAGCTGCGTTGAGTCCGAATCCGAGTGGGGTGACGCCGTAAGGCTTACCACCGTACACCACTGTCTGGTACGTCCACTGGGCCTCGTGTGCATGTATTTGTAGGTATGCAAGTGTCATAACAAGTCTTATAAAATTAAATCGAGAAAACAAGTCTTTTACGCCACTTTCATAAAAAAAAAATCACAAGAGAAAAGGGAAAGGCGCGAAAACCGAGTGTATGGGACTCACTGGGCTGACTTGCCATACCAGCTTTCAAAACAATTTTCCACTCGTGCATTTGTGCGCTTTATCACGACGATTCAATGCATATCAAAGGGGAATGTAACACTTCACTTTTGGTGAAACGTTTGCAGTGTTGAGCAGTCCCAAACAGCCGCATTTGAGTACCGTGGCGCGGAGGTCGAACCGTGGGCGCGGGGTTGCCGTGGCTTTGACAAACTAACAAAGCTTTGGGTCTCATGATAGCGCTGCTCCGATAAGCGCAGTAGAAGGCCTTGAGTGTTGCGGGCTGATGGTGGGTTATGATGCGCTACGCTTTATATGAGAAATTTGTGTCGTTTTCGGCATTACACACGTTTTGGTAAGGCCCTGTGTCGTGTAATGGTCCTTTCTATTGACTTGCCGCATTTTGTTTCTTCTGCATTCTCGTATGGGTCCGGTACCACTCACTGCTTCTTCGAGAAGTTTTTCTTGAACCAATCGTGTTCCTTATACAGTTCATATAGCCTGAGTTACTTTGGTACTGCCTTAGGCCAAACAGGGTATTGCTTTGGTATGACTGTGTAATATTTAGTTAAAATTGTAAACTTTTTCAGGATTATGTGTCATCGCCCACAAATGCATGACCAAAAGTACTCCTATCCATGAACCACTGCAATGCAAAGAACAATAATCTAACACCTCTGTATCCCAGGAAAACTAGAAATTCAGCAATCAGGCAATCAGGATGAATTGGTAGTAGAAACCAGCCACTTACTCATTTGGTTAGGCTCAACAAAGGAATGATGCAAATAGTATTTTTGTAGTATTTCACAGCACTATGGACAAAAATTGAAACATTTTCTGTGGTAACAAGAGAGAGTAGAAGTAGCTTTAAGCTCATAATATCCAAAAAGGAGAAACAAGACTCATAAATTATGTATTTGTTTTTGTTTTTGCTTTGGATATTATGAGTTAAGGCTATTCCTACCTTACCCTATTACAACTACCATGCTTAGTCATGTGTTACAGTGCATTATTTCTGTTTATACTTTTGCCACTGTGTTAAAAACTAACTGGTTGAAGCCATCATGACTCTGTATCAAAGTTTTACATATACAAAGCATCAATTCTGTCACAAACATCCACCAACCATGTTTTTCTTAATGCTCATGAAACAATTCAGTTGGATCCTTCACTGCAGCATTTTGCATGTATGATGCCTGCTACTACTTCACTGAAAGAAAACTGGCCCCCTGACAAACTTATGTTTTCTGTTGTGCTGATCAATGCTGACTCCATGATGCATCTTTTAATGAAGTCATTTAAACTGAACACAATTGTTTCATGTGTGTGCATTAGGAAAAACATGGTTGGTGATTGTGCTTGGCAGGATTCATGCTGTGTATATGCAAAACTTTGATAAGGAGCTGAGATGGTTTGAAACATTTAGTTTTTAATACATAATTTATGAATCTGAAGTGTGGTTTCTCTTCAAATATCAGTGTGAAACTAATTGCATTTTTTTCGCTTTCCATTGTCTTTAATTGTGAAATGGCAAAAATTACCTCAGAAAGGCAAATGGTAAGCTTCATTATGTTGTCTGCTTACCTTCAGGATGTGACATGCATTGGTGCAGTTTGGTGCAGATGAGGTAGCAGACAAAAATGAAGAAGTTTTCATCAGCAGCAGAATCCAGTACAAAAACTGCCAGTCATCTTTTACATATGATGAGACCAGACATTGCCTAGGTTCATGAGTTGTTCTCAGCAGTTCAGGATTATGTACTCAGAACTTAGCCTATTGTATCATGAGAACTTAACCTGATGAAACATATCTTAACCTAACCTAACCTAGCCTAAAACTGCCTACCTTAATGTACCTGACTGACTTCATATCTTTCTTCTCCTTTCACTATCCCTGCCTTAAATCAATGTTTTCCTTTCCCTTTACTTTGCTTTACTTATACTCAACAGTTTACTTCCCTTTGCTTGTTCCCCATGTAACAGTGATACCAGACCTTTGGGTCTTGAACACTAGAACAAATGGCCATGACCAGAACAGAACAGTTCATTTAAATGTGTGATGTGTCTGGGCAGCAGGCATGGATACTAAACAGTCAGTGGTCAGAGATGCCTTTGTTGGTGGTCAATAACAATCAAGATGGTTAAATGTCAAGAGAGGTGCCCCGAAGGAGGCATAGGCTTTGCAATGAACTCTTTGACCGGGTGGCCAGTTGTTAACAACATAATTCTCCTTACCATAAATGCATAGATTGTTAACCACATAATTCCCTTTACCATAAATGGACAACTAATAAAATGATGATGATAACCATAGTGCATCTGTTGGATACAGATTGCTTAGGTCTCAAGGTTCTCTATAGTTGTTACTTAAACTAGCTGTAGATTTAAAATGATGCATTTGAAATTTAAAGGTTGGAATCTTCATTTCTTAACTTACCTGGATTCCTCATTTTAACTTTACATCTCAAACTAAAAATTCAAAATGATGTAATGACCTGCCCAAGGCAGCAAAGGGTTCAGTACAAAATGGATAACCCACATTCCATTGGGATGCAGACACATGTCTGCCTACAGTGAAGCAATTATGCCTGTTATGAGCAGACAATTTTAGCTGCATTAAACCAGTGGCTATGTTGATTTCAATCTGATTTCTGCACATGTAGAAGACCAATGATTAGGACTGCATTAAAGCTTCAGTGTCTGGTCACCCAGAGTGCTTCAGTAAATGTTACATTCACATAAAAACCCCATTACAAACTGGTCAAGGAGGGTTAACTGACATCATGACCAATTGTCTAATGATATCAATGGTCATTGGCACTTGTAGAATGTTTGTGTTTATTAGAGCAAAATTGGGGTCATTTGAGTCACTTGAGCCATCCCTTACATCCATCATGTTGAATACCCTTGTACATGATGTTGCAGTGCTGCCTATGATGTGCTGTGTATCTACCCTTGAAATTCTCCCATTTTTCTCTTTTTCAGACAATGTGGATGGTTAATTGTCATGAACATAACCTATTTTCTTTTTGAAACAGTGTGGGTGGTAAACTGTCATAAACATAGCTCACTGAAATTGTGATATTCCTGAATATTGGTTTACAGCACATAAGTTTAAATAAGCAAGGACTGATCTGAAATGGTCACAAAATATCCTGACATGACTCCCAGAAACACCTCCTGGAGCTGGTTTGGTTCCGTGTAGGATGTTCAGATTATCGTGAAAGACATGAAAAGATGTGTAGGAAGAGTCATGAAATTTCATTGTCATAGTGTATATGATTTGTCTGGCATGGATAAATCCGTTGGTTGGGGGGGGGGAGGGCAGAAGGACCGCTGCATGGAAGTAGTGTTAACATGGACATGATGCGTGTAATTCCTCACGTTAGCATTGCTCATTTCCATTTTTTTACAGTGAATTAAAAGATGTCTGCAAAAAAACCGTTCAAGTTCAAGAATGTTGATATTCGTCATGGAGACCATCATGAAGCCTTGAACAGGTTCTTTAATCAGGAACCAACAATAATTAAGACAGAAAGGTAAGTTTTGCAGAAAACATATATGAACTTTGGAATGACATGGATGATTGATGCATCCCAGCACGTGATAGTTGTGTGGGCAGGGGCCTCGAACCTTATGTTGGATCATAGATTGATCTGCAACAGTTGTAGTTTTTATGACCGCGATTCCATGTGGGTTAGAAAAAATAAATTGTGCGGCCAGGGCAAGCCGTTCACTTCAAAAGCATGGTCGGCAGACACGCAAACACGCATTCAAACACTGCCAGCCAACAGGCAGCTGGGGCGTTCCGTGACAGATCGACAAGGGAGTGGGGCCCTCATACCTCAGATCGGAACCAAAGTTGGTGTGAGAGGTTGACTGATGTCCTGAATCGACTGTTGCGAATGTTAGTTGGGTCAAGTCAACGGTTCAGGAATTATAGCCTCTGGCATTTCTGCGAGGTCACGCTGCAAGGGTTTCCTCGGTGGCCGATATTTATGTGAAATACTAGAGGCAAACCAACGCGTTACACGGCTGGTTTCGAGTCAGAATCGAAGCTTTGTATCGCACGCAGACCTGTGCACCCGCGTAGTACCTTTATGTAAACAAAGATATTAAGCTAGGTGTCACAAACTTCCCACAGACGGGGAATCGCAAGTCCTTCAAGTTGCACACTCACATGGATGGCATCTGGCCACTAATGCCCTAAATCTTGCTTGTTCTGGATGAGGGCTGTGACTCTGCAGCCCACCACAAAATTTCGCGCCTCCAGTATCAACGATTTCTAAACCAAATGCTTGAACGGGAAATGAGTATATTTACACATTACACAAAGGCGTACACCATATCTCAGCACGTGCGTCCCGCACACACTAGGCTGAAGCTATTGGCGTGCATCTGTCAACTGCCACATTTGTGCTCCTGCTCGCCAATATTCAACATCCCAGTGGCAGCACTTTTGCGACAGTGAAGAACTGGCGTTATTCTTGGGCATCTCGCGCTTCACGTGCAAGTTGCACCCCTGTTCCGACCTGAATCCATCGAACTTGATCATCAATGTCGCGCCGAACTGCGTCGTTTGCGTCCCGGCAATTGGCCCATGAGAAAAACAGGGGCGGAAAAGAGGCGCACGTGCGCTGCACGCGGCCCATTGGATCATGCCCATCATGTGGGGTATCGTTGGATAGCCCTAATGCTGGTCTATGTACCCACCAGATTTCAGCCGCTTACTTCAGTTCTAATGGCACTCTGAGGCTTTTGGTTCCAAATCGAAACGTATGCCTTTGGATCGTCACGTGGATCGAACGTGGGTGCCAACCACAAAAGCACGCACCCGCAAGTGGGACGTATGTCGTCACCAAGTCTGGAATCGACAACACCCACCGTTTGACCTGTACCCATGCTTAATTGAATTCTGCAGAGGTCCGGTTCGCGCCACGTGGCACGTGTCACACGCCACGAATCGCTTCGAAACCTGCACCAAAATCTGTTCGCCGAATCGGCGCATCCGATGGTGCCACTTGTGTCGCGATCGGCTGGCGCGTCCAGGTGCCCGACACTCGGAAGCTTGGACCGTCTGAATGGCAAACGCCTTGATCCGAACTTTTTTTGAGCGACTGCCATGCGCCAAAGCTTACTCGCTTTCATCTCCTTCGATTTTGGTTTATTCGAAGTGTAATATTTGGACATTTTTGGACTTGTAAAGGTTCAGGAAAATCGTTCCCGATCAGGTTTTTTTGTATAGAATAAGAAATACAAGACTTACGACGTGGCCTCAGGTCACGTATTATCCGGGGATCTCGATGCCTGAAAGTATGCTTTTTTTGCCGGAATGGATGACCCATATTTTGGCTTCATATATAATAAATAAAAAATGGAGTTTTTGTTATGAGTGCCCATTTTCAGAGCGCATTTTACCATGTTTGAAGGTTCTTAAGACTACGCTCTTAACCTTAAGCTAAGAAGGCTACGGAAGTGAGAATGACACCAGTTGAAAGCTCGTCAAATTTTATGAAGAATGGACGCATATTAATTGAGTCCGACGTCGTTTTGACGTCAAGGTCAGAAGCAGGGTTGGAAATTCGTTTTCTGCTCTGGATGTTGGAGTATAATTTTGTTTTGGAATGTAGCATTTTGCAAACAGTAATACTGGCTTAAGTTGGCGTTTTTAAGTGTAAGTCGGTCATGACATATCCGCTTCTTTCTGAACGGAGACAGTCGTTTGCCTGCAGAGTTAGGAAGTTGTCAACGTGGTTATAATGTAGCTCTTTGATGGAGGCACGAGATCAAACATTTTTGAAGTATAAAAAGTTTTTGGAGCACTGGTGTATTTTAACAACAAAAAACAAAACCTTTTCCAGCGTTGGTCCTAGGGTCAAACAAGGTTGTGTCATGACATCCAAAATCTGTGGGCAATAAAAGCGAATATAACAGTCTTGTAGATTGATCTGGAGTACTGAATAGTCCAACAAGGGCCAGAAGCGTTTTTTTTTCATTGTCACAAAGTAATGATGTAGTCAGGCTGTGCCAGGTTACATCAACAGCCCTTGGAACAGAACACTAATCTGTGTCGAAACTAGCACTGAAGTAAAATTGCATGCTCACGCTTTGTAATCATTATTTCGAATGTTTGGTCAGATATGACAGTTTATTTCCGAAAAGCGATATAGGTCATTTACGGATATCCTATCAAGTCACGTAAAGTCAAATATTACAACATTCGCATCCCATGAATGTGTAAAAGTGCAAATGTCAAACAAACGCCATTTGATCGTTATAACCGTGCTGATGTGTACGTGAATGGCATGGAAGTCGAGGACAAGTTAGGCCAGGTGAGCTCAAATACGAAAGCAGGCAAAATGTGTTTGTCTTGTTCAAAAAACCACAGTGCCGCAAAACAGAACGAAGTATTGAAACACTTCTGAGGTCATAAAAACAGCCTAAAGCCACAAAATAAGAGTTCTTATGGTCAATACATGCAGGCATAGTCAACGTAGGTTAAATGATTTGTTTTATATCAGAAAGAAATGAAACATAACATGTACAGACAACTCTGTATGTTGTCTTCAAACATTTCATGACATTCCACGACGTTCAAAGTAACAGTTGCCCTTGAAATGATGCAAGGTCATGTCAGGTCGCCTAAGGTCATGGTATTTCAAAGCATTGATGCGCTTTAACTGAAATGTATACCTATCATGCCTCACCAGAATGAATAGCAAATGTACTTCATACCCATTCATGAACATCGCATTTTTTCGAGCGAAACAGACACATTTTGCCTGCTGTCGTCTTTGAGGCGACCTGACCTGACCTGTCCTGACTTTCATATCATTGAAGAGCACAGCATGATTACAGCAATCAAACAGCGTTTGTTTGACATTCACACTTTTGATCTGTCACGAAGTACAAATGTTGCAATTGGCTGTAATTTGTGACCTTAATTGACTTGATATGACCTTAGATGACCTATATTAATCTGTCCCGACAAAAGTTGCCACACGTGATCAGATAATCGCAATGGTGATTTCAGAGCGTATGCTTGAAGTAACTTTACTTGAATGCTACTTCTGACATAAATTAATGTTGCATTGCAATGGCTGTTGACCTGACTTGACGTGATCTAAGGAATGGAAAACTACTGTTTGACAAAGAAAGGTTTTTGTCCTTTGCGGACTGCACAGTACTCAAGATCAGATTATAAGAGCAACATATTTACGTGCATTCCTACAGATTCCGGACGTCATGGCATGACCTTGTTCGATCTCCTGATCCTATAATGCCAACTCAGAGTCAATATGAATGCGTTGATTCTTCAAATGATTCAACGGGCTTTCGATCTGTGTTATTCTCATCTCCTTAGCTCTCTTAGTTTTCTAGATCATGAGTTCGGTCTCGAGAGCTTTCAGACATGGTAAACTTTGCGCTTTCAAATTGGCCATGTATACCAAAACTGCTTCTTTATTTGTTATACATGAAACCCAAATATAGCCCTTCTATTCGGGCAAAAAATGTCATTTTCTTTGGCATCGCGGTCACCGGTGGTCACGTGTCCTGGATCGTGTTGTAACTTTTGTATTATTTATTACATATGAAAAGTGTGATCAGGAGCGGTTTTCTTCAATCTTTCCTAGCTCAAAAAAGTCTGAATATTTATATTTCGAACAATATTTCATACAGTTGTCGGTCGCCGAACGAACTCGTGCAGCGTGACCTCGCAGGAATACTGGAGTCTTTAACCGGCGTCCGACTGGCAGTCGGCGCCGACCGCTCTCGACTGGGGGGGGGGTTGAGCGTCACCTCTCCTGTATGTTTTCTCATACAGGAGTTGATGGTCATATGGTCCTGTATATGTTTTCTCACAGCCGACTGCATGAAACCGAGAAACAGCCCGCATCCCAAGGAGTGTGATTTATAAAGTCTAGGTAAAGGCACCAAAGAACAGTTAAAAGTCCGCAGATGCCGGTGCAGCCTAATTGCTCTGATTTGTTTAATATATACGTCGATACGCTGAGTTAAAAACACAGCGATTTTCGCGCCGACTGCCGGCGGATGCTGTATCCGAACGCAGTAAGAAATTTACGGGGACTAATTTTAGCATTTCTTCATTTTCTCGATACAAGCCTTCCCATGTAATATTTCTTAATCCTAGTGGTTTTGTGATGGTTTCTCATGCTTAAATTTCACAAAAATTCTTTAGTTATCAATGCACGCAACTGATGGAACTCTATTCGCGACTCTGTTTATTTCCAAAATTGCAGCTTTCGAAACCTTTTGAACATCTTGGTATTACTCGCAGCTGTGCGAGCCAGTTCTGCCATTTCAACCCGTTCTGAGTAATGCATCCCTGATGTTGACGGCGGCGCATTTTGACTGATTACAGTTATTGGTGACCTGACCTCAGGTCAATGGCTGGAAGTCACTGATTCTTTGTCCATTGACGGTAAATGGATGTCTGCATCGCCCCACACTGAAGAACGTTATAAAAAGTTCCGTCAGTCCGGAAAAACGACATTTCTTAAAAATGGGGTTGACCTCAGGTCAATGACACGGAAAATTCTGAAAGATCTGAGATAGCGATTTGTTACGTCTGTCAAGATCTTTAATCCCTGAAAGTTGTATTGTGATGCCATTTTTCCGAAAAAGTTACGGAGCGCTAAACTTTTATGGACATAGGTCCACTTGGCCTGACGTATGCCAGACACCTGACTTGACCTGAGGCCAAAACTTTCACACGGTGTGTAAAAATGATCAAGCAAAAGATGCACAAGGTTTCGTGGCACTGCGTTCGTTCTCCTGCAATCTTGAAATCTTGAAGTCAGTCTTGAAGTCGGGGACGAGTTAACTCCTCAACCATTGGTCTGATCCGGCTGAAATTTGCACGGGTGGATGCAGGGCATAAGACAGTCTTACACATCAATGTAAGTCAAAATCTGGGACATTATTGTGGACAGTCACCACGTCCCCTTGTCGATTTGTCGTTAATGTCCCAGCTGCAGACGCTGATCAGTCGGTCGCCCGACTCAGCAACAGGCACCGCACGCTAATCGAGAGAGCACGCTCTCTTAGGGCGGTCAGCTGTCTCGATTTGTGGTAAGAACTGCGTCAGCTGCCTGTGGCTTATCACTTGGAAGCTAACTCGCGATCGGTACTGCCAGCTAGGCGTAAGCTGGCGGAGGACACTCAGGAGCCTGTCCCGGATAGCGTGGCCGACACCAGCTGCCCGAGGCGGCCCACCCGCTCGCCGTTCGCGGCCGTTGCGCCTCCAACATTGAAAAACACCAGGCCGAGATGGTGGCGCGGCCCGCTGCCGGCTCTGCTGCTTCTGTTTGTGTGTTGTGCAGCTTCGTGCCGCTGGAACGCGATAGGTCCAAAAAGTATCGTTTTGTTGGAGAACAGTCCTGTGATGTTTGTCAGACAACGACATTGCGATTGTAAGACGCACTTAATCATTTGTCATAACATCGTGGCATGTGCTTTTGTATACCTTAATGTGTATGGCATATGTATACCGTATACCATGACGTAAACGGAAGTTGAATCGTAACGCGTGTGGAAAGTGGGTTCGGATGTCCACATCTGATCTGTGATTCGTAAGGTCTCTTCACGTCACATGTGCCTTTGTATACCTTGATGTATATGGTATATGCATACCATATAGTCCTCGGTCAGATTTGAGGTACTGTTCAAAGTTTTCGGGCCTCAAGATATTTTTTTCTCAAAATTTTTGGAATGGGCGAAGTCAGTTTGTTTGTTCTGAAATGAAGAAGGAGTTCCGCCTGGCACCCTCATCCGACTACCCCATCAGATAATACGTCACGCATCGGAATTATCAGTCTTCTGCCTTGTCCAGAAGTGCAGTGCGATGAATCCCTCTTTTCGGTTGGTAACATTAAAAATAAATCTGAATGTGCACCCTGAAACATTGCTCTCAATATTGAGCTATGTACACTTGTCACGTTGGCCACACACACTAGGGTACACTTTACTTCGGCTCTGTTGTCGTTTTATTTTCATTTCGTTCTCGTCAGCCAAAGGTCACAGAAGAAAGATTCCAGCCTTGGCGGGGATCCACTGTGCAAATACGGAGTAAAAAAGATGTTTCCTTCGTATATGAAGTTTATGCAAAATCACGATCGGCTTCGGTTCACGCGGAGGCGCAACACTGGAACTTTCACGATTAGGTCTCCATTAAACTGTGGGTGTGCGTTTTTCCAGACAAATCGAGTCCACCGTGCCGTCGTTGCCGTCGGAGTCGTCTCTCGCAGCTGGTGACTTGGGAAGCCAAGCGCAGCCCCCACCTGGTCAGTCGCTGTGTAAGAGAAGTCATTCTCTGCCCACCGTCAGCAGTGACGAGGACTTGGATGACTTTGACATCAGTGAAAATGGTAAGAGTCAGTCATTATTTCAGCACCATTTTTGCATTGTAATGTTTAGATTCAGTGTGACTTTTCCAGTTGCTTTCCGTCTATTCGAAATGTAATGATGATCTGCTAGACATATATCGGATTACCGGCGACTGCAATTATGACAAAGCAACTTAACGTTACGCATTTTGTGTTTTGTTCTTTTCACTATATGCACTCACTTGCATTACCGATTTAAAACTCTATTTCTATCTGCAGCTCTCTTTTATCATACGCGATGATAAGTTGTTTAGCGTTCCCATGACCGTGATTTTAGCAGCATTATGTAACCTAGATTTTGTGTGTCTACCTGCTTCATACCAAATGTCGGGACGTAGTCAGAGAGGACCCAGGGGTCCACATCCCCTTTCAAGGTCCCGTGCATATGAAGCTGTTTTATGCTGTCATGTTTTATGCATTTTGTTATGTTTTGTGCATTTATGCTGTTTTATTTCTATGATATTGTATTCGCTGTTTTTGGTCGTCTGCAGTAACGAGGTAGCGTTTCTGTTTATCACGCGCCTTTTTTTCCATGTGCATTGGAGTTTTGACTTGGTGCTCTAGATTCAAGACTCTGTATACACCTCTGGATTGCTCCTGACGATGACCCCAGGCCGGCTTATTGAGCCTACTTTTGTATATATACTTTTGATATGTAACTGATTTAAAGCCCAACACAGTGTCTCCTTGTTCACTGAAGGCCGTGTATTAATTGAGTATATGCAACATTCATAATGGTTATTCCAAAATGAATGTGTAAGTAACTACTTCCGTGCTAGGTTTGGCATAAATCAGTGTGATATTCCATTGTGTTGACCTGGCGTGACATGACTTGAGCAGTAGGAAATTACCTTTTTGACAATAAGAAAACGTTTCTAGCCCTTTTTGGGTTGTTACATGCTCAAGATCAGTTTATTGGACCGTGCTATTTGCTTTATTGCAATCAATTGAATGTACTGTTTCTAAAATCCCAGTTGCCGCTGTTGTGATATAAGGTACGCACAATGACATTTTAGGTCATAGTTCCGTGATCCGACCTGACATCCGTCTGATATTTGGTCCACAAGTAGAGGGCACGATTCTACGTCATATTTATTCCGGGTTTGGCCTTTGGAAAAATTACGCCAGAATTGTTGCTGTGCAACCAAAGTTTGGCTTTTGATTCTGACCTGCCCTTGTGAAGTGACCTCAGATTAACAAAATTATATATGTATGCTTGTCCAACTATTAACCCATACACCCATGTAAAGTTAAGTTCTATCTTAAAAATGCTATTTTTGGCAGCCATTGCCCTTTTCCCTTCAACAGGTCCAAAAATGGCCTGAGGTGTCTCCCACAAACGCTGCTTGGCTCCACCCCTAAGCAGAACAGAATTGCAAAATGTTGTGACAGTACGTGGAAAGGATAGAATAGGAAAAGTGGGTAAGTTTCGTGAAGCTGCGTCAAAAACCCTTGAAATGGCAAGCAAAAAAAAAAAAACGGGGAGGCGGATTCATTCCCCTTACCGGGAATATGGTTAAGGGCGCTGCATTATCTACCACCGGCATTACCGTTACCATTACCATACCATTGTCATTAACAGATATTAGAGTAATAATCCGTATCTGGCGATAATCTGCCGGTCCGTACAGACGACCGCCAGAGTTGTGTGAATGCCCCGCTCCCCGAGGCGGTCGTTGGTGTCAGCGCCCGTTTTCGACGATGTGTTTTCAGTTAATGCTCGTGTTTCACTCTTCAGACAGGATACGCTGCGGGCAGCGTTAAGAAGACGACACCCGTGGCGCACCCGCCGCCTGGGCTGGGCGGCCGGCAGTCACGGGCGGCGGCGTCCCTGGACGATGCGAGCGGTAGCGGGCAGCATGACAGCGTCACGGTGGTGCACAGTGACGCAGGGAGACAGCGACGACGACTGCTACATCGTCGGCAGCTCTCAGGTTTGTTCTGAGCAAACCCCTGTTGGGCGGCCTTATCAGGTAAGACTCGTGGTTCCTGCACCATCTGTCACTGGTTCGAGCGCTGCAGTGTTCCTGGCTTTGGTGAACAAAAGTGACGTAATCAGCCAGCGAGTGCACTGGCTAACTTTTCTTTAACATAAAACAAAGTCAAGTATCTCCGCTTTCAAATAGAACTAGAAATGATAGGAAATGGGAAGATTTTCTCATGAGTTCAAGGAATTGACTGAGATGGGATTGACTGAGAGCCGTTAACTATCACATGAAGTTTCTGACTGTAACTTTTCGAGAGCTTCATGAGGCTGATGAGTAAACGTGTCCCTGCTCCTTACATGGTGCCCTGCTTAGTCCAAGCCTCGGAAGATGGCCATGCGACACCACTGTGATCGTGGCGTAGACGCTCCTTAAAGCACTCATCATGACAAGTAAAGAAAAAACGGCTCGGGATCCACGGGAGATTTTCGACAGCTGGCGTGCGGCCGTATGCCTGAGCACGCCAATGCTCATGCGGTCTCGAGCGATCACGTGTCACCGTGCCGCGCAGGCGCCGATTGTGGCGGGCGAAGAGCTGCCCCCGGAGCCGCCGGAGTCAGCAGGGAACGAGTTGCCAGTCGATTACGCCCCGGGAGGGCAGGACCGGGCCGGCCGACACCTGCTGGGTACGCGCCACTTCTCCACGGCCGGTCTCGCCGGGCCTGTCCGCCGCGGCCGTCCTGAAACGTGGTGACCGCCTGGAGGTCTCCGCGCGTGGTGAACTGCCTGGAGATCATGGCACGCGGTAGCCGTCCCAGAGATGGCGACGGTTACTGATCCACCTGGCGGCTAGAGCTGTCGCTGTACTTTCCTTTGTAACCGCCAGGTCGACCGGTACAGTAATAACCCCGGTCCTTTAACAGTATCGGACCTGGTCTTTGCGTACAGTAACGGCATGGTGTCCTGCCAGGTACACGTGTTTTCTGATGCTTATGGTCGTGTAACAATACGCGCGAACTGTTTCCCCAGAAAGGTATTTGGTCTGTTTGGTCACAAACCTGGTCTGTCCTTGCTCGATGAAGTTCCGGGTTTCTCACAGTAACAGCCGGACCTCTGTATTAACGCTTTGTGTCCTCCCACGGCCACAGACCTGGTCTCCCGCGGCGATTCTCCAGCTCTTCTCCGTGGTAACGCCGGTGTTCTTTGACAGCGATTCGGATTGTATCCACAGTAACACTGCCGTTCCCAGGAACACCGCAGACGACTGGGACAGCTGGGCCTGGTGCGGCGCCCGCCGGGCCGACGCCGACCGACGTGGACAACGATCTGATTGAACCGTCGCAGCCGCCGGCGGCCGGGCGGGCGGCGCCCGGGCCCGCCGCGGCCAACACCAGCCCGACCGTGCCGCCTGGCCTGGGCGCCGGCAGCGAACGGCCAACGGTTCGTCGGCTCCGGCCGCCCGGTTACCTCTGGCTGCCTCGCCGTGACAGGATGGCTCGGCCGTCCGTCGGCGCGGCCGACTCTCGGTCGGAGGCTGGCCCGTTTGATGAGGCTGACGACAGCGTTCTGATCTCTCGCGGCAACAGGCGCCGTGCGACGCCGCGCGAAGTGGCCTGGCAGCCTGAAGCGTCGAAAAGCATGGGGAGTAGCCAGCCGGCGTGCGGGTGCGTCTGACTGTTCGGCTCCGGCCGTTGTCTGTGTGTCTGCTGCGCCGGCCGCGGTGTTTGGCCGGTCCACTGGGGGGCGTGACGCGGGCGGATCTGCTCCGCAGGCCGTGCCGGCGGCGCTGAGTCAGCAGGCGGCGAACGCGGCCGCCCGCGTCTGCGACCTGCTGCGGCACCTGACGGCCGACGAGCTCAGCCGGCTGCCCGGAGTGGACGCCGCCAAGTGCAGCCGCCTGCTGACCGTCTACTGCAAATTGCGCGGCTTCGGCTCGCCGGGCGGGGACGGCGGCGACGGCGGCGGCATTGGCGGCATTGGCACTCTCACCCGCACCCGCACCAGCACCGGTTCGCCGGGTGGCAGCTGGTCGTCACCGCAGGTGCCCAGTACGGCCCCTCCGGCCGCACCGGTCGGCCCGAGGCTGGCGCCGCAGACCAGTCCTAAGTGTTGGGCCGCGTCGACGGCGCAGAGCTGGCCGCGGCCGGCGCCGCCCGCCGAGCGGGCCGCGCCGATTTCAGGGTCGCCAGGCACCGGCGGCGGCCAGTCATTCTCCGCCGGTTCTCTCCACCGGCTAGGTGAGTGCTTGCGCACCAGTGGCACCCGGTCGCGTTTGTGGTGTGGTTAGCATGTCCCTGATGAAGTCGGACGTATTTTGGCACGGGCTAGTGCCAGCGACTGATAGCGCAAGCATTCAAGCACGTAACTCATCCACGAGGTTAGAGGTAGGGGCAGTTAAGATATTTGGTACTGTATGGTAATTGATAATGTGCATTGAGTTACGTACCAGTTGAGGAATGTACGGCACGAAGCAGATGTCGCGTGAGGTACTTATCATGAGACAGTACCGACATGAGTCATTACCTGCTTATCCGGAAGTCATACACTATAGCGTGTGATGGGTTGAAATATGACTATTACGCCGTAAAAATATTCGTGACAAATGTCATGCACACTGCGCCGCAATAATATTGGTGAGGAATATCGTGCATACTGGCATACTGGCCGTGCATCGTGCATACGTGCATACTGGCCATGCCCAAAAGATCATTCGCAGGCATACGCCTTATGGAGGAATGACATGGAGTTTGATTGTTACATTAGGCAGACGTGTGCATTACGGTCACTGAACATTGTGATTCTAGCAGAGCGTCATGTACCTGCGTCGCACACTCGCAGTCGCACACGCACAGTCTGTGTATGTATGTATATATGCAATGATTGGCGATGGTCGAATTATTCGTTTCAGTTATTTGCCCCAAATTAAAAAGATCATGTGTTGGCAATGTTTAACGAGTTTATAGCCTTCTTTCTGCCAGCTCTCGAAGACAAATATTTCCAGTCTCACGAACGTTATGCCCAGTTGCGAATGAGAAGTGCGGAGCGTTGTTCTGGAGAACACGAGCGCCGGGGACACGCCCTTGTTTTTGTTGTTTTGACTGTGCAGAACGTGCGACAGGCGTGCGATCGCCCGAGGGACCGGCGCTCGACCGTCAGCAGTCCTCCAACACACCCTACGGCTCAGGAAGCGCCGACAACAGCGGAGAGGCCGAGTTCGTGCGCGAGCACGACTTCAGTGAGCGGGTCAGAACGGTCAGTCCTGCTGAGGCCGGCGGCGCCACCGTGCGAACGCAAACGTACCGCTGCCGTCCCGTCACTGGGGTCTGTGGGAGATCAGAGCATGGTGTAGTATGACTAGACTCGGGACTTTCGGTCTCTTCGGCCAGGGGCGGCAACGCTGTTGTGGACGGGATGTCAAGGGGTTGTGGTGAGATTAGAGGTGCGGCATGCTGGATCGGATTTTGATCGAGCCAGAAAGTCCTCTAGTTTACAACAGGAATCGAGCCGCACATGCTATCTGACACATTTAATGCAGTAAAATTTTCGCTTTTTGCGAAATTGATCAGTAGAGCTAAAAAACGTATTGGGCTTAGCAGCGTGTATTCCAGGAGTGCCTTAGCCATGTCTATGGTTGGTCACCGGCGTACACCATAGTTAACATGGATTTCGACCTGAAATCCGAACGCAGGAGTTTTGGGACCCTTTTCCTTTTGAGGTGACTCGTTTTGTAATTTTTTGTTGTATTTTTGGATTTTTTTAGTATCAAAATGTTAAGCCCGAAATTCAGAGTCACCACCCTCGAAAAAGTCACTCGTAGTCACGTGTGTTCAAAAATATTCCCGAAATTGTCGTTAAAAAACTGAGTGTACCATCTTGTGTTTACTAAACATGACACTTTCCCCTCTACGTCCTGACTGAGCTATTGAGTAATTTTTGCACTTTTTTCAATGATGTAGAGAATTGTTGCACTTTATTCAGTAATGCAGTTAAGAACTAGGATATTCGTGTGAGCCATATACCAACGTAATCGTCAGGTCACTTTCCAAGGTCTCAGGGGGGGGGGGGGCGAACCTGCCCCACTCCCTCATCAGATTAAACTCAGCCCGGAAGTCATCGCGGTTGCCATGGGGACGCACGTGAATCGTCGCGGCATACTGACGTTCGCGTGCAGTGAACTACGCAAGTTTAAGGATTAATTGGGTAAATTAATCCTTAAACTTAAACTTAAAAAAGGTGAAAAAATTAGGGATTAAATTGGGTGAAATGACCAGAAATGTGCAAGTTATCGTTTTCAGTCATGCTCTACTCACAATAGTTGTAATAAAAATATCAGTCTAATTAGGGCATCCTTTTACGCGATACAAAAAATATGTGGAATACACATGTTGATTGAAATATCAGTTGTGTTAAATTGAGTTAAATGATGATGAAGGTTAATCATTTTCAACCATGTTCTACTCACAACAGGTGCTCTCATTCAAAAATATCAATCCAGTCGAAGCGTTCCTGGAGACGATAAGAAAATGTGTTGAATGCTTGCTTTTGATTGGCCAATGAACAGAGTAACATTGGGTAATATGATAGGTAATGTGCGACTCGTCGTTTTCAATCATGTTCTCACGAGATAAATTTTCATTCGGAAAATCGACGCTATCGAAATCCCACTTCGCACTTCGTAGAAAATACTTGAAATACTCCCCTCTGATCGGCGGGGAAAACAAAAAAAAAATGGAGTTCTGTTGATAAATTTGGGAAAATCTATCTTGTCCAATTCCAACATATTTTGACGTAATCAGTCCAGTACAGGTGTAAACTGCTGCCTAACATGTGTTTAAATTTTATGGCGCACGTCTGGTAAAATGTCTGCCGCACGTCAATGAACTTTTTGTCCCAGATGTTCTACGGGAGGACTGACTCGCCTTCCTCTGAGAGCGATGACCTCCCGCCATTTTTAATGTCTGGCATCGTAGCGTCATGTGCCGTGTCGTACTCAATGTTTTTTTGTTATTTTTTTACCCGAATAGTTGCCGAAGTTATGCAAAAAATCGGAGCCCTTCGTAAGCACAGCTTAGTGCATGGGCCCCTACTCGTACACCCGAACGGTCGGTTCTTGGTACAGATTTAGTTCGTGGCGAAAATTCCACAAAGCGCCATTGCTGTTGAACGCTGAAGGTTTTGCGTGGGCATTAAACATTTTACTGTGAAGAGCAGCCCAGCGTTTAAGACCGGCGGCGGAAGAGCGGAAGAGCGGAAACATGGATATGATCTGTAATTTTCTGCTTGTGGGACTTCGATTCTGGATATTCCCGTAATCCCTCTGAAATGCACTTCGTCTGAAGCTGTTGTTGTCGGGGAAAGGGAGGCTATCCCTTTTAAAGCAAGCTGGTAGACTTGCAGTAATTCTTCCACTCGTTGCTTCCACACTTCCACACTTCCACCCCACGCCCCCTCCCCGAAAAAGTTTTGCTCGTGTTTGAGTTTCCCAGTGGTTTCCTGTCATATGCAACATGGTTGGTAGTAAAATGAACGGCCTGCTGTCACCTCATTTCCCGGTCCGCAAAGTTGCCAGCGATATCCAAGATCAGCAACGAAACTTTACGATCTGGAATCACTAGGCGTCGCTGCAGACCGGTCACGACTTCTGCACGAGCTTTCTGGTGACTGGCGACCGCTTTAGCAGCAGCGTGACACCATCCGGCTGTGCCGTGCCGATGCGCGGACGGTGCGCGGCGGCGGCGGCGGCGGCGGCCGAGCCGGGCCTCCAACGCCGATCGCCTCCGATCGACCCGTCTTCTGGCTGCCGCAGGAGCTGAGGAACATGTTCGGCCTGCGTCAGTTCCGGCCCAAGCAGGGCCAGGTGGTCACTGCCGCCCTGCTGGCGTACGACACGTTCGTGCTCATGCCGACCGGTCAGTGGCGGTGGCGGCCGGCTCGGCGAGCCCGGGCCCGGCCCGGTGCGCGCGCCGGGCGGGCGCCGGCCGGCGGCGTGGCGCGGGCTGGGCAGCGGTTTTGCGCGACGAAAGTTCAGCTTCATCGAAATTCGCGTCCAATTTTAAACGTAACGGTCAATGTTTGCTTTAGATTTTCACATTGAAAGCATCTGTTTTCTTCGTTTTTGCGAAATTGTGCGATATACGCGTCCAGAGCACAAATCATGCCTGATGTCTGCACTTTATGTTTGCTGGTACTCAGACATGTAGGTCCTTTCAGTGGGGCATCGGTTCCATGATCCCTGCCCGAAGCGGCAGGAAGAACCGACTACCACAAAGTGCCATAGTATCTTTGTCAAGAGTCGGCGTTCACCCTTGGCTTGTGAATATATCGTTGAAATTTGCTGCATACGTCGCGGGCCCAGAAGCAAATTTTGCGTCGTTGTCCTGTGCACTAGCAGGTGTTCGTCCGCAGGAACCACTGACATTGTTCTTTTCAGGTGGTGGGAAGAGTCTGTGCTACCAGCTGCCGGCTCTGCTAGACCGCGGGGTCACCATTGTCATATCGCCTCTGAAGTCTCTGATCCAAGACCAGATCAGCAAGCTGAACTCGTTGGACGTAAGCGATGCAGCCGACCTGCATTTGAGATGTTGAAGCATGGAGATGGCGTGGTGTCTTGGTATCAACCTATCGAGCTCAGTCATGTCCAAGAGACTTGAGCTAACGCAGCGTTTTACTGCGGTTCGAGAAATCATGAGGGGCGGAAAATTTGTATCCGTTCACGAGCTACACGTATACTAGAATGTTATGCGGCCGCGAACAGAGACGGGAGATAGGAACGTTTCACCGCATTGGAGTCCAAATTTTTATTGAAATCATTTGACATCTAGGGTTGCCATTTCGTGTAAATGATAAGGAAGGGAATTAGACGAGGGGCCGCATATAATATATATATATATATATATATATATATATATATATATATATGCATAGATATATATACATATATACAGCGTTTTCTGGGTCGAATATTTCATTTTCCAAACTTGAGGAGAAATAATGGATTTGTCCGGGCCTACGTCCACAGTTGCTTGCGAACAGCATTAAACATAAACATTTCAAGCACACCAGTGTCCATACTTAAAACTGCAAAGGAACTTCGTGAGGATAAAGATAACGCCGTACAGAAAGCGGATAAGTCAGTTGTCTTTGTCATTCTTGATCGTTCCGATTATCATGAAAAGGCGGACGACACGTTGGCTGCGTTTGGTCGAATGGTGATCTTGGATAATTATCCAGAATCGTGGAAAATTCTCCGATACAACCCGATACAAACCCTGAACTTGAGACACAAAAACTTGACACTCTGCTTAGCCATATTCTTTCCTTTTTTGACTCGCACGTACATAGGTAAAGTTAAATAGAATAAAGTCGAATAGAAATAGAATTATGAAAATTTAAAGTGATATGTAGAAAAGATAGTAGGGATGTGACCAAGTTTCGCGAAACTGCTAAAAAAGGTCCTGGAAATGGCGGTAAAATACCTTGGAGTCTTGGTATTTCGGATCTAGCATGCAGGATTAAAACATCGAGTAGGCAGCACGCGTTTTCGGACTGAGATCACTGCTGGTTGGTGGACACACATGAACACCGTAAAGCAGTCCCGGAAGAAACACGCATATTAACAAGGACTGTTTTTTTCACGGTACTGTTCACACACATACATTGGTCCAATTTAACTTCCAGGGTTCCAAGGCAACGCAATATTTTATCTGTTTGTGCATCGAGGGCTTTTCTTTTCGTGTATACAGTGCTTCAGTTATGAGTAGCCAGGTTTGTTCTTAGTCTCAGTTCAGTTCAGGATGTCTGCGCTGTTCGTGAGACCACCCCTGGTGAAGTCCTGTCGAGGGGAACAAAACGACTATGAAGGGACCGAAATTAGCATCTCAACTATGAGATGCTAATTTCGGTGATGATGATGCCCCCTCAAAAGTGTACACAGTGATGCCCCTGATGACGTGCTCGTTTTGACGAAAGCTGGTTCAGAGATCATAAACAGTCTGTACTACAAATACCCAGCAGTTAACGCCAGACCATCCTTAGGAGAAGCGACTTTTTGAAAAGACTGTACTACAAATACCCAGGAGTTAACCCCACACCCCCCCCAAAAAAAAAAATTTAAAAAAAAAAAAAAAAAAAAAAAAAAAAAAAAAAAAAAAAAAAAAAAAAAAAAAAAAAAAAAAAAAAAAAAAAAAAAAAAACCCAGCAGTTAACGCCAGACCATCCTCAGGACAAGCGACTTTTTAAAAAGACCTGGCCAGCGCGTTGCGATCACCCGAGGTGTTGACTGTGTCTCGCCGCCCCGGTGTCGGCCAGATCCCGGCGGCGCATCTCTCCAGCCTGAGCTCACCCGCCGGCGAGAACAGCGTCTACCGCGAGCTCAGCAAGGAACGGCCCGGCCTCAAGCTGCTCTACACCACACCGGAGATGATTAGTCTCAACCGCCAGCTGCGGCAAGCGCTGACCTCGCTGTACAAGCGAGGTCTCCTCAGCCGCGTGGTGGTTGACGAGGCGCACTGCGTCTCCCAGTGGGGACACGACTTCAGGTCGGTGGGATCCCCCAGTGGGGACACGACTTAAGGTCGTTAGGTTCTCCTTTCAGCAGCATGGTTTCAGCGCATTGGTGCCGCACTGGCAGTTGTCTGCCTGCCTTCACTTTTATATCAAGCAGTGCGCTGAGCGTGCTGTGACCACCTATTGCAACATGCTCTTGAACATCGATCCCATCGCATTTTCCTTTCGTGGCCTTTATTTGATAGCAGCCTTCACGTGCTCGGTGACAGTCCCATTTCAGACGAGATGCGCTGAGCCACTGTATTCGTTATACCTTCAGCGTCCTTCGATGCTTAACATGCTTCAGCGTCCTCCGTATGCTTAACAGCCACACGGAACACGTGTCGCGACGGATCAGACAGGTTATCTGGTGTGTTTTTTCACTCTATTTATGTTTCAGAATTTCCTTGGCGAGTTAGATTTAGATTTGATCAATCATGTACGTCTTCCGGTGCGCCTGTGATATTACTTTGTGGCAGGAAAGCTTCCTGGTGTTCTCAGTTTCTAGTCGTAGTCACGTCCCGTCGGGGAGGCATTCCCATAACGCGGGCGGGATTATTGCGATTAAACTCACCACATTTTGCTTAGGCGAATCCTTTGTTTCTAAATTGTGCCAAAGCCCCGACTAGAAGACTTTGTTGACATACGTCCCTGCTCATCTTCGTTGGTCGGGCCTTGCCACGAGAGGCATGAAAGCTACCCTAGTGTTCATAAATCCGACCATGGTGAACTTGGAATATTAGACGCTGGCAGGTTGTTATGAACTAGTCAGCAAAATATGAACCGTTTTTCTTTGCGTTTTTTCTTTTTGCTGTGTTTTTATACGGTGCGGAATACGATTTGGCTTGTTGCCAGTGTAACTTTAAAAATCAGTTGGAACAGCCGGCCCGGCCAGGCAATAATGCTTTTTGGAGGCCAGTAATATCGCTACCGCTCTGCACGGAATCATGAAGTTTTTATTAGAAAGTAACTCATTTTTTTGAAACATGAGGTATTTGCGCTTTTCCTGCGTTAGCCTCAAAGCTTTTCCTCCCGTAACTTTTTCGGAAGTGATGTTTTCGCTCTTAGACCTTTTCTGGAGGTGATTTAGAGCCGCTCAGGAATGGCGACAATGTCATGACGTCGCGTGACGTTTAAACTGGCAGGTCTTTTATTTCAAAATGCTGGAGTAGATTGACAAATAGTCTTCTGTTTTGCGAAACGCATAACACGTAAGTAATGATATATGTAGCTGGGATATGGACCGTGCTTGTCATACATACCACAAACTGTCTTGTGGGTAAAACGATACCTACTAATTGAGTCACCGATTCAGATGGGTCAGATCAGCGTCATGTGCTGGCGGAGGCAAGGGCCACACAGTCGGTTCACGGCTTTTGATATTGGGGAGCGCCCCTTGTGCTCGGCTGCTGCGGTGCGCTACCGGGAGGGTCCTGAGAACGTTGCCTTGTGAGCCGGTAGCTTGTTGGTGGGTATAGCTGGTAGGTCGTGTGAGCTCCTCTGCTCGTCGTCTTGACCTTGTGACCTTAACCTGGAAGGAACCACTGGTGGCTCGTTGGAGGCATGACAGTCGGGCGAACCCTGCTTGACTGGTGACCGCCGAGGTACTGACACATGTCCGACGGTACCAGTCGCTGATCTGTCGACAGACCCGACTACAAGCGCCTGCAGGAGCTGCGCCAGCTGTTCCCCGGCGTGCCGGTGATGGCGCTGACGGCTACGGCCACGCCGCGCGTGCGCTGCGACATCCTGTGCCAGTTGGGCCTGAACGCCGACAGGGTCAAATGGTGGGTTCCTCGTTCGCCTGCACCTGACCTTCAGTGCCGGCCGGTTCTCGCGTTGAGTGTGGTAGAAGTGGGCGTCATTGACTTTACGTAGACACCCTGGCACATTTGCACCACCTCTGCGTCTCTCCCAAGAGCCAGTTTAGCTCCAGTGACACTAGTAATGAGGTCCTGTTACGAAAGAGAAACCCCAAGTGAGTCTTTTCATTAAGCGGGAAAAAATCAACTTAGCGTCAGGCCTGGCCCGGCCCGTCCATGAACACTTCCGGATGCGAATAACTTCGCAACGACTGTTTACTGGGGATCATGAAGTTCTCACCAGAAGATAATTCAGTTCCTGAAATACCGCTTATTTGCATTTGCAGTGTGTGGGCTTGCAAGCTCTTCTTTTACGTAACTATTCGGAGAGCATCGCTTTGGGGCACAAGGCCGCTTTACACATGAACGTAAAACAAATGGAGCGTCAACGGAACGCCAACGGAGCAGCACCCGTAGAAAGATGAAACATTCTAGCACCGTTTTGAATCTTAGTATACTCCGGAATCCTTCTGCGAGCACTTAATTCCACTGGAGAGGTGAGGTTGGGTGAAATGTGTATCTTCAAATTCGCAAACGTGTGCACGACACGATTGCTTGCCATTAGTTGTGCTTCTTAATACCTGCTTGGTACATTCTGAATACGTTCTCCATATTACTAACGTTACGCACTTCTCGTCATTTTTAAGATGAGATAGGTGTACCAACGGTTAATGGAATTTGTGTCCAGATCTATAAAAAATGCAACGTTGGTAAAGAAATAAATCATGCTAATCATCTGTTTTTCTTAAAGCCAAACAAAAACAGGTTCATCGAAGTTGTCCCAACATTAGCCTTGTTACAGTATCTATGAAACGAAATAGTTATAATGTATTTATTAGTCATAGTAGTCTTATTTTTACGTCCAAGTGCAAAACATTCAGTTTGTCAGGCCACATCTGGAATTTGTCAGTGCTTTGTTGGGTCCTTTTTCAAGAATGGACCAAAACGCAACTGAAGGTGTCCATAAGCGAGCTTTTAGGCTGGTTGGATGCCTGCGGTATCGTACTTACGAAAAGAGACTGAGAAAAATGAATCTACCAAGCATGCAGTACAGAAGAATCGGGGGAGATATGATTGCAGTATACCAGGTCATAAAGGGTGGAGTGAGGGCAGCAGTCGAGGATTTCTTCGAGCGAAGTAATACGGAGAGAACTGGCGGCCACCAGTACAAGACATTACGGCGAAGAGTTAATGGCCAGCCGTGACATCACTCCTTCATAAGAGTTGTGTCGTGTTGGAATCGTCCGCCAAATGTAGTCCTCACCGCCTCAAATGGGAAGATATTTAAAAATCGCTTAGACAGTGACAGAATGGCTCACTGGCATCAGACAAGACCTCGAGCGTGATACTGAACCTTCTGAGGCCATGATGCAATCAGGGATTGATGACGTATCAGTTGACAAGACTGTATGCTCTGAAGATATGCTGATCGGCACTCAGTAGGTCGTTGTGGACCTTTTTTTCCTGTATTTGCCAAATTAAACTAAAAGTAATGCGTCATGCAGCTAGGAATTGCTTCATAAATTCCTTTCCGCATCTGATTGCATTGTCGAGAAATCCGTTCATCCACTTGATTTTGGTATCATTGTGTTGGATTTGTAATAATATATGTACCAGTTGCCATGAAAACCTTGTTAGTAGCTGGGCACCGACCACCGAATGGGAAATCTGAGCTGGATGCCATCCTGTTAACGTTTCACACTTTAGTTGGCGGAACGGCATTTCGGTTTTGGGGCCCGCTCCGTTGATGTACCATTTACATTCCGTTTGTTTTGCGTTCATGTGAGAAGCGGCCTTTATGCTTGTTTTTCTATGGGCGTTTTTGTATCGAATGATCATGTATGGTTCAGTCGGTTTAGTGAGTAGACAGCGGACAATATCATGGGCGCGCGTGACGTTTCATTTCACAATTCATCGGATGGGAAATACTGAAATAGGTCGAGAGATATCCTCTTGTTTTGTGGACTGCGTAAAGCGGAGGTGATAATGCAAGCTGCAACGGAATAGGTCTCGCCATCGTGCGCTCCACAAGGCGTGCTACTGGTTTGTAGATTTGACTTACTTGAAAGCTATCCACTGTTCTGTTGAAGGTATATAAATGTGATGCTGTTGTTGCGAGCGAGGCACTAAGCCGAATGAGGTTTCTATTACTGGGTAATTGAGCAGCCGCCCGGCCCTGCCGTGACGCTTTCTACAAGGCAGTAACTTTGAGTACCGGAACATTAAATTTTCTAAAATCATGCCTGTAAAAGGACGGCTGACTGAGTACCGGAACATTAAATTTTCTATGAGATAATCTAATACCATAAATGTTACGCATCCGCATTCGTATTGTCTTAACTTGCAAGCTCTTTTGTCTACATTTCTGGATTATTGCGGTAGCAGTATTTTCGCTTTTAGATCTGTTTTTCTACCGACGTTTTTTTTTAACCGTTGACCAGTGGCAGCAAAGACTGTCTTGAACGCGCGTGAAGTTTAAAGTTGCGACTCTGGATTTAAAATACTGAAATGTACCGATCACTAGCGTTGTGTATTCCGAAATGCACCAGATAAAAGTGATGTACTGAGGGATGTTTTAAATAGAATACCGTTCCAGATTTAGAGGGGATCTGAAAAACCTTCTTTACCTACTTGCCCCCATAAAGTTGTCTACCAGGCTTGTAGTTCTGGTTTGGTTGAAAGGGATCCTGGGAAATATTATAATGGAGTTAAACGTCCCTTTCATGCAGCATTCTGCTTTTCACGCGATGTGCCGCTTCAGACCTTCCGTCTTGCCTCGTTGGCCCCCTTTTACATTTTTGTTTTTGCACTAGACCCCATTGTCGTGACTCACTTGTGGTTACGCGGACGCTTACTCTCAAAGGCATTAGAAGCGTATCCCTCATGATGCCCTTGTTGCGGCTCTGTGTAGTTGGTGTCAGCTCTTGTCTATGCTTCCGACCGTATGCTAGCAAGCGGGTGGTGCGTTTACCTACGTTCATGACCAATTTCCGTATCGCTGATCGTGCGATCCGACCAGCCAAAGCTGTCAGTTTCCTTCTCATCCGTGTCCAGCTGTTGCTTCTTGCTGTATTACGTGCATGTTCGTCTCTGAAATCATGCCTGTAACACATCGATGTCCCTGATTATGTAGCATCACATCTGTGCCGCTCGCTGAGGTGTTGGCTCGTCTCCAACAGGTTTGTTTCTAGCTTCAACCGGCCGAACCTTCGGTACGAAGTGAGGGAGAAGACTTCCAGTGTGAACAGTGATATTGCCAGTCTCATTCAGTCCAAGTTCCACGCCCAAGCTGGCATCATTTATTGCTTTTCAAAAAACGACTGCGACAGAGTTGCCGAAGACATGAGGAAAAACAAAATCAAGGTGATGTTATGCCCATTATTCACACTTTGTGTCGAGTCCCAATGTCACGGCATTCAAACTGCTGAATCCTTATAAACTCTCGCTCTCTCTCTCTCTCTCTCTCTCTCTCTCTCTCTCTCTCTCTCTCTCTCTCTCTCTCTCTCTCTCTCTCTCTCTCTCTCTCTCTCTCTCTCTCTCTCTCTCTCTCTCTCTCTCTCTCTCTCTCTCTCTCTCTCTCTCTCTCTCTCTCTCTCTCTCTCTCTCTCTCTCTCTCTCTCTCTCTCTCTCTGTATATATATATATATATATATATATATATATATATATATATATATATATATATATATATATGTATAGGTATGTGCATTTTTTTAACTGACATGATATTCAGCAGTTTGTGCGACCCCATAGTGTTAATGTTATTCATAGTTCGTGGGTTGTTATCTTTTTTTATTTAATGTTTATATACCTGGTTGTATTTTTTTTATTTAATGTTACTAACCTTGCGCTGTGTGTGAAGGAAGTAGTCTTTTGTTTTGTTCAGTTGTCGCTTGCGCACATTTAAATGTGCCCAGTTTCGTTAGATTTCTGAGTCTGGACATTTGAGTCCGGACATTGTGACGGCTACAGTGATACTGTATGGAAAAATACGTTAAACATTTTGTTTTATTGAAGACAAAATCACTTCCTTTTTTACTTTGGCTTGGCGTGGTGTGGCGTGATGCGGCATGCTTTCGATTCGTGGTGAACACAATGCTACATGAATTGAAAAGCACCCGGGTAGAATTTAAAATCGTATACAGTATGACGTCCGACAGTGTTCGCCCAGGAATACCCGCTGTAGAATTCCGCATGGTCAGCATCCGAGTAGTACTAAGCTAATAGTGCAATGCATCTTGGTACGTTTGTTTATTGATGGCCGACATTTGCTGTTCATGTTTTAATATGAAAATATGTGTTTCTGTTACAGTTGTTGCAGGCAAGGCATTGCGTAAAGACGTCCGAAAGTCAGTTTCTTGCAGATGGTGTAAATGATGCTCAGTGTGGAACTTCTGATTAACCCTGTTCCAGTATGGGCTTGTGCGACTTATACTTATAGTGCGCGGCTCATAGTTCTCGAGATCCAGGAGTGAGGGACGAGGAGGGTCTGATGAATTCTCCTCCCCAGTCGGGTGAAGGTGGATCCGGAGGTGGGCCCGGCAGAGTTGATGCGAGTTTCGAGTTCAGACCGCGCGTAATCGCGGTGGTGGAGTGTGCGATGAACGCGTGGCTTTCCGTTCAGGCTGCCTCCTACCACGCGGGCCTGAGTGACGCCGAGCGCTGCCTGGTCCAGGAGGAGTGGCTGACCGACAGGATCCACGTCATCTGCGCCACCATCGCCTTCGGCATGGGCATCGATAAGCCGGATGTCAGGTGCGGTGGCGTGCTTCGCGGCCCAGCTGCTCGTGTCCATGGTTGATTCTCTTTGACGAGTTTTGCGAAACTGGTGTGGAAGTAACTGGTATGTAAAAAGCTATTTTGATGTATGTAAATAACATCAAATTGATATTTGAAGTTTATATGTGTATGAAGTTAATAGAATCAGAGACCGGAATCGATGATTGGTCGTTGCGAACAGTCAGACCGCGCTCTGGATTTCGCAAAATTGACGAACACCGGAAAAGAAGAAAGATCAGTCTTTGGCGAAAAAAACAACATGGTCCGGAAATTTCTCCATTCCCAAACACTGACGAAGATGTCACTTGGCTTCGTGGTTCGTAGAAAAACATCCATGTCGCGTTGGCGCGAATCTTGCTTGGCCACATGTTCTGGTTGTTAAGGGAAACGACCAGAGACCGAAGTAATGCCAGCGAGGAACGATACAAGTAAACTAGAGCCTTGTTAACCTCCACTTGCATTGGGGTTTCAGCATAATGTGTAGGCATATATGGGGGGGACGTTGTGACCCCCCGCCATTTCCACGTCGTGCGTCCTAAAGCGTCGCAAGAAAAACAGCATGTTGCACGTGAGGAGGTCTCGCGACTGGTATCTCGTTCTAAAGTCTCCGGGGAACGGGTGACGTTTTAGGTCGGGTCAGAGGTCCAAAATTGGGAGAAAGTTGTACTTTTCGGGTTTAGCACAAATGAACACGAAAAGAATAAACGACTGAAGCAAAACGGATGTCATTGTTCGAAAATCAATGATGAGTCAATCTGTGCCGCACATGATTATATTTCACTCATGGAGTCGGATCCATGTCTGTCTAGGTCAGCCCTTGCTCAACGGAGTCGTCGCCTAAATGCGTTCTCGTAGTTGCTCAGGCTTTTTTGGGTAGATGTTGAAATAAATTTAGCCTCTGAATTAACCAACACTGTTGTCAACTGGCATCTAGAGATTATCTTAGGCCATCCAAGGTTGTCTTTAGCCTGTAGCCTAGAATGACCGCGGATCATCAAGAATCGCGACTTTGATGTGTTAGAGCTTTTTTTGAGCCGATATCCACCACAGATTTTTTTTTTCTGAAATGTGGCACTGTAGCCTTGTCAGCCTGCGGCCGTCGCCGCTCCGCCGGTAGGAGCAAAAGTCAGACTTTCGCCGCATTCCGCCTTCTTTTCATGAAATTGGAGATAAATTTCACTAAATTTATAACAATGGATTTCTAACAGCTCAACTGGTGGCATCATTTCCAGAGATAAAAAACTATGTTCCCCCGTAGCCCATGACTTCAGTTTGCATCCGTGATAATGTCGGCATTGAGGGTAAGTCTGCCAGACACGTGTATAGCCTTACACAGCATGCTGTTTTGGGTAGATTGATACTTAGTTTATCGCATTGTACACTTCAGTCGTCTTACAGCGAGACAAAAGTGAGACCGTTGTCAGCCTGCTGGGTTCGTTCTCGAAAACGGCGGGCATTTGATACTTGGTTCGTTTCGCGAGGCACATATTTTCCCGCAGCCCGGCTGTCGGCGGGGCGGGGTACCCACCAGCCCTCGCTCAACGGCTTCGCCAAGCAAATGCAACTGAGACACATCGTATTGGGTGTAAAACGAAAGTAGTGTTCTTCCGTTTTATGGACAGCTATACATGTGCTTTAAAAATGGTACCAAGTGGCCCTCTGGTGGAAATGCATGGTGTACTGCGAGCTGCAAGTACAAGTTTTCGATATAAAGCGTTTTTGAGAGTCACAAGAAGTACATCAGCACCGGCTTCAAGCATCTTCACGCCATCCTTGCCCTATAAACCACGGATAGTCAAACTTGTCCGTGCACTGTCAGGTTGGGACCAGCCGTTTGAGGTCGAGTACGCTGGTGCTGGTAGTTGTCCATCTCGCATAAAGGCATGGGTCATCGCCATCTTGCCCATCATCACCTCACCCGGGATAATGGGGAGCCGATTTGTAGATCGCCAAACTTCCCTGGCATAGTGCTTCAAACGACGCTTGAGGCCCTTGAAAGATCAACTGCACAGCTGTGAAGACATTTTTCACGCTTGATGTGACCACCTGCTACCATCATCATGCGAAGACGTCATGTGGGTGCTGTAGGATCTCCTATGTCAAAGAGCATGACAACTTTCCGAACACGCTGAGCATCAGACGGATGGAGTCGGTTCGGAGCACTGTGGAACAAAATGCGTACGAGGGAAACTGAATAGCAGCATCCAAGAAGTCGCTGGGATACATTGTCGGCGGAAGGCTCGAGGAGGTCGACATAAATATGGTGCCCGAGACGTTTCAGCACGCGCGGAATGATTTTCGTGCCGTCGGCCACGGTGGGGTCGAAGCTGAGATGCAAAACTATCACTGGTGGAAAGAACAGGTTCCAAAGTGTGCGCGTGCGAAATTTCATTCCGGTATCATGTAATGTCGAATGGAGGTGTTGGTGGGGGAGAGTGGTGTCAGTTGTATCATAGGGAAGTAGTAGCAGGGCGATTAATACTTGATCCAGGCGGCAGATCGCGCTCGCCACACATTCTGCTAGCGCGGGACAGCGTCGTCATTCATTCATTGTACTTTTGGGCCTGTCTGCGCTCTCGTCTTGGGGTGAGCGCGTAATATGTGCTTTTTGCATATCGTGCTTAATTTTAACGGCTGGTGGAAATGTCCGTGAAAGGCATCATGAGGTAACCAGCAGGTCTGAATGCTGTACTGTGTGATGAAGCAGTGTGCCTGCCACGTGTAGTGTAAAAAGATTAGGTGTGCTAACAACGTGTGAAGGTATGGTGCGGATTTCTTTCCAAGATAGTGGGCGATGCATGTTGTATTAGTTGTGCATGGAGTATGCTGGATCACTAATGCAAGTTGCTCCATCTGTTTATTTTGAAAACCTGAAAAAAAAAAATTTTTAACACTGATGGATCAAGGAATTTGCCAAGGGTGGCGAGCTCTCAAGTGATGATCTCATCTCATCTCAGCCCATGATGAGATGGGCGGCCCATGGAGGGGTGACCCATCACGGGGAGCAGCCCATCCAGGACGCGGCGCACACCGAGGGTCACCCGTTCCAGAGTCGGGAGGTGGCAACAGGGGAGGGGGAGTGGAAGAGAGAGGACATTCCCCACAGATATTGGTCTGCAGGGCAAACATGGGTTTTGCATCCTCCCAAGAAAATATACACAAAATGCACCGAATTTAAAAAAACAAAAAAATGGCAGTGGAAAATCGAAAGAGCCACAAACTGGCTGGAGTGGAACAACGCGACCGAAATCAGAAGAATGCTTTTTAGGGGGGGAGGGCTTAGCTTTGGACTGCCGTCGGAATTTTGTCCCGCAGACAAAAATCCTTCTGCCTCTGGACTAACGCAGGGTCATAATCGTCACAGACTGACCGAATCTGCAAAATCGCTTAACTTAACAACTTCGAGCGTGATCACTAGTTGATGTTGTCTGCTCACGTCTTCCATTTAGCCACATTGTTTGCTGATTGGCGAGTTACCCGGACACCCATGCAAGAAAATTTCGATACAACTTACTCCGCCATGTGATCCAGTTCATCCCAAAGCTGGGGCAGGTTGTACCATTGGAAAGGGGCCCGTTCAACAGTCATTTGCCGAGAGATTGATCCTTGCTCTAAAAAATTTCCACTAGAACTGTAGGCTGAAGGATATAGCTGTCTGCTAGTATAAGACTCCAATGTCATTCTCAAGATTTAGGACGTGATGTTGGTCAGAGTAAAAACTGATACAGTGCTGTCCATTCCCCCATAATTTGTGTCACATTTAAGGGTAAAACCGCTATAAGGAATATGGGTATCGCGTACCCCGCCCGAAAGTCCTAGATATGCTGCTCGGCATGATACACGAGGAATCTACATAGATCATTAACGCCTTTGCCACTCATACAGTTGTATACCTTAACATGCCACTGGATACGAACTGCTAGCAAATTTCAAATGGTTATGAGAAGTAATCGGTACACCTGCGATCAGTAGCACTGGGAGAGTACGAGGCTTAAAGCGATGCTTAAGCTGTTGCCACCCTCTGAGGTAGATGACAGTTGTCGGACAGACACGTTGCATTACCGTGTTGACATTGTGGGAGTCGTGTGCTCCCTAGAAATAGAATAGAAATAGAAATAGAAATAGGAAATTCGCCCAGGTGTCGTCTTGGTACCCCAGAACCCGTCTCTGGTGCCCCCTGAAGGTTCCGGTACCGCCAGGTTACGAACCACTGGTCTTAAGGGAGACATGCTGCCAGCCTGCGCAGGTATATATGGTGGCATATATAGTTCAGCCGTATGTAGAATGTGTAAACACTCGAAATAAGAATGTGTGCAATGGACCTTAATGTACTCCTTCGGTCGCCGACGCGCCACTAATGTGTGGGCTTATCCAAAGGACCTGTTTACGTGGAGCGTTTGAATGCTAATTAGTTTTTACATTCAAAAAGGGTGAGAGGAGTTTAGAGATGTTGGACGAAGCACCGGATCCGCGCCCATAGGAACCTTCGGATAAGCTTGGATGACGTGTCAGTCGTTTGCTCTGTTATGGCTTGCCGAATTGAGTTCAGATTTGGAGAAACGAATTGTATATGCGGCATTGGCATAGAAATTTGCAAGAAATGATGCATAAAGAATGAATTGAGCGCCACTGTTGTTAACCGCCGAACCATCTCCGAACTGCTCCCAAAAACCAGGTTCTGCTGCAGAGAGGGCTGGAAGAGTTTAGCGACGATCTGGGATGAACTTCGAGGTGCTTGGAGGAGGTTAGAGAAGCCACAGGAACGATCAGATGAGTTTAGATGAGCTTGTAGGAGGTTGTATGTGTCACGGGAACAGACCCAAAGAAACCGGTACAAAGAAATCGGTGAAGGAGAAGTCATTTGGAGAGGATGCCGGTTGTAAGCACTGGAAAGCAGGATGGCCTTCACACGGTCGATGTGTAGAATTAGCTGTACAGCCATGCGGGAACTGACACCAAGCTCATTGGCGTTCCGGATCGAGACTAAGTAGAACTTATTCTGGACTTGGCCGAAAATGGTACAGGTTTATCAACTTTCGAGGTCTTGGAGAACCCGCTGGATGGTAGTACACGACATTCTTGGATATCTTCTTGATGGTTGTTGGCCTGCGTGTTGTGTAGTGTGGCTTGTGGCTCTCAGAAAAGGAGGGAAGTTTGCAGACGTTTCGGCCATGGACCCTCTTCAGTGCTTCTTCAGTCTTGATTGCTTCTGAGAAGCACGAGGGCCTGTGGCTGCAATGTCTGCAAACTCCCCAATTCTTCTGAGAGCCACGAGCCACACTTTACGGCATACAGGCCAACAAGCACTAAGACGTTTATCAACGTTTTACCAACAATAGCTTACCCAAAATGTTGGCCGCCTGTACAGCGGTAACCACCGATGATGCTCTTCAGCTTCAATGGTTCATCAAGATTCGAATGGCGCACTGAAACACGTGGCAAGAGGTTCCAGCAGGCCGCACGTGTTGTTGCAGGTTCGTGATTCACCACTCGCTGCCGAAGAGTCTGGAAGGTCTGTACCAGGAATCGGGCCGAGCCGGACGGGACGGCCAGTACTCCGAGTGTCTGCTCTTCTTCTCCTTCAAGGACTTCATTCGCATCATGCGGATGCTTAGCAGTGAGTCCTGTCTGAAGAAGACATTTTCTACAGTACCAGCGTCTTCCCTACAGTGTCCTGTTTTCCTGTTGACTGACATGTTATTGGAGCATTTTTGCAGACATTCTGCGCAGATCTGTTTTCTTGTATCCGTGCTAAAAATGACCAGAAGTCTTTTTTTTCGAACGAGCAGTGAGAATCTGTGAAGAGATCGTTGCATGCATCGGAACCTCTTCTTCTCTTCCCTGTATTATGGTCTTGCATCATCCAGCTGTTGAATGTACTGGAATGGCTTCACCAGATAACAAGGACAGCGCGGCCGCGTTCTCTATGCACGAGGAGAACCTGTGGCGCATGCTGCGCTACGCCGAGAACGTCACCGACTGCCGACGATCCATCGTTCTCCAGTACTTTGGCGAGGAGTTCAGCCGCTCTGAGTGCCTGCGAAACCGGACTACGGCCTGCGACAACTGCCGGCAGATGGTAAGACTACCCCTCCCCCCTCCGCTTCCTTTCTCCTCTCCTTTGACGGCTGACCGGGTGTTATCACGACTACTTGCGACTGAAAGACATTTTTTTATTAATGCGTGTTCAGCCCGGACATTAGTGGTTTGCCTTGTATGTGCGAGATGCGTGATACTTTGATGAAGAACAGAATGGAATCTGCCACCACCATGGCCTGGTGGATGAGGGCCAGGCAACAGAATCTTGTGCATGGCAGGCACTGGGCTGGAGGCCCATAACGGGCACCTGCATTTGGCTCGAGACAAACAAGGCCATCCGGTGGTGGATTGGCTGTGTCGTGGAGTCGCATGGCCTGGGTACGTTTAATGCCGGGGCAGGGGCCAACAGCAAGCTAGGCTTAGCAGGAATTCTGATCCCACCGGCTCTCAGTCAAGTACGTTCGAGCTTCGTGTATATAAAAAGCCATCAGTGATGAGTGATGGATCAGGGATGAATAAAAATGAACGATATCGTTGGGGGCAGCACGGGAAGCACCAAGGAGCAGTAGGTTTTGAGGGTTGACGCCGACGTTGACGTTAGGGGCTCAAGCCCCCAGCTGAAAAGTAAACGACACCCTTGGCTCTAGCCGTTACCTGTGCTTGATGTCATTTGCAGTGCAAATTGATTGCAGATGGTAGAGCAAGGTTCAAGACGAAATGTATGACTGCCACGTCGGCTTCAGTTTGGCAGTCCCACACTTGGGTGAGATTGGTTATGCTTTTCTCTGAGACAATTCATTCCTTCATTTATGAACTTTGCTTTCAGCAGCCAGCAAGGCAGATGTGTACCGATTTCTACACCAGTCTGTATAATCAAACAGCAGTTAGTATAACTGTTATTAGTCATTCCACAGAGCACATCAGAATGCAACGTACTTACACAGTCAAACATTTTAAAATTCCATTCATTTGTGACAATAGTGTGTTGGAATATGATAGCAAACAGCACAAATATTCCCACGAAATATCGTACATAGTGAGTATTGGCCTACTTCATAGGACCATGGGCAAGCAGACGTCCTTTAGATGCATTAAATGGGCTAAGCACTCCACGTTCGTCAGAACCCCGGCGTTTCAGCCAGAAATTGTGATTTACGGAGTACGATGCAGTTGCTTTATCCTTAGTTTCCGATCTTATTTTACCGTCACTTTTATGCTGAGTACGTGCTGGCTATCACTTTGTCCGTAGGTTTTTGTCGACAGAACGTTCCACTTTGTTTTAACATTTTTGGTATCCTCGGCCCCAAAAATATGTGTTGAATCAGTTTTGTTCAGACGTTTCAAAAGCAAAGACGCCAAAAGATATAAATGCACACACTTTTAGCAGCATATCTCTGCACCATAAACTATGGAGATCGGGCAAACGCGATTTTTCCTCGTTTCTTTCCATGCAACGCCATAGGAAGTTAAATGCTGCCCAAAGTTGGGGGACAGCTGCCCCCTGCCCCCCCCCCCTTTCCAACGCCCCTGTTCCATAAGAGCCTTTGCAGTGTTGCTGTCTCATTTCGGATGTCCAGATTGTTGCGTTTTTACGGGAGTTTTTCGGTGACGTCATATTTCACGACACTAGTAAGTTGCTAGACCTTTTCTGTTAGCGTTGATCCGTCTCGCTGAGACGCACCATGATCTGTACTCGTGCGTGTTGTGGAGGCGGTGAGTAAATGGATCACTTCTAAGGGTTATTTCGGGGAAGTTGTGGCGTTGATAAGGTGTCAAATGCTTTCAATTGGGCCATTTTTTCATTGCGCATTTTTGGGTACAAATATGGCTAGGCAATTGCATGGATTTCAAGAGTTATGAGAAGTGGGAGGCCTGCTCAACCATTACCCAATTTTCAGCAGTGGTTACTGCCAAATGATACAGTAATCAGTCTGGCTTATGGATGTCTTGAGAGATCAGAGCAGTACCAAATCACAAACACCAGAATTTTTATAGCCACTGAATCCTCTCAACTTTTTGGAGATTTGGTTAGTTCCAACAAGTATTGTTCAGTTGATCCCTGGGCCCTTGGCATAACACCAGAACATTTCTGCGCGAATGCTAAAATCACCGCTACCCTACCTATTTAGGTACACATCAGCATCACTGAATGAAAATGTGTGAAAAGGCCCAACATAAAAATTCTTTAAAAAGCATGGAAGATTCCCATTCCCCTCAACTGCACCAACCTTTCGAAATTCCCATATTTTCAACAGAAAAAATGCAGCCAGCGTTGTCAGCATAGTTACCTAGACTGAAGGGTCATTTTGGATATGGTCGTGTTGGCAATAAAAGGCATTTGCGTAGCTAAACTTGGATATAAACGTGCATGATCGAAATGTAAACAACTCACCTTCGTCGTCCCCAAAACAGTGCGAACAGCTGACGCGGCAATGGCCTCGTTGATTGGCTGGAGAGTGACGTCATCGTAAAAGTATGACATCGACAGAGTCGGCCAAACGCCGGCGAACGTCGGCTAAACGCCGGGCGACGCGCGTCGACGCGTCAAAAACGCCAGTGTAGACTGGGCTTAACGTAGTTTTGCCCACATTCGCGTGCGTGGTAAGCAGTTTGGCTCCATCTACACATTCCAGGACAGTGTGGGGGACTTCAGTTGCTTATGAGAGACGACTTGATGTGAGGACATCATCTGGCTAATTTACGGTCGGTCTTCATTGTGAGTGATTGCGGTACAGCCCATCATTTTCCACTTCGGGTCCAGAAGTTCGGGTGCAGTTTCGGTAGACACTAAATTTTGCTTGCCAGCGCAGTAATATCCGAGGTTACGACTCTAAATGGTGTCGGGTGTTAACGCGAAATCTGACCATCCAACGCCCACCCTTGGACTCGGACGTTAGTTTTGGTCTGATCGTTGGCACTGGAGTCAGGGTCGTTATCGGGGTCCTGAGGGACAGCGCTGTCGATTGGGTTTGAACTGGAGAACTCTGGTATGTCGATGGGATGGGCAAGAGACTGAGGAAATGTCCACAGGCAGTGGAAGCCGGTGAAGCTCCCCAGCCGATGCTGCGGAGAAATAATTTTAAAGATCTGTCACTGGTATTTTGAAAAGATATATTGAGGTTTAATGCGGACAAGCACAAATTGCTTTTCTAATACATATGAAATCGCTAAAAATGTTCGAGGGCTCGGAGGCTTTGTTAAGCTCGTCTGAGGGATCCATGAAGGCCTGGTGTGGTGGACTGTATGCCATTTGTGTTTTGCTGACTAGACGCGGCATCGACTTCGATGCCAACATGGTGGTGTGTCCATGCCATCCTTTTCTGTTCCTTTTGATAAGGGCGTAGTAAAAGAACAGGTCATGTTGTCACGGTCGGTGCCAGGTTTGCTCGAGGCTGGTACGCAGGCCTACGCCGGTATTTATGTCCACACTAAATTTCGGTACTAACTGGTCTGGGCTTGATGGCCACAGGACAGCTTCGCGGAAGAGGACGTGACAGAGACTGTTGGGAGGATTGCTGACGCTGTCTGCCAGTTGTGCTCTGGCCGAGGACACAATGGTAACTTCACAAGGCTCCATTTCGTCGACATCATGAAGGGCAGCTCGAAGAAGAAAGTCGTCAGCAACGGTGAGCGTGGCAGTTGTTGTGAGTGTCCGGCGCACGCCTACCGACACACACGCACAAACATACATGCACTTGTACGCCATAGGAACGATGAAATTTATGTTGTAACGTGACGGTTACCATCAGGTTGGGGCTGTAACGAGTATATAGCCGCAATCAGTGGCGTCGATTTCTGTAAATGATTGGAGGGGGTGGGGAGGGGGGCGAGATGAGAGCCCGACAACCAACCAACCAACCAACCCCTCCCCAAATATGTATTTCTCAACGGATTTAGACCACTTTATTTTGACCAAGGGAAGTTGTGCCATTTTTTTTACTGTTTATCAAACGTAAGATTGCATATATCCCGTTATATATATATATATATTAGGATTGCGAGAGAACAACCAAACGCAGCGCCACGAAACTTCGTTTACGTTTTGCGTGATCATTTTTACACCGTGTTCCGAAATTTTGACCTCAGGTCAATTCAGGTGTCTGACCTAGGTCAGGTCAAACGGACCTATATTGAAAAACTTTAGCGCCCTCTAACGTTTTCGGAAAAGAAGACATCACAGTAATACTTTCAGGGACTAGAGATCTTGTTAAATGCAACAAATCTGCTGTCTCAGATTTTTCGGAATTTGCTGGGTACCTGGTATGAGGCATGGTTCCCGTGATATACGGAGGAAGATTCGACTTTATCGAAATATCTCATTACCTAAGATGTAGTTGTGTGGCTAGCGCGAATCATCATCCGTACCGCACACAGTTTCGAGGCTTCGTTTTTTTGTGCCATTCCATGAAAATTGATGGTTACGAATCGGAGACATATCTGCATTTCGCCTCTAGTGGTTCCTCCTCGCATTTAAACAGGCGATGAGTTGGATTACAGTGAGGTATTGCTATAGTCTGTATCTGAAAACGGAGTTTCATTTTCTCCAAAAGCTTTGCATCTTAACCAAAAAAACTCCTGCTGAATAGAAAGAAAACGTTTGTTTCGTTTTAGGTACATATGTTGTCTTGTTAGTTTCATTGATTGCTTGATCTCTGTTAGAAATCACTTTCCATTAAGGATCACATGGACTGGTCAAATATTCTGTGTAGCGTGCTCGGCAGATATTCTGTCTGTCTCAAATATTCTGTCGCTGGTTTGTCGTCTGTCGTTATATGGCAGTGGGTGTGGGTCGCGGTGGAGGGGTGTTCCTGAGTGTCCTGTCGCTGGTTTGTCGTCTGTAGTTATATGACAGTGGGTGTGGATCGCGGTGGAGGGGTGTGCCTGAGTGTCCTGTCGCTGGTTTGTCGTCTGTCGTTATATGACAGTGGGTGTGGGTCGCGGGGGAGCATGGCCTCTGAATGTGCCGTCGCTGGTTGTCGGCTATCGCTTCATCAGAGTGGCCACGGGGGGAGGGGTGTGCCTGAGTGTCCTGTCGCTGGTTTGTCGTCTGTCGCTTCATCAGAGTGGCCACGGGGGGAGGGGTGCCCCTGAGTGTGCTGTCGCTGGTTGTCTGTTGTTACGTCAGAGTGGGTGTTGGCCGCGGGGGAGGGGGCACTGGTTTTGGCCGCTGATTTTCCGTCTGCCGTGACGCTGGATGTCTCGCCAGGCCACGACCGGCTGCCGGTGTTCGGCACGTGCCGCAACTGGACGCGCAACGACTGCGATCGCCTGCTGGGAAAGCTGCTGGCCGACAAGTACTTCACACTGGAAATGGTATCGGGCCACCTGGACATCGTCGTCGCGTATCTGCGGCCGGGCGAACGCGTCGACGAGCTGCGGCCGCCACGCGACAAGGTCAGTGCGGGAGCGGCAGGTCGGCACCGGGCCGGACCACCAACGGTGCGCCGCCTGGCTGGCCGCTCCCCGCGCCGCCGATGCAGAACGGTCGTGCGCTGTGCCACCCGGCGAATGGGCCAGGCACGCTTCCAGTGGCTCAGAGACGGCGTCGCGCCGGTTTGTTCTGCTGCCGTTCGGCGGTCGGTGGAGTGCTCGCGGTGGTTCCGAGGTGCGCCAGTGTCCCCTTCTCACCCGTCTCTCGTCCTCGCCGCCAGATGCTGTTCAGGCGGCAGCGGGCGACCAGCTCGGCCGGCGCCGCCGCGGCCGACGGCCAGAGCTCGACGCTCACGGAACGCTGCTACCGGCGGTTGGTGGAGCTGTGCCAACAGCTGGCGCACGAGGCCTCCGTGCCGCTGGCGACCATTATGAACATGGAGGCGCTGCGCGCCATGGCCGAATCGTTGCCCACGAGCCGTGATCAGATGCTGAACATCACGCACGTGACGGAGGCCAACTTCGGGAAGTACGGCGCGCGCCTGCTGGACGCCATCCGGCCCTTTGCCGAGGAGAAGCGCCGGCTGGAGGAGGCGGCGCACAGCGGCGGCGCCGCCGCGCGGCCGAAGCCGTCGGCCGGCCGCGGCAGGAAGCGGCCCGGAGCGGCGGCCGCCGGCGCGCCGGCCAAGCGGAGACGGACGACCGGCCGAGCAAAGGCCAGCGGCTCGGCGGACACCACCAGGCCGGGCGGCGACCGGAGCCTGGGCCTGCTGGCTCTGCCGCAGCCCCGCTCCTTCCTTAGCAACCCTCGTCCCCCTGTTAGGTGATCAGGGGCCTGGGCACTGGTCGCTTCGCAGAGAGGCTGGCCCTCGTCGGTCTGCTGCCATGTTCCGGGAAGTGATTGACGGATCCATAGTGCCTGGTAGGCATTTTTGTACGCTTCGCTCGGTGTAAGCGTGCTGGTTGATGTTATGTACGCTTGTTGATAATCTGTTCCAAACTCCAGACATTTTCGTGCTTACCAGCCCTCAAATCTGACAGATTTCCAAGGCGATTCCTTTCATTTCATCAGCATAACATGTTTCATGTCCTTGTGAAGAGAGCGCCCACTGTGGTGCTGATTCGCCGTTTCTTCGCATCTCTTTTTACCCGGACGTAGGACGGTGTTGTACCACTGCCACACTGCTTCAACCGACACTGCTTCATCCAGTACAGTTATACTGTGACACGCCATTCGTTTGCGCGACGCGTAGGTGGTGATACACCTTGCGCGGAATAAGAGCCACATAAGTCGTTAAGGTTGATGTACGTGAGCTGAAAACCCATTCTATGTCTTATGCTTGTCTTTTGAAAATGCCATCCATACGGCATTGTTCAACTGAACTGTGTGTCATTTTGTATGGTTCATGTCGCCGGAGGACTGCGCAGGGCCGATTACTGTCCAAAACATGCGATTTTCCTGGCAGGCATACATACTGCATACTGCAGAACATTTTCTGTTTTATTTGTGTGAGGTATACGGGGATTTTACACTTTATGTGATAGCCGTTTTCACCCGTTTCGCACGGTGATCGCTTGCGTTGTGCATCATACTGTCACTCGCGTAATGTTTTCCCATTACGCATTTGTCATCACTGTGAAAATATAGGTCAGCAAGAGTGTATGTCCCATGTTTCTTGTAGAAAGGACCCCCCAAGGAGGAACATCTAAGGAAGGTCTCGGTCCCATGAAGGGTAGACAATACCGCAATGGCCGTTTTTCCATTCGCTTCCCACAAATTAAGTTTTTAGCTCGAAGAGGAGCACTCGAAGGAGAGTGCTGTCTGCGACGCGATGTTTTCAAAGGCAATGATTGCACGCAAAATAAAAACTGCGTTCCTTAATTCTGGTAACATTGGAATGCCTGGAGGCGCAAAGACGCAGCACCTAAGCGTACAGGCGAAGCAGGTCTATTTACCTTACAACAGGCACTCACAAATTACCAAAAACCTTTACTAAGCACGTTTTGGGGGTTATACAACAACTTTGAAAGCGTTTGATGCGTTACGGAAACGTTCACAAAGTGAAGTAGATAATGGCATTTTGACGGCCGTCGCGCCCGGCTGTGGCCATGCCCAGTGGGTCGGGGATCCACACCACCATTTCTGAACCTTTCTGCAGATCAAACATAAACACATTCGAACACGAAAATGCATTTTGCACCATGGTTGGCAAAATTGACGTGCTCGATTAAAAGTGTGGCCTTAGCCCTCGCCGGGCCCTCCTCCGGATACACCTTTGCCGGGCCATATGGCTCATGAGAATCCCCCCCCCCCCAATCTCGAGAACTAAGTCTCACAGAAAAAGTAAGGCACCGTTGGAAAGCCCTTGGAAAAATTAGACGGAAACATCTAGTTTTCTCGAATAAGAACAAATGAAGGTCACTAGAAGTCATCTTAGGTCAAATTACCCTGCAGCATTTTTGGCAGAAAAGTTTGATAACCAAGGTTTGTACGTGGCTTAGCGGGCTTTAACAGTGAAAAGAAGGCCTGATTTAGGTATATGGGAGGAACAGGGCATTTGAGGCCGAAATTGGCCATTTCAAGGAAAGCAAAAATCGTCCTTTTGTAATGACAGGAGTCTCGTTTTTCTGAATGTATGAATATGTGCGATACGTTTGTTTGTGAGGTGGAACGAGTTCCAGTCTGGGTCGTCGTCGCAGTGTTTCTGCCACTCTGCGAACGAAACAACTGACACGATTTAGCAGTATATTTCCCAGGAGCATGTATTCCTATTCTATGCCTAGAGACTTCACGTCGACGTAAATCTTTAGGAAAGCATCTTGCCAATGTAACAGCTATGGCTATTGCTCCTTGCGTTTAGTTTTGCATTTAGTCGAAGAAACCTGTTTACACGGCTTGATATCCTGTGGGGGCTGGGAATGGGATGGTCTAGACTCCCAGCACTTTTCAGATGTTTTAAAACTAGTCCTATGGAAATGACTGGGAAAAATCGGCCTGAAATCTTTCCCATCAACTTTCATCATTTTTTTTCTTAATGAAACGTAGAAACACTCAAAGAGGCGCAGACATAACACTTGGCACTTTTTTATCCTTTTGCACCGTCTCGGGGTACAACTCGGGGTCACCACGGGTCCATGACCTCGAATAAATTGCATAAAAACACGTTCCAGACAAGTACGGTACCATTTTGTGAAGCAACGTACGCATATGCCAAACGCAAAGCATATGCACAAGCTTCCACGACTTTTCCAAACCTTCCTGAATATGACAGGTTTCTATGAAAACTGGAGCCGTCGACACTGCGGCGGTCTCGACGCGGTGCTACCGCCGGCCGCCTGCCTCCGGCTCTTGGTGAACGCCAGCAGCAGATCGTTGCTCGGCTTGACATCGCAAAATGTCGAAATTGTTGAAGCCCGCATTTGCAGTCCTCATCCTTTCCTGTAGTGCAGCCGACTTTGTGTCTGAAAAGGCAGCAACAACTCAATTCATGCAGCTGAGAAGTCGGGGACGCAGCCAAGATTTTCTTAACGGAGGCCGGAGCATGTCTGTCAAGACAGCCCACGCTCAGCCCACGGTCAGCCCAAACTCGAGGCCCATTTAAAATCGCCCAAAACGCATCAGGAGATAGATGTTGATTGGCTGAGTTCATTGACACCATCAGACGTCCATCGCATCTGATCATTACCTTGCACTCCAGAGCACAAACACAAAACACCACAAAAATGCCGCGGAGACAAATGTACTTTAAACCCCAGCAAATAGGTTCTCAAAATGTTCGTCTCCAGCCGCTGAGGCTAAAAATACAGCATACACTACATTTCAATGATAACGTTTTGAGTTACTGCGAAAAATAACCATTTTTTACCCTATGCTTTATTTCCCATTGCATTTAACATGGGACCCGATGGAACTGATTTCGGCGGACCCCTTTGATTTCGCCAGTTTCTTCTGTACTGGTACCCAGAACTGCAATACACATGAGATCATCATCAGAACTCCATCGCATCGATATCCACATGGTCAAATCGGGCTCCAAAAAATATACGTCTAAAACACATTTTTTAATATTATTCCAAACCTCGACAAAGAGGTACTCAAAATGTTCGTCTTGTGCCGCTGAGTCCAAAAATAGTGCATGAATACCACTTCGGTGGAAACTTTTTGAGTTATAGCGAAACGAAATCGTTTTCCTACCCTATGTTTTATTTCCCATCGGATTTAACATGGGACCCTATGGAACTGATTTCGGCGGACCCCTTCGATTTCGCCAATTTCTTCTGCACTAATAGGGGAGACCGGGGTCAAATGTTACATTTTTTACCTTTTCGATCCTGGAACAAAAATATTTCGGTTTGGGGAACGTTTTCTCGGGTTTTTACAAACCCTGATATTTTGCCTTTGTAACGGATATGGAAAGATCCCGAAATAATGACTTTAAGGTGTCGAAATTACTGTTTCAAAAAGTCACTTCAGCTGTTACAATTAACCCCAGGTACGGGGTAAATTGTAACAGCACCTAGGGTCAAATGTAACATGTTAGCGAATGGTGTAGTGATGTAGTGAAAGCCACTTTTGTCGAAAACAGCCTTTATTGAACAACATTGTCTCTTACATCTTGAGCCTTTCCTGGAATAAAATCACAGCTCCAATACAAAAAATACCATTTCGCAACGGCGTTAAAGCTCAAGTACTCTAGCAGCTTTTCCTGAATTAGATAACAGCTCTATCTTTCCCAGGCCAAGAACCAACGCGTCATCAAAAGCAGAAGACGTCTTCTTCATCATCACTGCTGCTTTCCCTGCGTGCTGTCTTCCGAGCCCTCTTCCCACCAGCCTTCGTCTTCTTCTCTTCATGCTTGTCCTTGTCAAGATTGAGCTTCTTCGAAGCTTGTTTGCAATCCTTTCGACTCTCTTTTAGCTCTATCGCTCTCTTTTCTAGAGTGTCAGTCAGAATTGCGGCCTTTCGCTTTCGACCCGCGCGGCTGTTTTTTCTTGGGCCTGCCATGGGTAGCGGCCGAATCGCTTCAGGGGTGAGCTGCTTCGAGGCGATCCCCGATAGACGAGACTGTTCGATCCCCGATGGACCAGGCTTGTCGATCCCCAATGTATCAGCCTCTGCAGAAATGATGCATGATATATATATATATATATATATATATATATATATATATATCATCCATGATGCATGGATATAATAATGTATTTTCAATATAACATTCAGAGAAAGACAAAAAATAATCAACAAATAAAATAATAAAATGTCTTAATAAATCCTCTGTGAAGGTGAAACATCTACGGTAAGACCACGGTGACTAGCCGCCAAGAATGCAACCACGTCTTAAAATTAAAATTGACAAAACAGTGCCTAAAAGATAAATCAGGGACTGGTGACAATAATACCGTAAGTATGATTTTTGAATAATATTGATATTGAACTTGGGAACAAAATTGCATGTTGATTAATTGGACGGGGCATGTTTCCATAGCCTCCGCCCCAGTGGTTACATTAATGCCAAGTGCATTGATATTTTACATAAATGTAGGTTGAATGGTCTGGCCAAAGGGCTCAATTGTAACACTGTTACATTTGATACCAGCAAAAATGTTACAATTGTCCCCGTCACGCCACGCCATCTTTGAGACAAAAATAACGCAAAACAAGGCGGCGTGGGCGGCAACTGATGCCCTCATTTTTTGACCAGGTACCCCCACCCACCCCACACAAACTCTTAAACCCGTGTCTAGTAACATACGTGAATGAGCTGATCATATTAAAAAATAAATAAAGTTACAATACACTCTAAAAAACACAATTGTGAACAGCACAATCGAGTCACCCGCCGCACCGGCCTGAAACCCCGTGAGGAAAAGGAACAGCTTACTGCGCATATCCAGTAGTGACTCCAGCGTCATCCATCTGTAAGTTTCGAAGTAAACGCTGCTGTTACAATTGCCCCGTGTTACATTTGACCCCGGTCTCCCCTACCTAGAACCGTAATACACATGAAACCATCATCAGAACTCCATCGCATTGATATCCACACCGTCAAATCGGGCTCCAAAAAATATACGTCAAAAACACATTTTTTAATATTATTCCAAACCTCGACAAACAGGTACTCAAAATGTTCGTCTTGTGCCCCTGAATTCAAAAATAGCGCATCAGTAACATTTCGGTGGGAACGTTTTGATTTACTACGAAACGAAACCGTTTTTCTACCCTATGCTTTATTTCCCATTGGATTTAACCTAGGACTCTATGGAACTGATTTTGGCGGACGCATTCGATTTCGCCAATTTTTTCTGTACTGGTATCTAGAATTGCAATGTACATGAAACCATCACCAGAACTCATTCGCATTGAAATTCAGGCGGTAAACCTGGGCTCCAAAGAAAATAGGTGAAAACCACACTTTTTAATATTTTGGCAAACTGGCTCTAACCATGACAGAACACGTGTTAACAACAGACAATTTTATTCTTGTCGGCGATCAGGGGTTGCCAGATCGGCAGCACGGCCACCGATAAGGTGCCGAAAGCGTTCAGCAGCACCAACGAACCGGAACGAACAGAACCAGCAGAACTTATCCACCTCTAAGGTTCTCTGTGTCACCGGTCACGAAACACCATCAAAGTATATACAAGTGTCGCTACTGAGTACAGCCAGGCTGTGCGGCACGAAGGCGCGCTCAGGTCATCAGAAATTGGTGCCGTCGATGCCGTTCACTAAAGAGCGGTCCGCACCACACACATAGTTCTTAAAGCGCCCCGTGGGCTGGCCCAAGTGCATTACGTATCTGTTGCCGACGCCGTCCGCGCTGAACAGCTTCTCGAGCCTCTGGCGGAACTTGTCGACGCCAACAGCGCCGATGAAGGCCACCCGTCCGAGCTCCCCCAGAACCCGGCAGTACCGGCGAGTGGTGTTCACCGAGTCGCCCGGACAGAACGACACCTGGCCGTTGCCGAACACCTCGAACAGCGGCTTCTGCTGCTGGTTGGTCTCAGTCTGGTCGTCGGTCGACAGGCCACACTTGCTCGGTAGTTCGCTAATGTTCACATTCAGTACCAAGTTCAGCAGCGGGTTGCCGAAGCAAAGCAGACGGTGGCGATGTCGCCCATTATGGGGCTGCGGCACCGGGGCCGCGCGCACAGCTGGAAAGAAACACATAATAAGACGGCGATTCTTCGGAAAGTCCTGGCTTGATTCTGCTTGATAAGTGCTGCAAGTTCAACCTAACCACAGTGGCGTTACCGGCACGTTATTGCCACGACTATGACAATAACATGCAGGCAATACCACAATAACGAGTATTGTCTTGTGGAGTTGTGGCCAGTTGGAGTGATGCTCTGTTTCCTTGTCTCCGTTGGTGTCTCGGCCGGAGTCTTGACCGGAGTCTCAGCCGGAGTCTCAGCTGGAGTCTCGGCCACAGTCCCAGCTGAAGTCTCGGATGGAGTTTTGGCTGCATTCCTGGCTGGAGTCATGGCCGGAGTCTCGGCTGGAGTTTCGGCTAGCGTGATCTGGCTCCTTGTAGAGTGGATTGAGGCAATAAATGACGAAAGGAAAACATTCTGGAGGTATGTGGGCCTTCTCTGTTTATTTTTCTGGGTTTCCACTGCTCTTTCACATCATCCATGTCACTTGTCATCTCATCCCAATTTGACCGTGCGAATATCAATGCGATGGAGTTCTGGTGATGGTTTCATGTGGATTGCGGTTCTGGGTACCAGTACAGAAGAAATGAGCGAAATCGATGGGGTCCGCCGAAACCAGTTCCATAGGGTCCCGTGTCAAATCCAATGGGAAATAAAGCACAGGGCAGAACAACGGTTTCCTTTCGCTATAACTCAAAAAGTTACCGTCCAGATGTTATCAATTTTTGGATTCAGCGGCACAAGACAAACATTTTCAGAACCTATTTCAGCCGGTTTGGAATACTTTTCAAAAACGTCTTTTTGACGCATGTTTTTTGGAGCCCGATTTGAACGTGTCATTATCAGTGCGATGGAGTTCTGGTGATGGTTTCATGTGTATTGTAGTTCTAGGTACCAGTACAGAAGAAACTGGCGAAACCGAAGGGGTCCGCCGAAATCAGTTCCATAGGGTCCCATGTTAAATCCGATGGGAAATAAAGTATAGGGTAGAAAAACGGTTTCGTTTCGTAATAAATCAAAACGTCCCACCGAAATGTTACTGATGCGCCATTTTAGGACTCAGCGGCACGAGACGAACATTTTGAGTACCTGTTTGTCTAGGTTTGGAATAATATTAAAAAATGTGTTTTTGACATTTTCTGGAGCCCGATTTCACCGTGTGGATATCAATGCGATGGAGTTCTGATGATGGTCTCATGTGTATTGCGCTTCTGGGTACCAGTACAGAAGAAATTGGCGAAATCGAAGGGGTCCGCCGAAATAATTTCCATAGGGTCCCATGTTAAATGCAATGGAAAAGAAGCATAGGGTAGAAAATGGTTATTTTTCGCGGCAACTCAAAATATCATCATTGAAATGTAGTACATGCTGTATTCTTAGACTCAGCGGACCGAAGCAAACATTTCGAGTACCTATTTATTGGGGTTTAAAGTACATTTGTCTCCGCGGCATTTTTGTTGTGTTTTGTGTTTCGTGCACTGGAGTGCAAGGTAATAGATGCGATGGACGTTGATTGTGTCAATGAGCTCAGCTAGTCAACATCTATCTCCTGACGCGTTTTGGGCGATTTTAAATGGGTCTCGAGTTTGGGCTGACCGTGGGCTGAGCGTGGGCTGTCTTGACAGACATGGCCGGAGCTCAGTGTGAACTGAAATCACACGAAAATCGCCTGCCGGGAAGACCACGTGCAATGGTTTTCGCCAAAAAAATGCAAGCCTAAGGGGAGGGGACCCGGCCCCCGGGCCCCCCTTGGCTGCACCTGTGTGAGGATTGACGATTTTCCTCATGGACTCCGCCACAGGGGGGAGGGACGGGGGATGCGTCTTCTCCAACCATCTGATTGGGGGACTATACCACCCTATGATTGCCGATTGTAGGCACCAGCATTTATACCCGAAAAGTCTATATTTCAGTTATTGGATATTGCAAGAAAAAGCATGTACTTTATTTGGCCTTTTTTCCTTTCTCTTGTTGAGTCTGACAATAAATTCTACCTATATTGGTAATAAAAATGATGCAGTTCGATGTAGGACTATGCATGGCCACCTGAATACTAGCGCTTGTGCAACGGCTCCAGGATCAGGATGGATTTAAGAGATGTCTTCAATAAGCACATATTTGCATTTTGTGTATTATCGAATACTAATGAATTAAAAGGCTTGAAAATACGGAAACTTGTGTTCTTATTTCCATACCGTTTGATAAAGATGGAACAGGAAGGCACTGACGAAGCCAAGGGGACAGGTATCTGAGAGTTGGTATTACCTCGCCATTCATTAGCGTTACCCGTGAAAGTGGCACCACAAGTAGCGACAGTGCAACCGTTGTTGCACAGAAGTATAGAAAACTCGTCTTGGCGGTCAAACCTTCGTCATTTTCCGCTTTTTCTTAACAGCCGGTCTTTATTAGGAGTAGGTGTAGCAGTAGGTGTACGGCAGGTAAGGTATTATTGGGCATGAACATGCACTGAAAGCTGTCAACAGACATAGGTTGCATGAAATCTGGTTAGCAAGTGGTTGCTGTCATTGGTAGCGCCACCGTCAGGTGACGTTTTCCTTTTGTGGTGTGAAGCCAGCCCGTATAATACTGGCTCCGGTGATCTTGTCTCCAAACAATTCAAAAATTTTAACATTAACCTTGTATGATATTGCATAGTGAATAATGAACCGAAAAATAGCGTTTGCCTCCCCCGACTCCAACTAAGGCAGATTAACCCTATTCCCGGAGGGCTAGACGGTATGACCGATTCCCGGCAGGGGGGGGGGCGGATTCGGCCCCCCCTGAGATCTCGAGAACTACTTATCCGATTTCATCGCAACAAACGGCAATCGATTTGCCGTGACGTGAACTACATTTTTATAAAAAGAAATTCTCAAAATGTTGAAATTTGTGGATACAGGGGGGCAAAAATGACAAAATGGGGGGTACTTTTTGACTTCTTATAACTTCCTTGTTTATGGACCGATTTCGATGAAACTGGCATGAATCGAGAGATTATGGATAGGGCTTTTACCATGGGTATGCAAATTTCAAATTTTGAAAAAATTCATGGGCGTTCACAGGGTTTCAAAAATAGGGGGATTAGTTTTCTAATAACGGAATGAACAAAAGAGGCCAAAACACTTTTTTAGCTTCTGCTAGTCATGTTATGCTAAAGAAGTACAAATCGCATTACAATGTTTGTATAATGTTAGCATAGGCGGTGCCAGGGACATAAAAAAGGGGGAACTGTCATGGTCACACGTTCTTCAGATCAACTTGTGACCTTTGACCTTAAATGACCTCCAGTGACCTTGGGGTCACCTGGAATGATGTCGTGTGCATTCAATATTATCTGTAAACGTTTTTAATCGATTGAATTCACTCTATTCCAAAAAATTCATTTTTTGGCTTTTGCGATATAGGGTCCGCGCCCTGACATTTTAGGTCATAGCTCCGTGACCCGACCTGATATCAAGCTGAAACTTGGTACACAAGTAGAGGGCACCTTTCTACGTCATATATATTCCGGGTTTGGCATTTAAAAAAACGGCGCCGAAATTATTGCGAAAAAACAAATTTTGACTTTTGACCTTGACCTGACCTTGTAAAGTGACCTCAGATAAACAAAATTACATATGCACTTTATCCAACTATTTAGCTATACATTCATGTAAAGTTTTAAGTTCTATCTTAAAAACTCTGTTTTTGACAGACATTTTCATTTTACCCTCAACATGGCTAAAAATGACCTGAGGTGCCTCCCAAAAACGTTGCCTGGCTCCGCCCCTGAGCAAAATAGAATTTCGAAATTTTGTCACGGCGCGTAGAAGGAATAGCTAGGAAAAGTCACCAAGTTTCGTGAAGCTGCGTTAAAAAGCCTGGAATTGGCAAGCAAAAAACCCGAGGGGGGGCGGATTCCGCCCCCCCCCTGCCGGGAATAGGGTTAAGGCGAGGTCTAGTTGGGACAATGGTGGAAAGAGGTAGTAATTTGCAGTGGACGTTCAAGATTTGGGGACAGTACTTGGCATTTTGTGATGAAAAGGAATTGCGCGATGTTTTGTCGTTTGTGTTGTACAGATGGTGGAGGTCGAATACATGCATGACATTAGCAAACTCGTTTAATCCGTAATTCCCAAAATCGAATAGGGGAACACGTAACGTGTCGGTGTAACCTCCGAATGCAGCTCTGCTTTGGTGTCGGGTCGGGTCCGGTCAAGCACCGTGGTAGCCTGATGGATGAGGAGCCGGACAACAAATCCGATGCATGGCAGGAACTGGGTTCGAGACCCAGAACGGGAACTTGTAGTTGGCCCAAGACCGAAAGGGTCAACCAGGCACGGGCCGACCGTGTCATGGAGTTACACGGCATGTCTAAAATCCTCCAGTGCCATGTGGTTCGGCGTCTGGTGCAAAAATCACGCCATATATATGTATATATATATATATATATATATATATATATATATGTATATGTATATATATATTTGTTTGAAAATCATACCATACAGGCGAGGGTCGAAACCTAATCACAACAATCACTATCACACACCTAATCAAAGTGGTGTAATTTCTCCGATTTCTTTGATATATACGCGGAAACGCTGACTTAAACACACGACAATTTTGGCCCCGCTGCGGGGCGAGTGCCGCCGACGAAGGCGGTATGAAATTAGCGGTAACTAATTTTAGCGTTCTTTTATCTTTGCAAAATATGTGTTTCCATATGTTGTTTCTTGATCCTAGTGGTCCTTGCGATAGTTTCTCGTGCTTAAATGTCGAAAAAAATTCATTAGTTATCAGTCTACATAGTTGGTGGAGATTTATTCGAGAGAGCCTGTTTATTTTCAAAATTTGCAATTTTTTTAGACTTTTCGAACCTTTTGGTATTATTTGCAACTATGCGAGCCAGTTCTGCCATTGTGTACCCGATCTGAGTCATTCATCACCGATTTTGATTGCAGTGCATTTTGACTCATAATAGTTATCCATGACCTGACCTCGGGTGAGTGGTCGGAGGTCATTGAAACTTTGCCCATTGACGGAAAAGGTGTGCTTGGATCTCCCGACACTCAAGTTGCTACAAAAAATTATGTCAGTTTTTTAAAAAACGACATATGTTGAAAACGGTCTTGACCTTAGGCCAGTGACCCGGACATTCCCAAAAAATCCGAGATAGCAGATTTGCTACATTTATCAAAATGTCTAACACTTAAAAGTTTTATTATGATATCATGTTTTGCGAAAACGTTACAGAGAGCTAAATTTTTTTGGGCATAGGTCCACTTAACCTCATCTAGGTCAGACACCTTTCTTGACCTGATGTCAAAAACTGGATATAATATGTAAAAAGGATCACGCAAAAGGTACACAAAGTTCCGTGGCGCTCCGTTCTTTCGTTCTCTCGCAAACTCAGGGGGGCGGTTAACTGCCCTCCCAGTCGGGAACGGGTTAAGATATGTTACCGATATGTACATATATATCCCGTCCTCCCTCTTTTCTCTTCCTTCCTCTTCCCGTCCCCCTTTCCCGTCTCTTTCCCTCTCTCCCTACATGTCCCTTTTCTCCATCTGTTTCCTTCTGTGTGCATGGATGAAATGTTAGTTACAGATCATATGCACTTGGTCTTGTATAATATATTTGTACGAATGCCACATTTATCATGATATATATATATATATATATATATATTTATATGTATATGGATGCTGTATATGAATATATCTAAGGTAAGTGAATGTATATATTCATCTATGTATCTTATGAATCTACATAGCATAAACATTCACTACATTATTTTAGATCTGGAGTGAGCTGTCCAGGATTAAAGCCACGTCAAGCGGAGAAGACGAAAGGAAGGCCGCTGACATGAATTTAGAAAAATTGGCTAGAGCTTTCGCCGATGAGGCAGAGTGCACGCTTGAAGGTACGAATTCTACACAGGTTGCCGCGTGTGCCGTCCATAACTCCAATATCACCAGTGACACTGGAGTGACCACGTCATGCGCTGTATGTGATTAAGTTATATCACCTGCGCAATGCATGCATGCAATGCATCGTTATGCAAAAATGGATCCAGATTTACGAAGACAGAATTGGGCACCAGTCTAGATCAGGACTCGTATAGATGTTCTAGTATCCTGTGTATGTGTCTGTTTATGCGTCATTGACAGATACAGTAGAGTGCGTCGTATGTCCAGGATTGCTCCGACATTTTCTGAAAACAAATGTAAAGCACCTTTCCCAGAAGCCTGCGAAGCGCTTTTGCACGTGTCGGAATACGACGCAGTGACGTCACCACAACCAGGGCGTCCCAGCAGCCATCCGTACCTTGATATGGAAGAAGGCTTGTTGTGGAACATCAAGATGTGTGCTCCCTGCAGAGTCGCCACACTGGCTGATATGCTGCTCGTGTGCGCGACATCATTTACTGTGTTTGCCCGACTTATTAAACAAAAAGGCAGCGTCCAACACGGCATACTCCTCGCTACGAAGGTGGTTTCCACGGACACGTGACCGACACAAGTGTCCAGAATCGTGAAGGAGCTGCTTGAGAGGCTTTCCATCTAAGAAACGCTGAGTAACAGTACCCACTGAAGAAATAAGAACTTCACCTTTTGTCATGTGTTAAGGCTCCTTAATAAGGAATGTGACGTTGAACTTGAGATCTTTTAAGCAGCCTAAGGAACGGAGTGGCGAAGTCGGACTTATCTTGCTTGCACATAAGTTACCATTCTTGGATTAAGCTGTTAACATCGTATACGCTGTGTCAGCAATTCGGATGAAGTAAGTGTCGTTTAGGAACGCGGCGCTTGAGAATACATGCACCCATGTATTCTCAGGATGCATGTATCCATGTATCCATCCATGCATCCATGTAGTCCAGGAAAACAATAGATGCGTTTCCTCCCGCAGTAACTACATATTGTGAGAACTGTTTTTCTCATTAACCTGTGATAGGAATATGTGTGTTTCATTCACGATTTATTGAAATGTGCAGTATTCGTGCGTAAAATATGACACACGGCAACCTTCGAACAAAGAGTAGCTCTGACAACTCACCCCTCCCATGTGGGTAATAACAGCGTGTTTACTCTCAAATGGAGTGTTTCTGGAACAATTAAACCCGTCAGATATGGATTATGACTCGGTGTTAGCCCTCAAATCAAAGGTTTTTGCAAAGAGGCAACCCTTGGTATACAGGTGATGACCATCGGGTCAAGGGTTACTATGGGGTGAAAACCCATCGCATGCGGGCTATATTTAGGTTTCACACTTCATCGATGAGTTTCTTCGAGCAATAAACTTTTCACGTGCAGGTTAAGCCAAGTGTTAACACTGGTGTCAAGAGTTTCCGGAAGGATTAACCCTTCGCACGTGTGTTATGATTAAGTGTTGATACTGAAGCCAAGCGTTCTTGTAAAAACTAACTCTTCGTGCGAGTGTTATCACAAAGTGTTAACACTCCAGTCAAGTGTTTGGGTAACGACTAACCCTTAGTATGAGTGTCACGACAAAGTGTTAACCATTCTGCCGAAGAGTTTCTCTGTCACGTGTAACCCTTTGCATGCGGTTTATAACAAGGTGTGAACACTCAAACCAGTTATTTCTGCGAGGAGTAGCACCCCGCTCGCAGGATGTCATCACCCACCAGTAGTGGACTGAACCCATCGCAACAGTGTTATATTTACACTGCGACAAGGAGTCAAAAACGTCTATAGTGCTTAAAACTGCTTAAAAGTGTAAGCACACAGCTCGAGTGTTAATTTGTTTTCCGTGTAGATAGCCGCCGCAATGCATGTTAATGACTAGCGCAAGAGGTGGAAGCCGCATTGGAGTGTGCAAAGGAAGTAAGAAGGCACTTATGTTTTTGAAACTTAAGCGAAGTTTGGTACATTTTCAGGTATTAGCGCATAATTGCCATTTATTTATGCAACGGATTTCCGAATCCGTTATCAGCGGCGTGGCTCGTTATCTTCCATGTTACCAAGATGAACACAAGTGGCATTGCTTGTTCTCGCACAAGGTAAGGTAATTGCCATTGTCTTCAGCGTCGTCGTTAAAGGTTCTTGTATATCTAAAAATTGACTGTGAAATACAATTATCTATATCCTCCTCCATATGCATTGTCCTCGCACATTTTTTAAGCAAAAAGTGTCCACAATATTAATGCTGCGCATGCCTTCATGAAAAATGACAGTTTATAACCCTACTCCCAGCAGGGGGGCTGAATCCGCCGCTCGGGTTTTTTGCTTGCCAATTTCAGGGTTTTTGACGCAGCTTCACGAAACTTGGTGATTTTTCCCAGCTATTCTTTATAGGCATTGTTACAAAACTCCGTAATTCTATTTTGCTCAGGGGCGGAGCAAGGCAACGCTTTTGGGAGGCACGTCAGGATCTTTTTGGTCTTGTTGAGGGTAAAAGGAAAATGTTTGCCAATAGTAGCGTTGTTAAGATAGAACTTAGAACTTTATATGAATGTATAGGTAAATAACTAGGCAATATAAAAATACAGCTTTGTTGATCTGAGGTCACTTCACAAGGTCAGATCGAGGTCAAAAGTCAAAATATGATTTCATTGTAATAATTTTGGCGCTATTTCTTGCAAAGGCCAGACTCGAAATATATATGGCATAGAAGGGCTCCTTCTATTTGTGTACCAAATTTCAGCTTCATATGGGGTCGGGTCACGGAACTATGACCTAAAATGTCGGTGCGCCCACCCTATTATATCACAACAGCCGTAAAATGGAACGTAAGGAATGGAATGAATTCAAATGATTGGAAACGTTTCCAAATGACATAAAATGCACACAAGAGCATTCCAAGTGACTCTTAGGTCACTGGAGGCCATTTAATGTCAAAGACCATAAGCTGACCAAAAAAAAACGCGTGACCACGACAGATCCCCCTTTTTCATGTCCCTGGCATCGCCTATGTTTTGCCTATATGCCTATATAAACAATATAGTACGATTTGTACTTCTTCAGCACAACGTGACTAGCAAAGGCCAAAAAGTGCTTTTAACTTTCTTGTTAATGCGGCTTTTGAAAAGCCAGTTTTCCTATTTTCAAAACCATGTGAACGCCTATGAATTTTCTCAAAATTTCAAATGTGTGGGCCAGTAGTAAAAGTCCCATCCATAATCTCTCGATTCATGCCAAACAGAGGTATAAAAAATACAAAAATATCCCTATTTTGGCTGTTTTGCCGCTCTGTATCTACGCCTTTCAAAATTTTAAAAACTTCTTTTCAAAAATGTGGTTTACGTCATGGCAAATTGATTGCCGTTTGTTGCGATGAAATCGGATGTGTAGTTCTCGAGATCTCAGTGGGAGGGGACCGAATCCGCCCCCCCCCCCCGCCGGGAATCGGCCATACCGTCTAGCCCTCCGGGAATAGGGTTAATCGTTCGAACAAACCTGGATCCTTAGTTTCCACAACAAGACGGCTTTGTGCCACATTTTGTAATCAATCATCATGTAATCATTGCTTTAGGGACATAGCCAAGGGGGCATGGGCCATGCCCCCCGAGCCAAGCGGTCTACACAGTTATAAACGATATACAAATGCACACAACACACAAAGCGATTTCGTAGGAATACGGAATAGTGACCATATACATGCTGCAAAAGCAAACATGTTTTTCTGTGCGCCAAGCCAAACATAAGGTAAATTACATAAAGCTGCTGCTCTTTCTTATGAATTTTGTCATATGCCAGTGCCATTGATTACATTAGCATGAAATTTTGGATGAAAGTGCGGCTTAGAGACACCAAAGCCACCTACCTAAATGAACAAATCTGGTGCAAATATTTCTAAGCAATGAAAATCAAAACATACTTATGACAAAGATTGTGAACTTATACTGAATTAGCTTAACCAACCTAACTGTTGGCAGTGGGTATTTTAGGATCCGCTGGGTAAATCTTCACCAAGTATTAACTGCTATAAAACCAAGCAAATGTTTCTTAAACATCGGCGGTTAAGAACCAGTTTTTACAGACAACCTGTGAGGACGTCACCATCAGGGATGACAAAACCTTAAATTGAATTTATGCCAGCCAGCGGCTTTTATCAATTTAAGCTGGCTTAAGCCGGCTTAAACTAGTAAAATCCAGCCCAAATTACCTCTCAAAAACGAACCCCAAACAGAATCTGTGGCAGGGGTGTCGATTTGCATTCTTTTGAGAGGGCCTTGGCCCATCCAATGTTGTTTTGGGCCCACCCAGTGTTGGTCTGGACCAGTCCCAATATTTTCTGTCGATTAAAAAGAAAAATGAGTAATAAGAACGAAAATAAGAGCCACAATAGATACCAGATAGGCAGAAAGTAAAGAATACAGTCTAAAGCAATGTATCTATTTATCTTTCTATCTTCTTTCTACATCTACAGCTATATACATGGGGACAAATGTATTTTTTCATTTGATAAATAGGAATGAAAAATTTTGCAAATTTCCGTTGGTCGCCAATCATTTACAGAAATTGACGTCCCTGATCTGTGGTGAACTATCTGTGCACATGCTGCAATATGCTTCACATATTGCAATCTGTAATGGTAAATCATGGGTTGTCAGGGGCAATAAACAAGGTTTCATCCCATCCTAAGTCAGCTCCCATGTTACTCAAAAGATGCCAATGCCATTGGCTTCTTCTTGCTCGGAACAAGAAGGAAGAAACGGAGGAACCCTCAAGCATGCACCACTCTAGGCCGTGACCGTAGAAAATCCATGAATGTGCCTCTTCTAGTTTGGTGACGATGGCATAATTCCAATAGGCTGTTTTTCATGCATGGATCCCTAGGATGAGACGTAAGACGACGGGACACGAATGCCAGCAGATGGTGTCTGTGTTTGTCAAATATTTCTGTCTCATCCAAGCTGTCAGAATTTATTTTTCCCATGTGCATCCTCCCAGAGTATATCCCAACTAAGATGTGGGCTATACTCGGAAAAATGACTACACTCTCCGCATTCCTTTGATTGTCTGTGCGTGGCTGTCATAAGATCATTTGCAGAGTTCCGTGGAACATTTGCAGGGTTTGAAATTTTTAGAATTCCCACATAAACTCATTTTCTACCAATTTTTGAATACCGTTGTGGGCTTTAGCGTTGCCTGAGCACTGGGTAGTACTGAGATGCTTTCCTCGGTGCCAGAACTGTCGATCAGGGCGGCGCAATTGAGGAGAAACTTGTCAGTAACATTCAAGCAAGCAAGGAAACACTCAAAACTGATTTTCATTAATTGTGTACTGCGTGGGCTGGCTGGATTCGTCCACTTCCTCTGAATGACTGCCATCTTTAAACAATAATCGCCATGAAGATGGAGCTCGACGATCGCCTAATTCGTTGCTCACATTGACCCCTACGATCCACCCTACAGGGGCATGTTTCTGTCATCGTGTTGTTGGGACGGCGGTCGACCATTGGCAGGTTTTCGAGTTTTCGATCCATGTATCCGCTATCCGTGCAGTAACTAACGCCACTCCGGCGCTGGCAGGCTTGTTCCATGAATTTCGTTCCACTGTTCCAGGTGCTGATGCCGTTGAGGTAACAGCACTGCTCATGAAGGATGAACTCGTGGTCAATGGAGAAGATATGGTGCCGAAACATTCCCACCTTTGCATCGAACAGGACATCAAGGACACCAAGCCGTATTCCTCGATTGTGAAGAGCGAGTGTTTGGTGGGTGATGGAGAATCGGAAGAACGCCTTTGTCCTGTTTGGCTGCTCTTTCTTTATATTTGGCCAAAACACCGCATCAATAAGAAACACATGCTGGTTTCTTTGCTCGGCCATCGTCGATGGCAAAGTCAGAACTGAAATGTCGCCAAACAGTGCTATAAGGGACGACATCAGCACGCTGGCGACCTTGCTGCTGTTGGCCTGGGCCGCCAAAGAACGGGCTATAGACTTAGGCCCCCAGAGAGCTGGCTGAAGGCCTAGGCCGCCAGACAGCGGGACCAGACGCTGGCCATTTGGGAGCTGCGGCTTCGCCGTTTGCTCGTGATTGTTGCGATTTACAGCATGTCTTTCGCTCAATACAGTATTTGGTCTTTGACGGAGTTTTGCAGGAGACATGTAGGAGAGGCGACCGATACTTTTTGCTGGTGTACCTGGCGATTGTTTTCACAGACTTATTTGGGGGATTTTTGGGGCGTTTTCCCCACTTTCAAGAGAGAGTAACTCTGGAGTCAAAACAGAAACAACCTGGAGTCAAGCCAAAAGTAAAGTAGGAGTCGGACATTGAGTGAGCTACGCCACGGTAATACTGGGTAGAAAACGGGACTCTGACATGAGACAAGATGGGAGTAAGGCCAGGATTCAGCGCGGGGAGAGTTCTGGGATGATAGTATCGGAGTAAAAGGGGTTTAAATCCAATCTAATAAAGTAATAAAACTAGAGTCGTACATTGGGGAGTATTACGATGGTAATACCAGGTTAAGAAGGTGATCTATGAGGAGTTCCACAGGTATCTTTCGGGTGTTATTGCAAAGTCGAATAATTCCCAGAGTTTTGGCATTCGGCAAAATGATTAATCTGTGAAACTTGCCAAGAGTACACGGGAATAAACATTTTACAGTGGCCCCGACTTGTCAGTACATACGGCAAAAGCTGCTGTGACCAATGGACAAACCATGTCTGAATTCCGTACGAGTATCATAACATCATAACATCGGCTACAAATGAATAACAGTTCCTTTACCACTAAGCCATAAACAGAAGCCACGCGAAACACTGGGAAAAAGTTGACTCTTCAACGGATCAAAGGCATTCATCATCTGTCCAGCTGCAAAACTCTTACAGTATTCTCGTGTGACTCAGAATGACTCATCCACAGCTTTTCCTTGATACTTTTAACATTCTTTCTAGGCATAGGTGGGCACTGGTCCGTTACTCCGTTACTCCGTTACTAACGAAGTTACTTTTTTGAGTAACGGAGTAACGGACCCGTTACTTTTATTTTACTGTAACGGACTGAGTAACGGAAGTTACTTTTGTGGTCCGTTACTCCGTTACTTTTTGGTCCGTTACTCCGTTACTCCGTTACTCCGTTACTTTTTAAACTCCTTACAGACACCGCCCGGCTTTATTTGCATCGGCACACGCCATTGGCTACTTGAATAGCCAACACCCAATAGCGTGCGGCGATACAAGCGCGGCTGGGCGCGCACTCAGCTGACAATCGCGGAGTAGACTTGTTGACAATATTCGTCAGCTGATAAACGTTGACGGCAAGCTGGCGGCAATGGTTCAGTATAAAGGCCAGCTGACTTTGGTCTCTTTTGGGACAAAAGTATTGAATTATGCGTAAGTTTGATATGACTTAAAATGATAAATTAACCAGTCGTCATTTTTCAGGCTAAAAGATATCAAAGCTATTGTCATTTATACTGGAACAGCCAGCTGACGGCAGTTTTCAATGTTGTCTCAAGTTAGTCACGGATTGCTTACCACCGCCACACGGTTCCCCGCCAAGATCACTCAAGGCTGTTGAGCACATGATTACTGCCGCCATGGCCTTGGATCTGTGATGTCCATGGGGTGATGGAGTGGTGATTGATTCTTGACTGGCCTGAAATTTTAACTACCTGACACTAAAATGTCCCATCAAGGCGTCTTTACGCCGCCACTGGAGGTCGAAAACCTTGACTCCGAGTCCGACGGTGCCTCAGCTTCGGAGGCAGAGGACGAACCCGGTCTGGGTCACCCATGGCCACATCTAGAAACGTACTTTGAGTTTAAGGAGGAGGGGAAAAACGTCATTTTTACGTATGTCCTGTGCCGACCGAAAGAGGTTATAATCAAGGGTCACAAGAGCAGCCTTTCAAACCTAAAGGCACATATCAAAAGGAAGCATTATTTACGGTATTTCCAGGTGAGAACAGAATGTGCACAATAAGTTGTCAGTAGTGAAGCATAATTATGAAGCTTGTCGACTATTTCTTGGACTATTTGCCTTAACCATATTCTCTGCAGGCAGTGAGATTCACATTACCCTGGGGGGGGGGGGGCAGATCTGCGGTAATCTACCTTTCGGCCGACGCTTACGCGTAATTTTTGGAGACGCGGAAGTGGCAACACAAGTTGTGTGAACAATTTAGCCCATTCAGGTATTTTTCTAAGCACTGGCCCCTACTGGATGTGTAGACTGACTTGGTTAGGTAACTCTTGAATTTTGATTCAGTTGACACATGTTTGCCTTCAGCCGATACGAGCTAACCAAACCAAAAAACAGGCAAATTGAACCTAACAAAAAATTAGTTTTACATGCCCATCTAGGGCAATCCCTGCGACCATACAGTAGGTTTTAGGTTAGGTTAGGTTAAATCATTTTTAACTTGGAGGACAGGCTACATTGTCCATGCGATTCGAGTTACCACTCCTGCGTTCCCGAAAAAAATATCAACTGGCCGAAACACCTTTCGGCTGATACATTATTTTTTGTAGACGCAGAAGTGAGGACCCAAACTCAAACATGATATGAGTCGTTGCCACTTTTGCACCTTCGAAAAATATGCATTGGCCGAAAGGTGAAGATTACCAATTCTGCCCCCTCCCCGCCCTTCCAGAGATCTCGAGATGCATTCGTCCAATGTTGATGGGATGAATGCCATTTAATATGTTTCAACGAGATCTCCAATTCCGGACCCCAAAAATCCAAAAATTCAGAAAATAGGGCGTGGGGGCAAACAAACTCCAAAATTTCGGGATTTTTGAAAGGTCACTGCGGCCGTGTTTACCAACCAATCTTCATGGGAATAACACGGCTCAGCTTGGAATGTCCAAGTCTTTTATATACCGAAAGCTGAAATTTAAAATAGAAAACCATAGGCAGTTCCAGGAAGGGCAAGAAGGGTGATTTTTGAAATAAGAAATTTCCTTCGTTTTTGTTTGTTTTGGGTGATATAAACATCAGACGTACAACTAGCAAGCCAGTTTAAGTTTATATGTAGCGCAGAGGTGGATCCAGGTAAACAAAATTGGGAGGGCACCATAAGCACAATAGTGTGCTCCCCCATTTTCTCAGTACCTGGGTGTGCGTTCGCCTGAAAATGTGTGTGCATACGCATTGTTTAGGATGTGTATGACTATATAAATGAGTCAGTGATCTTTACTTCTACTCAGAATGTCACGATAGTGAACCGCACAACTTTGCAGCTTCACGCACAGCACATTATCGCCGAAAACGGGGGCTTGGAACCGCCTCTGCGGGACCGATTTTTTTAAATGTTGACAAAACACTTGTGTATCAATTCCATGAAATGCCAGAAAATCTTGTGGCGCTGCGGCAAACAGTGTGGCAGCGACAAGCAAAAAAACACGGGTAGCGGAATTTGCCCCCCCCCCCACAGGGAATAGGGTTAAATGAAGTGTTTTTAGCCCGTCTCCGGCCGGGCTCAGAATGCCCTTTGCCCGGCCGGAGGGGGAGCGCGGATTTCCGCACCTCCCAGGATCTCGGCTCCCATATATCGCACGGAAAAAAGGAAAACACCGGCGGAAAGGTTTTGTCAAACCGAGACGAAAACATTCAGGAGTTTTGACCTCAGGTCAATTTTGAGGCCACCAGACGCCATGAAAGGTCAAAACACGTCCTTGAAATTAGGTAAATAGACACAATACCTTGTCCCTGAAAAGCTGAACTTAAGCGGCATATACTGAACCGTAAGACAATAGCGAGTTCATTGATATCAATTTGGCCTTTCACAGGGGTCAGGTCAGGTCACGTCATCGTTCCAAAATGTTCCACTTGTGAACGGCTAACATCCTCCGTTGCATCTTACTTATGACCATGTTTTTATAGCTAATTTGTCTTTTCAAGGGTGCTGAAGAGGTACTAAAGCTCCTTTTTTTAGTCCTTTATTTCACAATAATAAAATCCATATCAGTCATGTTTTTTTGAGTCCTTCGTCGTTTGGTTTTAAAAAAACGTCAGGGGTATCAGGAATCTTACCTCCACGCACGCGCTCGTACACAAACTAATACACACACATAATTTCAAAACAAAACAAGAAGTTCGCGAGACCAGAACGAGCTCTGAACGGAGACCATTATGTTCAGGGCGGATACTTCGAGAGGCATTGTTGATCAAACCCAGTCGATAGATGTCCGCTGTTTGTCGCATTTTGCATGCGTCCGCTCCAGCGCCGGTTGTTCTCGCTCCGTCGGCGCCGCGGGCAATGAACAGGAATTCGTTGGTTTGAACATTGTGGCTAACACAATGGTAGAATACCCGCCGCGGCTGTTGTCCCGGCGCCGCCGACTCTACAACGGCTGGTGAGGGCATTGGGCAGCTAGCGGAGTGTTTTGGGTAAGCGCTTTTTGTTTCTTCCCTTTGTATATGGAATGCGTTTTACAACCACAAAGCAGCAGAAAAGACTTAAAACCCGCGTTCCCTTGGTTTTCACTGCATTTAAAAAAGTAACGGAATAACGGAGTAACGGTAACTTCCGTTACTTTTTAAGGCAGAGTAACGGAGTAACGAGTAACGGACTGGCTTTTTTGAGTAACGGAGTAACGAGTAACGAAGTTACATTTTTTAGTAACGATGCCCACCTATGTTTCTAGGTTACTGGAACTCTTCTATGATTCTCCTAGATCTCAGGCTTATTTTTTTATGACTCCTTCACTTACTACCCATAACTTCCTCCAGCATCCACGATGGCTCTCCCCAAAATCCCCGATTATCTCACATATAGGACGATGTACAAAGCCCCTCCAAACACTCGATCCAGTACGTTCTAATGTGTTTATTATCAAACAATCAAAGAATGAACAATGTCGAAACACAAAAATTCTTCTCCAGTTTTAAACGAGGACAAGAAAAAAGACATCCATCAGGCCGCTCGGGTCCATCTGCACCAAACTACATCGCTTCGGTCTTCGTGCGCACTCCTCTATGTGGTTCATTTCAGCCTCCATAATACCATGAATATACAGGTGGTCACAGATGTCTTTTCTTAACGAGTTTTGTTAATTAACCACAATGCAATTATCGATAAATGGCACAATAGAGTGACCGTTCCAGTTTTTCCATCATATATCACAATTCTTACTCTTACTCTACCACAAATGAAGAACTATAGTCATGTGACCTGATCTTTTGCGGTCTATATATATATATATATATAATGTTTATATTATCGCTATTCTTAAAGGTACAAAATACCTCTTTAATATCTCAAATGCGCCTCAGCAAACTCACCAACCGCGACGCCCCACTTTGTCAACGCAAAAGCATGTTCTAATCAAGATGGCGGGCGAGTTCAAGACAGCTGACAGTTGACGACCGTCAACTGTCTTGAACCTTGAAACCCTTAAAATGCTACTAAAAGGCAGGTGCATAATTCAGGTAGGAGTTGCCTGTGGTATTTCGCTTGAACGAGGAGTTAAGCACGAGAGATAACAGCGTGCTGACAGGGAATCAAAAGCTGATTAAAATCGAACCTCAAGCAAACCCTCGCGAATTAATCATGACTTCGTAAACTGAGGAAATATTCATTCGCCGCAAGCCCAGGAAATATTTGCTTAACGTAACTGACTTCTGCAGAACTTTTATATAAGCAGTTAATTGTACTTATTTCTTGTTTTTGCAGAGTCCTGAGGGGATAGACAAGCGAATGTCCAGCATATTGACTTAGTTTTGAGGTGGATTCGACTCTAAACAGAGTTATTTTTCTCTCATTGAGCCCGTTAAGGACCCACATAAAATCCATATGCAGTCCACGTAGAACCCATTCAGAATCTATGTGGACCCGCACAGGACCCAGTCAGAGCTCATGATGAGCCCACATAGCGCCCTGACGAAACCCAAATAAAACCCACACAAAGCCCACACAAAGCTCGCACTGAGCCCACAGAGAGCTCATACGGGACTCATACTGACTCAAGAGCCATAGGACCCACACAGGGCCCATCTGGACCCCATCTAAGCTGCCCGTCTGAGACTTAGCAAAAAATGTAACAAAAATTGTCGGGTCCCATATCGACTATGGGGCCTCGATAGCTGCCCATGTGGGACCCGTATGGGACCCAGTAAGTTTTGTTGGCTGGGTTTCGCCCCCCTGGATCTGCTACTGTCAGGCACGTCGCCGAGGAGGGTGGCGCTGATTGGGTTTTGTACAGCGCTTCGGCTACTGCGGCCATTTCGCACTGGTCACATGGGCTATCTAATCAAGAGGTTGATATACATGGTGGTAAGCGCCTGTTGGAGGGAATAAATGACATCGAGTCCAATCGTAGCTAAGAACTGCGTTATGACATCCGGCTCAATGTCGGGAATTCACCGCGGAGCGTCCAAAGAATCTCTGTCTCCCTGAGCTGAACAGAGTGCAGTCGACAAGCACATGCGTCATAGGTCTCAACACCTCGCATACGTGTGGACATCTGCTGTGTTGCTCAGTCGAAATTTGTGTGTAGTGCTGTTGGTGTGACCGATGCGGAGACGGGTCAGAGTTATTTCTTCCTTTCTAGCCTTCCGGAAAGACGACGCCCAGTTACCTATCTCAGGTCTAATAGTCTTAAACTTTTCTACTGCTCTGTTGGTCCCACATTATCTGCCACTCAGCCAGCATGTGGCGTTTTGACGGCATGAAAGTCACTGGCGAGAACCTGAATGGTCTCATCAGGCGGAGGCAGTGTCGAGGCCTTCGCTGCCTGGTCAGCGAATTCATCACCAGTCAGGTCAACGTGACTGGGGACCCAGACCAAAGTGACCTGTTTCCCGACTGCTCTCAGGACATCTGATCCGTTCCAGCATCAGCTGCATTATGCGTGTCTACGAGGCAAAAAAATCCTGGAGAGATAAAACAGAACTAAGAGAAGCGGTAAATATGGTTGATGATGACAGTTCCGAGTGTAAAATGCAGTCAAGACAGCTTAGAGTAGCGTACAGTTCAGCGGTGCAACCGGAGGCATTGCTACCTGTCCAGAGCAGCGCGACGATATGTAGGCGGAGCCAGTACCTTGAAACAAACAAACCCGCCCGTATAGAAGTGGGCTGATCCGCTGTGACTTCTCAATACACGTAGCCATCGCTCTATCATACGTAACCATGGAGGAAATGGGGACATGCCCCCTGAACCAAGTGGTCTATACCAGACATTTAGCGATTTTGCAGGAATACGGCGGAAGGAGGGGGGGGAGCAGGAGGGGCGATCGCCCCCCAGCCGTCAGGCTGGAGGGCCAAACTATGTTTTTGCCCCCCAGAAATTTCGGTCACTGCTCCAAGCAAAATCGTAAAAAAATCAACCTACCGCTGTTAAAAGAAAATTAATGTGGGAGCATCGGCAACAGACGATAACAGTTTTCGAGCGAAATTTAGTACAATCCGAAGGTTTTTCAGATATGGTAGTCATTAGATTTGATGGAACTCGGCGCCCACAACAAGACGCGACGATTCTGGCGATGATTTCAGGAGTAATCAGCACAAGTGCAGGCGGCAGCCTTTTGTACCAAACGTGACGTCAATAGGGAAAATATGACCGTTTTTGTGGACATTAATACATGGACGTAGGAACAGGGGAAGGGGAGGGCGGGGCCATGGTCCCCGCTTTTTGGAAATTTAATATTAGCCCTATGGGAAAAATTATATCATATTTATTACATGTTAGTTCTCTATGTGTTTTTAGTTGTATGTATGTTGAGATTCTGTTTTGTATACCATGTATAGTGGTGTTTGGCATTGTAGTGATTGTTAATCCCTTGAGCACTCTGGCAAGATGGTTCCGTCCACTACAGTGGCGTAGTCAGGGAGCGAAGGAGGCATGCCCCACTTCCGGAGGGGTGTGTCAAACAGGCCGAGCGAGTCCCCCCTGGGGTCGAAAACCCCAGTTCCTTGGATAGCGTGAGGCGCCCGCAGGGTGTCGTACACTGTCCGAAACAGACAGTTGAAGCAGGTTAATTTTAAGTAACTTTAATTCTTTAATCATTAAAGAAGACTTACGAACCTAAAAGAAACGTATTCTGAATATGCAAGGAGTCTTTGTGCTATGAAGAGAGGCCCGTGGTCTGAATGGGCGTTCAGGGGCCCCTGCTAGCTTGTAGCGGGTTCACTGCTTGTCTGGGGAGGACTCCTGTCGGCCAGAAAAGGGCCTCTGTCAGCCTTTGAAAGGACCTCCTTTCGGTCTGGAAGAAGACCTCTGCCCCTGCCTCCAGAGGTTGACAGGGGCCCTTTACAGGAGGAAAGGGTGTCCTCTACAGACAAGCAGTGACCCCCTGGCCAACAGGAGCCCCTAATCGATCATTCAGGGGCCCCTGCTTTCCTGTAAAGATGTCCCTACCAACGTGTAAGAGGCACTCGCCAAGTCGGCAGGAACGTCGTTACAGGCGAGCATGGCCCCTTTACACTTCAGCGGGGCACCTTTACAAACCGACAATAATTTTAACCACATGGGGCCCAACTGATTACGAGGGCCAGGCGTGGATCCAAAGCGGGAGCAATTGGGACGATCGCCTCCTCCCCCTGAGGACTGAGAAGGGGCCTTTATCAGATTTAAAAAGGGTCCCGTATGAGCTTCACGGGGTCTTCATAAGAACGTCACGAGCTTTTCATGCTGTCAGGGAGGCCTCCTGGAGGGTTAGATGACCTTTGAGACGCATAGAGGGCCCCTGAAGCTTCCCTAAGGGCATCTGAGACCACATCAGGGCCCCAACACGATATAGTGTCCCTGAGACCGCCAGATGGCTCATATAGGGCCCCCGAGACGGCCAAGATGAGGACTGAGTCACTAGGGGGCACCTGTCAGTTAAAAGCTGAAGGTTCTTGATGTAGTCGTAGTGCCTCCGGGAGGGTCCATGAGACCCTGGCACAGTACGATGGCCCCTAAGATAGAAAGAAGGGCCTTTGAAACTTGAAACTTCGAGGGCCCCTGGGACCTCAAGGGGCCCCAACACGGCAAAGAGTTCATGAGACCGCTAAAACTGCCAGAGAGGCACCTGAGACGGAAAGAACTTAAGTGCCTAGAAAGAAAGAACGGAAAGAACTTAAGTGCCTAGCACGGCATAAGAAGACCCTGGCTAGCCAGAGGAGCCCCTTGAACGAGGATTTGACGACGACCTTCTCAACCTCGAGAGGAGCCACCAATGGGCTACACTGGCCTTTTTGAAACCTTGAGGGGTTCCCGATACTGTTAAGGGCCCCCGGGAAGGTCAGGTGTCTTCTGAGGCGTCAAGATGGGCCCGTACACCGCAGATGACCCCTGAGACCGCAGAAAACGTCGCTGGGCACCTGCGAGACAAAGCGGATAAGAGGGCCTCTGAGACGGTATTCGGGTTTTATGGAGGCACTGGATGGCCAGAGGGTGCCCGGGCTCCTGGCACGGGCAAGGTCCCCTGAGACTGCCAGTGAGGCCCCTGAAGCGCCAACAAAACGACTAGGGATTTTAGGACTAGAGGGGCCCTAAAAGCTTGTCAGATATACCTCATGTAACAGAGGAAGACCCCTGATACAGCCATGGGGACCACCAGAAGCGTTTAGAGGGCCTATGACACGACTGCACAGGAACCCTGAAATTGCCAAAAGGTCTTTTGTAACCACCTGAAGGTCCCTAAGATGGCAAAAATGTTTCCCAGAGCCGATAACAGTGGTAGCCAGGACCACAGGGGTCCACTGAGACTGCTAGAGAGGGACCTTTGAGATTGCTGACTAGAAGTCTCTAGCAATAGGGGTCCCTGAAACTACTAGACCTTGAGACGTCCAGACTGCTCTTGAAACGGCCAAAGGACCTAGATGATTGCCAGAGGTGCCGTTGTCACGGCAGAGAGAGACTTATAGAGGGCCTTTTTCAGTGCCCGAGGGGCTCCTTAGAGGGCAAAAACGCCCCAGGGACGAAAGGAGGAAACCCGAGATGGCTTAAGCGTCCATGGAATTGCCAGATGGGTCCCTGAGACTGTCCGAGGTGCCCCTGAAACTGCCAAAAGAGCGCCTGAGACGTCCCGCGGGACACGTGAAACTGTAAAAGGAACCTGGGACCACTGGAGAGTCTTGACACGGCAGAAGCCCCGAGACCACCAAAAGTGCCCCTGTAACTGCAACCGGGAACCTAAACTGAGCTGACAAAAAATCTCCAAGGAGCTACGGGATGGGGAGGACACACGGACTCCTGGACCAGGTACAGTCACGACATGTCAAATGGAAGAAGGGACAAAAACGCCCAAAATCTCGCCGTTTTTGTCATATTTCGGCCACTTTGTTTAGGACGAAGATACGGAATTTTCCCAAATAAGGTGACGCGTTTGAATTTTTCGGTTATTTTATATGGTAGAAGAGAAAAATTACATCATTTTTCATATCTGAAGGGCAAAAAATGGGGGTCCCGCGCTGACCATTCACCCCCACCACCTTGGCAAAATTCTGGATCCGTCCTTGGCAAGGGCACCCATTGGTTACGAGGGCCCCCTTGATCCGATTTGGCCACCTCCTGGGCGGAATCATGGCTACAACCCTGTCGCGCAGCGGAAGGGGGTTTCGCGCTAACGGGCACAAAAGTACCCCCTTTGATCTCGGAAAAAAGCTAGAGACATGGAATGTTATGGACAAGATGAGACTATAACGATTTACACTGTGTGTAGTTTTCATGACCCTAGGTCAATATCTTCAAGGTCAAAATGGGTCGAAAAGTCACCATTGGATACCTTCTCGGCCCGTACAGGCCATTCCGTACGAGTTTTCGAACGAAACGGGAAAAGAATGTTTGTTTGGCCATTAAAACGTGGAATACGACAACTTCCATTCATTTGGCGTCTTGACTGAGGATTTCGGGTCGAGGTAATGTTAGGTCATTGACCTATGGCGTCATTTTTTCATTTTTTGCAGATCAGGTTTCGAGCAACACGGGATAGCTTGAGTGTAAATAAGGGCGCTACACGTATCTGTTGGCGTATTTTTGATGAAGATAGCCAACATCGGTACACTTGGTGGTTTCCAGCGTTTATAGTTATGTATATATGTATATGCATACATGCATATACATGTGAATATCAGTGCACCAAACACGTTTTTAGTAGGGTCTTGGAATGCATATTTCATGCAAATCGACATATTGCAAAGCAAATCTGGACCAGGAGGTCACAAAATAGTTGCCCTTGACCTTTGATGGCCTTGACCTGAAATGACTGGTATATGCATGCAGATCCATGTGCGCACACGTATTTTTATTAGGGTCTTTGAATGCGTAGCCCCTGAGACGACTAGAATGGCCCCTGAAACTACTAGCACACACCCTGGAAGGGGGTCTTTTTGTGCTCCCCCAACTTTTTCCTGAAATATTTCCAGAACGGATCGGAGCTCGTTGCTGCTCCTCTGTGACATCAATGGCAATTGAATAACTCGTCGATTGACGCAGAAAAATCGGAAATCGGCCAATTTTTCCAAGTTTCAAGCATTTAAAGTCGGACAAACATAACGAAAACGACGATTGTCGCTGACAAATGGCAACTTTGTGAAAGGACCAGCGTTCTACTTAAGATGACCGTTCGAACACAGTCAAGCGATCTCATTCGGGTATAAGTGGTGCATGCACCAAGACCAGAACCAACGTCAATACGGGTCAAGGTCATCAAAGATCAAGGTCAACCAGCTTGTGACCTGATCAGGATTTGCTTTGCGACATGTCAATTTGTGTGAAACATGCATTCAAAGACCCGAATAACAACACGTGTGCGCACACTGATACGCTTACATATACCTAGGTCAGTGAAGGCCAAGGTTACCAAAGGTCAGGGTAAAATATCTCGTAAACTGGCCCAAATTTGTTTTGTGACATGTCGATTTGTATTATTTATGCATGTAGAGACTCTAATAAAAACACGTATGCGCACATGGATACGCTTATATATACCAAGGTCATTTCGGGTCAAGGTCCTCAGAGGCCAAGGGCGACTGTTCCGTGAGCGGGATCAGATTTGCCTTGCAATATGTCGATTTGTATGGAATATGCATTCGAAGACCGTAATAAAAACACGTTTGGCACATTGATACATGTATATACATATAGACATATACATCCGTACATAAATATAACCGTTGGAAGTGACCATATGTACCGATGTTGGCTACTTTCACTGAAAATGCGCCAAAATATGCGTGTAGGGCCCTTATTTGCACTTAAGCTATCCCATGTTGCTTGAAATCTGATCTACAAAAGATGAAAAAATGACGTCATAGGTCAATGATCTGACATGACCTCGGACCGAAATCCTCGGCCAAAACGTCAAATGTATGGAAGCTGTCGTATTCCACGTTTTAACGCCCAAACAAACATCATTTTCTCGTTTCGTTCGAAAAGTCGTACGGCATGGCTTGTACGTGCCGAGAAAGTGTTGAAAGTTGACCTTTTTGACCCCATCTGACTTTGAAGATATCGACCTAGAGTCATGAAAACTGCACACCATGTAAATCGTGTTTTCCCTACCCTGTCCACAAAATTTCATATTTCTAGCTTTTTCCGTTTCCGAGATCAGGGGGATGCACTTTGTGCCCCCTTCCAATGCGCGTTAGCGCGAAACCCCCTTCCACTGCGCGGGCTAGACCTTGAGACGTCCGGACTACTCCTGAAACGGCCGAAGGACCTAGAGGATTGCCAGAGGCGCCTCTGTCACGGCAGAGAGAGACTTATAGAGAGCCTTTTTTAATGCATGAGGGGCTCCTTAGGAGGCAAAACGTCCCAGGAACGACAGGAGGGAACCCGAGATGGCTCAAACGTCCCTGAAACTGCCAGATTGGTCTCTGAGACTGTCCGCGGTGCCCCTGAAACTGCCAAAGGAGCGCCTGAGACATCCCGCGGGACACGTAAAACTGTTAAAGGAACCGGAGACCATTAGAGGGTCCTGTCACGGCAGACGGCCCGAGACCACCAAAAGTGCCCCTGTGACTGCAAGAGGAAACTTGAACTAAGCTGACAAAAAAAAAAAAATACCCGGAATCTACGGGATGGGGGATAGACGGGCTCCTGGACCAGATACAGACACGACATTTCAAATGGAGGGAGGGACGGAACCGCCTAAAATCGCCGTTTTTGTCGTATTTCGGATACTGTTCGGGAGCAAAATCCAGAATTTTCCCAAATAAGGTGATGCGTTTAAATTGTTCCGATTATCTTATATGGCAAAAAACAAAATTACATCATTTTTCGCACCTCAAAGGCAAAAATGAGTCAGAGGTTTGGTGCTGGCATTTGTGTGTGGAGTGGGGGGGGGTAGCCAAAGCTGCTTAGGCAAATGACTGCGGTCTCGTGTGATAGTCTGTAAGAGCTTTGTTACTGAGCTTCGAGGTACAATTTAATGTTGTGGGAACAAACTGCCTTTCAATCGTTTACAAATATACTTTATAATATGCTCGATTCATAGTGTAAACGCAAACAACATAAGCGACAGAAGTTTGCATCATTCGCCATGGACGCCGAAGAGCAAGGACCTGAAAAATGTCAATGGGTACAAACATGAATAAAAAATCCACGCATGTTAGAGCACACAGGTGGACACTAGTGCTGAAACCTGGGAAAAAGTTTGTTTTTTTAACGAAAACTAGGCGATCGCAAAAAGAATGAAATTCATTTTTTTCAGGGGGAGAAGGTAACCCAAATGAGGACGGCCGTTGATCCGATAGAGCTTGCTCCCCAGCCGAAAAAGCAATTCGCCGTCCCTGGTGATCATATATATGATACAAGAGCAAACATCATATGTTTTCCCTGTAAGTTGAATATGAGGAAAGTTACATTACATTGCGACTTTCTCCTTGAAGTTTCATCATATGCCGGTGGCAAAAATTTGACTTTTGTCCCCCCCCCCAGGAAAATCCTGTTTGCTTGCCTGGCTGCTGTCATCAGGGTGTAAGCAATACCTAGTAACATAAAACATAAAATGAAGAGGTGCATTGCAAGGAATTGCTGTCTTATTCTGATACAACGAGGACGCAGCCTTTACGGTTACCAAAAATGGCCGAACGTACCTCCCCCTCCAAAAAAAAAAAAAACACTTCTGGAGCCGCTTCTAATACAGTTACAAAATCAGTTTTCTGCCAGTGTAAGCGAGAAAAGTAACCACGTTTCAAGATTCTGCCTTAAATCGTTCAGAAACGGTAGGCCAAAAACTCGGGCGAGGGAAGTTTTGATTACCCCTTGACCCCAAATGAGGCTGAACTCGCTATTTTCTGAGAAAAACCCATCGTGAAATTTTTAAAAATTGTTGCCCCGCATAGATACGAGCCAAATAAATTCACGTGCTTTATTCAAAAGTAACCAGCTTGAAAAATGAACTTAAACGCCTAAGGATCAATGAGTATCTATAAATTAGATCCCTCCGCACAGTCGTACCAAAGCCCTGTAGAAGGACCGCACATTGTGCCATTATGGAGGTAAATGAACTAATGGAGTTTTAAGAAACATTTGTGGAATTCCCGGATTTTAACATCTGCATTTAAGATTTCAGACGGCACGTAATGATGCAGTACCGTTCAAATTGCTAAATTATCAAGTTACTTAGGTTTTTACGTCGTTAACTGACCAATGGGCCCGCAGTGCGCCGCATCGTCGGCTCAGCTGGCCACGGTCTCCGTATCCGCGGCGCCAGTGAACGCTGGCGGCCATGATCGACGCAGCCGGTTAGGTCGGCGGACAAAAGGCTGGGGTTTGTGGCGCAACGGAGGGCGGAGGGGTAGGGTGCTGCTGTCGAGCTGGTGCATCGGACGCAGCACGCCGCGACTGCATCCGTGAGTACCGGCCTTTGTTGCAGCAGTTTGAAGCCCAGAGGTTGTCTGTCCATGTCCTTATGGGTATACGTGGCCTCGTCTGGCGTTTGTTGACTGGTGGGCCTCTTGACTGCTGAATTGAAGACGATGCCGAAATGGTGCCAAAATTTGCTAGTTTACATCGCCTTTTTACCAGATCTTGAGAAGTCCAGTGCGTTTTACCATTGAGGAATGAAATAGATCTTGCGTAGGATAATTCCTATCTCCAGCAGCATCAGTTGCACTAAAACACGGTGAGCAGCGATTTTTGACCTTGGTCGCCGTCCGGCCGATTAGCCAGTGGGCGAAGCCCGTGGAATGCTGCCGATGGTACAGCGCCAACCTGGCAGGAATGTCGGTCTCTGGTGACCAAGAAACCGTACCAGCCGACGTATCATGCATGACGCTAATCTCAGACGCTGCAGTGCCAGTTTCCGACAAAGCCACGCGGATCTCTTAAAAGTAAAAAATCCATACCCACCGGACGACCGTACAGGCCCCCGGGGCCATAGGCGCCGGAGCCATGGGGTCAAGGGAGGCTTCGCCCCCCAGCCTTTTTGGAATTTAATTTTGACCGTATGGGCATTAACTGGAAAGAGTTAATCCAAAATGCTCCTCCCCCCAACTGAAGAGGAGTTCCCGTGCCCCTGCCCGGGGGTGTTGTGGCGCCAATCTCGCGCTGTGACTGCACGTGCCGGCAGCCACAAGTAATGCAATGCTTGTAGAAGGTGGCATTAAACGGATACGATGGTGATCTCTGACGGCTTTGTGCTAACCACGCATTGTACAGCGCCGATCTGTGGCAGTGCGTCGCCGATTTCTGTCAGTACCGTGCCGATCTCTGCTGTACCGTTTCGATGTCTGATGTTGCAGTGCCGATCTCTTACGGTACACTGCTGATCTCTGACGTTACAGAGATCCAATATGGCGATTTTGGATAATACCAAAAATGGCGATGCATCGCTGATATCTAACAGCACGTCACCGCCCTTTGACGGCACAGTGCCTGTCTGACGGTGCAGTGTCGATCCTTGACCGTACGTCTCCGATCTTTGGCGGTACGTCACTGATATTTGACAGTACGGTGCCGATCTCTGACGGCACAAGGCCGATCTCTGATGGTACATTGCCAGTCTGACGGTTCGGCGCCGATCTCCTACGTTACAGTGTTGATCTCTGGCGGTACAATGCCGATCTTGCGCGGTTCGGCGCCGATCTCAGACGGTACAGTGCCGATGTCAGACGGTACAGTGCCGATGTCAGACGGTACAGTGCCGATGTCAGACGGTACAGTGCCGATGACAGACGGTACAGCGTCGATCTCCGATGGCACAGTGCCAATCTCGGACGGCACAGTGTCGATCTCTGACGGCAAGGCGCCGATTCCTGACATTTCCGCGCCTGTCTTTGGCGGTGCGTCGCCGATCTCTGACGGCACTGTGCGTATCTTTGACGGTTCGGTGCTGACCTCTTACGGTAAACCGACGATCCCTGGCGTTACGCTGTCGATTTCGGACGGTTCAGCGCTGATCGCCGACTGAACGGCGGCAGTCAGACATAGACAGGTGCCGCACAGGCCGTTGTGGGCTTCTCCATAGAAGGCATGGGGTGCCTCACATTTTGGTGTACTCAACGCAGTGCGTATTACGTTGCATGGGAAGGAATTTCGGGAATAACGGTTGTTCCCGAAAATGTGACACATCGCTCCCAAACGATGCTTTGCAATCGAATGTTCACAGCAGTTTGGCCCTAGCAGAAACCTGGTACACCCTTCTGTCACAAAAGAACCAGAGTATGATACAACTTGACATGAAGACAACTTGCATCCGTACGACTGCGGTTTGACATGACCGATGGTTTGAAAGGAGTTTCACATTTTTTTCGAAACACAAAATAGACTCAGTCTTCTTCCGCCGCGAAGAATATCAAAATTTACTATATAAATGGACAGGTCGTGACGAAATTCGGTGATGAATTATAGCTGATGGGAGCGTGAAGCGTGAAAAGATTGACAAAATGGTGTCAGGGAGTGCTGAAACATGATGCAACGGGAACTGTAGACCAAGGTCGACGTTTGCGTTAGAGTTCTTACGTCAGAATATAAAGTTTCCGCAGTTGTATGCACCAGACCATTAAAAATGAGTGTGGTCTCTGACTTGCTACAGGGAAAGAAGCCAACTCTGAAGCCTTCGAAGCAAAACAGGAAGGTGCTTGAAGCTGTCCTGCGAACCGTTCAGCTCAAGGCGGGTTAGACGTTACAGTTGACAACAGAGCGCACTAACGGTTTTTTCTGGCTGGGAGTTCACCCTCTTCATAGTCAGCCATAATCTGAAAGGCTGAATGTCGGCCTGAGGTCAGATGCGCTGAGGGGGGAGAGGGGCAAGTTTCCTCCACGTATGGTATGGGTCGTCGTCAGTTGCTGCAGCATCGCTGACCATGGTAATGACGAAGAGGTGTATGGACGGCCAAACAAACCTTATAGAGCGTACAGAATGCCGTACGAAGCACAACCTTGGCCAGCGCTACCCTAACGGCATACTCTTCTAATGTGATGTCATACCTGGATGCTGTAGGTATCCCGTATGCCAGGAAGAGTAATAGCCGAACGTGTCCAACTTTAGACAGATCGAGTCCATTCCAATCATTCTGAAACAGAGGGTGTACAAGGAAGGCTTGATAGCATCGCCCCATAACCAGCGGGGAAACAGAGGTCACAAGGAGCTGAGGGGGCCGACAGAAATGTGCGCGAAATGTTTCAGCATGGGCAGAGTGGATTTCAGGGCAGAAGTTCGGGTCGCAGAAGTTCCTCAGACAAAGGTTCGTCAGACTTCAGTTCGTCGGACAAAAGTTCGTCGTGCTGAAATTCGCCGTGTAAAAGTTCGTGTGGGGCAAAAGTTCGTGTAGGACAAAAGTTTGTCTCGCAAAAGTTCGTCGTGAAAAGGTTCGTCTAGCGCAAAAGTTCGTCGGGGCAAAAGTTCGTCGAAGACAAAAATTCGTCTAGGACAAAGATTCTTGCTGAAGGTTGTCAACGGCAAAAGTTCGTCTAGGGCAAAGGTTCGTGTGGGACAAAATCAAGTACAAAAGTTCGTACTCGGCAAAAGCTCGCATGGGGCAAAAGTTTGTCTAGGACCAAAGTCCATCATGCAGAAGTTTGGAACAAAAGTTCGTCAAGGACAAGTTTATCTCGCTAATGGAAAAGGTTCGCTCTGCAAAAGGTTCGTATGGAAAAGGTCCGTAGAAAAAAGGTTCTTAAGGGAAAAAGCTCGTAGGGAAAAAGGTTCGTAACCATTGATTCGTAAACTTAAGGATCGTATGGGAAAAGGAACAGAGTTAAAATAGTAACTCAACCTAACCTAACCTAACCTAACCTAACCTAACCTAGCCTAACCTTACCTTACCTTACCTTACCTTACCTTACCTTACCTTACCTAACCTAACCTAACCTAACCTAACCTAACCTAACCTAACTTACCCTAACCTAACCTAACCTAACCTAACCTTTTGCCTTAGACGAACTTTTGGTCCAGAGGAACTTCTGTCCTAAATGAATTTCTTCGAGACGAACTTTTTTCCTGGATGAACGCTTGTCCTAGACGTCCTATGTCCTGTCCCATGTTCTAAACGAACTTTTGTCCTCTTCGAACTTTCTCGAGACGAACTTTTGTCCTAGATGAACTTTTGTCCGACGAACTTTTGTCGTTACGAACTATTACCCGAGGAACTGTTGCCCTACGGATTTTAGTCCGACGAACTTATGCCCGAAAACCGTGGAGTGATGTCCGTGCTGTTGGCTGAGGAGGGGCGCAAGTCAGGATGTAAAGATATGACTGGAAAGAGCAGTCTGCAAAGTATGCGTCTGCCTATTTGCATGCCTTCAGCTTGACACGACGTTGAATGTGAAGAGTTTGGAATTTTCGTCACATTTTAAGGGACACCCGTGATGTCATTGCCCTATCTCAAAAAGCCTCTGACCTGTAGACGAAATTTGCCCGTGAAGAAAATGTTAGGTTCTTTGTTAAAGCCAGCTGAGTATGCCATGTAGGATGCTTTCAGTTTGGTGGCGGCAACTGGAGGAGGAAGTGGATGTTTTCTTAATTGTGTAGCGTTCGTTACTTACAGACCCGTTTTGCTATGCACGCCATGTGTTGTCATGCCTGGGGCCGATCAGAAACACAGGTGGGATGATGCCAAAGACTTCACTAAAACTGAGAAACTGTTGTACACGCTAGACCATGTCCTTGTGATGGACATGCTTGGCGAGCATACTTTTTCGTGTTGAAATGGTCTGCCTGCTGAAGTTCTGGCTGTGTATGAGTCTCTCCATTTTTCGGTGGTACCACATTTTGGTTTATAAGGACACCGGCTACATGAGCAATTTAAATACATGGGTAAGTTTCTTGAGACCCAGTCAGATTATGGAAGACTTTCAATGACCCGACGTTTTTTCAGTTTCGTAACGATATGTGGCCAGTAATCTGGTTCATTGTGTACAAGAGAGTTGTCTCAGTTTTGGGGGGCGTATTTGGCGTTGTTGCATTTACGTTTTTGTTCGGCCCAAGCATGGCAACACTTGACGTACATGGCGCAACGAGTCCATCTAAAGAATGAACACTACACAATTAAGAAAGCATTCAGTACCTTTTCCAACTGCGGCCATCAAACTGAAAGCGTCGAAGATGGCGTACTCGGCTGGCTTTAACAAAGAGCCCACCAAATTTCGCCAGACAGGTGCTGATTAGACAACTTTAGTAGCAACCTGCTGCTGTTCTGCGAAAACTTAGACGGAACACCGTTTCAATCGCCACTCGTCGTAGGCTGCAGAAGGTATCTTGGGCTGCGGGCACGCTGGCGCGGCGAATGTTTACAGTCTGCGGTGGACAGTTGGTCACCGGAGTCTCCAGCGTTTCTTACTCGAGGTTGCGGCCGCGTTGTCCTGGGGCCAAGCGCCGGGAGCGGACGGGTCATCACAGGCATGTCTTTTGCTGGCCGACCCCGTTTGCGGTGTTGGACTAGGACCGGAGGAAGTGGCGAGATTTATTCAGCTCTGGGGCCGGTAACGACGACGGGTCTTGACGACGACGGGCCAACAGCTTGAAGATATTAGGATGCGACGACTAAGTAAATGCATACGTATGCTAGATTGTTCCTGATCTTTTTGTCGACTTTCTTTTTTCTTCGGTTCACCCCCTCATACTGCCATGTGGTAAAAAAATTCCAGCATGAACTGTTATTGGAAGAGCGTTACGTTTAAAGGTCGTTACCAAAGGTTTTTTCCTTCAGGCCACTTGGGCTAAAAGTGGGCTTTTAGCTAATGTTCTGCGTGCTTTGCATGACAGACCACAAAATAAGGCACGTCGGGTTCTCACACATGTTTATCGATCGTGCGTTGATCTTTAGAATACATAGAAATCGGACTAAGTTATTACGGGGCAGATTTTCATGCAGCCATGACCTGCTGTGGTATTGGCCTATATCTTGTCTGTTCTCGCGTTGCGTCCGGTGCAAAACCTGTGGTAGATTGGTACATCAAAATGAAACATTTTTGGTAAATGTTATTTACCAGTTTCTTCCTCAGAACTTTCTAGAATGCTTGAGGCCAATTCATGACCTGTATTTGTGTGACTCATGTTGACCTTGGGTTATATGTTAAAAGGAATTACCGCAGGGAAATTCTGTCGAGTGCCACAATGTCATATTCGTGATGTTGGTTCTCAGGTCGTCATTAATAACATTAAGTTGCTCTGTAGCAAATTATTAGCATTATCACCAAGCCCCGTGTACATGTCAGGGGTAGAAACAGACATCACCGTGTCCAGTTCAGTTCAGAGAGTAAACAGAACAAAGGTGCTGGAACCGGCTCAGAAACACCTGCCAGTCATTGCTTGACCAGCTTACTCTTTTTGGGATTCGGAAAGGAGGCACGGTGACAGGGTTGGCAGGAGCCGGCTGATTTTGATTCCTGCCGCCGGTTGTAACCGATTAAAATCGACCGGCTAAAAATAGGGGTGGCAGAATATGCAAAAAGTAGGAGAAAGTATTTCATTGCAAATTTTATGCTTTTAAGGACAAGTGATGGCGTGATAACTATTTCTAATTACTGAAATGTGAAACGTGTGAAAAGCGTGACCACTGGTAGCTTAGTCAGGAAAGTTGTGAAATGCAAATAGTGGTAAACCAAAGACTGACGTATTTAGAAACAATGTGTTTAGATTTATTCGATGAACAACACCGTAGAAAAGGGTGTCGCGGGACCATATTTGCAGTGACGCGTCTGAATCTGGTTAAAAAGTAATGTGCATCAGAGCAACGATAAGAAATATTTTACACGCTTTTAACATTGTATTTAATTCTCATTCGGGTAGTGGATAAGCAACAGATTGCTCATAAATCAGCACAAAATACATACTGTTCCAAATCATTGTAATGAATGTAGTCTTGAATGCCATAGTGACATGGATAGCCATATCCGTAGTCAGTGAGGCAAGCATTGAAGACCGTTTTCACTAACCGAAGGAAGCACTGACGACCTTTTTCACAACACGGTTCCTTGCTAGTGATGGCTGGTTTTTGGAAGTTTGTGTGCTCTTACGTATTCAGTGTGTATATTACTTGATAGTTGTGCCCAGGCTTTTCCTCTTCCTATGCATAACATTTTCACTGACAGATTGTTAGCAGTTTTCAGAGAGTATGGCGCCTGCAGTAGGCGCATTCATTTTAAATGTGGCGAGTTTTGCATGAAATGCTCCACAAGTTTGAAGGTCTATGGCACAGTATTGAGTTAATTAGAAGTACAAGCAGAATGAAGAATACTCGTAATGCACTTCAGATATTTGGTGTGTGGAAATAGTTTCCTCCACTTCATGCCGGTTTTAACCGGTTTAACCGGCAGGTGGCAGAAAAGAATTTTGAACGGCTGAAATGTCAATCCTGCCCGGTGACCATTGACGGCCGGCAGGAGTTGGTGTTTTTGATCCCGGTTGACAGTGATCAGAATGTTATACTCAGCCATGAGTGCCACGCCTCTCTTCGCCAAGTCACTCACCACGTTCATTCCCCTCACAGTTCCTCGGCACTCCTGGAATGAAGACTCATCAGGCCGTTGGGAAGGGTCTTTTTCCAGCAGGGTGTGATCCAAGCCCAGGATCATGAAGAAGTCATTGAAGGGGCCACTTAAGAATGAGATGATGGGTATGGTTTTTAACGGTGCTGAGATCGACGACTGCACGTGTGAGGGGCACATGGCTTTCGCTGGTGTCTTCGTTCATGCTTTGCACCATCTCCCCTTGCCCTTCAACAGACACCACGTCACAAAAGAGTGCGAGGGAAACCAGTTATGACCGTAGTATCATATGATTCGCAAATTTTGCTTTGGCTCTGGCGGCTTTGGCGTTCTTGTCCTAGCTCTTTTATTAGCCTGAAAACGTGCACCGACGCGCGGTGCGGAGCAGGAACCAAGTCTGGAGGCAGACCTTCGCCACGAAGTAGCACATAGCTAGCAGGCCAGCTTCATCGCGTAAGGTCAGCTTGAACTGGTCTCTGACATCCAGACTTTTAGAGGGTTTGGCCATCCCGGCCACCCCGAGAGCGCGACGAAGCCGTCCCGCGGCACGCAGCGTGATTCCGCGACAAGGGACGCCACTGAGGAGACGATTTCCGTCTCTGACCGCTCGTGGTTGTTGTTGCGAGGTTCGAACTGCCTCGGTCGGTCCTTCGCGTACCTGATAACCTCATGGAACAACGAAGCTGCTGTTTGCGCACGTCGAGTGATAGAGAAGCACGAGTGTTCGGTGGAAGACCTCTTCCTTTTGAAACTTATTGAACGGCTCAATTTCAGGCACTCGTGAAAGATCCACGCTGGGTGAAAAAATTGCTTTCAGTGCCTCGGTGCTCAGCATATGATGTCGACAGGCCAGATGGAAAAAATCTAATCAAGATTACGTTCCAGCTGGGCGCATGCAGTAGGACGCAAGTTTCTCGCGATGTGTCACTACATCGTCATGGAACCTGGTCCACGGCTCCCGTGACACGTAGGGGAGGGAGAGGGCCTCCGTCGTCACCGCAGCAATGTTGTTATCTAGACACAAAGATGGAAGCCGCGTTGAAATCAATCTTAATAGAGACTGGCGTCTGAGATGACTAATAGCCTGGCGACGGGGATCTGCCGTGGTCCCCACTGCATTTATCCGTCGTTTTCACGCGGAAACCGTCATTCTATGTATCTTTTCTTCTAATGGCGTCAAGTTCGTATTTAGAAATCGTTCGTGAAAGAAGTTTTTGAGCCTTTTTTTACCACTGTTGGCGTGTTTTCCGAATATCGACAGTTTTGTTGCCCCGTTAGGCCGCATCTCAGTTTTCCAGTTTTTTAGAAAAATCTCGGGGAGCTAAATGTGAACTCCTTGTTGTGACCTCTAAGTGCTATTTAATTTTAACGAAACTTAACCTTAATTGTATTCCAATCTAATGGCGCGCTGGTGGGACGAACCGTGAAAATAATTCATGCTTGAATTTTTGTGCTCAATAAGGACCACTCTGTTGTATGCATGTGTGTATGCGTACGCCAGTGTTTTCTCTAACAGATAACCCCGGTGCTGGGATCTGAAAACGCGCTGTTGACGTTTCCGATTCCTAGACATGCCGGTACGAAGAGGCCAGTTACCCGTGGCATTGTAATCGTGACGAGTCGAAACATTTTCTCATCTGTATTGTTCGTGTGATGATGGAAACTGACATCTGTGTAATCGTTGAAGGCGGCTCAGTGGCCAGTTTTTACTTGTGTAATGTTGTGTACGTTACTCTGGAATGCTTTTGGAAACGGGGATGATAGTGAACGTACGGCACATGGTCTGTACACAAAAGAGGGAAACCTTTTTGCCCGATGGCAGCTGATTTCACTACGAAATTTACATGCGCTGTCTATATGACATTACATTACTTGCCTTGTAAATGCGCTGCGATGTGTGCAACATTCTTGGTCGCGTATTGCCACTGTCGTAGAAACATCGCGTGTTGTAACGGCCATGGCCAGTTGGTCGATCGATCATCGGGAGCAGTTTGCCCGCTCGAAGTCAGCAGGAGTCTCCGCCTTGCGGCTGGTGCACCCTCACGGAAGAGGCGGCCGCGGAACCCGTTCGGCGGCTCGCGGTGTCCGGCGGCGCGGAGATGAGGCCCGTCGCCGAGCGGGGCGCGTCGCCTTCCGCTGCCATCATCTGTTTATAGATCTGCAGCGGGACGGGCGAGCGCACAGACACGGCGCATTCCGCACCGGCCGGCGCCCATTGGCGCCCGGAGCCGGCGGCTTTCCGCGCTCGGATAAACAGCTGGCGGTCAGCGCCGGTCGGCCGAGGCCCCTGGTCGCTGCCGGTCTTTGCTGGACACGCGACAGTCACAGGTTGGAGGGTCTCCGGAGCCCGTCTGCGTTACGTTTTCGTAGCATGCGTCGTGCGGCGGCGGCGGCTCATTCCATGCGGCCAAACCCGTGCAGCTGCAAGAAATCGAGGGCTTCATAAAGCTTTGGTTTTTTTAAGAGCTGCTAATAGGTCTGTGAGGAAGCACATCTGTACAGTGACCGTGATTTTACTATTACGCGTCCGCCACTGGCCACTGCCGCCAACGGAACGACCATACTTTCAACCTGAAGACGGTCGTCCGGCTTGTTGTGTAAGGCTCCCGACCTTTTTTTCATGTTCATAGCTGGGCACGGGTCCGCAAAATGCCCGGTTGCCAAAATTATGTCGGCTCCTTGTTGGCTTAGTGGATGCTCACGCTGTTTTTCAGAACGGGAGTCTCACTAGAAATGAAGCAAGCAAGCAAGCATACGCAGTTGTCAGTGACGTTACGCCCTTTTCTAATGTAGCTGATTCGGACTTGATATGGCCCTTCAGAGGACAGGGTATGGCTGTAGTCGGTATCATTTTAAAGATGAACCACAGCAGATGATCCTGATGGCCAGCGGCAGCAACGTGCCAGTTCTGGCCTCGACACCACGAGGCATTTAAACGAGGCCTGGCGGTGGCGGGAACCTGCATCTGCGGCCCGCTTTGGCCTCTGACCGCCCCTGGCGGCCGCATTCGCCGGGCTTTCTCTGTTCATAAGGCGCACCCCCCTCACAAACGGCCGGGCCGAGTCATGTTATGAAATACGAAAACAAACAGAACTGGTGATTTGGCTTCGGACACGTGGCTAGAACTGCGCCGAAATTGCTTTCTGCGACAGTTTATAACGACCTAACTTGGCCCGCGAGGCTGTGGTCAGTGCCATATTAAAGAGGGAAAGTTTTACCTCTTCATTTAATTTTGAGCGGAATTTCTCTCGACCGCGACGCAGCGGACTGTAATCTGCCAGAATGTCAAGCCCGTGTTTTGTCCTAAGATCTGATTTAATAACATTGCTATGAAATTTGTCTTGAAATGAGAAGCGCGCGGATTTATGAGGAAATAAATCTTGATGGATATCAACTTGGCTTACTTTAAATGGCTCTCATAAAGCCCAAGACGTGGTCCCGTGAGGAGCATCAATGAAATGTTGGTCACAGTGGTCCGGCGAAAAAGCTATACTGCCGAGTTTTGATTTACGCCCGTTATATCAAGACAAATAAGAAACCCTTGTGAGATATTAAAACACGCGGCGAAAATTTATCGCCCCTTCGGCGCGAGATTAATGCGAAAACCGTCTGTCGCTGAAGTGCGTTCAGCAGGCTCGCAGCTGTTGGCCGCGGCCTCGGTCTCGCAGGCGGTAAAATGACGTCACTGGTCCTATTGACCATCAGCGTAATTCAGTGTAATCTTAACCGACGTGACAGTGCGCCTCAACTGCGAACTGCGTCGTGCAATTTAAGCTGGAGGGACATCCCCTGCAGCCTGGACAGAGTCAGGTGGAGATCAGTTCCTGACGATGACCGACTCACTAATGCTTATCTTCTAACGAGGACGCACTCCGGACTAGGGCCTTTGAGCTCTTGGAAAGTCAGTGAAACTACTGTGGCTAGTTCTTGTTAGTAAAACAAATCTTTCGCGACAGAAGGCCTCATTTCGCTGCCATGCCTTGATCATCTTCGATTCCATCAGGCCTGTTCGCCATCCTCCCAACATCTTCCCGCATTGCAGGCCGCGAGGGTCTGCATCGTGCCACTTCATCGGCGACCATGCAACACTGCGCGGACGTGCCTTTGTATCGTCACCCCGTGCATGCCGTGCGCCTCTGTCTGGTATGACGCGGCAGCGCATCTCCGCGCGTCAGAACGCTGCGCCGACCGGCCGGGGCGCGTGTTCGACCGGTTGGGCCCCCGGGCCCGGCCTGGACCGCGAGGGTCCCCGGGCGCGCCCGTGCCCGCCTGCGGCCGCCCGGCGCCGTGGCCGTGGCCGTGCGGCGCGACAGGGCCGGAATGCCCGGCCGCCGTCCCCTGCCGGCCGCGCCACATAATGACACAATGAGCCGGCCGGCAGTTAGGTGCCCTATAAATTGTTAGGTGTAATCACGGCCGGCGCGGAGAGCGGCCGCCGCCGCCGCCGAGCCGCCGCCGCGCTAATGCCGGCCAAAGCCGGGCCATTTGTGCGGGAAAAAATGCCGGCCGCCGCGGCCGGGCGCGGCCCGCTGGGCTGGCGGCCGGTCGGCGGCGGCCGCCGTGCGGGACGTCTCCGCGTGCGGAGCGTGCCACGCGCTAGTGCCAGCGAACGGGGAGCGGCCGGGGAGTGCGTGTGTGAGCCAACGGCGGCGATGCGCAGGAGCTGTCTGATGATAACATCACAACACTAGGCATGGTGAAGGCTTTTGGACGGTCAGCTGTCGTTCCTTTTTTATCGACATGCTGATGTGTGCGATTCATAATACGCCTCTGCTTCAGCTACGTTCATAGCCCCGTGGACCCGGGCTACCTCTGTGCGGGCACACAGGACCTCGGCTTGGCGGAGTCATGGAGATCTGAAAAATGATCGACGATGTTTACTGGTTTCAGAGTGTTTAATATCAGCTCTTGCGGGTTCCAGACATCCAAATGCGCTATGTAAGCTTGAACCGCGTTGGCATGTCTCCCCTGCTGTATGTGTACGAGTGAGGCCGAAGGCCGTTGAGTCTTACTTCAATGAGCAGAAGAAAATCACACTGGGCGGCCCGGCCCGACCATAACGCTTTCTGGACGCTTTCAACTTCGGAAGCACCGGGCACCGAATCGTGAAATTTTCTGCAGAAGATAGCTCGATTTCGTAAACTCGGCGCGTTTGCATACACATTGCTTTAGCTTGGAAGCTCTTTTCTTCCACATAACTATTCTGGAAGAAATGTTTTCGCTCTCGACACATTTTTACATGGATATTTTGAACCGCTCGGTAGTGGCGGCGAGCAATATCATGGGCACTAGTGATGTTTAAGGTTTCATACTTGCAACTTGGATACAAAATACTGGATGACGTCCACAAATATATCTGTGCACTACGAAATGCATGAGATGGAATTCGTGGCAACAGCAGTAGCGAAGCAGTTCTCTGTCGTCATGCGGCTCACAAGGCGTCTTACTGGTTTATATCAATTATATAACGGTTTGTTGCCAATAGACGCCATGGAAATTATGTTGGTGTCTGATCGTCAAGGCTGTGTAGGACGTAAGATGATAATGATTGGACTTTTCATGTCGCCAGTATAAGTGTGGCCTGGAAGTTTTAGGGTGTGGGTTTTGCCGAGACCAGGTTCCGTAAAAGCAGTTTGTGCTGGCCTTGAACATTGAGCATTGCTCGATTCATAACATTGCGCGAGGTGCTTCAGCACGGGCGAAATTATTTCCGTGCTATTGGCCATGGTGGGGTGGAAGCTAAGATGTAGGACGATTACTGGAAAGAGCAGATTCCATAGTACGTATGGGTGAAATTTCATACCTGTATCTTCATTTAATACTGAATGAGAATTGTTCTGACTTTGTGAGGAATTTTGGGGAGCACCCGCTAGGTTGTCTTGGCTTGTCGATCATGGCATTCTTGATAAGTCTCGCAGAATCCAGCAAAAATGTTAAAAATATGGCAATGGTGTGTGCAACGTTCAACGAGGACAATGTTACTGTAACCACACGTATGAGAGAGCACTTAACGTGCAACGAAAATCATCGCGTGAACTGTCTTGTCGATTCCGAAATGGACGTCATCGTTTCGGCATCCGTTTTGTTTTGTTTTGCTTTGCTTTGCTTTGCTTTGCTTAAAAAGAGAAATGTTTTTTAGTTAGGATTCATTTCAGATGTTCAAAGTCGTGCTTCTTTTCATAAACCCAAGGTACCCAGCCACACTGCTTAGTCCAACACTGACAACTTAATGCTCTGGGGATCAGTCGGGAACAGTTAAATTCCACGTGCAAGTCTATCCCAAAGGCGCTGCTTAAGGATCCAGTGAACTCGAAACGAATAGGCGCGCTGCCAACAGACGTGTGCGGAGGCCCACGGCGAGGCTGCACGAAGGCTCTGGAGCCAGTTGACGAGCCGGCCAGCTGGGCTGGGGGCCGGCCGGGCGACGGGCGGTCAGAGGGGCGGCCGGCCATCGATTGGGGACCGTCCATGACTGGCGCCTATAAGGAGGGCGCCCGCCCCGGCCTCGGCCATTAGGTCACCTGGCCGGACCGCGACCCGGCCGGCGTTCGCGCCTGCCTCGGAAGCCAAGAGCCAGCCAGCTCTCGCACCGGCTGCGGCAACTACCGACGCTGACGGGGCCCGTTCACGTGCAGGACCCGGCTGCCAGCTCACCCGTGTCTCGCGTAGGCCTGCTGCAGCTGGGGGCGCAGGAGCTTGGTTTGGCGGGCCCATGAAAGCCCTCGTTGCGAATTTGATGCTTGATGCGAGGCAAGCTCTAGGAGTGTCCGGCCTCGCAAGGCCGTCAGGGATCCTGTCAGACCGGTATCATGGCTCGAATGATCATTTCCACACGGCCAGGGAGCTGTGCAAGGTTCCTCGTTGGCGAAGGAGACCGCATCGTTGTGCGCCGACCGCCGGCTGCCGGTGAGACGGCCCGCGCTTCGGATGAACTGTCACGCGCTCGCAAGATCGTGCCGACGGCGTGCTGGTGCAGCGGCAGCACCAGAAGCGCCGCCCCGCCCGTGTCCGGAGCCGGAAGGACCGAGCGGGCGGCGGCGGCGGCCAGCTGGACCGTGGGTGGTCGGCGGCGGCGTGCCGCAGCCCACCGGGCGTCCGTCTGCGGTGCCGCCGTCAAACATGTGCTGCCGCCCCCGCCGACGTGGTAACGGGCTGTGGGCTTTTTACATCGGCGGCTTCAGGCAGTTGGAGCGTAAATACGTGAGAAAAATGGTATAAAGTCAATCAATTATTGACAAGTACCGACGTTAAAACGTGGTCTTGCTGGTTTGAGTGTCGATTTGTGTTTTGGGTATCGTCGTAAATTTTGTGACAACGTGTAGTTCTTAATCAGGAAGCGAAAAATGGATAGACCGCTGCAGTGTTGCGTCCTGGGACCTACACAACACTTCTGATTTACGAATTACTCTGGTGTTCCCTTTGTCTCTCATGCTGGCCTGGTATTGTTCCCTTCGTTTACTCTAGCCGTTTCTGTATGATAGCCGGATTTGTCTGTATTCCGTACGCTGGTCGTTATGCGATATCTACTGCTCTTTGCAGACAGACGTCTTGTGACGATATCGCGTTGCTTTGTCTCTTTTCTGTGACATACAAGGTTGTGAAGCTGGTGTTTAACGAGGATGCAGAACAGTCTGTAGTTTGGGGGAGCGAAAATGGATATAAGTTGAAGATGCATGACAATGAGGCCTGGCAGCACAGGGATGCTCATCAGTCATCTGTGACTGAAAACCATCTGCGAACTTTGTTTGCGTCCACCACTGCAGCACGGAAGAACCGGCAACGGTGACCCATGCATCATTGCCCCGTTGCTGTAGCGTCGTCCTCGAATTTTTGAGTTTCGTCATTCCACGGCACTGATACAGGTCGTCACGGTTCCGTATAAAACCACAGCATAAAGTCACCAGCATTAACGGACACTCGGCGCTGGACTGGCCAGCGAACCTCCTGCTCCACTCAGCGGGTAGAAGTTGCCCATGGATGTGCGCCAGAGACCCTGGGACCCGTTGATTTTTTCCGACGTCAGACGGAATCACGTCAGACGGACGTCAGACGTGGATCATCTGAATCGGGAAGGTTTGGCAGGACTGACTGGAACAACACATTACTATAACTGCATGGATTACTTTGGTTTTAAGACATGGTCGCGTAGTACAACGTAGAATGCATCAGTTCCTACCGTTGACCTTCGACCGTGCAAGAAGCGTGACGCAAATGTGGGCTGTTTCCTATGTTCTCTTTTTGCGCGACTTTATTATTTGTATGCTAGGTTTTGTGTACCACGCAAGAAACGTGACGAAGTTGTGGACTGTTTCCCGTGTTTTCTTGTGGCGCAATTTCATTTCCATTTGTGTGTTAGGCTTTCTTAACGTTTGACAATGAAAAGTAAATTTTGCAGAACTATTTACATGATTTGTGTTAAACCTTGGCCATGCATGTCGTACTTTGAAGGAATTTGGGAAAGAATTGGTGAAAACGCACATATGTCACAACAGCATGTATTTGCTACCCAGTTGAAGACGATCACATTTTGATCATGCGACAGTCGTCAACTTTGCGGACTGTGGCGGTTGCACTGCGTACGGACACAAAACTACATATTGCAGTTAACCTAGACATTTTACAACGATGAAAAAATCCCGCGTTCCACGTTCTTCATTTTGCATCTGAGAGTCCTCGCGAAACAAGACCGTGACGTTTCATGTCGTGGTAACTTGCCAAATGACTTAACATTGCATTTGTCGAGATGTCCGTTGCGGGGAATATACAAACAACCGATTCATGCTAATCTGGAGCATAGTTGCTGGCCTTGTAGAGTTGCAGATGCCCCGAACGTTGCACCGTAAATCATGAGGTTGAACATACTTGTGTATTGGATGCATGCCCTGTTCTGGAACTATTGCCCGTCATTGTGAGCCAGTCCCGATAACGGTGGTTCGGTGCGGCTGTGGGACATTGAAGGCTGGTGCTGCTGTCGGGACGGCCGCCGCCGCCAGCCCGTCTCCGCGCCGGCCAGTGCCCTACCCCCGCCCCGTCCCCCCGCCCCTCCCCCTCCAGCCGGGGCCCGGCCGACAGCGGACGGCCAGGCAAACACCCATCATCGGAGTGATGACGGGCGGATCTGGGCAGCGGGCGCGCCGCGCCGCGAACCCTTCAATAAACAGGCCGCCACGGCCGGCCAGTCTGCAGCGGCGGCCGCCGCCGGCCCAGCGTCGCCCGCGACAGGCGGCCGCCCGCCCGCCCGCCCGCCCGCCCGCCGACGCGCTGCGGCGGCGTCTCCGATCAGAGGGGCGGCCGGTGATGACGGCTCGCCTCCCGGCCGCAGACATTGCGGCGGCATTAGAAAGGCCTGGGTCCGAAGTGGATGGGTCTGGGTTCGATGGCAGCTGAGCTAGAAAAGCGCGGAATTCCCGTCTGCAATTAGGCGTCGTTTACACACGAACACTGGACCGACCAGGAACGTACACATGACTTCGCGCTAGACGTGTAACAGATTTTGTCCTTAATGAAGAGGGTGGCTGATGACACTGGATAATGCTAATGTGGCGTCCGATACTTTGCTACGCCAGACTGCCAATTTTTCTTTTAACCCAATGAAAACAAAGCCGGAGTTTTTTTGCGCTAAAGCTGTGTTCCATCATGTTTGACAGCGGCGATCGAAATGCAGACAGAAGAGGAGTTTGATAATTTTGGGATTACGTACAAGTGTGTTTTTCCTCCTGGAGCCACATGCCCTTGTGTCGCACACCCGCGGGACGTGTATAACCTGCAGGCAGGAGCGGCAGAGCAGGGTGAGATTAGCCGGACCGGACCGCCGTGTGCGTCCCCAGCGCAGTCGTCTCGCTCGGCGCGGCCGCTGCCCAGGCTGCGGACGCTGCGGTGGAGCCGTGCCCGCGGCCTCCCTCGGTGACGGGCGGCGTGCCGTGTTTCGGGCGCCCGGTCCGGACGGGCCGCCGCCGACGGGGGAGGGGAGCCGTCACCAGGAAGTACCTAATTGCCACTACGGCGGCCGATTGTATTTGATTATACATTCAGTGTGAATGTGGGTAGCCAAGCCAGCCAAATGGCCGGGGTGTGCGTACATGTGCGGCGTGGCGCGGCCGGCAGCTGGGCGCGGCACTGCCGCTGGCCCGTCGCCGCCGGCGCGCCGTTCTGACCGGGCGGCTGACCGTTCTGTCCGGACCGGTGACCGTTTTCACCGTGGTCACGCTGGCGTCCTGTACCGTCACGGCCACCCCTGCCGCCGCTGGACCGCTGAGATGACCCGGTGGTGCGTGTCGCGCGCACCGTGTTGGCAAAGAAAATGGCTGCCGAGGGGAGGGTATTGCGGATGCCAACCCCGCACACTTTTGAAACTGTGTGCCGGTGTATGAATTAGGTCATCGTTTAACAGATATTTCAAGTTGTTCTACACTTCCATTTTCTCTGACCGTCATAAGTTGCACCTCATTCACTATGGCTGCATTTTAACAAGGACTGTTACTGCCAACGTCAGCTCGGGAAACGACCCCTTTACCCACCTGTTTTGTGCTGGCGGCTATGCACCACAGTCTGAACCGAGGTGAGCATTCGCTTCCACAAACGCGCTTGACAGCGAAGTTTTATCTGAATGCCTCCCTCTCTTTATATTTGTTGTCGGTTATGACAGTGCCGCAATGGCTAGACATCGCAAGAAATGCGGGTGCCCATAATGGAGTCTGGAAGCCACTTGTGACTCAATTAAACACATTCCTGTAATCTTTTGTTGCATTATGCTCCGCGGCAAATCCGCTACGCATTATAATGCATTTATTTACCATGGAACTCACGTTCTTTATTGTATGCAACAAACAGATGCGGAGTATTTTTAAATGTGAGTGGTTACGTTTCGGTGCCTTCAGCTGCGTTGAATTGCCAGTCTCCAGAAAAGGGGAAATAAAATAGATGCTCTTTAGAAAAGTGTGTTAAATAGCATTGAACCAGGCAAACGTCTGGCTTTGACTAAACCGTCATTTCCGTTTATCGGCTGGATTTCTTGTTCATTTCACAGATACATGGCAGGCCAGAAAGTACGTTTTGTCGACTTGATACAATACAGAACAACGCTGGCATAAGTCAAGTATTATTAGAACATGGTTATTTTACCACTGACTTTCTTTTCATTGCCCCCGTTTAGTTCGCGGTTTGCCTCCACAGTTTTCGTGCTAATTCAGCTTCTGTCATTCTTTTAGCCTCAGCAAATTTCGGTGGCAGTCGGCTGCTCATCTTATGCAATTCGCCTCACAAATTTGAATATTGATCCGGCTGATAGTTAGGAGTTTGTTCTCATCCCTCGTAACGACCTGCGGGCATAGGATTAGATTAGAACCTGTGATTTATGTTTCGTACAATTCTGGCTTTCTGAGATGTTTTGCCTGCCAAAATTTAGATTAAAAGCGTAATGTTTATGCTCCTCAGATTACCAAAAACCTGCTTCCTAACGAGAAAAAATTAGGGAAAGATTTGCCTGCTAACATCACTGAAGTTTTAATAGCTGAAACCCTAATCGGGTAACATTGCGTGTGAGGAACACCCGCAGACGTTGCACTACATTTCATTCTTTCATGCATCTAGGGCATGAAGCCAGTTCCCAACACGACGTGACAACGTAAAGTGGAAAATAACTTGCGAACCAATGGCGTTTGAAGATGGCTGACCCATGATACAGGAAAAGAATGGTATCGTCGCGTAATGTTGAAATATTTACGGTAAACTGGCTGTAATGCTTCAGTTCTCTTAAGACACTCGGTGCACCCCGCGGTCTGGTGGTGCCGGGTGTCGGCAGCACGGTGGCGTCGGAGCGGCCGATTTCTCGTCGATGGGTCTTGCTACACGTGCTCTCGTGCTACACGTGCTCTCACAGGACGGGTCACGGACTGCATACACCCCGGAGACGGCTGCAAACACGTGCCCAGAGTGGGGGAACTGGCGGTCATTCTGTACTTGTGTTTAATTTTTAACATAACTTCATGGTGTCGCGGTTCGAAAAATGCCATAAAATCTGATGGCGTCCCTATTCCTTTCATCCCTACTCCATGACGATGGAAATCGTCGTGGAGGTCGACTATTCAGCGGATGGCAGAGACGTTCAGGGCCGTTGCCGTGGATGTTCGAGCTTCCGAGGACGGTCTCTGGTAAATGCGTGACAGGCATGTAGATTGTGAAACCGGAATTCGTTGCACGAGAAAACCATGGAACCAGTAAGAAATGCTTTGGGATATGACTGCGAAGAACTCTGCGATGTTCGGTGTAATGATATGCAGGGCGCATGTAAAACGCCAAGTGGGACATCAGAAAAGACGAAGTGGATTTTTCGTACTCGTCCAAACTGCTTTTCAGTACCGCAATAGCCAATACATCCGCACGCATGTATTGGCCAATATGTATTTGAAGAGAGATTCACGCTTTTTATGTGTTACTTGTATCAAAGCAGCCCTGACGTTCTTGAGGTACCAAATCTCGACCCAGGGCTACAGAACTGTTATCCAGTGGATTTCCTATCATTCATTGACCAAGGTTAAGTGCTGTTGACAGCACATCAAATGCCATAAATGGGAATATGGTGCCGGGATGGCAGTAACCTATCTCTCAGTATCTGTTTAGTATCAGAATGCCTCTTGTGAGCGTGAGGGGTCGAGCCGACCTACCGTCCTACAGCGGCAGGAAGCTGGGCGAGAGACGCTCGCCGCCAGAGACGAGAGAAGCTGCCACGCTCCGCGTCTGCAGCGTGGCGTGGAGGTGCTCTTGGCGGTCGGGGGAGCGCCGCTCACCTTGGACTCCGGGGTGAAGGCGGCGACAGTGGCCGCTGTCGCCGTGCTCCCGGGAGGCGGCTGGCGTCTGAGCCAGGCGCCGGGAGCGGCGGTCGGGCCGATAGGGCCGAGGGCGGCTGGTCCCCGACCGAGACCGCCGGTATCGGCCGCCGCCCGGCCCGGCAGCGCCCCCGGCTGGTGGCTGTACCGGCCGTCACCTGGGGGATGTTCAGCTGCCGGCTGTTGCGGTGGTCAGATTGGGATTGTTCTTCAGCTGCCGGCAGAGGCGGCCGTCAACTGAGGGACGTTCAGTTGCTGGCTGATGCGGTGTTCAGGTTGGGGGTGTTCTGCAGCTGCCGGCAGAGGCGGCCATCAGCTGGGGGAAGTTCAGCTGCTGGCTGATGCGGTGGTCGGCGGGAGAGAGGCGTGAAGTCGCGGCCGCCGCCGGCCGGCTCCGGGCACCGCGTGGGCGCTGCCCCACCTCGCCTCCTGGACGTGTCATTTCACTCCATTTACAAATGCGACCCGCTAATGAAGTGTACTTCGACGAATTATTCCGTTTGAAACTTGGCCGGCTGGTTGCGCGGCGGGCGATTTAGGAGGGCAGCGAGCCTGCCGAGCCGGAGCCAACCGGAACAGTTGGCACCATTTCGGAATTCTAATGTTTGAAACTGGCGCTGAAGTTTGGATAAGTGGAGTGTTTAATAAGTGGGGCTGATGCAAACGCAGATTGGAATATACCCAGGCTCAGTCGGCAAATACCGGGCTAGCAGGAAGCCTGACGCGAATCAGCCTTGGCAAGTCGCGTCGGGACGGTGCGCCGTGCAGGGCTGCTCTATCCCGGAAACGTCCCCGGCATTTCTGGGTGGCCGTAGTGTGTCGAGGTCGTCCATGGCTCCGCGGCATCTCCCGGGCTTTTGTGGCGTACCCCGGCCGTCCGGATGTATCGCAGCGTTTCTGTTCCGTCCGCGCTGGCTCTCGGCCGTCTCCGGTGAAACGTTGGTGGTTCTGTTCCGTCCCTGCGCTCTGGATGTCCCTGGTCTTTCTCGGTTGTTCCTCGTGTGTCAGTGTCGCATCCTGGGGCCCCCTGCTCTATGCCTGGTGTTTCTCGACCGCGGCTGATGTCTGTCGGCTGTCCCTGGTGTATCTCTGGTGTTTCTCAGCTGTGGGTGGTGTCTGTCGGCTGTCCCTGGTGTATCTGTGGTGTTTCTCGGCCGCGGCTGATGTCTGTCGGCTGTCCCTGGTGTATCTCTGGTGTTTCTCATCTGTGGGTGGTGTCTGTGGGCTGTCCCTGGTGTATCTGTGGTGTTTCTCGGCCGCGGCTGGTGTCTGTCGGCTGTCCCTGGTATACGTATGGTGTTTCTCGGCTGCGGCTGGTGTCCGTCGGCTGTCCCTGATGCACCTGTAGTGTTTCTCGGCTGCGGCTGGTGTCCGTCAGCTGTCCCTGGTGTATCTGTGGTGCGTCCCGGCTGGGGCTGGTGTCTCGGCTGTCCCTGGTGACTATCGGGTGTTTCGCGGCCGCGGCTTGTGTGGGGAGGCCGCCGGCCGCTGGGCGCCGTCCCCGATCACCCAGCGCCGCTCGGGTCCCGGCGCCACCGTCGCCGCCATCGCCAGTGGTCATCTTCGGCCGGCGAAGTCCACCGGCGCGTTATGCATTCTAAGAGTGCGTTAAAGGGCCCGGCCTAATGCCGCGCTATGGGCTGCGGTTATTCACTGCATTTAAACTGCGTGTTAGTGGAGAGTTTACGGCGCCGGCCGAGCGCCGACGAGCGGCGGGCGGACGTGAGTCGCCTGGCCACTGTCGGTTATTGCCGGCCGCCGGAGACCACCGCGGCCGGCCGGCCGCGCCCTATTAAACGCTCTAGTTTATTTGCCGCCGGTGGAATACCGGGCGGCGAGCGCGGGCGGCCGGCTGTTGGCCGGGCAGGTGCCGCGGAGGAAGGCGCCCGCGCGCCGTGCCCACCGAGGGCGGCGGAGATCGGGTCTTAATGCGGGCTCGCGGGCCGGCCGTTTTTCCGTGTCGTGTGACTGCAGGCGCGGCCTTTGTCGGCCACCGGGGCGGACTGCGGGCTGCGGGCCGCGTCCGGGGCGGCTGCCGGCCGGCTGTGCGGCCGCTGACGGGGGACATCCACGCAGCGGCAGCGGTCGGGTCCTCCGACATCCGGCGGGGCCGGACGTGACGGCCGCCGGCCGACACGCCGCCCGCCGGCCCTGCTAGTCACTGCCGCTCCGCCGGGCGGCAGGCCGCCCGCCGTGGCCGGTTTTTCGGCCGACCAGGGAGAGGATGACGAGCAGTTTTGGCGGAAATGTTGTCCGGAGGCCCCGCTGTTCGCTGCAGTGCATTCGGCCTGGTGGTGCATTGTTTCGTGGACGCCATTTCAATAACGAAGCAACGGTTTGGAAGTTGAAGATGTCATTGTCGGGCTTAGGGCCCTTGAATATGTGAACTTTGCGGAAACAACCGACCGTGAACAGCTATAGTGAACTGGTAAGAATGCTTCCCCATTCTTTGTTTGTGGTTACCCCCCTCCTCTCCCACCCCGAGCAGTGATGTGAACGATGAGAACTGCACCAGTGGAATGTGCATTACCATCGATTTGTTTTGTGCATACTCAGTGGATGTGAGACGCCGGGTTTTTTTACCGAAAAACACGCTGACCCAGCGTTTGACCAAGAACGTAGTTTTGCTCGCACGGACGCCGTGGCACCGGACTCAGCTTTACCGGTAGACCAGTTTCATGCGAGGGTTCGCGATGTTCTGACGGCCACCTCTCCCTCCCTTAAGTCGCTGCCAGCGCACGCTTTACCCCTTTATTAGTTCATAGAGGGGTCCCACCGCCGGTTACAGGCTCCCCCAGCGCAGCCCCGAACCAGCGGGAAGTAGCGGGAACAGGCGTCGTGTAATACCTGTCGGTGGTGGCGAGCCGGTGACGTGTTGTATGCCCATACGGCCAGGGGAGATAAATGAGGGGAATCGGAACCCGGTCAGGCCGTCAGCGGTGTGTCTGGCGCCTCTGTGTGGGGCATCCGCCGCTGTGTCTGGCGCCGTCGTGTCTGGAGCCGCAGTCTGGTGCGGCTGTGTCTGATGCCGTAGTGTCTGGTGCTTCTAACTGATGCCGCTGTCTGGCGACACTTTCTGGTGTGGCTGTAGGGCGGCCGCCGCTGTGACGGCGGCCGCTGTGTGTGGCGCCGCTGTCTGACCAGCGGTGGCGCGCCGCGGCCCGTTGGTGGCCGCCGGCCGCCGTGCCGGAGACAGGGCCGGCGGAGAGCAGGTCCGTTTGACGCCGTGACCTCTCGCGGGACGGCCGCCGGGGGCGTCCGGCCTCCACTCGCCTGGCCATTATTTTCCGTTTTGTCCGTCTTCGGACCATCATCTTCGTCACCGTCTCCAATCGCGTTCGTTTTTGTAGTAATGCGTGTTATCATTGTTGGAGCCGGGGCCCCAGGGACGTGGTACACCAGCGCCGTCTCGGCCAGGACGGGCAGTGTGTTGTCCGCCGGCAGAACACACTCGGACATTTCTCTTTTACGGCAGGACACGCCAGTCTGTGTCTTACGTCAGGACACGCTATACTTTTACTGCAGAACGCGCTAGCCGTGCCTTACAGTTGGACACGCCAGAGTCTTTGTCTTACGGCAGGATACGCCACAGTGTCTTAACGCAGGACACGCCAGATTGTGTATTACGGCAGAACACGCCAAACTGTGTCTTACGACAGAACACACCGGACTTTGTGTGTATTACGGCAGGACACGCCAGTCTTCGTCCTACGTCCGGACCCGCTAGACTTTGTCTTACGGCAGAACACGCCAAACTGTGCCCTGCGTCTGGACACATTTGGCATTTGTCTGTGCCACGGCAGGACACGCCAGGCTGTCTCACGACAGAACGCCCCGGGCACTGTCCTGTGTTGCGGCCGACGACTGCCGGACAGTGGCTGCTCCGGCCACGTGGGCGACGGGAGCGAGATCGATGGGAATGCTGCCCCGTCGTAAAGCCGTGCCTCAAACGGCGGGTCTCCGTCGGACGTGCGTCCGGGTGGACGCGTTCCTGCGGCCGGGAGGCCGGCTGCGGCGTGGTCGCGCCTGTTTTGAGTTATTTATGGGCGCCGCGACTCGGGCGCCAGGTGCGACCATTGAGAGTCGTCATGGTTTTGGGGAGGTTTATGCGTTTCTCTGCGGGCTGTTCTTGTGGACGGCGCCGCGCCGCGGCCGGAAGGCTGTTCCGATCACAGAGGAGCGCGGCATCGCCAGCAAACGACGAAAAGACCCGACCCGCCTTGTAGGTTTGATTCGCAGGATTTGCCGAGTCATGGTCATTTGAAACTTTCTCGGCCATTAATCACAAGCAAGTAATGGTCTGACCTTGGGCGCCTTTCGACCTGCCCAGTCCACTTCCGTGCGCCCAGCAATGGTTACGGCCTCCAAATGGCGTCTTTGTCACGTTCACCCTCGCAGCTGGCCGGGGCCGGTCTTTCAGGCGGCGTTCCGTGCGTCCCCATTTCTCTCTCCGGTTGAGATGAACGTCTTCCGGTGGGTTCTCTTACCTGGGGGCTGGCAGCGGGCCAGGGTGTTATGGTGATTCACCCAGTTTATCACGTGAAATGGGGTGATGTTAGGGGGCGGCTCCGGCCGTTCAGTTTTCGGCCGAAACAGTTTTAAACCCTTGCGCATGTCTGTTACATGATATTTTGTTTTAAAAACTTCGGGCTCATCACAAGGTTAGGAATATTCCTTTTGATTACGCCATTGCTCTAGGATCGACTCAAATCGTATCGGCTGATTTTTAGTTTGAAAGACGCGCCTGGCTGTGCCACTGGATGACACGGGGGCCAGCGAGGCGGAATGGAAGTGGGCCGCGGATGATACGACGGGCGAGCCTGTGCCCTACTCCTGGACAGCTGAGGGAGATGCCGATAGTTCCTCATGTTGGACGACCTGCTGTGGCCGGCTGCTCCGCCCACACTCCGGCTGAGGAGCATCCGGACGTCAAGGGCCGGCCCCAGGTGTTTCTGGTCCCGAGGTAGCGGCCAGACACGCTCCTGGTCCCGGGTGAGCGGGTAGACACGCTCCTGGTGCCGGGTGAGCGGCCAGACACGCTCCTGGTCCCGGGTGAGCAGCCAGACACGCTCCTGGTCCCGGGTGAGTGTGGCGAGACGCCGGGCGACGCCGGCAGCCTCCCGCGGCCAGGCGGCGCCCGTTTCCGGCCGGCCCAGATGCCGCCGTGACGCGCAAAAAGCGCCGGCCGTGGCGACACTTAAGTGCCGGTTCTGGCGGGGCGCTAATGCCGCTGCGGCCGGCCGGGCCGCGCGGCGCGGCGTCGGACATCGGCCGCGCCACGGACGAGGGCTCTCTGCCCGCGGCAACGTGTTCATTGCTCTGGCTGGCAAATATTGCCTTTTGAATGATCGGGTTTGGATGCGGTTAGGCTGCGATTTGCTTTGAAATGACGCGAAGCGATCGAAGCGAAGCTGCGGTCCTTCTTTTGCCTGCTCGTGTACTCGCCGGATTCCTGGCGCTCCTGTCAGGTGCGACGTCTCGTGTTATTTGGAACGCCACAGGCTGATTCATGCACTCGGTGAGGGGAGTGAGTCATGCGCTTTGCCTTCTCATCGACTCGTTCATTCAGCTGCAATCGATTCCTGGATGTGCGGAGCATGGCGCCAGGCGCCATCCACAATATCTGGGACTCCAAGATCCCACCCGGCGCCGGCATAGACTGTCGCGGCTGTGCTGTCGTTGGCAGGAAGGGTCGTGTCGTGCATGGTGCATACTGGAGTACGGTGGTGTTGTCACCATTCGTTATGTATCCGAGTTGACACGGGTTCTCGTGTTTCCACACTGTTCGTCACTGCTATGAGTCAACGTTCAAAACGTGCTGGCCTCCCCTGGCGCCGTGTTCGACCGAGATGGACAAATTAGAAAGCTGGACTCAGGTTCGGTTTGGACTGCATACAGGTATATTACTGCTTTGTCAAGTGGCTCGCTATCGTTTCGTATAAAGCTCATCAAATTGAATCTTTGCGTGTTCCGTACCGAACGACATTGTGACTCCGGGCGTTTATCGTGATACGGAGTCGGTCATTTCCCTACGAATGAGGTCATTTTGGAATTATTGATCTTTGTGTATCCACCACGCATAACGCTTCAGCAGCAGCTGAAGCTTTATAACGCGTCCTTTCTATGGTGCGCTATGACGAGAAGTTTTGCAGTGATGACGTTTGATTGTTACCCGAACTTTCGATGGATGCGGAACATGGCGTGTTTTTGTCACGAAGAACCGTTCGGCGCGCTGTCTAGCTGGAGCATGGCGGAATGCGGAAATGGGCATCGTGATAGGGCACGGCATTGCCATCAGCTTGCCCGGCGAGTGATCTTGAGCGCGATTATGACAAAGAAATGAACTACACCACCTTGGCAGCAGCCAAGCCTGAGAAATGTCACCGTCACAGATGGAGGAAAATGCGTCGTGTCCAATGCGACTCGGCGAGCCGTTCGCGCGTCGCCGACCGAACTCTGAAGTGCGGGGCGAGGCTTCTGGATGCAGTGTACTGGCCGCTCGGCGGCATAACGATGAGCTGCCATGGCGCGGTGAACCGGGCGGCGAGCCCGGGGCCGAGTCGGCGCTGGGCGGTCGGCGTCGTCTCGGCTCCGTCGCGGCGGCGTGGCCAGCGAGACGGACGTCCGCAGATGAGCTGTCGCGAATTTAGGACCCGTCGTTAATGCAATGTCGGCGGTCGACCCGGAAAGCCGGAATGCCGCCGCGAATGGCGGCCAATTGCGGTATACGAGTTGATTATCTGTTCTCAGAATACGTCAGAATCTGATGCGGTTGTGTCGGAATTTGAGACGAACTCGGACGTCATGGTAGCACGACCCCGGTGCAAGGGTTTGCTCTGTGATCTATCAAGTCCTCTTAGCACGAAGAATGATGTATTCACAACACAGTCTCTGGATGCTGTACACTAAGCGGTGGCCCTGTTACGTGTGAAGTACAGCTGAATAACGACAATGCACACGGTTATGGTGATAACAACCTGGAGCAAATAAAGACACGCTCAGGCCCATCGGCGTGTTGTGGTAACTGCGTACAGCACGAGGCCTTGGTAGGTGCCGTAGAGCTACTGTGTTTTGCCTTGGGATCTCGACAGTCTTAGCTGGAATTCCCCATCCTTGGGAGGAGAATGGACGACGGGTGAATAAGTGTGGTATCCGCACTGCTAATGAGGGGCTCTTCCCGCCGCACACTCCGCGGTGAGGATGCTCATGTGGATGTACGGTGCAGAACAACACAGTGCAGTGCTCGGCCGACGTCGTCCTGACCCAGTTGCCGTCGGCCGGCAGGTATGTGCGGGGTCCGATGCTGTTGGAGATGATGTCGCCGGGCTACTCGGAGCTCCACGACGGCTCTGCCCCGCTGACGGCGGCCGGCCAGCCGGGCGGTCACGACCACCAGCAGGGCGGCTACCAGAACCAGGCCCAGTTCGAGGCCGACAAGCGGGCCGTCTACGAGTGAGTGACGCCGCCCCCGCCCCCGCCCACGGGCCGGACGGCCGTCTGGCGGGGCGCCGGCCTCGGGGAGTGGATTCGGGCATTTTTTGTTTATTTATTTTTCTTATTTGTCGGGTGCTGCAATACGCAGTTGTGTTCCACAGGCATGTGATGGATGCTTATGGCGACGGACAGATGATCGGGGCTGCCATTTTTCGGCCACACTTTGGTGCAGTCTGTAGAATTCCGTGTTCATAATATCACTACAACCATTCCTCAGTTCTGAGCGCGTTTTTCGAAGCGTCGACAGCAGTGCACTATCGCTCGGCGACAGCTGTGGCGTCGTCTCGGGTAGTGTGAGCCGGTCGTGTAAGCGGGGCGAGCGGCTGGCCGTGCCGGTGACGGCCAGCGTGCGCGCGCCGGCAGGCACCCGCTGTTCCCGCTGCTGGCGCTGTTGCTGGAGAAGTGCGAGCTGGCCACGCAGACGGCGGACGTGTGCTCGGCCGAAGGCGTTCTCCGCCGACGTGCAGGCGTTCATCCAGCACCAGCAGCGCGACCGCAAGCCCTTCCTCATCAACCAGCCGGAGGTGGACGAGCTGGTGAGTCGGCGCCGGGTCGCTGACCCACGGCCGGGCGGGAAAAGGCCCGGCTCTCCCGTGCAGGGCTCCGGCCGGCTCCTGGTGCGGCCGGTCGACCTGTGGCTGCGGTGTGCGGGGTGGGCAGCTCAGGCGAGTGCACGGTTTCCGGTCGGAGGCTGACGGCGCGGCGGCCCGTCCGATCTGCGGGCTAGTTTCTGCCTCGCCCCGCGGGCCGGACGCGCGATCGTCGGTGTCGTGTCCTGTACCTCCGTATGTCGGCCACTGGGCGGGCGTATCCGCTCCCAGTCGGCGGCGGTCACGCATCTCATGGCTGTCTAGGGATGAACCCATGTCGCGTGCAACGCACCGCCAGACAGTTGATTCATGGTGTGGACAGGGGACCGCGTTGATGACAGTTTTGGATCAAGCAATACATGTTCAACACGGCACACCGTGATCTTTCCTGACCGTGTAAAAAGGTAACGTCAAATGGCGTTCTGTTCCCTCCGTCGTTGTTGCGAGGAGGGTGTTATGTTGCGTAGAAGAATCCGTTGTCTCGGTGATTTTATGAGAAGGGTACCAAGATGTTCGGTCTGTCAGAAATGTGTGTCGGTGTGCCAGTTCCTCATGGTTGCTGTTGTCCTTTTCAGATGATTAAGGCGATCCAGGTGTTGCGGATTCACTTACTAGAACTGGAGAAGGTGCAAGAGCTGTGCAAAGACTTCTGTAATCGCTACATTACGTGTTTGAAGGGGAAGATGCAGAGTGAGAACCTGTTGCGGTCAGATTACTACGATTCCCCGGTCAGTTCGCCGGGTTCCCACCACGGTCTGAACGGCGCCTCCGACCAGCTGGTCCACCACCAGGTACTGTGTCAGGGACCTGCGATACAGCAAGCCCATTTGGTGCAGTGTCGGGGACCTGCGATGGAGCGGGGCCATGTGATGTTGTGTCAGGGACCTGCGATACAGCAGGGCCATTTGGTGCAGTGTCGGGGACCTGCGATAGAGCGGGGCCATGTGGTGTTGTGTCAGGGACCTGCGATAGAGCGGGGCCATGTGGTGCTGTGTCGGGGACCTGCGATAGAGCGGGGCCATTTGGTGCAGTGTCGTGGAACTGCGATAGAGCCGGGTCATGTGATGCTATGTCAGGGACCTGTGATAGAGCCGGGTCGTATGGTGCTGTGTCTGTGACACGCAAAAGAGTCGATTCTGTTGGTGGCGTGACATTGACACGATAGAGTGAGGCCCGTTAGTGCCGTGACAGTGGCACAGGATGTAGTTTGTTCCGTTGATACTGCGTCAGTGGCGCACGACAGAGTCGGGTTTATTGGTGCCTGCCGGCCCGGAAGACGGGTGGCCTGGGAGGGCCCCGGCGCGACGGTCTCCGGCGGGGGCGGCAGCGGCCCGCCAGGACGGTCCTGGACGCGCTGCGGTCCGCCCGGCCTGTGAGTCGCACCCTTCACGGGCCGGCCGAACTACGATGGCGGCTTGGATGACCGGACGCGGGAATCGAACAAGGGTCGGGAACCTCGCCGCAGCCAAATTCCTGATTTGATTACGCGTGTCTCGCGCTGCTTGGCTTCGTGCATGCTGTCTGCTCTCTGGTGGGTTTCTGTCGGTTTGGTGCATTTGGATGCGGAGGCAAAACTCTTCGTTTTCAGCATAATGTAACTTTCGACTCTTCATTTTGAACTAATATGTACGCGCTCAAACGTTTAATAATCCTAAAATACGTGTAACGTGCGTGCGTTGATGTGACGAACTAATTACCAAGAGGGAATTGCTTTCAAAACATTGCCGAGAGGCTGATTTCAGAGTTCCTGAGGGAGCTGTGAAATCAGCAGCGGCCTGATTTCAACTAATGCCGCCACAATTAACGTCGCGGCTTCATTTTGGCTGCAAGTCGTATTGCATACCTGAAACAGTTTTGCGACTCGTGCCTCGTGGCCGTCGTCCATCCAGACAAGTTAACCAGATGGTCTTTCTCTAGGAAGCATCCATTTTGCTAAAGTTATCACGAAGCCACAAAACGGTTTACATCCCGCCGCGCCATTACGGTAGCCATCAGTGAGGCGAATTTACACCGGGCCGCCAGTTAACGTAGCGGCTACACTGTGCAGTGCACGGTACTTACCGACCAGCCAGCCCGAACATAATGGCCGGCACAACGGCCTTAACAGCTCCGTAAAATTACGCCAAACGCCAATTTCGACTCATCAATGCGGCTTAATTCCCAGTGGATAGCTGTAATATCGTGATGATTGTGCAATATTATTTCATTTTTCACATGCTCCGTTCTCCATTCGTGTCTGGACGTATCGTAAGTGTCACATTAATTTCTTGCTTTAGATTTATATGCAGGGGAAAGTGGCGCGGGCGACTGCCGGCATGCGCATGCGATGAAGTCTTTGCGGGAGGGCGGGCCGCCAGCCTTAGGTCCGGGTCATTCGGTGTCCCCGAGCTCACTCTGAGGCACCTGGTTAGTCTGTAGGACACGGGCAGGTCTGCAGGTCATAGGCCATTTTGTAGGACCTTAGTCAACTTGTAGGACCCGGCTTGCCTGGTACTGTAGGACCTGGACCGTTGAGTAGATATTACGTCAGTCTGTAGGACTTAGGCTAGTCGTCAGGCCGTGGGTTGGTCTGTGAAACTTAGGCTAGTCGGTAGGCCCTAGGTCCGTTTGTAGGACCTAAATCAGTCTGAAAGACCCAGGTCATCCCGACTGAGGCCAGTCTGTATAAGTCAGTCGTTAGATGCAGGCAGTCTGTAGGATCTAGGCCAATTTGTAGGACACACGCCTGCGGCAGTTTGTGGACAAGCTATCTCTGGTTCTATCGTGCAGGCGCCGGCCAGAGTATTCAACGTTGAACTATGGTGGGACGTTGGACAGGTCGACCGTTCCACTGAGTGAGTGCTCAAGGTTGAGGGTTAAGGGTATTGCTGTAGCACCTCCGCGTCGATTGACGTCGGATGCCTTTAATACGTCGTTTGCGTTGAGAAAATATCGGCATCTTAAGCGGTTGACTGGTGTCCTCATCCCGGGATTACGGAGACGTCTTACGGAAACGGCTTCGCCGATCGTGCTGGAAGCGCTGCGCGTGGCGGCGGCCGGCCGGCCAGACGGGAACGCCGGTCCGTCATCACTCAACTCGGCGCTGCATTTGGCGCCATCACCAAAGTCAACACTATCGCCGACTGCAGCGGAAACAAAACAGGGCGCCCGTTCGGCGTCGGTCGCGGGCGGTTCGCCCCGCGCGGCGGCCGCCGCTCGGCGGCGAGCGGCGCCGCGCGCGCGCACAAATGAGCCGCTCGCGTGTCGACGGCGATCTCGGCGCGCGTCCTCACGGGCGGCGCGCGCCTTTTTTAACGCGCGCCATCATGGCAGCGCGCAATTACGCGCCCCTACGATAAATTCTTACGGCGAGGTGTTGCTTTGTCGTGCAGAACATGTAAATTTGCAGTTTGGAGTGGCCTCATTGTGCCGCTAATGATCGCATTGCGCCGCCACGGCCATTATCTCTGCTGATGGCATTGTCAGGCGAAATGGGCCTGCCTGTCGAGCCGTGCAGTGGACGCTGTCAGGACGACACAAGGGAGGGACGTTGTCAGGCCGACACTGGAGACGGGCAGTGCACGGCTCCTGTGTCCAGTTGGAATCGTCGGGATGTCGTGTTCGGATGCTCATGTGCGATGCGAGCGAACTGGTGTTCGGCCGTCGGACGTTAGGCCGGGAGATACTGGGAACTAGCTGTTGTAGTATGTAGATGTAGGCGTATGAATTTGAATCATGCCTTCTGCGACATCGTGCGAGAGCAAGCACGGCCTTCGGTCCTGTGGTTCGTCGGTGTGACCTCGTCTTCTCTGAAAGCGTTGCTATTAGAATTAACATTTTTGATTCGCTGCTGTCGTTACGAATTACAGTTTTCTTATTGACGAAATTGGACTGCTTGTAAGCACCCCACGGCCAGGTGTTTGCTCCCACGTCATGCATCGAGAACATTAGCTCAGTACTGAATAGGTGTAGTGGCCCCTTAGATCAGACCTGATGTACGCGGACGCTGCACCTGTGCAGTGCTCGGCCTGAATATTTTTAAATTGATATAAAATATAATATAAATATAATATATTTAAAATATACATCCGCAGTATAATATGTAATACAGTATAAATACAAATAATGTGTAATATAGTACAAAATAACGGAATATAATAATATAATATAATATAATATAAATCCACGATATAAAACCAGCCATATTTTTAACGAGCCTTGCGGTGTGCTCTGGAACGAGATCACCGCAAAATGCTCAGGGCTTAAACAGTGTTAAAAACGATCCACCACTCACGCCGGTGATTAGTCGTAAACGCACTCGGCGTGTAAATCAAAAGTTAGAACGAAGCAGTCGCGTGATTCGGAGCCATCGGCGCGCGTAGGTTTCTTGCAAGACGCTCCCGTGGAGTCGCATCTTTCCGCGGCGTGCACCTTTCGGCTTTGTGTGTTTGCATACTGGGAATGCTGCGGCTGGCGCCGCTCCGCAGACGTCCCCCCGGTCTGCGCGCCGTGCGGGAGAGTCGTTTTCGGCGATCGGCGGCCGCGGTCGCGTCGGCGCCACCTCGTCCCGCTCGGGCCGGGCGCCGCGGCTGGCCGGCGGGCGCGGCCGCGCCGCCGCGTGGATTCTGGTCACTCGTACTGTTTCAGGCAGTCCGCAATAGGGGGCCGGTTCTAGTCTCGGGTCGCGCGCAAACTGGGTCGTCGGAGGAGCAGGGGCCGGCCGGGAGCGTGCCGCCGACGCCGGCCGGCCACGCCAAGCTGACGACGGCCGCCTCGCCCGGCCTGCCCGGCTTCACCGGTACGTGGTGCTGCCAGTTTCACTGGTACGTGGCGCCCCTTCCCGGCTGCACCGGTACGCGATGCTTCTGCGCACTACGTGGTAATTCTGTACCGTTACGTGGTTCCCTTCGTAATGACGCCCACTTGTCAGTGGTACCGCTGTGTGGTCAGCTCAGTTGTTCGTGTCTTGCCTGGCCGGCTGATGGTATGCGAGTGATGCACACAGCATCACCCTGTGACGCTATTCGCATCACAGCTCCACAGGGCATGCTACAGGCGATGGTAAGCTGTCGCGTGACCCCCGGACGGGTAGTTTAATATATCTTTCAAAACAAAGCTTCAGCTTGCATATAAAGGCTAACGGCAGTGGCTTTCTGACACAGGACGTTTGTAGTCGCTGACCAGGATCTCGTTCCTAGGCTACAGATCTCCATCCTCTCCGAGCACCGACGACGACAGCGACCCTGGCGGCAGGAAACCGAAGCGCGGCGTGCTGCCCAAGCACTCGACCGACGTGCTGAAGTCGTGGCTGTTCCAGCACATGGCCGTGAGTGGGCCGGCCCGGGGCCCGGCCGCAGCGGCCGGCGGCCGGGTCGCGCCGACGCGCCCGAGCTCGCTCGGCGAGACGGCGTCGACGTACGGAAATGTGCGATTCCGGCGTAAAAATGGGCAGTTACGTGTGCCTGTTTTCTGCGCTGACTTGGCCGGTTTGGCCACGGTGATGCGTGCCGCCCCGACGCTGAGAAGGAAACGCATTGTGGTAGCCGGCCATTCTCTCGGAGTTCCCGTTGGCCCGTCGTCGGTGGCTTGCAGCCTCTTCGTAATCAGGCGTCTCAGGCTGCTTCTCCATTTTGTTTACAATGACGCACTTCGAAGTACCTCAGTCAAAGGATATCCGTTGTCATTGTCTAGTCTGTCTCAGATATGAGCTCTGTGTGCTGTGTTGTGACGTATGCCTGTTGATAATCAGTCACGTAAAATACTTTCGACCGAGCCCGTAACGTTGTAGCTATCTCGTCCAGAACTGTAAGCAGGGTGAAGCCTAGCTTGAAACCTGTCTCCTGAGGAGCCCTCAGACAGTGTTCGAAAGTTCGCCAGACTGCCGTCGGCCGAGGCGCGGCGTTTTCCGCTTGCCGCCCGGCTGCGCGGCGGTGTCCGGTTGACGAGCCGGTCCCGCTGTCGGCAGCATCCGTACCCGAGCGAGGCGGAGAAGCACCACCTGTCGGCCTCCACCCGCCTCAGCCTGGTGCAGGTCAACAACTGGTTCATCAACGCCCGCCGCCGCATCCTGCAGCCGATCCTGGGCCAGATGGAGGCCAAGACCGCCGGAGGTGCCCGGAACACGGACCAGTCTGGAGACGAAACGTCCGAAGGTAGCCGCCGCCTCGGCTCCATGTCGCGGACGTGTGGTGTCCGTTGGCGCGGTTTGGTCGGCGTTCCGTGACGGGAGCGGGCAAACCGAGGAATGTCTGGGTGCGAGTGTTTGACGGGCGTCTGCTCTGGCTGCTGTTTGTTCTTTCTGACCGTCCGGTGCTCCGGGCTGGTGTCGGGCTGATCCCCCTGCTGGTGTCTGATTGTCCGGTCTCCCGGCTGGTGTATAACTGTCTGGTCTCCCGGCTGGTGTGTGACTGTCTGGTCTCCCAGCTGGTGAGTGGCTGTCTGGTCTCCCAGCTGGTGTATAACTGTCTGGTCTCCCGGCTGGTGTGTGACTGTCTGGGCTCCCGGCTGGTATATGACTGTCTGGTCTCCCGGCTGGTGAGTGGCTGTCTGGGCTCCCGGCTGGTGAGTGTCTGGGCTACCGACTGATGTCTGGGCTCCCGGCTGGTGTCTGGCCCTCCGCCGAATCAGTGGTCTGCTGCTGCCGCCTGTCTCTACTGTCTGACTGGCCGGTGTCTGTGCTCGGTGCGTTCCAGACGCCTGCGCCGGCCCGGCCGGCCCCAGCTCGCCGGAGGAGGCCGCTCAGCTGACCGTCAAGTGACAGGCCCCGCTCAACACTGCCCGGCCCGGCCGCCCCGTACTCCGCCGCCAGACCCAGTTTGTGCCATGGACAACGCGCTGCCGGAGCGCGAGCTCGCAGCGCGGCGCCGCCCGCGCCCGGTGATAATGTGTGATGGTGCGCGCCCGACCCGCCGCCGGCCCAGGACTCCCAGAGCGGCGGCCGAAGCCGGCCGGACTCTGGAGCGGCCGCGCGCCGCGACTCGGGCATTCGGCGCAGCCGCTCGTCTCTGCCGCCGGCGCCGCAGAGCGCTGTCGAGGCGGACTGGCGCGGACCAGGCGGCCCCCGTGCCAAGCGCGCGCCCGCCCCTCCACGGTCCCGCGCCCGGGCTCGGCCGCTTCAATGCCAAAGGCGTTCAGGGATTGTGTTACCTTGCGAGCGAGCCACAGGGTCCTAGGAAGCTCGCTCGCCCACCACACGAGATCAGGGTACCCGCAGAGATAGCAGCTCCCGCCGCCGGCGCCGCCGAAGCGCCTGCCCTTGGACTCGCGCTCTGGCCAGTTCTCACAGTAACTTGACCAAGCTGTGATAAGATTGTAACCCAGTGTGCATGACGGCGACTGTCAATCTCTGTACTATATCGCGTAAAGCAATAAAACTGCACGGCCGTGTGTTTGTGGCTGGTTCCTGGCAGTGGTGCGTCCCCCGGGCGGGCCCGTGATGGTGTTCCGAAAGGTCGAGATCCGCCACAAGCGGAGAGCCGAGTGAGACGTGCCGTAGCGCACACGTCCGCAGACAGACGCCTGCGCGCAAGTCGCGACGCCCGCCAGCTGAAAAACACCACAGGCCTTCTCGGCGTTCCGACGCCCGGATGTCCTCATTGTCGAGGATCACCCCGCTCGGAACAATTCATTGCCCGCACCACTGCCGCTCACGCAACATTTCAAAACCAGCGCGCACAACAGCACTCAACCCACGCGGATGCGACACCGCAGGCGAGCGGCTGGCGACGTCGCGTCGCCGGCCGGGCCACGGCCGGTCAGCGCCGCCGGCGAGCCAGCCCGCCCGGCCACTCACAGGTCGAAAAAGTCCACCGCGCGGCTGCGACGGCGCGCCTGCGGCTTCGACCTCGGCGCGGCGGCCGGCGACGGCGTGGACGGCGTCTTCAGCAGGCCTTTGGCCGGCCGCAGGTCCGGGTTGTGCGGCACTTGTGGCGAGTTGCGTACCGTGATCAGGTGCTCCTTGAAGCCTGAGAACATCAGAGCAGCGGTCGGCACGACGTGAGGACGGGCGCCGGACGGCCGTCGCTTGTCATCCGGGCCTCTGGTAACAACTTTTCGACAGACGACGGCAACAGACGGTGACAGCGTTTTGGTAGGAATCGTTCCGTCTTAGCTAAATGCAAATTCACACGTCTGACATGACAAGTGGAACCCATCTCGTACGCGCCAACTGGAAACACGTGTCGCAGCGCTTAGCATTACGTTAGCGAAATGATGGTGCCGGTTATCAGTAACACAATCGATTACGCTAGGGACGCGGATCTTGTATCGAGTGCCACAACAGCGTAGCATTTGGTGTACTGTTCCGCAAGGATACGCCCTCTGGTCGCTTCTAGCGTCCGTAACTACCACTGACACGTCATGTGCCCCAAAATAATACGCGTATCTCCATTCCACAACAGAAACGAGCACACTGCCTTGCGAACAGAGGTGGTGGAAAACTCGGCGTAGATGAGGCGGGGACGAGACCGCGCAGTTTTGAAGCAGTTTCTGTCCAGCAATGTGTTGAGACTAATGTTTAATTTTCCCCAAAATCGCGGGGACACGGGAAAGCTGACCCCGTGGCACCGTAGCTGCTTCGCAAGAGAATACGTTGGAGGCTTAAGTACGCTTCCTCAATTATTCCGCCAAATCTAAATGAAGATAACCTAAAATATAGATAATGAAGATAAGAAGAAATAAAGAAGAAAACGGCAATGTGCAAGCGTGACATGTAAGGCTCTCAGATCCAGCCATTCAGTGTGTGAGTGTGCAAGTGTCCGGAGCGGGTTTGTATATTGTTTGTAAAACAATTTCGCTTGAGTTTCACACTGATAATTCTATTTCATAAAAAGGCAACAGAATTATTCAGTCGCGCCGTGCGTCAATACAATGCTAGTCGTACGTTCGCTTATACAGCGGATGTCAGATCATGAAAATGAACGCTTGTTTTATGGCACCAGAGCCAAACCAGGTCTGGCGACGTTCCAAACATTTGCCAAAAATGACAAATTACAAACTTTCTATTTCAAGAAAACGCACTGGCATACGACGGGACGCACATACCTTGGGCCTTGTTTTCGGCTAGGTTAATTTTCACCTTCTTTCCGCCTGGCGTAACTGGTGTCGCCGGAGATTTCTGCAGAGGAAAAACAACAATGTCACGACATGTAGTACCATATGCTTCCCGTTCCCATCCTTTGCGAAGCACTTACTAAACTACATTAGCTTTGATCTACGACGGTGTACAGCATGTTTTATAACACGTTTCTACCCAGCTACGCATAAAGCTAGGTGTTTTTCACGCGACTTCCGATCAACCAGAAAATGCACTCACATGACCTCCCATTTGGGTTTTTTGCATTTCCGCGTTGACAACAAAGCACGCCTCCTCTCCTGTCGAACTGCTTACACTTACAAGCAGAATTGCCCAAGGATGAGCCAAATCGGCGAAGAAACAGGAACGACTGACAAACCGTGGATAATCTGAATGAAGTTAATTTAAAAACCAACGACCCGTTTGGTCTTGAGCTACATGGTCACCCTCGAAAGACGAATGCGCGGCAGAAACAGCAATGCCCAGGACGCCAACTGCACTGCACACGTTCAATCATAAAACAGAGTCCGTTAAGCCACACTGTTCCGCACCTTTCCTGACTCGTCACGAAGCATAACAGGGTAACAGCAGCACACACCACGCCCATCGGCAAACATCCCACCCGTCCGCAGTGACGGGTCATGAGGAAATCCACCCCGATCCCTTCAACCCACCACCTGTTGCTACGTTTCTCCACACGGCATGTTGCACGAAACGTTTCACTCACTACCACGGGCCTCAACCGGGCCGGGTTTGCCGGCCAGCGACGAGACCCTCCGGAGGCCGGAGGCCGCCTTACCGGACTTTGCCGGGCGGTCTTGCCGGGCGAGCGCAGCTTGACGAAGGCCGGCACGGGCTTGGCGGCCACGAACCGGGCGAACGGTGGCGCGGCCGGCACGGCGGCCGGCTCGCCCCAGTCGTCAGCGTCGCCCACTGTCCAGTCGACGACGGCGGCGGCGGCGGCGGCGGCGGCGGTGGCGGCGGCGGTGGCGACGACGGTGGCGGCGGCGTCGGCCGCGGGCGGCGGCGACGTCAGGGCCGGCGGCGCCGGCGCCGAAACGCGCTTCGGCTTGCCCTTGGCAGGGCGCGGGGGCTGGCCCGGCGCATGGCCGGCTCCGTTCACCTGCTGGCCGGCAGCCTCCCCGTATGGAGGTTTGTCGGCGCCGACGTCCTTCCCCTTGGATTTCTTCGACGTTTCTGTCTTAATGGCGGCGCTTCCATCCGAATCGTCCGACGGCGAACGCATGACCTTTTCTTTCTTGGATTTTTTTAACGCTTTTTGTTTTTTAGACGTGTTCCCTTCTAAAACGACCGTGTTGCTATCAATTTGTAAAGACTTTTTAACTAACCTGTTTGGCGAAGGGCTCGATGCTGCCCTTTCTTCTTGTTCTACAAAACAATCGCCTAGTCTAATTACATCTTGCTCATCTTCTATTTCGGAGGCCACTTGTTTACCGGGACTTTTCCGTTTCTTCTGCTTCTTATCTCCCTTTAACCCGTTTTGCATTGCAAATGCTGTTTCATGGTCCGAAGCATGGCCGTTTAGCCTTGCGTTCTTCGGAAGTTTCTTCTTTTTCTTCTGTTCTGCCGCCTGCCTTTCGCTCATCTTCTCCTTTCGTCTTTGCTTCAGTGTTTTTCTCTGACTCTCATGCTCCTCACCGTCGCCATGCTCCACCTCGACTGCTGGCTGCAAGAGGTTCGACTGCGCCATCAATTCTTCGTCAGCGTTGACAACACCATTGGATGAAATGCTCTTCCGCTTCTTTTTCTTCTTCTGCTGTGGCTCTACATCAGCGTCGTCAACACACGCAATAGACCGCTTCTTCCTTTTCAGACTATCTCTGTTCAGATTTTCCTTTGATTTCTGCAAAGATATAATCCAGTCAAACATGGCTTAAATCGGCCACCACGCTTCCGGCACGATTATAAAATAAAACGACCCTAGTAAAGATGGGGGTCAAAAACATGCTATAAATTGTATTAAGAAAACATTGTCGGCGTTTCGCGCATTGGCTATGTATTGAGTACGCACTTCAGAACACATCATGGAAATGTCAAAACGAGAGACCTGTCGAAATCAACGAAACACATTCCCACTGGGTGGACCAATTTCTGGTCAACGTGATCAGATCGCGCCGACCCCGAAGTTACAATTTCGGTGTCAGTGGGCATTTCAACCTGCTCAAATCATTTTCTGCCACTGGGTGGTTAAAACCGGTTAAAACAGCATAAAATGGCATAAAATATTTTCAGCCCCTAGTGTTTTGGAGGAAGTTACCTTGAAACAAGCAATTCATTTGTCACAGAATAAGTAATAACATAAATTACCTTGCCATTTCACATAGGCTAATATTCTGTAACTGACTTTGAAATCGTTTCCGAATAGTTCTTTGCAAAATCCACATCTTGTTTAAAAACCAGTCCCCTTATATTTCTATGACCTTTTCTATGAGAAATCCAACTCGTTGAAATAAGAAATCCAGATATTAAAATTTCGTGTTTTATGACTATTACCATAACATTATGTTGTTTATGATATTGAAATGTACTTAACAATTTATGTTCAATACAAATGAATAATGATAACAGCAATATTTGGAGTTCAACGGAATTTCATGAACTATTCATGGCCCGTTTCAAACATCTCGATTTCAACCTGCCAACTGACCCAGTGTAAAAAATTCGGTTGGACCATCTGCTGCCGACGCTGGTAACAACACCACGAAGACGGAGTCCTACTGAGCAATACTGGTCCAGTCACAAATCCTGGGTGTCACAAAGCCACTACGACGCCTCGCTCAATCCGACATCGCACTGAACGGCATCACAATGCGCTGCCTCACTCGACGACCGACAATCGGCGAGACCAGAACCCCACCTGCAGACGGAGCACTGCTGTCCGCACATCCTCGTCACTGATGTCCGAGTCGGAGTCGATCTGGTCCGGCAGACGCAGCGCCAGCGGGTACACGCCGTCCACCAGGTCACGGAACCTGCAGAGACAGACAGACTACAGCAGCAGCAGGGGGTACATCCCGTCCACCAGGTCACGGAACCTGCAGAGACAGACAGACTACAGCAGCAGCAGGGGGTACACCCCGTCCACCAGGTCACGGAACCTGCAGAGACAGACAGACTACAGCAGCAGCAGGGGGTACACCCCGTCCACCAGGTCACGGAACCTGCAGAGACAGACAGACTACAGCAGCAGCAGGGGGTGCACCCCGTCCACCAGGTCACGGAACCTGCAGACAGACTGGCTACAGCAGGAGCAGGGGGTACACCCCGTCCACCAGGCCACAGGACTTGATGCGGTGGGACAGTCGCGTGTTATACCGCAAACAAGTTGCCTCATTTGCGCGATGTTAAAGAATCAACGACCGCCGCCGTTATTCCGTATTCCCCATGCCTTATGTCAGCACATCGAGTAATTTAGTACGAACCTGTACACGAATCGGCGCCAGTGTGCTCCTGTACCAACAGAACCAAGCAGGTCTCTTTCCCATGACTGGATCAGTACCACCTGACTTCAAGGATCACCAGAAACAATCGATGCTGTGGTCAGTGTAGCGACTACATCGACAGCTATACATGGCTGGAGCTACAGTGGTAGCTGGGACAGGGTGTATAGACTAGTGAGTCTGGACTGGTGTGTCTGGTCTGCTCTGTCTGGACTACTGCGTCTGGTCTGCTGTCTGGACGTCCATGTCTTGTGCATAATATTTGGTCTACTTTGTCTGGTCTGCTGTGTACAGGGTGCTGCTCCTGGTCTGCTTTGTCTAGTTAGCTGTGTCTGGTCTGCTGTGTCTGATTTGCTGTGTCTGGTCAGCTGTGTATGGTAGACCATATCTGGTTTGCTACATCTGGTCTACTGTATCTGGTCAACTGCGTTTAGTCAGCTGTGTCTGCTGTGTCTGGCGTACTGTGTGTGATCAGCTGCATTTGGTCAGCTGTCTAGTCAGCTGTGTCTTGTCAGCTGTCTGATGTGTCTGGTGTAGTGTGTCCGGTCAGCTGCATTTGGTCAGCTGTGTTTGGTCAGTTGTGTCTGGTCAGCTGTGTTTGCTGTGTCTGCCGTACTGTGTGCGGTTGGCTGCGTTTGGTCAGCTGTGTCTGGGCTGCTGCGTTTGGTCAGCTGTGTCCGGGCCGCTGCGTTTGCTCAGCTGTGTCCGGGCCGCCGCGTCAGGCCGTTATGGCGAGTTTCGCGTCCGCGGGTCGCCACCTCTCTACTCACTGCTGCGCCAGCCGGTAGAGGGCCGCCCTGTTGGCCTGGCGCACGCTCGGCTCGGCGCCGGCCGCCAGCAGGTCGCCGGCCAGACGGCCGTAATCCACCTGCAGCTGCGGCAGCAGCACGTCCACGCCGCCGGCGCGCGGGTCCAGCGGCGCCTGCTCCCGGCCAGACGCTGACTCCGACTCCGACTCCGACTCCGACTCCGACTGGCCGCCCACCAGGGTAGGAGTTAGGACGCGGCAGTGGGCGGCGTGGGGCGGCGAGACAAGTTGGGCGACACTTGTACAGAGAGAGAGAGAGAGAGAGAGAGAGAGAGAGAGAGAGAGAGAGAGAGAGAGAGAGAGAGAGAGAGAGAGAGAGAGAGAGAGAGAGAGAGAGAGAGAGAGTACAAAGAGTACGGAGAGTACAAAGAGTACAGAGAGTACGGAGAGTACAGAGAGTATGGAAAGTACGGAGAGTACAGAGAGTACGGAGAATACGGAGAGTATAGAGAGTACAGAGAGTACGTAGAGTACAGAGAGTACGAAGAGTACGCACAGTACAGAGAGTAAAAAGAGTACGCAGAGTACAGAGTACAAAGAGTACTGAGAGTACAGAGAGTACGGAGAGTATGGAGAGTACAAAAAGTACAGAGAGTACAAAGAGTACGGAGAGTACGGAGAGTACAAAGAGTACCGAGAGTACAAAGAGTACAGAGAGTACGGAGAGTAGAGAGAGAATGAGTAGAGAGAGAGAGAGAGAGAGAGAGAGAGAGAGAGAGAGAGAGAGAAAATGGGTAGAGAGTAGAGAGAAAATGAGTAAGAGAGAGAGAAAACGAGTAGAGAGTAGAGAGAAAATGAGTAGAGAGAGAGAGAGAGAGAGAGAGAGAGAGAGAGAGAGAGAGAGAGAGAGAGAGAGAGAGAGAGAGAGAGAGAGAGAGAAGAAGAGAGAAAGAGAGTAGGAGAGTACAGAGAGAGAGAGTACAGAGAGAGAGAGAGAGAGAGAGTATAGAGAGTACGGAGAGTAGAGAAATGAGTAGAGAGTAGAGAGAGAAAAAATGAGTAGAAAACAGAGAGAGAAAATGAGTACAGAGAGACAAAGAGTAGAGAGTACGGAGAGTTGAGAGTAAGAGAGAGAGTACAGAGAGAGAGAGAGAGAGAGAGAGAGAGAGAGAGAGAGAGAGAGAGAGAGAGAGAGAGAGAGAGAGAGAGAGAGAGAGAGAGGAGAGAGAGAGAGAGAGAGAGAGAGAGAGAGAGAGTACAAAGAGTACGAAGAGTACAAAGAGTATGGAGAGTACAAAGAGTATGGAGAGTACAGAGAGTATGGAGAGTACAAAGAGTACAGAGAGTACAGAGTACGGAGAATACGGAGAGTATAGAGAATATGGAGAGTACGGAGAGTATAGAGAGTACGAAGAGTACAGAGAGTATGGAGAGTACAGAGAGTACAAAGAGTACATAGAGTACAAAGAGTACAGAGAGTACGGAGAATACGGAGAGTACAGAGAGTACAAAGAGTACAGAGAGTATGGAGAGTACAGAGAGTACGGAGAGTGCAGAGAGTACGGAGGGTACAGAGAGTACAAAGAGTACAGAAAGTACGGAGAGTACAGAGAGTACACAGAGTACAGAGAGAATGAGTAGAGAGAGAGAGAGAACGTAGCCAACATTTTAACTATAGAGCATCTTCAGGAGCGACAATTTTCTTGACCACGATAAATTTCTTAACCCGTCCCCGACTGGGGGGGCAGTTGACTGCCCCCCCTGAGGTTTTTCTGGCATTGCGAGAGAACCAACAAACACAGAGCCACGAAACTTTGTGTACCTTTTGCTCCATCAATTTTACGTCTCGTGTCAAAATTTTGACCTGAGGTCAGGTCAGGTCAAACAGACCTATGTTCAAAAAAGTTTAACGCCCTCTAACTTTTTCGCAAAACAAGATATCTCAATAATACTTTCAGAGAGTAGTGACCGTGATAGATGCAACAAATCTGCTATCTCAGATTTTTCGGAATTTTCCGGGTCATTGACCAAAGGTCAAGCCCATTTTTAAGACATATCGCCGTTTTTTCGGAAATTGACGGAATATTCCATAACATTTTTAGTGTGGAATGAAGCAGACATCTAGTTACCGTCATTGGGCAAAGTATCAGTGACCTCCAGCCATTGACCTGAGGTCAGGTCACGAATAACTGTAGTGGGCCAAAATGTACCACCGTCAAAATCGACGATGAACTACTCAGAATGCGTAGAAAATGGCAGAACTAACTTGCACAGACGTAATTAATACCAGGAACCTCAAGAAGTTTGAAAAAGTAGCATATTTTGGAAATAAATAGGCTCTCGCGAATAAAGCTCCGCCAACTTTGTAGACTGGTAACTAATCAATTTTCCCAAAATTTAAGCATGAGAAACCATCACAAGAACCACAAAGATCAATAAAATTGACACAGATTGTCCTTTTTCGCGAAAATAAAGGAACGCCAAAATTAGTTCCCGTCAATTTGGTACCGCATGCGCCAGCGGCGCACACTGACGGCCGACCGGGAGAATTACGGTGTCTTTAACTCAACGTTTCGGTGTATATATTGAACAAATCTGAGGAAATTAGACGTGTATAGGCATCCGCGGACATTTACTTGTGCGCTGGTGCCTTTACCTATGCGTTATTAGTCACAGCCCTTGAGATTCAGGCCATTTCTCGGTCTTATGCAGTCGGCTATGAGAAAACATATATAGGGCGTAAATTGGCTTACATATTATCTAAAACTAAAAATGAGACCAGTTTCGAGCTCTTCTCGTCACAGGCTTTCGACCGGTATGCTTATTTTTATCGTGCGACCAACCGTTCGTGAGTTAGAGGGGGGGCAGTCAACTGCCCCCCCCCCCAGTCGCCGATGTTCGGGACGGACCGACGGTCGTGCGCGGGTTAAGATTCCTGAAGGACCTATGTTTCTGATACAATCTTGCATACACAAAAAAAACAATCTTTGAAAATATCACCGATAACAAAAATCTAGCTCCCACTGTCCAGAACTCGCAATTAAATGCAACTGAGAGGAAGCATAACGCTCCCTTCCCTACATCGCAACATGATTAGGCCGGAGCCCGCGATGCGGGCAGCTGTCAGAACTCACCAGCTCAGAGGTGTCGCCGTCCGCCGGCGGCCCGCTCCCGTTCAGCTCGGCCTCGTGCGCCAGCCCCACGTCACTCTGGCGCATCAGGTGGTAGAAGATGCTGTCCCGGACCGTCGAGCGCAGCGTCGTCTCCTTGCTCACCTTCAGGACCTGGCGGGTGGCAGCTCTCAGCAAGGCGCATTCACGGACACCACGCTTCCCATCCGCGTGCCCATCTGGTTTCAAGTCCGGCACGGCCGCACTGTCCAGCAAGGCACCTGTTAGCAGGAGGCGCCAGCAGCGCCAGGTGGGCCCCTCAGACGGCACGGGCGGCCGACAGTGAAGCAAACGTCACGAAAACCAGGCAGCCATGTTCGGGAGCTCGTCTGAGATGGCGCTGGTCTCGCCGTCCTCGCAAGGAGGGTTCGAATCGCTTCCGCTCTCGATATCCGGCCGACTGCCGACCAACAGTCTTACTACCACGTGATCGCATGTTTGACGGCGTGTCAAGTTTTCCCACAAAATAAGTCCTGCAATGCCAGATCTGGCGAGAGGTTTCGGGTCTACGCGACAAGCCATGCTCACCACGGCTATTTCGCGCCATTACTCAGCACTGACCTGTACGAAGAGGTCGAGGAGAGGTGCCAGCTGGTCGTGCGTGGCGCGGCCGCCGGTCACCTTGGCCACCTCCTCCAGACAGATCTCGATCAGGTGCAGCTGGAGGCCGAGCGGCAGGCGGGCCTTGTCCTCGGCCCGAGCGAAGGCGGTGGCGTACACTGCCAGCAGCCCGTCGGCGGTCGGCCCGCTCCAGTCGGCGGCCGTCGCCAGAGCCAGACTCTGGCGCAGAACGCGGCGCACCAGCTGCGGACGGCGCGACACGGGTCAGTACAGCCGCCACAGACAGGCTCTGACACACGACAAAGTACAGCCGCCACAGACAGGCTCTGACACACGACACAGTACAGCCGCCACAGACAGGCTCCGACACACGACACAGTACAGCCAACACAGACAGGCCCTGACACACGACACAGTACAGCCGCCACAGACTGGCTCTGACACACGACACAGTACAGCCGCCACAGACAGGCTCTGACACACGACACAGTACAGCCAACACAGACAGGCTCTGACACACGACACAGTACAGCCGCCACAGACAGGCTCCGACACACGACACAGTACAGCCAACAAAGACAGGCCCTGACACACGACACAGTACAGCCAACACAGACAGGCTCTGACACACGACACAGTACAGCCGCCACAGACAGGCTCTGACACACGACACAGTACAGCCAACACAGACCGGTTCCGACACACGACACAGTACAGCCAACACAGACAGGCTCCGACACACGACTCCGTACAGCCGCCACAGACAGGCTCTGACACATGACACAGTATGGCCAACACAGACAGGCTCCGACACACGACACAGTACAGCCAACATAGACAGGCTCTGACACACGACACAGTACAGCCGCCACAGACAGGCTTCGACACGCGACACCGTACAGCCGCCACAGACAGGCTCTGACACACGACAAAGTACAGCCGCCACAGACAGGCTCTGACACACGACATAGTAAAGCCACCAAAGACAGGCTCCGACACACGACACAGTACAGCCGCCACAGGCAGGCTCTGACACATGACACAGTATGGCCAACACAGACAGGCTCCGACACACGACACAGTACAGCCAACATAGACAGGCTCTGACACACGATACAGTAAAGCCACCACAGACAGGCTCCGACACACGACACAGTACAGCCACCACAGACAGGCTCTGACATGTTACACAACACAACCGTCACAGACCGGCTCTGACACATGACACAGTACAGCCGCCACAGACAAGCTCTGACACACGACATAGTAAAGCCACCACAGACGGGCTCCGACACACGGACACACAAACAGTACAGCCGCCACAGGCAGGCTCTGACACATGACACAGTACAGCCGCCACAGACAGGCTCTGACACACGACACAGTACAGCCGCCACAAACAGGCTCCGACACACGACACAGTACAGCCGCCACAAACAGGCTCCGACACACGACACAGTACAGCCAACACAGACAGGCTCCGACACACGACACAGTACAGCCAACATAGACAGGCTCTGACACACGACACAGTACAGCCGCCACAGACAGGCTCTGACACACGACACAGTACAGCCAACAAAGACAGGCCCTGACACACGACACAGTACAGCCAACACAGACAGGCTCTGACACACGACACAGTACAGCCAACACAGACAGGCTCCGACACGCGACACCGTACAGCCGCCACAGAAGGCTCCGACACACGACACAGTACAGCCAACATAGACAGGCTCTGACACACGACACAGTACAGCCGCCACAGACAGGCTCCGACACACGACACAGTACAGCCGCCACAGACAGGCTCCGACACACGACACAGTACAGCTGCCACAGACAGGCTCCGACACACGACATAGCACAGGCAATACAGACCGGCACTGACACGCGACACAGTATAGCTGCCACAGACCATCTCTGACATACAACACAGCACAGCCATCACAAACTGGCTCTGACACACGACATAGTACAGCCACCACAGCTCGTCTCTGATTAAAGCACAGTACAGCTATCATAGACCAGCTCTGACACACAACACAGTCCAGCCACCACAGACCAGCTCTACACATAGTACAGCTGCCACAGACCGACTCTGACATACAACACAGCACAGCCATCACAGACTGGCTCTGACACACAACACAGTACAGCTGCCACAGACCGCCTCTGACACCTAACACAGCAGAGCCGTCACTGGCCGGCTTTGACACATGACACAGTACAGCCACCACAGACCAGCTCTGACATAAAACACAGTACAGCCGTCACTGGCCGGCTCTGACACAGGAACAGTACAGCCATCACAGACCGGCACCGGCATACAACACGTCACTGTACAACCATTACAGACTGGCCTTGACCTACAGCACAGTGCAGTCGCCACAGACCGGTGTGGCGTGTGGTTATCAAGGCGGCGCTCGGCCGATGAGCGAGTTCATGCCATTCCTGGAGCGCTGGTCACGTGATCAGCCCTGACCCAGGTCAGAGCCAGGAGCCGAGGGCAGTCTACTTCTGACAGTGAGTAGCGTGGCATCGCACCGGCTCCGAACACAGTACGGCCGCCACAGGCTAGTTCAGACATATAACGCACTACCACTGCCACAGCCCAGCTCAGATGCAGAAAAAAAGCATGGCTGTTGCAAGGAGACCAGGACACAGGACAAAGAACATGAACACAGAACACATCCATAGGCAGATTCTAGTGCAGATCATGCCTCACCAGCTGTGAAGTGTGAATGGCACAGGACTGACTGGTGCAGGTGTCAAAGACTGCCTCTGAGGCTAAGCATTATGCACGGTTTGGGACACAGTACTGGGAAATAATAAATTAATTGTTTATACAGCCTGGCACAGCAGCATCAGTTCCAGACAGTGAACAAACAAATGATAGTGGATGCTAACACCAGCTGCCTTAGACTCTCTGGAAAACCATGGTCACGTCACTTTCCAGCAATCTTCTTAAAAGTCCGGTAATGGAAAACCAGACTGACCATCATGAACTTCTCCCTCCTGATGACATCGATGCTGTGCCACTCCCGTGACATGGTGGTGAAAGAATGAGCTGCAGAATGTGATGGCATCCTGGGTGTGTGGAAACAGATGTACCAGTTGACTCAACTCTTCAGCCAACTCCTCTTGCACCAGTGGCTTGTCCGACATCCACATGCAGAAGAACAGGCCCTTCCATAGCTTCAGTAGTTCAACTTCACTGAAAGCTGCAACATGTAAACATTCATTTAATATTTATACATTGTGAGAAAATGGATACATGGCAGAACCACACAATTCTCAAAAACAATGAGGTAGTTCTGTGCCTTTACATCCTTAACCTCCCTAAACACATACACACACAAGTTCCAAATTTAGTGCACAAGAATGTCTGGGTGGGTGAGGTGAGGCAAAGCACAAGGGTAGATTACTGATTTGCAGAGGGGTGACAACCTTCATGCAGGTCGAGTGCATGAACATGCACAAGAATTATGAAACTTGAAAATAATATGAAAATGAACAAAAGACCATTTCCAATTAGAAGTCCACGATTTGGCCTTTTGAGAAAAGAGGACAGGATGGACGTGGCATCAAGGGTCCTAAGGAATCCACCAGGTAAGTTTGGCAATATCTTATGGATAGGGTTGGGGGACCAACCAACGGAGGCGTTGGCCGTGTGGGGTGCCACGCCATCCCGCTGAACGCATTGCGCGGTCCTGCGGATGCCCTTCTGTCTCCCGAGGTCTCTCCAGAACTTTTGCAGGACTTCGATACCACTGGGAGTCAACGGTTAATGCATTGCCACCGCAACCTTCCAACCAGAAAGGTCCGGCGATGCCATGAGCGCTGATGGCGCACCATGCTGTGCACCTGACTGAATGCAACCGCCTGGGGTGCAATTTACTCAGTGGTTCCCCACCCAAGAGCACATTGTTCCTGGTGTAGGCCTGGCATTCAAGGAAGAAGTCAGCTTCATCCAAACACCAAACCTTGTTGATGAAGTCAGCATCCTTATCAACAAACCAACGAGCCATTAGCACCACTCTTGCTATCTGTCCTGATCAATCACTTAAGCCTGAAGGGATCATGCAAGCATGCAGGACCAGGTCCTCATGATGAATTTTCCAGAGAGCTGACTTGGCCACTGCAAGCTCCTGCCTTTGGCAATTGAGAGATGCCTTAGGATTTCTGATGAACGAGTCCCTGGCAAGTTTGTACAGAAGTGCATACAGACTTTGTTGGTATGTTCAGAGATTTTGCATCAAGGTTGCACAAAGAACCATGACTCCTGGATTTGTTTGTCCATTCCAGTATTCTGGTCTTTGCTGGAGTTCCTATAAAGTTGAAATCAGTTTGGAATTGTTTTTTGGTGTGTTTGGTTGATCTAATTTTCATGTCAGGCTTTATGCAAAATGACTTCTTGTGGGTCGACCATGGAATCCTTAGTATCCAACACAATACAGTGAGAAGGGCACCATTCAACTCTGCAAAGGCTGCTCACCTCCACATTGAATACAGAAACAGTTCTGAAAACACAAAGTGGCAACCAAATGTGAAACCTTGGATTTGGGCTTTTTACTGGGCATCAGATTTATGAACAATTAAGACAAGTCCACAAATGCTCTCTGCATAACCACCTTTTTTATTTCCAACCATTTCATCCATGCTGTTGAAACAAGGCAGACATACCATACACAGAATGGAGATACTACAGTGAAACTTTAGTGTATCTACAAGAATTGCAAAAAGTTTTTAACAAAAACTTGGACACCATTTTTTAGGAAGGTCCTGTACTAAGTGAGAAATCCTCTACACTACCACCATCAGTTCTGAAAAAGTTATAATGCATCATAAGCAAATACGAAAAACTGTGATGCTATTTTGTTTACAATTAAGTTAGGTTAGGTTAGGTTAGCTCGGCTGAAATGGAGTTAGATTAAACAGGCTACATCTAAAACAGAACATCTACTAATGTCATATGGGGTGAAATGCCCTCAATCTAGGCAATGCTCTTGTAAAACCAGTCCCCATGGAATCCAAGCAGAGGCTAAAGAGACCAGTGGCACAGTGGGCTGGTCAGCATATCATTTGATAATTTTTCCACAATGAACACCTTGGAATGAGTTTATGCACTGATGCACTGCAAGCATTTACCTTAACAATGTTTAATGTGAAAATTCTTACCATTTTGCCAGAAATGGGCACATAACAGAAATATGGTGCACAGCCTAAACCTTGCATATATGAACTGTTTCTTAAAGACAAAAATTGCAGCACATGTTGTTTAGCTTGCATGAAATACAAAAAATGGCCTAGATTTGCAAAGAACCATCTTTCCAGGATAGGTCAGGTTGGTACACCAGCAGTGTTGGAAAAACTGGTCATTTTCTAGTGTCAAGGAGCACCAAAAAAATTATACTCTAACTCTAAAATGATCATTTGCCTCCCCCCAAAAGACATGCATATTCCTCCTCAGCCAGAGTTTGAAGTTGCTCAGCATCTCCCCCTCGGGTCAACAGTAAGATTTTGACCAAGCGCTTATGTCGAGGGAAAATAATTGTAGTAGTGGGTGCATGGCGCTTCAAATGCAATACTGATAAGTATTACTTACAATTTCAGCTGGAAAAACCTGAAACATACTTTATTTCCCCTGAAACAGATTGCGTCGTCACTGGTATGCTAACCGCCAGATGCTCGCGTAGGGATTTTTGACGTTTCTGCATTAAATAGTTTGTTTAAGTGAGATCTCGACGCTGATTGGTCGTTGGTCGGACTCAAGGTCCAATCAAGAGCAATAAAAAAAGTTGGGGAATTAACTAATGCGATAAAATCATCTTTAAAATAAAGAGGTTAGGCATTGTAATAGTAATAATAATAATAATAATAATAATAATAATAATAATAATAGTAATAACAAACAACAATAATAATAAAAAAGTAAAAATATTACGAAGATGGAAAAGTGAAGTTGCAATTTGAAAAATACAAAAAAAAAAACAAAAAGCAGTGAAATGAAATATCTGAAAAAGAAATCACGAAACAAAACTGGAAAACATAAGGAAGGGAAATAAAACAATAAATAAAAATTCACCCTAGCCTAACACAGTAACCTAACCCAACCTAACCTAACCTAGCCTAGCCTAGCCTAGCCTAGCCTAGCCTAGCCTAGCCTAGCCTAGCCTAGCCTAACCTAACCTAACCTTATCAAACCTAGCCCAGCACAACCCAACCTAGCAACCTAATGTAATCTAGCAAGTATTAAATGTCATAATGTAATAATACTGATCTCAGACATCCCAACAATTATCTAGTACAATATAATGGCATAATAATTCACCAGTTCCTCGAAGTTCAGTTTGTGGCAACAGAACAGAATTTTCACGTGTATGACGTCATTAATCGCTTGAAGATGCATGCAGGTTCTACACATCCTTGATGTCAGTAACCTTAACTTTGGCGGCACTACATTTTCCGCCGCAGAATAATGTTGTTCTCAGTCAGTCTACTGTAGCACGGTATTACTCTGTGGTACGTTACCGTTACAATTTTGTTGTTATTTTTTTTTAAATCAAGTAGTGGAAAGCATGGTTAGAAACAGGATGATATATTCTTTACATTGGTGGCAATTATACAAAGGATTGTTTGTGATTCTGTCAGGCAGAAACTTACCTTTAGCCCCCCTCGGTTGATGGTTTGACATCCACACTCAGCTGCTGAAATACATGCCAAACCCACAGCCAGCCACCTTCCACTCCCCCCCCATCAACAACTCTGACTGCTGACCTACCATGTAGATTCAGGAAACTGATTTGCCCCCCCTAAGCGGATCTGCTGGATCTGCCCCTGCCGGCCACATATGCTCACAAAACACATAACATACATGCACAACATTTCATACTCCAAAAGAGAATTTGTACTCCAACACCAGGAAGAAGAACCAGGTTTCCAACAAAGTACACCAGTGTGGCCAAATTCAGTCTGTTAGGTGTCAAGGTGTAGATTCAAATACATGATGTCAGACTTTACCATCTCTGGTTACTAGCTGCATCTCCAGTGACCCTTGCACCCCAACCTGACCTGCCAGTTTGATTTGTATTGCCTGGAGCAGTCTGACACCTCACATAAATCCTCTGCTCAACACTGATTGGTCAGCCACAGATAAGGAGAGGAGCAACACAGCTGCATGGACACCTAACAATGGAGACATCCAGTAGCATGAATTAATATCTACATCCTGACACCTAACTGGCTGAATTAGCCACACTGTGACATGCTATGCTTCATTTGAAACTGAGTTTATTCTGGATGCCTTGTTAAACCCTGTGATGCAGATTGCACAATGAGTGCTAAAAACTGAGATACATCCATTACATCTGTAAAAACAAGGACAATATAATTATCAACATCAAGTTTGCCTTGTCTTCAAAAGGAACTTTTGACACAAATCTGGGCTGTTTCATGATAAAGGTGCTAGATGCATCATCAAGTTACTAAAATCGCCATTGTCTTCATTAGCCAAAGGCTGAAGTTCTATAGAGAAACTGTGTTTTTGCCACTTAATCAGTGCCAAACTACCAAGGTAACAACCATGCACTCCACACAATCACCATTATGCCTCACTACCACAATACTAACCGCTTTCGTCGGAATCTGGAATGTTTTTCAGTTTAATCCATTTCTTAAGTTTTCTCAAAGCCTTGTCTCTTCCTTCCTTCTCATTCCCGGCGAGCTTCTGGGCGAATTTTATTTCCGCGCCTTCCGTCGTCCACGCTGGCGCCATGCTTTCCATAGATCTGCCAAGGTTGGCTGTAACTGGTGGCTTCAGTTTGTTAAAATTCGCCCAGATCTTTTCATGACGTCACTGATTCGAGTCTTGGCAATTACGTGAGTAAATTGACTGGTAATAACCAGATACTTCTTCTGCTTGGAACTACTGTTAACGACCCCAAGATTTTAAAGGTTACCGAAGGCATTAAACAAAGAAACACGTCTATGTGCTGGCGAAAGAAGCACAATAAAGATACAAAACATCAGAATATAGCTATGGGCCCAGCCAGTATCAGACAATGCTCCTTGTTATTATCTCACGGTTTTGTCACGATAGTACTGATCATTAAAAGCTACTGAAATTTATGTGCCGGCAGCAGCATTCTGTTCTGTGGCACACCCCGTCGCAGGGTTCGTTCGTTCGGTCTCCCCGCGTTCTGGAATCTATTTAAGTCACGAGTGCTGTTTCAATGGTCAAACATGGGACATGCGTAACTGTAAGTTTGCTATAGCGGGGTCAGAGTAATATGTGCGTTGTAATGAACAGAAGGGCTCGAAACCAAACTTCCCCTTCCTTATGGACGGATTTTATGGACTGGATATGCTATGCAGAGAATAGCTGGCGTCGGCCGCCGATACCCAAGCATGGCACGCGAGGCATTTTGGGTGACCGTACCGTGGATATTTTGCCTGGACTAGCGCACGAACGTGTTGATCATGTGCTCTCTCTCGCGAGAACATTTCATGATTTAATGGTGTTGATGTCAAGTCCTATTGTCTACATGAACTACGAATGACGGGAACATGGCTTTGGTGGGAATGGTGACTCAAGCGTCTGTCACCCAGCAAACCAATGCAATGGTTTAGATAACATATAAGATACAAAATTTTGTAGCACCAAACTTCGCTTTATGTGGGGCGGCGTACGGCCCCCTTAGTCAAGACGCACACTTCGGCCATGTGGCCATTGTATCAGGACCTACTAATTTCATTTTAGGTTGTCTTGCTTTTTGCAGTGACGACCAAACGTAATTCTTCACGATAGTAGTCGCAAAAAGCTATAAATCTTCAGTTTTGCCGTGCTATATTACGTTACGTCTTCCTCCATGTTCAGGAAACGAAACCTCACGAGCACCAATGCAGCATGTTCATCCAAAAAGACGCGAGAGAACAAATATTTCCGCCACAGAAGTACTCAGTAGCAGCCAGGACGCTTCCATCACACCACAAATGCAGATATCCCATGAACAATGACACGCAGAGAAATGTTACTGATGTTCGTAACAATACATTGAGCTTTTGGCGCCAACTACCGGCTGAAACGACATCCCCAACTGCCGACGTTTTTGTGCTGGAAAGGACAGTATTCGTCTCCAATATTCATGCTCACACACAAAAAGCACAACACCAACTCACTTTAAATGAAAGCGCAATACGTTCGCAGTTCTCCATAACAAGACAGCAAGCCTATCGGACGTCACCGTCCATCCGCCTTCCATTTCGGAAAATTGGGCCACGCCTCACAGTGAAACGTTGGACTCAGGCGGTGACGCCGCTTGACAAAGCTCTGCGCGACAACACCTCAGTTGTTCGCTCCCAGCAGCCAGCGAGGCTACGGTGCGACGGTGCCCAGATGCACGAGTCGGTCCCGCCCGGGGACAAAAGGCGCCTCACGCCCCACGGACCAATCCCATTCAGCTGTTACAGGCCCCACGTCCACGGCACGACACGACACGCCCGGGGTTGCGCACAGCCCAACAGCACGGCACAAGCCTGAAGCTGAGGACAACACGGCGGCTGAGGACAGCACGGCGGTGCGCGCGGCACGCCCCGCGGCGCAGTCACGAGTTCACCGTTCGCGTCGGGTCCGTGAACCGCACAGTCACGATGTAGAAGATGGTCGGGAAGGGGACCAGCAGCAGCATGAGCGAGTGCAGCAGCGGCTGCGTCAGCTGGGTGACGGCGATGATGCCGTAGGCGTGCAGCAGCCAGTGGCCGACCACGATGACGGCGTTGCGCAGGTCGGTGACGCTGGAGCGCAGCAGCGACTTCATCTGCTGGTTCAGCTGGCAGGCGTAATGCACGGCCACGGAGACCACGGATGCCACCATCACCAGGTACGGGAACACCGTGTCTGCAGAGCGCCGACCGGACCAATCACGTCACGCCAGAGCGACAGGAAACGCGATCATAGCTTGTCCGGAGTATACGTTAATACATGGGTCGTCTGATGTTATAAAAACATGCTTTTTCGTTTTTTCGATCGCTTTTGATGCTACTAAAATCACTGTGTTGTTTCTTACGGCCCTTTTACTCACATATACTGGGGGGAATTTCATCAGTCGAAAGCTGAGCAAAAACATTATCAGACACTCAGATAGCAAACTTCGTAAAACCCCTTTTTGAAGGAAATTGGCTTTTTCATCTTTTTCTCCAAGGTATTCTCTCATCTTTTTCAGAATCACATAAAACCATACCAATGTCATTAACCAACAACCACATTATGATACCGCCCACTGATATGACGTAATGCAAGTACTTTAACCCGTCCCGACTGGGGGGGCAGTTGAATGGCCCCCCCCCCTGAGGTTTTTCTGGGATTGCGAGAGAACCAACAAACACAGAGTCACGAAACTTTGTGTACCCTTTGCTTCATCAATTTTACATGTCGCGCCAAAATTTTGACCTCAGGTCAGGTCACGTGCCTGACCCAGATCAGGTCAAACAGACCTGTCAAAAAAAGTTTAGCGTTCTGTAACTTTTTCGCAAAACAAGATATCTCAATAATACTTTCAGGGATCAGTGAACGTGATAGATGCAAGAAATCTGCTATCTCAGATTTTTCGGAATTTTCCGGGTCATTGACCTAAGGTCAAGCCCATTTTTAAGACATGTCGTCGTTTTTTTCGGAAATTGACGGAATATTTCATAACGTTTTTAGTGTGGAGTGAAGCAGACATCTAGTTACCGTCACTGGGCAAGGTGTCAATGACTTCCAGCCATTGACCTGAGGTCAGGTCACGAATAACTGTAGCAAGCCGAAATGTACCGTCAAAATCGGAGATAAATTACTCAGAATGGGTAGAAAATGGCAGAGCTAGCTTCCACAGACGAAGGTAATACCAGGAACCTGAAAAAGTTTGAAAAAGTGGCATATTTTGGAAATAAACAGGTTATCGCGAATAAAGCTCCGCCAATTTTGCAGAATGGTAACTAATGATTTTTCCAAAATTTAAGCGTGAAAAACCATCACAAGAACCTCTAAGATCAATATAATATACATGGATCGTCTTTTTTTCGCAAAAATAAAGGAACACATACATCAGTTCCTGTCAATTTGTTACCGCATACGGCAGCAGCGCACGCCTAGAGCTGCCGCGAGAAATGCCGTGTCTTTAACTCAACGTTTCGGCGTATATATTGAACAAATCTGGGAAATTAGACGTGTATCGGCATCCGCAGACCTTTACTTGTGCGCTGGTGCCTTTACCTATCCTTTTTTAGTCACAGCCCTTGAGATTCAGGCCATTTCTCGGTCTCATGCAGTCGGCTATGAGAGAACATAAATAGGGCGTAAATTGCTTACATATTATCTAGAACTAAAAAAATGAGACCAGTTTCGAGCTCTACTCGTCACAAGCTTTCCAACGGTGTGCTTATTTTTACCGTGCGACCAACCGTTGGTGAGTTAGAGGGGGGGGGGGCGGCCAAGTGCCCCTCCCCCAGTCGCCCATGTTCGAAACGGACCGACGGTCGTGCGCGGGTTAATACCGTCCATTAGCCTACGGCCGCTCGTGATGTCAACAACACCCAACAGGACACCAATAAATGGAACAACGGGGAAATGTGCAGAAAATTGCTTTGACGCTTCGTAAATTCTGAAGTGTGAGTGAAACAAACTATGCAATATGGGATAGTTTGTTAATAGTTGGATACCAATGAATGCTACAGCTTCACTATTTCTAATCAAAACATGTGCTTAAGGTGAAATAGACTTCAAACTGAGCTTGCTGTTCAAACTCAGATTCTGAAGCCCAAATTGTTCGAGAAGTGAAAATTCTGTCTGACGAAATGTAACACACGATATCCATCTTCCCCACACATTGTCGTAGCTCAGTGATAATGAACCTTACCGTGCCATTGCGTTGTGAATTTCGTCTTGCTATATTGTAAAATGATCTGTCGCCCAACAGTCCAACTATATCGATTCGTAGCTTCCTTTCAGCATTCAGTTCTGTCATACTGCTGACTATGATCCAGTCCCAGTAGTCACCCTATCACACCATTCAGGGGCCGGTAACTCAGCGTTTGATTTTGCCGCCGCCTGCAGTGACTACTCACGCAGTATCCCGGCCAGCACGGCGTGCACGAGCACCAGAGCCGGGAAGAAGTAGAGCGCGGTGAAGACGGCCCGGGAACCACGGCCAGGCAGGTAGCGCACCGCCAGCCACGGCCTGATCGTCACCATGGCCACCAGCGACAGCGTGTAGTACAGGAACACCATGCTGTACCTGCAGCACCACCATCAGTTACGGCCACTGGGAGCGACTAGGGCTGACCACAGTCCAGGACAAGGTTGGAAAAGATGCTGTTTTTTAATGTTTGATGTTGTGCCTCCATCAAAGAGCTACATCATAACCATACTGAGAAATTTTAACTCTGGAAGCAAACGACTCTGTCTCCATTCCGCAAGAAGCAAGTATGCTGTCATAACTGACCTACACAATGAGCGCTAACCTAAAACTGTATTACTCTTTGTAAAGTTGTGTGCTCAGAAACAAGAATTATACTCTGACACCAAGCAGAAAAAACAAATTTCCCACCCTGGTCCAGAAGGAACACGCTTTACCCATAGCGAGGACATAGTTCACTATTTGTGAACTATGGTCCCCACATTTTAAAATTTTAAGCATTTTTAAAATGGATGACATAAGAAACTGAATTCGTCCCCAGCAGAACTTGGTTCGATACACAGACCCTGATCTCACCACCCAAGTCGACCTAAATAAAGACTAATTTTGTCCCCGCGTACCAAACCAAATAATGCTGAGCGACCTTTCACCCGCCGTCACAGCCGCAACACTGCCGACACTGCCACCGGGTGGTCTGGCTAACCCTTTCTGATGCGGGACAAACAGCGCTGGCTCTCTGTACGCATCGGACCTACGCCACTTGTCACACACCGGGTGTAAAACGAGCAAGGCACAATAATGCCACGGGGACGCCTGTCCATCTAGGTAGGGATCAAAGTGCATGGAAAGGGCGAGTGGAATAAATATTTTTGGAATCGAGTTATTGAGTTATTATTCGGGCTGTTATCGAGTTATTATTTTTTAATCGAGTGTAATATTATAAGCATACTCCTTGTCTCTTTAGTCTAGCGAGACACGGTTTTGATACAAAATATCAACACGTCTCCGAAAAAAAGTTTATATCACCTTCCAGACATCTTGAAAAACCTTTGTCTCCGTGGATCTGCCCCCGCGCACCAACATCACATTTCCAACGTCACAATTAGTTCCAATCACCAAGGACTGAAAACAAACATATGATAAGCACAGCATTTATCCTTCAAACGAATAAAGCCAACGCAGATGTTGACTAAAGCGCCATTTCCTAATGACAGACCACATTCATCACGGGAAATTCAAAGGAGCGACGCCGTAGTCCGCTGCCTGGTTCATCTCGCGCTGCGCACTCACAGCGGGTACACGGCCTCCTGGGCGCAGCTGAGCGTGCGCTCGTAGTTGGGCGTCGGGTTGTAGACGACCGTGTACCAGTCGGCCAGCGAGGCGACCCGGCACGACGTGACGCGGAACGAGCCCAGCGGCTCGGTCAGCAGCAGCGTGCCGGCGGCGGCCAGCACCGACTCGGCCAGCGCCGACACGTGCTGCACCAGGATACCGGCCGTGAACCTGCGCCCGGCCGGCGGCGTCAGCGGCGGCACCGCAACCGGCCTACACTCCGGGCGGAGATGGTGACACTCCCGTAGGACGGAGTCGTAGGGCCCAAATGCTCCTAATTCATGACAACATAACACAGGAATGCATGACCAGTATCTTGGTGCTTGTAACCTGTTTCGCTTTGTTTAAAGAGTCAAAGGCTAAAGTTAAGCTAACAGAGTACTATGGTGCACAACATACAGATCAAGGAGGAAATATTTTATTGCATCAAGGAGGAATTTTTTTATAAAAGACAAAGAACAGCATGTTGTCAAACCACAGTACATGATGTCCTGACATATCTCCACATCTGAACACAAAACTGTCATCATCACTTCATCCTTACGCTGGTATGGCCAGGATGTCATAATTTTTCATCCAAGACAAATTTTTCTAAGCTGATTCATCAAAGGCAAAAAAAATACCAATGTTTGGTTCAAAATCTGGCTCAAGGCTTGTTGAATCAATGCTGATTCTCACTCAAGATGGCTTTCCAAAGACGAACTAATTCCAAATTTGACCAAAAATGGAATCTGTCAACTCACGAACCAATGCCACCACAGTGCACTGAATTGTATTAAGCCACTGGATTGCCATTATGCCATTGGAACCATTGGGACTAATACCAATTCTGATTTTATGGACAAGTGTGGTTTGACTCTGACTGATTTGATTCTGATCCAAAATCAATTCCAGCAATAATCAGTGGAACTGATTCTGATTTAGATTTTGGCCAGAGCAGAACTGATTCCAGGCTTTATTTTGATTCTGATGAAATCAAGCACAAGTCTCACAAAGGCATCTTGTAATTAGGACATGGCTGTCTAGATACTGAAGCCAATGATGGAGTTGCACAGTAACAAAAATACCAACCTTCCACTCCTGGCATGTCTGTCAATGCAGTACCAGTGCATTAACAGTGACAGCATTGCCATGAAGCCCAAATACATTCCATCATAGAAAGTGGGCTCTGAGTCGCAAGGAGCACAGGATGATGAATCATTTGCCCTGCAAAGACCACACAAAGAACATTAAGCATTTCCGATGCTGCGGAATATGGGTTTTTGTTCCCTTGGCCCAATATCAGTTTAAATCTACTTGTATTCTTATGAATGCACACAATGATTTGCTGATTCTACTGACATGACAGTCCATTTCAGGAGAAAATCTGTACAATTTCCATCAATGATTTCACAATGTTGTCCTAATATGCATGCACATGTATGCATGCCAGTGTAAATATCACAATACAGAATGGTAATGGCCTGGCTCACTAAATATGCTAACCTGTATCCTCGAGGGCAAGACTGACAGGCACTCCAATTGCCATTTTCCAGATGAACCCTACCACAGTAGTAGCCAGGGCAGTGTGCCTGAGAAGGTGTTTCTCCTGAAAGATAAGAATGGCATTTACAATCCCAATCACAGCTCCCAGATTGACTGATTGACTTTTGTTAGCAACAGTCTTTGGAGATAAAATCCAATGTGCTTGTGGGAAGAAAAGAAACAACATCAAGAATGGTAACAATACTCTACTGCAAATAACTGGTGCATCGAAGGTGGGCAACTGTCATGGAAGGGATAACCTTAGCCACAAGTACTGCCATATAAACACCAAAATCTTGTTGAAACTGAATGTGATGGCAGACTGGTTGTTTTGTTAATCAAAGTTCACTGGCCTACCACAAGTGATGCTGGCTGATGGTAGCATGAACAATACAGATTTTATACCATATATGGTGTATATAACATGCTGTAGTAATGTTTTTCTCTCAAACAATGTAATCTTTAGACAGCAAATGTTTTGCCCTGTGGTGACCCCAATTTCCACCACAGTTCTGAAAATGCAGAAACTAAAAATCTAGTAGCTGCAAACATAGCAACCATACTTTCTGAGGTGGCTTAGCAAAACAATGCCAATTAGTACAATGGCAATGAATAAACTGAAATACTAACCTAGCCAGGTGATAAAAGCAGTTGTCACAGGCAAGGAGTGAGCTAAACTGAACCAATCTTGTTTCTTAGCACCTATAAATAGTATTTTTATGTAGCAAATGCATGTCACCAGACATGCAATGTCTCATATGGAGAAAAATCAAGTAGTGATCTGGATATTTGGGTGAAATGGTTAACAAAAATATTACTGCTATAAAAGACTAACGATACCCTTTCATTTAAATTTCTACATGCATTAAACTACATTATGGGACATTTCATGATCACCATATGCAACAGATTCCTAACCAGTCAGCTCTATATCCACAGAAGATGAAGATAGTAGTACATGTTCATAGTTGTCTGGGTTTTTTCATGCCAGAATATGGCAGCATAGCCCAAGATTCACTGGACCAGAGTCCATATACCTTTATATGACTTTGGGGCCAGACACAAACTGGTCAAGATCTGATATGGGATGTAACCAGGGTGATGAATGATCACAGGGAGGGCTGGAATTTCTGTTGTTGTTCTTGATGTCAGGAGTATAATTTATGTTTTGGAATACATCATTTTCCAAACTGTAGTAAAAGTGGCTGGCATTCTTTGTGAAGTTGATGATGACTTCATACCTGCTTTTTACTGAATGGAGACAGAGTTGTTTCCTTGCAGAGTAACCAATTTATCAGTACAGTTATAATATAGCTTTTTGATGAATGCCAAAGACCAAACTTTTGGAGCATAAAATTTTTTTCAAGGAGATGTTTTTTAGTGCTCTTTAATACCAAAGAACAACAGCTTTTCTAATCCTGGCCACAGATCTTTCAGTGTGAAGGGAAAGTGTATTGGTTTGATGGTTTGAGATGATTTAACAGGTCTTGCCTAATTCATGAATTAATCACTCCAGTCAGACAAGTAAGTAGGTAGCCAGGACTGAGCTGACAAGGACATGGTCTTGAATGATCTTGACAAAGGCACACAGCCACTTTGGCTTCACCATATGGTCTTGAAAGCCTTTTCCTTCAGAAGCACAGTTGCATTAGCAATGGCTATGTAAGTGTTATTATTGAGCATCATTTCCAGCACTGGAATAGGTGCTCATGGTCAATCATGGTCAATACTGAAGGCCAGGTCTAGTCTGTGATATGTAAAGCATGACTTGCTTGCATTTTGTGGACTAAACTTTGCTACTTGTAACAAAACATCTTTCCTCCTTGCTGGCACATTTGAGGAGGCCCATGAGTTAATATATGTCACACTTCCAACTGTACATGGAAACTGATTGGCTTATTTTCTGTACTTATTATACTGTTTTTAATATTTCATAATACAGGATCAACAGACAAGTGCTACAAAAATGTTTCAATTATTTCTTCATCATATCACAAACATATGATTTCTGGGTCCAACCAGAAAAGCAAAGTTTAACCACATACTGGCCAGCAGTCACATACCAGTAAAACTATACCTTACCTTCGACAAATGAATAACTGTCCACGGAGAATGGCAGAAACAGAATGAACACAAATGCATGACATAACAGCGTGGCACAATGTGGCCAATACATGTTGACACTTGTCCTAAGAAGAATCAGGACTCCTTCTTAACTAAAAACCGCCCAAAACAATCAAAGAGTGTGAGAGCCTTGTCCATCTCATTGACCAATTGCGATCCCAATGCATCATAGCATCTACCGCACCAATAATCGACAAGCTAACAATGCCCAGGGTATCCCAGGGTATGCGCGGGATACAACACAGACAGTGGCGCCACTACTTGTCGCGAAATCGTCAGTTATGTCCTACACTGACATAGAGAAACCTGCCGAAAATTATTGATGTTTTCTTCAGGACAGAAAAGAAAAGACTGCGTCCAACAAAATATGTTTTAAAAAAATATTTCAGCTAAATTTTTTCGTTTTTCTGCAACAAAAAGCAGCTCTAACTAAACAAATCGCTATTTCCATCATCCACAAACAACGTGCATACCAACTTTCCAATACCGGTGGAAAAACAGTGCGTTGAAAGCTTGCGAAATTCGTGAGATGTGTGCATTAAAACCACACTGAACGTCGCTGCAGGTATGGTATTGCACGGGATGAAACGTCAAACGTTGCAATGACACTTCTAATGGCATGCACAAATGAAGTATTCATGCACGTAATTGGAACGGGACTGAGGAACAATTATTCTGAACTGTCCTGAAGGTTGTTGCATGCAAAGATCTGCCACGTAATTTATCAGATGCCCGACGGCGGAAGAGAGTCAAAGGGGTCATCGACAAGCGGGCAAATAATGCTTCCAACTTAATGACTTCCAAGATGATGGGTTTCCAAGATAATGAAAAACGGGTTAAGTTGTCGTTTATGATGGAGGAGATATCTGGCTAACCATATCTTGTTGTAAGCTACGGTGTCATGTTCTTCGAAGGAAAATATGCGTAACTGAATAAAATTCAGCACGCTCCGTGTAACACACCAAATAAAGATGCGCATTCCTCTGTGTTCCTTCAGGGTTCTGACTCAAGAATGCAGTTTTCGATTCTTTTGTGTGCGCTTCACCGCCCTCCAGTGTCGAATAAGCATTCCCCAGGGATCTGAGAACTGAACATGGGACCGCATGGAGTGCACCCCACCGGCGTAACCAGAGGCATGGGTGGCCCGGCCCTTCTGAGGCCCACGTTTTTCCTGTTTTATAACACGGACGCAGCGAACGAGATGTCTTACCATACTCCATTTACGGGAATGCTTACCGGTGATCTTGGTGAAGCCCGTTGCGCATCGTCTCCCCAGCAGGGGGTTATCGTATGATTTCGGTTCTCACTGAGCTGCGGCCACCACCTTAAGCAAATCCTTGGCTGCGCCCCTGGTGCGCCCACACTGATTATGGGTTGCCAGGGTAATGTATGCACAGGCATAATGTACGCATTCCAGTTCGGTATGTTACATTGCTGTTTGACTCAAACTTGAACCCATGCGATGAGCGATAGCTGGAACGATCCCCGAGCTCTTGATTTGAACATTTTTGGGGCTGCTATGTTCCTGATGGCAGCAACGATAGTTCCAAATGTCAAGGACAGACCATCCACGCAAGAACATTTGCGGATGCGGACACTCGGGATGGGCGACGGAAGCGGAGACGGTACTGAGGAGGCAGTTGTCCCAACAATTTCGGAAACTTAATATTGGTCTTCCGCCGCTCCATGGGAAGAAATGAAATCTCATCGGTTTCTGTTCCACGACTCTGCGGACCTTCCAAGGCCATTGACGCTTAGCTTGTGTAGCGTGAAAACTTCTGGATAATATTGGATATCCCTGTTTTTATACCAAAAATTTACCGAGCGTCGCCGTAATGTTGATACTCTGCGCCACGACCGGCGCAGCTTCACTAGCTTTCACCACGGCGCGGGGAATTAGCAACTCTGCCGACACTTCACACCACAAACCGGGTTTGGTCGTGATATGTCACGGGCTGGGAACATGCATGGAAAATGAAGTAATTATTTTCAAGATGTTCATTACATTCCTTTTTCCTGTGAAAAACGGATCAAACCGGTGCATCGTCAAAATGTATTAAACTAAGTCTCCCTGGTTGTTATTTATGAACAATTTCCACATTTACATAATTACTCACATTTACTAATCGATGGCGCTGAATCGTATCATCGATGAATCGTATAATTTACCTCTGCAGTTTTTAGATTCTGAGATCCGAGATTTACCGGTGCTTAAAACAGGAAACGGCTCGAAACCTCGCTCAGCGCTGACAGGAGTCATACGCATGGAATCCCCTTATGTTTTATTGTTGTCGCGCACACTCATTCTTAAGACACTGAAAATATTTTCAACGCACCCCTAGTGTTCTAGCCATTGAGGCCCCGCAGTTTTCAAGGGTCCGTTAGTGTTGGTCCCCCAATCTCTGGACCTCCCCCCCCCCGAAAAATAAATCCGGGCTACGCCACTGACTTGATCCGTCTTGACTGACGTTCAAGATACCCTTTTAAGTTTTTTGTCAAAGTATGTGCGCCGTGTTCTTCATGTCTGCGGGCCCGGTAAAGGCATTTGAATCGTTTGCTTTCAGATTGCATTCCCAGTCCTTCCAGCAGATTAAACCAGATGAAGTGTTGGCGCAGATGACAAGAAATTGGGTAAATTGGGTAAAACAACGCGAATTGGGTAAAACAACGCGGTCATCATTATAATTCAGGCAGCACGTTTCGCGCTTTTGGCGCGCCAGATCAAACCACCTCTATAAAAAAACATATGTTTTTGCGTGTGTATGGTCTATCCGTAAAGTATGTGGTAAATTAAGACCTCATTACAAACCAAAAATACGGCCGGGAATGCCGGAATGCCGGAAGACAGTGGGAGCTCTAATGATTCGATGATCATCATCACCGTAACTTAGTCACATATGCTTTTTGTCGTGTCAGGTCAGGACCCAAAACGAGGCGACCTAAATCCGCGGAGAAACCAGAATGTATGGTTACGATGGGATTCGTCGAATGGGATGGCTGGACCCGCGAACGGTTTGCTTTTATCCCGGAAAAGCTTCCGTCGCCCGTGCTGCCAGGTTGTCGGACAGAAGTTCGTCGGACTAAAGTTCGTAGGGCAGTAGTTCGTCGGGTAATAGTTCGTAAGGACAAAAGTTCGTGAGGACGAAAGTTCGTTTAGGGCAAAAGTTCGTCTCGCGAAAGTACGCACGGGAAAAGTCCGTCCAGAACAGAAGTTCGTCTAGGACAAAATATCATTTCGCATAAGTTGGTATGGGACAAAATTTCGTCGAGGACAAAAGTTTGTCCAGCAGAAGTTCGTATAGGGCATAAGCTCGTCTAAGACAAGAGTTCGTCCAGGACAAAAGTTCGTCTCGCAGAAATTCGTTTGGGACAAAAGTTCATCTGAGACACTAGTTCTTGTAGGGCAAAAGGTTACGATAGGTTAGGTTAGGTTAGGTTTGGTTAGGCTAGGTTAGGCTAGGTTAGGTTAAGTTAGGTTAGGTTGGGTTAGGTTAGGATAGGTTACTATATTCGGTCCGTTCCTTTTCCGTCAAGAACCTTTTTCAAAACGAATCTTAAGGTCATGAGCCCATGGTTACGGACCTTTTCCCTTACGAACGTTATCCCTTACGAAGCTTTTCCTTGCGAACCTTTTCTATACGAACCTTTTCTATACGAACCTTTCCCATACGAACCTTTCCCATCAGCGAGATCAACTTGTTTCAGACAAACTTTTGCCCTTGACGAACTCTTGTTCTAGACAAACTTCTGCATGACGGGCTTTTGTCCTAGACATACTTTTCCACCATACGAACTTCTGCTTTATACGAATTTTTGCGATGGACGAATTTCTGCGAGAAGAACTTTTGTCCCAGATAAAGCTTTGTCATAGACGAACTTTTGCTCTAGACGAGCTGCTGCAAGACGAACTTCTGTCCTAGACGAACTTTTGTCCTCGACGAACTTTTACCCTGGACGAACTTCTGCCCCAGACGAACCTTTTCACGACGAACTTTTGCCCTAGACGAACTTTTGCTCTAGACGAACCTTTGCACGGCGAACTTCAGCACAACGAACTTTTGTCCAACAAACTTTAGTCCGACGAACTTTTGTCCGACGAAATTCTGCGATACGAACTTTTACCCTAAAATGCTGCTGTCAGGTTATCTTCAGTGTTGAGTCAAAGTGAAGGTTACATCATAATATTGCACCTGTCGGGAAAGTGTGGTGTGCTGCACCCAATCGTTAAAACTGTTTATGCCCATATCCGGTAAGTTCCGCCCAGATGTTAATAATCATGACAGATTTCTTGATCACCAACGTGTGAAGGCTGCTCCTATCGCCATCGGCACGTGGATAGAAGAACCATGGATACATGGATTGTCAGCGGCTTTTGCTACTCGTTCTATTTGGAAAACTTATCCTTTCTTATCATTTGTAGCATCGTGATTCGCACTCAAATACGAAACCTAAGTCAAAATACATTACTGAACTGTAACATTTTTTTGCAGTATTTGATCCCAAATTCTCTACGGTAGTCTCATGTTTTCTCCAGTATCTTCACATTTCTCAATTTCCGATTGCCGTCAGCCAGCATCAGTGTCTAAATGCGTCAGCCTTAAGTGCACTCTGTTACCCTCACCACCTCACCAGTACGTAGGAGGGTAGTTGGTGCAACGGCTCCTAAGGTTTTTTGCAGGTTACCCCCGAGCGATTGCTTCGACCGCCATTAAATTTGGCATAGCTTAGTACTGCTCCTTGTTACGTATTGTTTGAAAATTGGAAGTCGATATGTTTACAGGCCATTGACGTATAATCTCTTTCTTGAGGGCATGTCATGACGGAATAACTTTACGATGGAAGTCCTCATCAGATAACAAAAGTTTTAAGTATTTCGCGTTACTAAGTCTTACTCGGTCTTAAACATGGGTGTCACCTATGGTGTCAATTCCCTCCGCATTGCAGTTCTTACTTGGAGGTGGTCTTAGATCAAAATCATGACCTGAGGTTATTGGCCTTTTTGACCTTTTATCGACTATCGAGAGGCCACGATGTAATCGACAACGCTGATTTGTTTACCAACAGTATTTTGAATCCTCATAGGCTACGTCTCATGTAATCCAATGACGAAACAAATCAATGGACATGACCACCTTTGACGTCGCCTGTTGGGGCACTGTTTGACCTGAACGCGTCAAACTGAGTATCATCCTGTATCGAAAAGACCAAGCTAGAGGCTCGTTTTATTCCGTCGCTCTATCACGTCAGGTTTGGAAATGGCTGGAGGGGGTTCGTACCAACCCTCTTTCCCACGCACTGTCGAAGGTGGTCAAATAGCGAATAGTAGCGTTGGTTAACCGTAACTGTGGCTTACAAATATAAGAATTGATGTTATCTTACTAATTCATTATTAATACAAATCTTGAATGATAATAAACCCTCATTCATGTACCGGCGTGGCGCATCAGAAGCCCCTCTGGTTTTTTGCTTGTCATTCCCATTTTTAAGCAGCGTCATGAAACTTGGTCACTATTTCTATCTGTTCTTTCTGCATGTTGTAAATTTCACAATTTTTGCCCGGGGACGGAGCAGGCCAAGTTTTTGGGAGGCACCTCTCGCCATTTTTGGCACTGTTGGCGTTGTTCTTGCAAGCAAAAGAAAAATGGCTACCAGAAGTATAGTTTTTAGGATAGAACTTAAAATTTCTAATGAGTGTACAGGCAAATAACTGGGCAAACAAACGAAAGTATTTTTGTTGACCTGAAGTCACTTTACGAGGTTAGGTCAAGTCAGATAAATCAAAATTTAGTTATGTGTAAATATTCCGGCACTATTTCTTTTGTAATGAAAATCTGAAACACAAACGACTCAGCACATTGTTCTCTGTTTATGTTTCAAGTTTCGGATTGATATCAAGTCGGGTCACGGAGTTATGATCTACAGTGTTTGGGCAAATCGCTTTTCCCTGCAGAACTTACGTTAAATTGCAAGCGTGTGCGGGACATCCCATTCCCTCTCCTAGTCCGTTTCTCCCCGCCCCCGTGCCATGCCCATCATCTTATTCCTTGATCTCACCAAGGAATCTTACACATTTCATACTTTCCAAGACAGTTTTAGCAAGTTAACCCGGCACTGACTGGAGAATTTCGTCACGTTCCAGCTTCTGTTTTGTCCCCCCCCGCCCCCCGCCCATTTTAGGAACCAATGGACCGTAGTGAATTATTGAAACGGAACGGTGACTGATGTAAGTCCGTGACCCTGAAGTCCCAGATATCACAATTTGTTTTTAAGGTTAATGACGGGTCCTCTGTTAAACAGTTTCCACCAGGTTCGCATGGGACATCCCTGATGTGTCTGATTGGCTTTTACTTCTCTGTCAGTATTTGAATTCGACGGTGCAGGACTGTGTAGTTTTTTGTGTTTTGGGTTTGACCTCAAATGGGACTTGTAGCTATTTGTACAGCAATTTAAAATGTGTCTTTTAGTACTAGATTCGCTTTTCCGTTTTTGGGTAAATGAAAATGAAACAGTGTGGAATTGCGGAAATGTGATTGGACCTCGTCCTTTCACTTCTAGAATCTGAAATCGTCATTCGGTGAGGTTCAGGTAGATCCTGCAGTACTGGATTCTCATTTGTTTATCCTCATTGATGCTGGACATTGTGCAAGTGCGCAAATGAAGATCTCACCTTGATGTCTGATTCGGATTTCATTTTGTTTCTTTTCATTTTTCATTAAATTGCCTTTCAGGGATCGACATTTTGTTGAGATCGCTGAATCGCGTGCTGAATTATCTTGTGCCTATGTTGCCGGATTCAAATTGGATGGTTTTGAATTACGCGAACTATCATTTAACCCTAATCTTTCACCGTAATCTGCATTTTAAGGGCGCCACCCGGTAAAACAACTTGAGTTAGATGAGTTACGACTCCAGTTTTGGTGTTCTTTCGACAAAAACTGGAATATTTTCAAGCACAATACTACCATTGTTTCCCGAAGACCAAGGCATGGAACGTAGGTATACAAGCAGTCTCCTCACCGCTTTTCCTAAAGTGCTTGTGAAAAAGCAGTTCTTCCCGTGAATTCATGTCCAGTTGGATTCAAGAACACCTCCTTCCCATCATTTCACCCAGTTTATTATTAAGCGTGGTTATGAAGGATCATTAGAATTCCAGCAGCACGAAGACTTTTTTCAACTTCAAGTTTCACATGTTCGGTGAGAATTCGGTCCAATGCCAATAGCAGTGTGAATTTTATCATTTCCCGTTCCGAGCGCCAAGAGTTTCACAGCAACCCAAGTCGTCTGAGTGCCTCCAGGCCACGAAGACCTTGGACGCGGGTGGGCGCCTGCCCTCCCTGCCGTCGTCCTCACGCGCCGCCGCCGCCGCCGCGTCGATGCCGTCGCACTAACGTCCGGCCGATGCCCGCAGCGTCGGCGGCGGCCGTGGGACGGCCGACGCGGCGGCCAGCGGACGAGCCGGCCGCGCGCGAGGCCCGCCAGCACGGCATCGATTAGACAGCCGGCGGCCGCGGCGACCGCCGGTCATGACCGGCTCCAGCGCAGCGCCGACCCGACTCAGCGAGCTCTCCGCGGACATGGACACCCTGTCCGAGAACCTGCTGGTGAGTTGTGACGAGCTCTCCTCAGACATGGACACCCTGTCCGGGAACCTGCTGGCGAGTTGTGACAAGCTCTCCGCGGACATGGACACCCTGTCCGAGAACCTGCTGGTGAGTTGTGACGTCCTTAGACATGGACATCCTGTGCGAGAAACTGGTGGTGAGTTGTGACGAGCTCTCTTCAGACATGGACATCCTGTCCGAGAACCTCCTGGTGAGTTGTGGCGGGCTCTCTTCAGACATGGACACCCTGTCCGAGGACCTGGTGGTGAGTTGTGACGAGCTCTCCTCAAGCATGGACATCCTGTCTTGGAACCTGGTGGTGAGTTTTAGGCTGGTGAGTTTCAGTGAGCTCTCCTCAGACGTGGACGCCCTGTCCGAGAACCTGCTGGTGAGTTGTGACGAGCTCTCCTGAGACATGGTCGCCTTGTCTTAGAACCTGGTGGTGAGTTTTAACGAGCTCTCTTCAGACATGGCCGCTCTGTTTGAGAACCTGCTGGTGAGTTTCAGTTGGCCGATATGTACAGGGAACCTGCTGGTGAGTTTCAGTTGGCCGATATGGACAGCCTGCCAGGGAACCTACTGGTGAGTGTCAGTCGGCCGCCTTGTCTGGGAACTTGGTGGTGAGTTTCAGTTGGCCGATATGGACAGCCTGTCCGAGAACCTGCTGATGAATTTCAAATGACCGATATGGACAGCCTGTCAGGGAACCTGGTGACGAACTAAAACGAAAGTTTCGAGGAGATCCCACATCGTGACATTCTCTCATTTGTTTCATTTCAGTGCTATAGATTCATTCGCAAGAACTGCAAGTCGAGTTTTTGACGATGAACATGCGTTCTGAACTGTGGTGACAGCCTGTAAATGGAATTATCCGAGGAAATGATCTCATCACCAGCGTGACGGGCACTGCTAACCCTTTAGAAATCGGCAAAGTTTGGTCATAGCCGACGTGACAACCTTTTGAGGGAGGTCTTGTAGCTCTGTAGATATCCATTGTCGAACACACGACAGGTGTGTCAATTACCTTGCAGTGGCGACGCAGACGGCATATACTGGAATGATTAGAATCTGATTCATGGCTACCAGCTCGTACATGTTCTTCCCAAAGTCAATTTCTGAAGACAGTTACGTATATTTTATATGGGTGTGCACATCCAACGCAACAGATCACAGAAGACACAGAAGACAAGAGCTATTTACACAATTTAAATACTGTTTTTTTTTCACGCGGACTACGCCCCTGAGCAGCAGACGCTTCCTGATTTCGCTTCGCTCAGTGGTACCCAGCACCATATCCGTATCCCTTCGCCACCTGGGGGTGCTGGGCGTAGCCCTCGTAAGAGACCTCAGCGTTGTAGCCGGAGTAGTGGTCGGCGTAGTATTTGACGTGCTGGGTGCGGCCGTCGGGCAGGTTGACGGTGTAGTAGCCCTGCACCTGTCCGTCGCCGTTGGAGTCCTCGGTCTGGGCCATCATCGGGCCGTAGTGGGGGTCGTCCACGGCGTACTGGAAGTGATAGGGTCGCGGCTCGCTGTAGTCGTAGCCGCCGCCGTATCCGCCGCTGCCGCCGTGGCTTCCCTGGCCGGAACTGGCGGCGGCGACGGCCAGGAGGGCGGCGACGATCAGGCACTTCATGCTGCTGGCTGGCTGGCTGGCTGGCTGGTTGGCTGACTGGGTCGGTTGGCTGACTGATGCTGGACGTCGGCGGCGGTGCCGTTTTATACGGCGGCCGCCGGGCGCCGGGCAGGCAGGGCGTGGCGGCGGCGGCGACCGGTCACTGGTCTCCGACCCGCCGGGGAACCGGCGCCGCGCCCGCCCCAGCCCGCCCTGCCCACTGCACGGCGTTCATCAGGCGGCCTCGGTCCCGGCGGCCTGGGACTCGAGTGTGACGAGCACGACGGCTGGAGTAACCCGCGTCGCTCTTCACTTTGCGGCATCGGTGCCTTTTGTCGCTGCTGTGACCATTACAATGAGTTTATGGAATGCAGTACCCAGGCGCACATCCTAGGTTTCAGGAGAGGAAGATCCTTAAGAAATCGATCCCTGTGCTTCTTTTGGGCTGCAGAATTGGCCTCGAAATGGCGTGAAAGGGACCGCCAAACCTCCCTTCTAAATCTCCTTCAGGGATTTTGTTTCGCTTCAGAATCCGTCCGTTGAGTTAACAAATGTTTTTATGGGCGCCAGTTGCACACGCCACGGCTCACAAAAAATGAGCATTCGGATGGTACAAAATTCCATCTGTTTAAAGAGGGGAAGCGACACTTATATGGCTCAGATGTTCTATACAGTTCTGTTGTACATCCTCAAACAAGCCTGATACGTCAGCATCAACAATCCGCTTAAAATGATCGTGGTCGTGTCATAAAATGCAATAAAACATTTTCCGTCCACTAGTCTACTGCTCGGATTCACGAGGTTATTTGGCATTTTGCGGTGCTGTACAAGTGGATGCTGTCAGTCGACAACGTGGTTCACGGGTATTCCCGCCCGCTCACCATTGTTTCTGATGAGGATTAGCAGTTTTTGGACTTGGATAGGTCCATCTGGGGTAGTGGCGGGGCCAACCAGAGCTTTTTAAAGACCTTTTCGCTGTCGAACACTCTGCCATAAGGGCACTTAACGTGCCACACAGTCCAGGACGGAAAAAGGCGTGTTTAATACGCCTCCATACACTGGGCAGGATTCTTCTTTCCCAATTGATGCGTTATTCAAAAGGGGCGCTTTTGAACGGTGAGCACAGGCGGAGGACCACTGCACGAGATGGCCGCCATTCAGCATGTAAAAAATCCTGGAGCCAGGCGCCGAATGAATGGTGTCAAGGCTCCGTAGCCGAGGCGCTGGGTCATCATGCATTTTTTAACATTGATTGTCTTTTGGAATTATTCGTATTTCCTGTCCGATTTCGACCGAGCCTTTTCCAGAAATCGTTGTTTTAGCTGAAGTGGCGATATACATAGTTTCATCAACGTGAAGTCATAATTGTTGACATAATCAAGAAAAATAAGGACAAGCACGGCTGAGAACGACAGCACAGCTTCACCGCAGGGCGACAGCTTCAGGGCCGTGCGTGCCTTCAAACGAGGCCCTGGAGTCGCATGCTGTGGAGAATTCAGGCAGCAACATAGAAAATGACCTAATCGTTCCGTGTGAAGGAAATCGCTCTGCTGTATGCACGACGGTTGCCGAGGCGTAAGGAAGATATCTGAGATATAACTCTCTAAAAACCACCTGCCCGGGTCGAGTCAGATCTGATCGGGCCGGGTCGGACCTCTTATGAAAAAATTCAATTTTTCAAAAAGCTTGTTGATGCTTTACGGCTCACCTGTGTTCTGTTTGCAGTTCATTGCCCAGTGTATCCATACAACTGTTTTTACGTCTTCTTGAAAAAATACGAAAATATCATCCTTAACCTTGTTAGGGTAGTGTATGGAATAAGGGTCCGCATTAAGCAGAGGTTGTTGCACGGACCCAGAATCCTACACCCTACGGTGCAGGTCCAGGTACCTGTTGATTTTGTGACAAAATTTTAGCGTGCTGACAAGGATACGGCACGACCGTGTGGTGACCAGCGTAATCCATGGTCGGCCAGTTGTCAGCCAACATAGTCCTTTACCAGCCAGCTGTCTGGTGACCACAGAACCAAACCTGTCGAGCGCCGAAACGGCTTGACCGCGTTACCGGAACGGGGCCACCAGTTTTCTGCCAACTAAACCACCAGCATGGTGGCATTTGGGCTATTATGTCCGAAATGTTTGTTTTTGTCCGATTTAAATCGTTTATGAGCTTGACGATCCAAAAGAAAGCAGCTTTGGCAATGCACGTGCTATTGTTGTCCTGTTTTAAGTTAGTTGAAAAATGATTATCTTCCCGCTTATCGGAAAATGCTGACAACGTAGCAAATCAAAACGTTTTGTCAAAAAACTAACTCGAGGCACTGGCGCGAGAGGCTCTGGATTGCATGGCTGTGCCTAAATGGAAGGTTTCCGTGGACACACGTGTCTACGATCAGCTGTCAGACCTCAGTCCCGACGGGAGGTCGAAGCTGGCTTGCTGCTGGGAATTCATTCAACGGAGGGATTCAACGTGCGGGAGAGTTGTTGGTCTTATCAGAAACGAGATTAAGAGGCGCTATAAGCCTGGAGAAAAATCTTTCGTTGGCATTCCGATGACACCTGGCTGGAAGCACGCCATAAACTCAATGTCTGTTCCAAAGTGTACTGTATCTGAACAAACAATCTGTGTACAACGGCATCGCACAGGCCCCGTCCGGGCTTCCCGGGAATTCTGATGTTTTCACCACGGTTCTTCTGGAAAGGCTTTTACGGAGGGTTTTTCAAAATCTAATACGTGTGAATATTTGTACCGACGTCGGCGCTGTTGCCCCCTGAAAATTTTGGAAGGCGACACGACGTCGGACTAAAGCCTTCTCCATTGACCATTGGACAGAAAAGGAAAATTAAAGGCCACGAATAAAGTGCTCTTTCAATATCAGTCACAGAATCACTCAGGCAACAACATTGGACCAACTGGCAGCAGCTGTAAAGCGGACGGCTGTTTCAGATCGACTTTGACAGGCACATGGTCCCAGGAGGGCTGTGTCAGGTCGGCTGTGGAACACAGCTGATATCGGGATTGCTGTATGAGTCGGCTCTGACAGACACCGGATGTCAGGACGGCTGCATCAGTCGACTCTGACAGACAATTGACCTCTGGACAGCTGCATCAGGCCGGCTGCGACAGATGACCTCTGGACAGCGGTATCAGGCCGGCTCCGACAGATGACCTCTGGTCAGCGGTATCAGGCCGGCTCCGACAGATGACCTCTGGACAACTGTACCAGGCCGGCTCCGACAGATGACCTCTGGATAGCGGTATCAGGCCGGCTCCAACAGATGGCCTCTGGTCAGCGGTATTAGGCCGGCTCCGACAGGTGACCTCTGAACAGCTGTACCAGGCCGGCTCCGACAGGTGACCTCTGGACAACTGTACCAGGCCGGCTCCGACAGGTGACCTCTGGACAGCTGTACCAGGCCGGCTCCGACAGGTGACCTCTGGACAGCTGCATCAGGCCGGCCCTGACACAGAGACGGCCGCCGTGCGCTGCGGACCGCCCGGCCGTCGTGCCGACCTTGCCGAGGCCGGCCGCCCCGGGCGGCTGGGGTCAGACGGGGTCGGCGCCCGGCCGGGCGAGCGCCAGCCGGTCGGTGCTAACCGCCATCAGATAAGCTCGGCTTTAATGAGCCGGCCCGGTCGCCGCCGCCCGGTCGGCGAACCGGCGCCCTGCAATAGCCAGGTGCGAGGCCAGCGCGTTTTTCTGCGGCTCGCAGACGCCATGCCGCCGACCCCCCCCCCCGGTCCGGCGGCCTCGCCCCCGGCCCAGACCAACTGTCGGCCGGCGACCCGGGGCCCCGCCCGCGGCCTACTAGGCTCGAACTCCTCCACCGACCATGAAGTGGCACTCTGGCGACCTCTCCTGGTCCTGATATTGGTACAAATAATCCTTACGTCGTTCCACTTCCGTTCAGTGAAATTTAATGAGCTTCTTGTTGCCGATATTTCGCTGCTTAATAAACGTGGTATGTAGTCATGGTGGTCAAGAGACAAAAAGGTAACCAACACTGCGTGGAAAGGGTCGACAGAAGTCAACAGAATTCGTCAATAGAAGTCGGTAGAGGTCAATAGAAGTCGTAGGAAGGGGGAATATGTGCTATGAGACGGAACGATTCGACTTGCTTTCTGTCTGTTGAGCTGAACGAACTCCAGCTGCGATAGAGACACTTTCAGCCGAAGAGCTGCTGAAGGAGCATGGCTGAGGAAGCTCCCTTGAAACGGTGTCCATTGATCAGCAGCGCTCCTAGTAGACGATCAACAGCAGCCGGCCACGGAGACGGCATCACGCCTTCTGCCGCGTGCTGACCTGGTCCCGCCGTCGACAGGAGACGTACACGAACCTGCTGCGCCTGGAGGAGGCGCTGCGGTGCCGCCACTGCGCGGCGCGGGCCGGCGCCAGTCCCGAGCAGCCGCCGGCAGCCAACGGCGGCCCGCCGCCGGCCGACGCCGACCGCTGGAGCAGGCGGCGGCGCTCGTTCCAGCAGGGCGCGCCGGCCGCCGCCGCCGCCGCCGCCTCCGCCGCCGCCGCCGGCGAGTCCCGCCTGCGCCCGCTGCCGGAGGGCCTCGGCCGGCCGGAGGCGCCCGCCGACGCCGGTCACGTGGACCTGATCGCTGACGTACCGACGGCAGTGAGTCCATCAGTGCGTCGACTGAGGACGCTGGCCTGGCCACCTTATGTGCCGAGGACGCTGACATCAGTACCGTGACTACCTTGTTACGTCGCGTTCTGCTGCGGCTTAACCCGTTGCACGCATTTTCCTTTGTATTGACGACTCAGGCCGGAGGGGATTCACTCCACCAAACGGTCTGGGCTACTACACACCTCAGTTGTGTACCAGGAGACGGCAAGTAGGCAGTGTGCTCCGCCAACTATCCGGCGACCACAAAAACCCTGAATAATTTTAACACTAGCCCTAAGGCGTTCCATAAAAAGCAGCTGACGAAGAAGAATTACGGCTGTGCCGACTTATGTTGAAAACGACATGACACTGCAGTGCCCTGCAGTGTCATTGTAGTGGAATCTTCTCCTGAATAGTCGATCTAAGATGCTGATTTCCTTGTCTCTGGTGCCTGTTGACGTCTTATGAAGCAGCTGGATGTGGACGTGTGGATGTTTTTTGACGCGCCAGGCGGACGTGCCGTGTTCGTGTGCGTTTGGTTTGGTTGTGGATAGAGCCCCTTCAGCCAGTTCTGATCGTTTCTGAGGTATGGGATGAAGGAGGGAGGTTTAGGTAACACTTTGACTGTCAAAAGGAAGGGATTCTGAAGACATTTATCAGGGTTAAAGAGAATGAGAGGGCTGATGCGTGTGTGCGGCACCGGGCCGGGCTGGAGCGGCGAATGCCAGAATTGTAGGCGGAAATAGAGCTGGAGTATATGTATGTGTGTATGTGTGTGCGGACGTGTTTGTGTGTGCCACCAGGCCGGACTGGAGCGGCGACTGACGGAACTGGAGCCGGACGTGTATGTATGTGTGTATGTGTGTGCGGACGTGTTTGTGTGTGCCACCAGGCCGGACTGGAGCGGCGACTGACGGAACTGGAGGCGGACGTGCGTCGTATCGACCAGGAGAAGGAGGCCATCCGCGTCAAGTACTCGGTCGTGCTCAAACGGTCAGTGGCCTGAGCTCATCGTTCAGTAGCCCTAGAGAAGTTGTCATCAGCGGCCTTTGACCACATGTAACGTTTAAGACCACTTCGTCTAGCCAGGCCGGCCGCGTTATACGACTTTGGATGAACGAAGCTAAGCCTGGTTAGCTCTTAGCTGAGCTGAGCTGGAAACGCAATATTTTGGTTCGCATGAGTGTTCACATTTGGCTAATTTACAATATATACTGCCAGTATAGGACTTCGTCGACAAATAGTGACAGTCCTTTATGATACCCGTTTGCAGTTTGCGGAGACTTCATGTTTCCAGCTCTCAGAACTGGGATGTCAAGTCATCTACGGTAGGTATGAGTGGCTCACTACACGCCCGGGAAACTGTCATGCTCTGCCACATTAGTGGCGGTTGTTGGATTATTTAGCGACGCTGCGGCGTGGTCAATAACTCAGCCCGTCACCCCGATGTTCCTGAAAGCGCCTCTGGATCATGCACCTGGCCGAGGATTAGTTTGGATGCCACTAGTGGGGCCCGGGAGCGTAATATCGTCTTTCGTAATGCCACGAGGCGACATTTTGCATCCACTGGCAGTTTTTTCACATTTCCATTTCTGCCAAACATGTTGTAATGCATGTTTGGCAATGCATGTAACAAACATTGCTGTGATGCGCCACACAACTCCCCTCAGTGGTGTCCTGGCCGAGGCCGTGCCGGAGTAGTTCTCCCCACCTCCGGGCCGTCCCAGTGACGGTCACCCCGACCGTCCGCCGGGCCAGTTGTGACGTCTGTCTGACTGTCTGTCTCTCTGATGTCCCCAGAGCGCGGACGACCGGCCGGCCGGCTCGGCCGACGGCGACTGGCGGCCGGCGGTTGGCCGGCGCCGCGGCGGCCGCCGCTCCAGCGAGGGGGTCAGCCCCGGGCCGCCGCCGGCCGCCGCCGCCAGCCGGCGGCAGGACTCGGCCGGCGCGGCCTCCCCCGCCGCCGAGACCGACCCCAGAGACGACCGACAGGGCGCCGCCGGCCGTCCGGAGCTGGCCAGCGCCTCGACGTCGACTGTGGACAGCAGCAGCTCGGAGCTCGCGGCGCAGGTCTCGCTGCCTCGGGAGGGTTCAGGTCCTCGTCTCCCGGAGCCCGAAGTCGTGGAGGGTAGCCGGGATTCTGCCCTGGCACAGCTGGGCTCTCCTCCGAGACGGCTGAGCCAGGAAGCCTCCGGGGCAGCCTCAGATGGTGCCCTGGACGCCTCCAGCTCCACAGTTACCAGCCCAGAAACCCTGCATTGTGATGACCTCGACGCAGATTCTGCTGCACCTAGATTTGAACCTTCCCCTCAGGTCACTGATACCCACAGTTCTAAACTTGTCGAATCTAATGTTCGTGTGCAGCCTGACTACGACTTTTCCGCCAGTGGCAAATCCTTTGCCGCCAGCTCCACGGCCCTTCCCAGCACTAACTCCTCCGGTTCGGCTGCTGATCCAGGCAGCAACTGCTCTGGTACTTCCGCTGACCTCGGTGTCAACTCCCCTGGCGCTGCCAGTGACCTCGGAGTCAACTCCTCCGACTCTGCGGCCCGCTCCGGCACTGCCTTCCCCGGTCCCGGCGTCCAGGTCAGCAGCGGCTCCTCGCCCCACCCCGCCGGCCGATGCTCGGACGCCGCCTCCGACTCGGGGACCAGTTCCTCCGGTCCGGACGGCGGGTCCCGGCCGGCGCCCGGTCCCGCGGACCAGGAGACCGCCTGGTCCGGGACGCCGCCCGGCCCCATGGACCAGGAGACCGCCTGGTCCGGGACGCCTCCCGGTCCCGTGGACCAGGAGACCGCCTGGCCCGGGACACCGCCCGGTCCCCTGAACCACAAGACCGCCTGGCCCGGGACGCCGCCCGGTCCCCCGGACCAGGAGACCGCCTGGCCCGGGACGCCGCCCGGTCCCGTGGACCAGGAGACCGCCTGGCGCGGGCCGCCGAGGAGGGTGTACGGCGAGCGGGGCCGGCCACCACCGTCGTTGCTGCTGCCGCCGCTGTTGCTGATGGCGCAGGCGGATGCCGGCGTCAGCCCCCTCTGCGAGATCCGGGACGTGGCCATGCAGACGGAGAAGCCGGATGATTCGCAGCACGCGCAGGTACGCCAGTCGATCACCACAAGAAATTGCCTTTGTTTCAGCGCTGCCCCGCCAAACCTCAGGCGTTTCTTTACTAGCCTTTTGTTCCTTGCGTTAGCGCTGGTTCGCCAATGGGACTGTAATCTGCAGCAAGCGACCACGAGTCGGCCAGAGAGGTGATACGAGCACAATGTGCATGGCAATTCTTGGCATTTTCCCCGCACTTATCGAGCCGCACGTACAATCACGGACGAAGAGCACATCTTGAAGGGAGCTGCCACAGTTGCGCCTCCTGCAGCACGTTCCCGCGGTTCTTCCATGGGTACTCCTTAACAGCGGATTCGTCCTGGGAGCGCGGCGTAAGCCCCTCCGCAGACTGTGCTTCGTGGTGCCCCCCCCCCCCCCCCGTCCGTAAAAGACTCACTGGAGACCTCTGGATGTCTCAGAAGTACATCGAGAGGTTAGGTAGGAATTTTTCGGTGCCTTTTATCCAGCGATATTTGCGTTTCCCTGGTATTTAACTTGTTTCCGTGACACAGACGTCTAATGAGAGACTGACCATGTTTTCGTCGTTTCTCGTGTGAACGACTTCTGGACTTGAAGGCCTTGTATCCGTGAATGACCTAGTTCGTTGGCAAGAATACGCGCAGATGAGATTCCAGACACAGAAGGTGAATAGTATCAGAAAGACTGATGTTTAGGGCCTAAGCGTCTTTTATTGTCGCAAAATGGCCTTCGACAGCATGAGAGGAACTGCCCTTGCTGAGGTCAGATCAAGTGGACCTATGTGTGAAAAAGTTTAGCGTCCTGTAACTTTTTCGCAAAATATGATATCACAAGAAAACTTTCAAAGTTTAGAGATTTGATGAATGCAATAAATATGCTATCTCGGATTTTTTTGAAATGTCCAGGTCATTGACTTAAGGTCAAGCCGTTTTCAACATATGCCATTGTTTTTTTCGAAAACTGGCGAAATTTTTTGTAGTTATTTGAGTGTGTGTGTGTGCAAATCCAGACATCCAGTTTCTGTCAATGGGCAAAATTTCAATGACCTCCGACCACTGACCAGAGGCCAGGTTACGAATAAATGTTATGAGTCAAAATGTACTGTCATCAGAATCAACGATGAATGACTCAGATCGGGTAGATGTTGGAACTTGCTCACACCGTTGCAACTAATACCAAGAAGTACAGAAAGTTTAAAAAATTGCGTATTTTGAAAAATAAACAGACTTTCGCGAATAAAGCTCCGCCAACGGTGTAGATTGATGAGAAGTGAGTTTTTCCAAAATTTAAGCACGAGAAATCATCACAGGAACCACTGGGATCAAGGAACAACACTTGGAATGGCATATTTCGCGAAAATAAAGGAACGCCAAAATTAGTTCCCGTTAATTTCATACTGCGTTGGTCTACGGCGCCCGCCATGCAGCAGTGCAAAAATCGCCGTGGCTTAGCTCAACGTTTCCGCGTACATATTAAACAAATCAGAGAAATTAGACGAGTATCGGCATCTCCGGACTTTTACCTGTCCGCTAGTGCCTTTATCTAGACTTCATTAGTCACAGTCCTTGAGATCCAGGCCGTTTCTCGATCTCATGCAGGCGGCTGTAAGAAAACATGTATAGGGCGTGAATGGTGTAGATGTTATCCAAAACTAAAAATGAGACCAGTCTGGATCTCTGTTCGTCACGAACTTTCCAACGGTGTGCTTATTTCTATCGAGCGACCAACCATCCGTGAGTTAGAGGGGGGGGGGGGCGGCCAACCGCCCCCAGTCGGGCGTGCATGGCGCCGACTCGCAGTCAGGCGCGGGTTAATAAATTGCATGTTTCTTCTGCCTATGCAGCGTTGTTTCCTCACCTCGACACTTTTGTTTATTCTCCGAAATAGTGTTACTTCTGTGAACATGTGTAAGTACATGTTGCCAATTTAGACAATGTCGTCAAGGAACACGGAAACCAGACCTTTAGAACTACTGATTGCACACTTCAGACATCAAGCCACAGTCCGATGGCTCGGCCAGAGGCCTGCTTGATGCGTTCGCCGTCCATGACGTGCTGGGAAAGCCGTCTCCGTTCGGCACCACCAGCCCACCTAAGCTCCAAATGAGTGTTTAGGGCATCGAGTTTGGCGACCGGGGGATGTGAGGGCCACGATGCTTTGCGGTAGAGTAACAGCGTCGAAAGTCTGTCTGTGGGTGACTTCGTAATTGTTTTGTACGTGAAAAATACGACAGCGATGACGGTTAGAGGAGGTGAGGTGTACTGCACCCTCTACGGCATTCTGCGACACAGCTTTGGTACAGACGGATAATTTTGCTGTTTTTGTGGATGCTTCACCGAGTGCCGACACCATGGATTTAGCCATACCATATACTTCTGGCAAAGCTTGCAAAGGGCGCAATTGACAGAAGCATGTTCACTAAATGCACCACGGGAGGAGACATTTGTTAACTGCGCCCGGTGCTTGGCTTCCCATCGTCCTGTTCAAATCACATCAGGGTCGAGGACGCGAGGGTGCCAGATGCTATAGTCAACTTTTTGTCCTGGAAAATCTGGACAAACGTTTCAGGTTATCCTTGGTTTGTTAGTTCTCATGAACGTTGCAAGTAGTAGTGAAATATGTTTGTACTAAGTATTTGCTGTCAAAGGTTTCTCTAGGGTGCGCATTTAACCAGGGCGCATTTAGAAATTCGAGCTGGTTGACGGTAATCCAATATGCTGAATTGGAGACCGCCTAACGCAAACTTAGATATTATTTGGGAGCCCCAACGATTAAGTGTTTTATCACGGGACAATCCGGCGAAGTGCACACGCGCGTTTTCTTATTCAATGGCCAGAAATAATGCCACACATGATAAAAATCAAGCTTTCCAAATAAACGTCCAGCGACAACGCTGGACTACCATTTGCCGGTGCCAGCAGGAGCAGGGTTAACACGGGGCCAGAGGTAACAGAATTCAGGAGGTTAACATGGAAGTGCATCGTGATTAGTGGCGTCTGTAGTGAGATTTGTGGGACATTAGCATGGAGCGTTTGACGAGGGATGCACAATATGCCGCGCTTCCCTGCTGTTTTGTCGATGTCCGTTTTGCTGGTAACGCTAAAGATTGTTCTAAACACGATGACTAACGTGGCCACGGTGGTGATAACCAAATTTTCGCCGTAATCCTCATCAGATAATATCTAAATCCGTAATGCGGCCGGCCGTGACAACTGGATGACATCAACAGACGATCGAGGCACTGGAAGAGACCATCAAGCGCAAGGAGATGGTTATCTCGGGCATGCAGGACAGCCTGGCCAAGGTGGAGGCGCAGCTAAAATCCACGCAAGAGCAGCTGCAGAGCATTGAGACAGACGTCCTGCAAAAGCTCAGCAACGCCGAACACACATGGAAAAGACGTCGGCGGCAGCTGCAGGTTATTCGGCTGCACCTGCCGCAACGCTTGTGTGTGCTAGTCTGACGTCTGTTTTAGCGTTGTCTGTGCGGCTGAAGCGTGAGCGGCTAGGATCGGCTTAAAGTCTCGCAAAAAGACCTTTACATTTCTCGCGAAAAAGACCCCTATATTTCTTGTGAAAAAAGACCTTTACTTGACGTTATTCTCTAAATCGTGGCACTAAAGTCCGAATGACACTGACATCGGGTAAGCAAGGCTGTGCGAACCTCTGCTCAAAGGATACGGCCGACAGCTGTTGTTTCGGATGGAGATAATCCGGCAGTCGCTCGTCACGCTTGTTATATAGCATAGGACCTGTCAGTCAGTCTGCCAGCCGAGGTCGTGTTTGTCGTCTGACACAGGTGGACTTGGCCAGCGAGCGGGCCGTTAGACAGACGCTGCACTCCGCCGAGACAGAGCTGGCGCAGCGGCTGGCGCTCTACAGGGGCCGCTGCGCCGAGCTGGAGGCCCGGCTGGCGGAGCGGTGGCCGGTCACCGACTGCGGCCCGGAGCAGCCGCAGCCGGCCGGCGGCCGCCGGCTGGCCGTCCTCTGCCGCCAGCTGTCGGAACACGTCAGCCGCCTGCAGGCCGCCCAGACGGTACCGACTCACCAGACTGTACAGACTCACCGGACCGCACAGACTCACTGGGCTGTACAGACTCACCGGACCGTACAGACTCACCAGACTGTACAGACTCACCTAACCACACAGACTCACCAGACTGTACAGACTCACCGGACTGTACAGACTCACCGCACTGTACAGATTTACCAGACTGTACAGACTCACCGGACTGTACAGACTCACCGCACTGTACAGATTTACCAGACTGTACAGACTCACCGGACTGTACAGACTCACCGGACCGCACAGACTCACCTGGACTGTACAGACTCACCGGACCGCACAGACTCACCGGACTGTACAGATTTACCAGACTGTACAGACTCACCGGACTGTACAGACTCACCGGACCGCACAGACTCACCAGACTGTACAGACTCACCGGACCGCACAGACTCACTGGGCTGTACAGACTCACCGGACCGTACAGACTCACCAGACTGTACAGACTCACCGGACCGCACAGACTCACCGGACTGTACAGACTCACCGGACCGCACGGACTCACCAGACTGTACAGACTCACCGGACCGCACAGACTCACCGGACCGTACAGACTCACCAGACTGTACAGACTCACCTAACCGCACAGACTCACCAGACTGTACAGACTCACCGGACCGCACAGACTCACTGGGCTGTACAGACTCACCGGACCGTACAGACTCGCCAGACTGTACAGACTCACCGGACTGTACAGACTCACCGGACCGCACAGACTCACCGGACTGTACAGACTCACCGTACTGTACAGATTCGCCAGACTGTACAGACTCACCAGACTGTACAGACTCACCGGACCGCACAGACTCACTGGGCTGTACAGACTCACCGGACCGTACAGACTCACCGGACCGCACAGACTCACTGGGCTGTACAGACTCACTGGGCTGTACAGACTCACCAGACTGTACAGACTCACCGGACCGCACAGACTCACTGGGCTGTACAGACTCACCTATACTGTACAGATTTGCCAGACCGTACAGACTCACCGGACTGTACAGACTCACCTAACCGCACAGACTCACCAGACCTTACAGACTCACCGGACTGTACAGACTCACCGCACTGTACAGATTTACCAGACTGTACAGACTCACCGGACTGTACAGACTCACCGCACTGTACAGATTTACCAGACTGTACAGACTCACCGGACCGCACAGACTCACTGGGCTGTACAGACTCACCGGACCGTACAGACTCACCAGACTGTACAGACTCACCGGACTGTACAGACTCACCGGTCCGCACAGACTCACCAGACTGTACAGACTCACCGGACCGCACAGACTCACTGGACTGTACAGACTCACCAGACTGTACAGACTCACCGGACCGCACAGACTCACCGGACTGTACAGACTCACCGGACTGTACAGACTCGCCAGACTGTACAGACTCACCGGACTGTACAGACTCACCGGACCGCACAGACTCACCGGACCGCACAGACTCACCAGACTGTACAGACTCACCGGACCGCACAGACTCACTGGGCTGTACAGACTCACCGGACCGTACAGACTCACCAGACTGTACAGATTCACCTAACCGCACAAACTCACCAGACTGTACAGACTCACCGGACCGCACAGACTCACTGGGCTGTACAGACTCACCGGACCGTACAGACTCACCAGACTGTACAGACTCACCTAACCGCACAGACTCACCAGACTGTACAGACTCACCGGACTGTACAGACTCACCGGACTGTACAGACTTACCAGACTGTACAGACTCACCGGACTGTACAGACTCACTGGGCTGTACAGATTCACCGGACTGTACAGGACTGTACAGACTCACCGGACTGTACAGACTCACCGGACTGTACAGACTCACCGGACCGCACAGACTCACCGGACTGCACAGACTCACCGGACTGTACAGACTCACCGGACCGCACAGACTCACCAGACTGTACAGACTCACCTGACCGCACAGACTCACCAGACTGTACAGACTCACCGGACCGCACAGACTCACTGGGCTGTACAGACTCACCGGACCGTACAGACTCACCAGACTGTACAGATTCACCTAACCGCACAGACTCACCAGACTGTACAGACTCACCTAACCGCACAGACTCACCAGACTTTACAGACTCACCGGACCGCACAGACTCACCGGACTGTACAGACTCACCGGACCGCACAGACTCACCAGACTGTACAGACTCACCGGACCGCACAGACTCACTGGGCTGTACAGACTCACCGGACCGTACAGACTCACCAGACTGTACAGACTCACCGGACTGTACAGACTCACCGGACCGCACAGACTCACTGGGCTGTACAGACTCACCGGACCATACAGATTCACCAGACTGTACAGACTCACCTAACCGCACAGACTCACCAGACTGTACAGACTCGCCGGACTGTAGAGACTCACCGGACTGTACAGACTCACCGGACCGCACAGACTCACCGGACTGTACAGACTCGCCGCACTGTACAGACTCACCGTACTGTACAGATTCACCAGACTGTACTGGACTGTACAGACCCACTGGACTGCAGAGACCCACCTGACTACAGAGACTCACTGGACTATACGGACTCGCCGGACTGCGGAAAATCACTGGACCATACGAACTCACTAGACTACATGGATGTTTTGGATTACGGACTCATTGGATTGTACAGGTTCATTGAACCACAGAGACTCACTCAAACGCAGGGACTCACTGAACCGTCAGGCACGCCCCATGGTGCTGGCTCACCGAACTGTGACTGAAAGGATGTCCCAACAGCTGTGGAAGCATAACTGCATCCTAACCGAGAAATGGATTCAGGACTTTCCCATATTGAAAACAACCGTGCAACCGTTTATGTCGATCTTGGTAGCGACTTTGAAAGGCTGGTTTGCCGCCGCCCGGCCGACACGTGTGAGGTGACGCGGTCTGTCGGGCCTCCGTCGACAGAAGCTGTCCGGGGAGCTCCTGAGCACGCTGCAGGTGCTGTTCGGCCTGTTCAGCAGCCACGGCCCGGACGTGGCGCCACCCTGCGAGTCGGCCACGCTCTCCAACCTGGCGCTCTGGCTGCCCTGGCTGACGGCCGAGGCCAGGCTGGCCTGTCGCGCCCGCCAGCGCCGCCTGGCGCCCGGCCCGCCGGCCTCGCCGCCAGAGGCGCTGGCGTCGCCGCCGCCCGGCGCGCCGCCGCACCTGGCTGAGCTTGTGTCGCAGGTGTGGGCCGATATCGAGCGGCTGCGGCGGCTGGACGCCGCGGCGCCGGCCGAGCGCGGCGAGGACGGCTGCAGCGACGGACTGGACTGAGCGCGGACCTGGACTGAGTGAGGTCTGGGCCGAGTCGGAGCCTGGGCTGAGCACAGGTCTGGACTGGGCGAGGGCCTGGACTGGACTGCGTGAGAGCCTGGGCTGGGCGAAGATGTGGACTGAACAAGGGCCTGGACTAAGCAAAGGTCTGGGTTGAGCGGGAGCCTGGACTGAGCAAAGGTCTGGACTGAACCACAGCCTGGACTGAGCAAAGATGTGGAATGAGCAAAGGTCTGGGGCTGAGCGAGAGCCTGGACTGAGCAAAGGCCTTGACTGAGCGAGAGCCTGGATTGAGCGGCAGTCCGAACTGAGCGACAGCCTGGACTGAGCGAAGGTCTGGACTGAGAGAGAGACTGGACTGAGCGGGGACATTGACCGAGCAAAGGTCTGGACTGAGCGAGAGCCTGAACTGAGCGAGAGCCTCAAATAAGCATCAGCCTGGACTGAGCAGCGAGCGCAGTCCGTCTCCCTCACCAGCCCCAGCAGCGACAACCTGGACTGAACCCGCCCCCTTCTTCATACTGGAGCTCCGACGAGTCGTCAGACCAGCGAACCAACAGTGGAACCCTCGAGAGCTCGACGCAGAGGCGGGCTGCAAGCTCCGTACCACGGAGCTGCGGCCTTAGCACCCGGAAAATGTTGTGACCTGAAGACGCGTGATGACTTGGGAAACGTCACCCGTGTACTTGGCTATCAGGTGCCGTCCTGCGAGGCTGAAAGTGACCAGAGTAAATGCAGATCCTGTGTATGACAACATACTTCTGTTGCTATTATTTTTAGCGGGAAGCTCTGAACGACTGCGATAATTTTACATCTGTGTGGAGCACTTTAACCGTCCGTACTTAACGCGCAACATATGCGTAAGGATGGGAACACAGGGACCACTGTCCCACTTTTGATTGGTTTTGCAATGCTAAGTTCATGGTGTGGCATGCAGAGATTTCCTCAGAATATGTCACTGCTTTGCCCTGATTTTTTTTGTCTGTGACTCTTGACATACAGCTCGCCACCATGGCAGTAAGGCTACACCTGTCTCATTGTTTTTCTGCTTTGGTTTTGATCGACGTCCGTCTTAAATCTCTGCCCAAGCTTTAGTAACTGATGTTATATGACGATTTGGGGGACCAGCGGTCAGTAACATCTGAGGACACCAAAGTCTGATATCTTCGAGTGGTTGTATTTGTTCATACGGATTCTCGTTTAAGACCTGCAATATCTTTGTATCTTCGGCCTGGTTATCTTTGCATGACCCTCTTTCGCACAAGTAATAGAGGTCCTATGTAACCTCAAGTCCTGTGTGAAAAATCTCGAATATTTTGGTGTCATCTCCCGCGCTTGCTGTTGATGCCGTTGCTGGGGACATGTGACGAATAAAGAATAGTTGAGAGATAAAATTCCACTTCTTCCATATTGTTCTGTAGCCATGGGAAATGCGCGCTGCCATGATTACGCTTATTCTGTTAACGCCTGTGTTGAAATGACCAGTCGACCTCTTTATCTTTCCAACTACTGCCTTCTGCAAGACACATGCCTCACAAAGCTAGGCATTATTTCGAATGATAGTGCACCCTCGGTGCCTCGGTGAAGAGCTGGAGCACGTAATGGTCAGACCGAAGGCCCACGACGTCGGAGGGCAAAATATTACGTTTTTTTCCCGCAGAAGGGCCTTCGCCAAGAGAATCATAACTCAGGGGCATCCAACAGATTCCCCGTACAGCGAGAGCGACTTCGAAATAACTGCGTACGCGAGCGGCGTTCTTGGAGCCTGGAAGAGACTCCGTGAAGCAGCCACTATTAATAGACGCCCCGCGATAGATAATTTAACACTGCCGAGTCTGTAAGAAGAGCCCCCACGTGGGGCGATAAACAACCGTTGCCTGCAGGAGGGCTGTAAAGTGCGGCTGCGCGACAGAGCTGTGCACCGTCGGGCTTCCTCGGAGAGAGCTGTAAGATGATCACTGATGCTCTTCAAGGAGGCGCCCGAGGGGGAGATTTTACTCAAGAAGGTGCGCTACAGATGCTTTCAGGAGTTCTATTAAGTTGGGGACAACAGCCCTCACAATCACTCCCCACTCTAACACGAGGAGGACCAGTGGTACCAGAGCCCCTGTGAATGCTGGACACTGCTTGGCACAACGGATGGCGATCTCCGTACGTTACAGGATAAATATACGACACATTATTTTCACACTCTTCTATGGGCTTTTCTCAGCAGGATTTTAGGCCGCAGTATGAAGGTGCTATGTCACAGGATAATGCGTCGCGTGACGAATAACTCACTGACGTGACGCATGTGCTTCTGTCTATTTAACAATGTCAGATGCAGGTAACCAGGTTCCAGCAACCTTCTGTGCGTTCGGCAGTCTGGCTCAGACTCAGATATCTCACCACATTTCGAAACCACAGTCCATTCTTATACGCGCTCAATGGCATGACGTCAATGGCATGACGACATATCTTTATTCGGATACCCCAGGGTTGACTATGGTTTGGGACTTCCTATGCCCTCAGAAGTGTTCCTGTTGATGTCAGGCCGTACTCTCTTAAAAGATCGACCCAGGAAGATGCAGCAGCACGTCTAGAACACCCAGATGTACGAGGTTTTCAGTTGACTGGCCAAGACAAGCCATATGATGTGGGCATTACATCACGAGCGAGGCCAAAGGCCGAACGAGTCTTACTTTTGCATTTCGTTGAGCGTCCCGGCCCGGCCATAACGCTTCCTGGGGGATAGTAATTTCGCAGCCAGTACGTTCCGCATGTTTAAGTTTTTGGTATAAAGCAATTAAATTTTTGAACTGGATGCAGTTGCATTTACATTACGTTGCCCTGTAAAATCTTTCTTCCATGTTCCTATTCCGGGAATAATGTTTTCTCTCTCACACTCGAGTACATAGTACACAGTAACACTCCAGCCTGTTCCGCTTCTAATCCATTTTCGTAGGGCTTGTGTCAAGCACGGGATTTGTTGCTTTCGTCTTCCTAAAACCGGTTTGGGTTGGCAAGGAAACTTATCGTGATTATGTAATTATATGTGATTATGTAATTAAACATATGTTGGCCATGTGACTTAAAAAGTGCATCGGAAAGCAAAACTCCAGCCAGCGTTTGACCTCTTTTTGGAACAAGGTCAGCGCTGTTGCATTACTCTTTTGAATGCATCTCATATTGCATTATCACTTGCAAGGTATTTGCATGCATTGAAACGGCGGGGCAAGAACGTTAAATACCAAAATCCATGCATATCTGTTGTCCCGTTCACCCAGCTCAAAAGCACAAGACCCAGCTTTTGAGCATTCGGCGTGGATGTGCCGGTCCTGAATCGGCCCGCCTGCCGGGAGCCCGGGATGCCCAGCGGTCACCTCTGGGCCTGTTCACGCCTCTGGTCCCCTGCCAGCGGAGGCGGCGGACGCCCCTCGCGTGGGCGGCGGTCGCCGAGAGGACCTGTCACGCGGCGGCGGGCGCCCGACGCGGCCGACCTGGCCGGCTGTCTTCAGGCCTGGTGCGGTCCGAATGTCTTTCCCCTCGGGCACCCAGTGCCCGGCCCGCCCGTGCCCGCCGGCCGGTGACGGCTGTGGCAGCGCTCGTTGGCACCATGGCAGCCCGCGTGTTTCTACAGAGACGGCCACTATTACATCATTGCTGTTCAGACCGTGGTTTTATTGCGAAACATGAAACGGTATATGCCTGTTCTGGCGGCAGAGAACTTCGGTTTCAGCCTGAGCATCCTAATTTCTACGCCTTTTTAAGCACAGCAAGTGTTGGTTTGACATGCAGAAAATGCGAACTATGTAATGGGTTCCGTGCTGGAGACCTGAACGCCCATGAAGTACGTTTGATTACTCAACGGGACACTTCATCAGTGCCGAGGGAACCTTTCTAGCCTATCCATGGGATTGCGTGAAAAATGACGTTGAGACTTGAAACAATTCCAAAAACGTTCCGAAGTCTATGAACACAGGTATACAGCCATGTTCTCGGATCTGAAGGATGAGTGGGATCATGTCATGCGGTTTTTGAACGTAAAGTAAGGCGAAACACAAACAAGCTGCAAACTATAGCCATTTGCCATTTGACCTGATATGACCTGACATCGATTCAAAAATACAGGAGACTAAAAATACATAACTTCCATAAGTCGTGTAAGATATGCACCGGATTTTTCGTACATGATAGTGGTTGACAATCTGAGTTTTGTTGCGGAGACCCACATCATACGAACAAGATTCAACGCACCGAACGTTTCACACCTGTTCACGATAACGCTCCCTGATACCGCTAAGAAATATAATTAACTGCTTACTTGATCTTGGATGACCTTACGACCATGTGTGTAGCCATGCTTCAAAGACGGAGGATGACAGGCTGACTACAGTCCACCAAGAATAGGTATAGCGGGGTAAAGAACTTTTTTCAAGCGTTGCATGACAAACCGCCGTTGAGACCCCTTTTGTTACATTTCATAGTTCAAGAAACTGTGTGACAGGTGGGAAATATCTATTTGATGCCTTAAAACTTGACAAGGAAAATCACTTTTCTGGAAAACTGCGAGGAACATGTCCTGCGCAGCCTCCGCAGAGATTACACCCATGCTTAAGACCTGCTGGCACATTACTGCATCCAATGCAACTGTCATTTCGGGTTCTTGATTGTGGTTTTCAGCCGATGACCATTCCGTAGCTTGACTTGTCCTGAAAAGGATGGGATAAGCAAGATTTACGGATAGGCCTAAAGACAACTCCGACAGCCACTTGAGTTCAGCAAGCGCTTCTAATGAAATAATGCGCTCTCCAATTACCGTAGGATGCATAAACCCTCAAGCGACCCACTTGAAGTGGCCATATTCGCGGCCATTAGTAATACACCTTGGTCGATGGAAGTGGATCCATTCTGCGTACAATGTGACCACTTTTCCAACGGCTTCACCCGGCATTTTTGCAACTTGTGTTCCTGACACTACGGCGGTTATATTCCTGCTAGCTTCTAGGAAAACGAACGATCTGTTCTGCAACTGTGCGCGCCTCAATACTCGGACGTGCGGGCTAAGTGTCCGCTGTGACGGACGTGGCACAGGTGCCGAAGGCATGGACGAGGTGTAACGGCAGTGTCGATAGTGGCCGTGCTAGAAATCCACACAACCAGCTAACCACACTGCCAGGACACCGACGCTCCGTTGCTGCTAGCTGGCCGTCCACCGCAAGCTGCCAACACGCCGGAGCCACGTCACTAATACGAAACCCGCTATCGGGGAAATGACGGGTCCCGCCGTCCGTGTGACCCGCGGCGCTGCTGGTGTGAACTTCTGGATTTCAGGGCGAGCTGAGTCACCGGCGCCCGTGTTGTGCGGGAACACTGGGTCACACTGCTCCTGATTCCCGGAAGCTGCTGGGCCGTTTGTGACGGTGTCCGGGTTCGGCTCTGAGTCACTGGTCAGGGCGCCACGCTGGGTAACTGGTGCCAGTGACGGTGTCTGGCGGGGATTTGCTGAGTTCTTGCCGCCGCAATCACTGCTGATTCCTTGCTGCCGGTGTTTCGTGGCTGTACTGATCCCCTACTGTCGCGTTGGTACTGCTGAGACTACTGCCGGTGTCTGGTGGCACTGCTCAGTTCCTACTGCCGCTGGCAGCGCCCATCCCTTACTGCCAGCGTTTCGTGCCACAGCCGAGCCCCAGCTGCCCAGCCGAGCTCCAGCTGCCGGTGTGGCGACACCGCCGAACCCGGCAGGACGGTCGGCCCGGCCGTGACGTCACGGGCGTCGTCATCACGTGCCGGCGGGGGCCGTCAGTTCCGGGAGCCGGGCGGTGCGCGGCCGGCGCGGCGTCGGCGCCATCGGCTGGGCTGACCTCGGCGCCGCGCGGCCGGCTCCGGGAACCGTGACCGCGGCACGACCCCCACCGCGCCGCCTTCGCCGAACCGGCGGCCGGGCGCCGCGCAGCCGGCCGCCTTCACGGAACGGCGGTCGGCCGCGCGGGCGGCGGCGCGGGCATCAGCGGGCGGCCTGCGCCGGGTCCCGGGTCCCGCAGGGGCGGTCGGGCCCGCCGGCACTGCGGGGGAAGAAGCCCGAGGGATCAGTGTTGCCCGCCCCGGAAGCAAAATGTCAGAAGCGTGTTCGCATCCGGCTGCCCACATGGCGATGAAAGGTTAACGCATTCAACTGCACGTGAACCCAGATCTGACCCAACCGTTTTCCGAGAGGTTAAAATGCTGCAGGAAATATCTGGTTGCGCACCGGGAGTCTGGCATCCGACCTACCGCTAAACAAACTAATTCATGAATATATCTACTTTCCAGGGGTTAGTAGAGAAACCTGTGCCAAAAGAGTATCAAGTTATCTTATCTCTGAAGTTGGGAAAATAATGAATGGCCCCTTGGCCATCCTGTAACCGCCTCTGGATTAACAGTGGCTGAGAACTGACTTGAATTCAGGTGAGAACGCTTCTGGCTATCCCACTCTTTGTAAAGGTGCTCCTTGGTCCAACGGGAACCTGGAAATTTCCCGCGCCTTCAGTATGGTACGGAAAACATCCACACATAGAATCTACGATACGCGACTGAGTATTTTCCATGCAGACATGACATCCCACTGGCGTAGTCTTAAGAACACAGGACAGAACGCAAAATAAAATAAACTACAACTTGAGACATCACCTGGTCTATTTACGAGTACATGGCATTCATAGTGTCACTTTTTGTGGTCTTTTGAACGGCATCTGTTCGTGATATTTCCAGCCTACGACGTTTTACCATTGCGAATTTCTGACGAACGGCACGTGTCATCTACGCTGTTTAAAACACCAGGAAACACACGGATATTTGCCCACTGTTAACAGTTTGAAGTTGCAGGATCGATCGCTCTGACTGCATGATTACGTCTTTGTCCATTCCCCAAACCGCAAATAAGTAAAAATACCCAATGTCCGCTCGTGACACTTTGCGCTACTAAGGGTTTTCCACTGATATCGTCTTTGTCTCTGCCAATTCGCTGCTTATGCCAATCACAGGCGCCCCAGCATTTTCCAGAACTGCACATGAAGAGTCATGCCTCCCATAGGTAGCGCACAAAAGTTTAACGAATCCCAATGTAAGGAAACTCAGATCAGACCGAACCGTCTTCGGATGGCCTACAAAGATGCGGGAAATAATTGGCTGCGCTTTTGTGTATGCTTTTGTGGCTCGCCATTTCGACGCTGTCACGATACGTACTACCTACAGGGCTGCCCAGTTACCAAATAACCGGTCGTCACAACTTACTTAACGGACGTGGTAAGCGTCACCACTAAATCATAGAAGGCAGTATCAACAGGTCGACAAAAACCAAGTGACGTTGAATGTATTACTTGCAATTACTATCTGCTTGTAACTATCTTGATCATAAATGTAGGTGTGTAAATGAACTATAGATATATTCAAATCCACCCTCATCGTGGTTATTTACGAAATGCCGACTAGCTTACAAGGTACTGATAGAGCTGCCGGGTAGACTAGTTTACACTGACAACACTAATTGACAAACGCGACATTCTGATACGTGCTGACCACCATAACCAATGACAAACAAGCTCGCGTAGACAATGCAAACTGAAAGAAGTGACTTTTGCTGCATCATGAAACCAAAATACAGAAAATGACGGGCCACTCCAGATGTCACTCAATGTTGGTCGATTGTTAGAACGTTGATGGGTATGCTAAGAGTTAAGATTCTGCTTGACTTTGTTGTTAGATTTAGATGATATGTTTGAATTTTAACATCCTGGAACCTAGCGCTACATCGTACGTGCGCCGAAAGATCACATAACACATCGTTAATTTTGCCTCCATTTTACATCATCCTGCCATACATCTAATCCATCCTGTCTCCACCAGGTCAGACATCTAAAACCCAGATGCCGATCAACAACAGAACCAACATCAACGTCTTACTACATCCCGATTCTCCATGCCCTGTAAAAAATATCCAGTGTGAGGTCGACCACTCACCAGACAGCGGACTGGTCCACAGAGTGATTCTGGCCGGCCGCCGGCCAGCGCCCCGCCTCAAAGCATGACCTTGCCCTCGGTCCCCAAGGGCGGCGCCAGACACGTGGCTCGGGGAGCGCGCGCAAATGGTCCATCCACAACAGCATGCTGCTGTCATTTTTCTTGCAAAGCCCAATTTTCCTTTCCGAACGCTTTCAAAGAACTATGCAATGACTCCGTAGCCGCCAGTCAACAGCTGACAGGTCGACCATCACTTTACATGTGAACAACTCTTCAGAGCAAGAAAGGATCTCTCATCTGGACAGAAACGTATTTTGTTGTCTTGTGAAGTGGCCGTCGAGCGCGGTTTTAAAACAAGGAAAACGTTTGTTTTCTTACAAGCCCTGCAATCGGAAATCAATTCAAAATTAAGGATCGATTAGTAGCTGTTGGATCACGACCCGAACACAAATGTGATTGCTGTTTCACAATGTCAAACTACAATACCAACGGCAGAGTTGCTTTGTGACAATCAAGAATAGGAAGTTAGTAAAAGTGCAGCATTTTTGGTACGAACACCCGCCATGTTGCCGTTGTGAGCGAGAAACCCGCCGTGAATGCAACGATGGTGAGTGTCTACGCTGTTTACGTTTTCATAGATGACATGATCTTAGGATGTTTTTCTATCGATTCCCCTCGTGTATGTTTAAGAATGGGGGTGTTATTAGAAACGCTGGCGGTATTTAGAAGATGAAATGCAGTTGGTCTTTGGCTCTCTCCCAATAACGGCAAACGTCAACGACGGAGAAAGAAACATCACATGTGTAATGACGAACTTCTTTTTGAATTTGAAATTTAAATAAATATTTATTTCATCTTCTAATTTTCCTTTTAATTACAAAATTTTAGTTTACTAGCGTCTTGTGATAAAAGCATTCAGAGTTAAAAGGGTTCCTTCGATATTATTCTTTGGACGTTCTAGGTTAACTCTTACGTCTATTACCCTCTTTTCTTCTTTGATGTGACAGTGAACGTAACACTGCCAAGCCCCCATCCTCCTAGATGTAATGCTTTTTTCACGTATTGGCCAACTCCCCTTCCCTTCCCCACCCCCTCCCAGCGTTATATAGTTTATGAACGACCCCTAATCTTTGTCGTCTGACGCCATGCTCCATGTTTTATGTCATATTGAAGTTTCCTCGGAAAACCCCGTCATATGGCAAAGTCAAAAGTGACGTCACATGAAGGCAGAGGAGACTGAAAAGCTCGAAAAAAGCTTAATTTCCAGGCGTGAGCGACTTAAGTGCAAAAATCGATTTGTAATGCGACAACGGTGCGAAGAACTACCGCCAGCGGTTTACAGAACCTGGTCAACACAGTGGTAAAGGTTTGATAAAATTCCCCGGAGTCGCGTGGACCGCAAAATCGTGGAGGCGAATAATATCGTACAGTATGTACTATTTCGCACATTCTCTGCCTACATGTGACGTTAAAATGCCCCAAACCGATATTATTGCTGCATTACACCCCCTGAACGAAAATGACAATGACATATTTCCAAATCATGTTCAAAAATTTCTAATAATCAATCAAATCTTACTTCCACATAAGGTGTCCATTAATGGACTTTGTGAGGCGGTCTTTTGAGGTCAGGCGAAGTGAGCAAGGCTCGATTTTTTTTTCAGCGTGTCCTTCTCAACACAATGCGCTAATCCACAAAAACAGGGTAGTGCTTCTTTCGTACTTCCAAAAGCCACTGTCGGATCCAGGGAGCCATCTCGGCCATGGCCCCCAACTGTAACTGGGGGGGGGGGCAATGGTTATTTGCCCCCCAAAAGGACATGGGTATTTCTACTCAAGTAGAGTTTGAAGTTCTTGGAACTTCGAATCCAACCTATGACCAGCGTCTTCCACCGCCCCCCCCCCCCTCCTGGTCGATGGCCTACTATTCATACTCAGCCGCTGAAATGCACTCCGAACCCACGCCCAGCGTCTCCCATCTCTCCCCCCCTTCCCCCTGTCAACGACTCCGCTGAACTCCCATCCAGACCCAGGAAACTCTGGTTTGCCCCCCCCCCCCAAACCCAAGAGCTGCTGGATCCGCCCATGCCAAAAGAACGCTCTCTTCTCAAACATCATGAACGACTGGTCAGACTGACATCTTACGACAATGAAGACATGAAACAAGACAGCACGGAAAAACCAGAAACGCCACCTGCCTGGGTGGCGGGGGCGCGAGAAGAGCGTGCCAGGCGTCCGTCAGCTGTGTGCAGACATTTCGCGGTCACTCAACCGCCCCGACCTGGTGACGTCGAGAACACACCACCCGGCGGCCGTGTTCAGCGAGCTGAAATACAAAACCAGTGCAGACCGGGCAACACCAGACCACACCGGACAGGGCAACCGACCGCCCACCACGAGAAAAACTTGACACCATAGGCCTGTCCACAAAGCACTGGGGAGGTCACGAAACTCGGTGTTTCTAAGGTGAGTAACAGCACGATTTTCTGCTCGGTTGTTCTGCAGAAGTGCCTCGACCGGGGCTGAGGCAACTGCAGAAGAGCTTCGACCAGCGTTGACGTAATTTGGCCCGAGTAACCATGGCCGAAACCATGTCTATATGTACTTCGCAACGCAGCGTGAATATCCAGGATGCATCATTCTCGACACAACCACAATAGACATCGACGCAGTAAGTTGATGGACCTCAAGCGTTCATAAAGAAGGCTTCCTTGCCACGACTAATTCAACCTCTGACTAACGCGGCACGCACCGCGGTGGTCGCGATTGCGCCGTGCACGGGGCACAGATACTTGACGCCAATGACGTCATTTGACGCCCAAACGTTCTGCACAACGAGAGCGCTCTACAACCAACACATCGTGCCGGCTCCGGGCCCGCCAGCCGGAGATAACGAGTCACTGACCGGAGCGCCAGCGACCGTGACCGTAGCCGCGCCACGTCACCTCGGCCGAGGCCGGCCCAGGCGGCGGCGCGGCGCCGGTGCAGCTCGAGTCGGGCGCAGGCCGGTCCGATGTCGGCGCCACAGCCGCGGGGCGACGCCGGGCCGCGCCGTATCTCGTCGCGTTACCGTCCCGGCGGTGTAGCGAAGTGGGGTCAAGGGTTAAGTTATTCTTTACTGCCGACTTATTCAAAACTCCGCAATTCTCCGGGTTCGAATGGCCGAATGTTACGCTTTTTGCGAGTTTGAGGCCTTTCTCCAGCGAGCTCCTGTTGTATTTTATTGAACCTTTGCTACACTATACGTCGTTTTATTACGCCGATGTACCTCCCATCCGGTCAGGCCCGCCCGGCCACGGGGCGTCGGTCACGGCAGCGACCTTCGGCGGCGAGCCAGGCCGAGCTTAGTCCGAACAGGGCCCGACCGGCGGATCGATTTACCTGGGGCTCCGGCGGCTCCCGCGCCGGCTCTCTCGACAACGACCGATGCCTCAGGGGACTGCGGTCTCCAGTCACACGGCAGAAGGGAGCCACGCGCCGCCACCTCACGTCGTCACACAGCTGAGCCGGCTGGCGTCGAGAGCCCGCCGGTGGACCGTACCTCACCACGCGCCACTACGCCTCTGGCCCCGCCCGCACGTGGCCCGCGCCGCCCCCGCCTCCGCCGCTGCACGGGCCGCCGGGCACCGGCCCATATTGAGCTTTCACGGCCAAGCTCAAGGGCACTCAAGTTCGCCGGCAAAAACACAGCGTGACGTCAGCCAGAGCGGTATCGAGCAGGGCGGCTGGGCGCCGGCCGCCGGCGCAGCCGAGCCGCCGAGTCCCGGCGGAGGCCGTTCCCACAGGCCGCGGCTCCGGCGGCCGACCGCCGCCGCAGGGGTTCCAGCGGGCCGGCCGCGGACCGCCCAGGCCGCCGCGACACGGCCAGGCACCGGGAAACGGCCGCAGCGTACCGCCGCCCGTCGACAGAAGACGGCGGCCGCCTGTCTTTCGGACCAGGTATATAAATGAGGCGAACGTTAATGTGATCACGGTGACCGAAGAACGGAAGGACGGCATTGCGGTGGCGTACGTACGCGTTGCATTGGAACGCGAGATTGCTAGTCAAACATCGGTAATCCGACTGAAAAAATTGCTGACATCAGAACGTACTCGAAGAAACGCTCTGAAAACGTTTGTACGGCAAACGAAAACGTTTGTGCGGCGTGCTGATAAATGGGCCCGGGGAAAAACACGAATCCCAATGTCAAACCACGGAGGCCGTGAAGCATGCTTCAGTTCCCAGGACACCACTTATCTCCCGGATTCGATTTGCAGGGGACGCCGGCAAGCGAAGCCGCAACCAGCGTCCGCCTGAGAAGCAGGCGCTAGCGGCTTCCGACGTACGCCTGAGACAGGCAGGCGCCAGCGGCTTCCGCCAGCCGGAGCTACTCACCCGCGCCGCCGCGTGGTCCGCGCCTACCGCCTGCAGAACCGCCCCGGGCTCCGGCCCGGCGGAGGTCAGAGGGCGCGCGCCCGGCGGCGGCGTCCGCCGACAACTACGCCACAGCGCGCGGGCGGTGGCGGCGGCGGCGGCGTGGCGCGCAGCTGCGCCGCGTTCGCGGCGCCAGGGTACGGCAGGAGCCCGCGCCGCGCCGCGCCACGGCCGAGCGCCGCCGACGCAACATTCGAGGTGCGCACCGACGCCGGCCAGGAGCCGGCACAGGGCGACGCGGCCGGCGCCTGACGCGCCCGACGACGTCGTTCGACGGGTCTACAGCGCACACTGCCTCCGTGCCGTGGACGAACCATAAGGCTCGCGATTCGGCCGTGTTTCTGCGCTCGAGTAGGCTCCCGAAACTGCACCTCTACGACATCGGAGTGGGGCATTTCGCAATGAATCAATCTGCGGGGCGGCAAACAAAGGGCGCAGGTCGACGTGACCTTGTCCGAGGTTACTCTGGCGACGTTGGCCGACGGCTATGACGGGCACGCCTCAGGGTCGCGTCCGCGGAAACCGTGAGAGGTGGAGGTGGGGGGAGGGGGGAGGCAGGTCGGAGGCCGTGGCGGAACGGAGTGGTGCAAGAGGTAACGAGGGGAGCGGCACGGAGCGGCAGGAGATCTGGGTCAATAACGCGGGCGCCATATTCGCGGTCGCCTTGACCGCTGTGATCGGCATTTGTCGCACAGAGCGTTGGGGAATGATGAAGCTTTCTCACAAGAAACGCCCAGGGCGACAGACATGTCCCGTGACAGCGGAGGCAGCGCCATCAGCGGAAAGGAATCCTCTCGGGAAAATTTCACGAAGGTCATATGTATCTGTATTTGCATTTTTTGTACTTGCAATGGAAGAAAAACATTGGAAATTTCCTTTCGCCTACCCTACGTGACACGTCCCTCTTTCAAAGCTTGCCTCGGCATGTACGGATAAATCATGTTTTGTGCAATTTTACCATTATTCCCGTTGCATTTCAGTTGCTCTTCAGCATTGCCCTTGACAACTCATGGTCCATTTCAATGACCCAAGCGTCTAATGCCGAACGGCTGACGACTGGAGCCAAGCCGCCACTGACCGGACAGCGGAAGTGGGAGGCGGAGGGAGGGGTGGGGGGAGGGGAGGGGGGCAACCGCCTGATCTGTCTCCGCGCCGTGTGAACGACGGTGACGGTTACACACATTCCTCTGGTCAAATTGAGGAGGCGAGGAACGGCCGCAGGGTGCGCCGGCCCGGCCGACAAACAGGCCGGCAGCGAGCTGGGGCTTCGGGGAAGCCCGTCGCCTGAGGGCGCGGCTTCGTCTGACGTCACTCCTGCAGTTGCTGGCCTTGGCTCGACGCCGATGGCCTCAAAATCGGCCACGGAGGCCCCTGCCGATCCACGCCCCGGAGAGACGCCGCTCTGACGAAACAAGCGGCGGCGCGGAGCCGTGAACTGGCCGCGTCAAATCCGGGTCTGCGAGCACGTGATCGGGAGGGCAGCAGCGACCGACGTCAGTCGTCAGTCACGACACAACGGGACCAGTCACAGTAAAAATCGTGCACCTGTCCAGGACCAGCACCTGCTGAGCATAGCTGACCACAGCATAGCACGCCGCCTCATCGTCCATAACACATTCAATTTCATTCGCATTCATTTCATTTCATTCATTCATTCATTTCATCCGGATTCAAGCGCACCGCCGAACGGGACAGAAGTGGAGGTCGTGTTGTTTGTGGACGCACTTGGCACGCTCCAGCCGATCTCGGGCAGCTCTCCCGGCGCGGCTGCCGCGCTTTGGCTGCCGCGTTATAACCGGGGAATCGGACAGCCGGAACTTCGCCATCTCTAAAGGCGCCCCGTCGCACCAAAAAAGCCGTTTCCGTGCCGAGAAGAAATCTTTACAGTCCAGCATCCACAGCTCTGACCAGTCTTCTCCGTACGTCGACAGGGTGCAGCTTTTCGAAGTCTAGCTTCAAAAATGGACCTTTCATTCGCCGCGGGTCAGACGCTTCAGTGTGTGACATTCAACTGACGTTGTAGCACGAGGCTGCCGTCAGCGTGATTTATTCCACGTCGAAGAGCATAAATACCACGCATTTGACGTTCGAAGTTTGCGCCAAATACACCGACCTGAATGCAGCCAACACCAGCCTGGAACGAGCTGGAACGAGGAAACGTAGCGGAACATTTTGGTCGAATCAGATGCGCTCGTTTGCCAAGATCACGTCCACGTCGGAGAAGCTGCAGACCAGCATGACCTGCACACTTCGGTATGCTCTTGGGCGGACGAGGTGCTGCAAAAACAGCGCTACCCATGTTTGACGGGTTTAATTATGCATTGACTTTCGCCACCACTCCATCTCGGCAAAAGCTGTCGTGACAGGCGAACGGGTCACTTCCTCATGACGAAGAATTATGTTCGGACAGCTCCAAATCCAGTGTATTTTGGTTCGTGTCGCAAGCTCCTTAACCCCATTCCAGGAGAGGCGCTTGTCCCCAGCCGAGTCTTTTCGACTGCCACTTCTGCGTGGCTCGACGTTCAATCATGAAACATGGTGACTTCTCGTAACATTTCTTCTTTTCGTTACACCGTGGACACCTCGAGTTTTACAACGTTACCATGGGCGGGTCCAGGATGGGTTTATGGAAACGCGTTCAGATTCTTTTTCGAAACCGTGGAGGCTGCGATCTCGATGTGCTCTATTCTACGTCATCTGAAACATTCACTGTGTTCTGCAATCCACCTGTTTATCGCAAGCCTTATGACATACTTTTTTACAGTTTTGTGAGAACACTGGTGGATTTAGGAGGCAAAACGACGCACTCAAGAAGCAACTTTTAAAAGAGCACCTGGTCGATTTTGTCATATCAATGGCGTATATCATCCCACTTATTGTTTCATTCCCTCTTTGGCGCCTATCCGGCGCATAATGACGCCTAAAGACAATATGTACATATATATATATATATATATATATATATATATATATATATATATATATATATATATTCAATGATAGAACCACAGTTGTGTGTTTTCTGTCACGCGTCAGATCGATAAAGACAGGGATATGTGCTGTCAGCTCAAGCAGTGATGCACACGAGTGTGCAAGACTAACTCCACATGGCAGGTAATGAAACAATGCAAAACACTCAAAGACTCACTTGGTCACAGCACAGCACCATGGTCAGACGGGTTCATGTCTCAGCCGCAGAATATGTTGTTTCAGCCAATGTCTAAGGCCAGCGTCTTGACCCATGACGGGAAGTTGGTCGTATTTTTGTACAGCGCCGCCGTATTTCTGACGGCTCAAGGGGACCGAAAACTGGCATGCGCTGCATCACGTCATAAAGGCAACTTCCATACAATGCGATTCCCAGGACGACTGTGTACTACTTGGCGACCCACGCGAGGAGGACATGCCTTTTGCCTTTTGGCAGGATATGCCTTTTGACACCTAAGGTACATATCGCCAAGGAGGGGTCCATGGGAGCCTTAGTTTGCACTCACAAAGCGCCCGAGCACCACGGCACCTGTCTTAACGTGGCCAGGAAAATGGCTGTGAAAGAGGGAGAAAATAATTTTATTCTCGTCTTTCAGACCCTGCACTGTCGTCAGGAAAGTTGATGGCTTTTAACCCTTTCGAGGTTTTTAGCTTCACGAAACTTGGTGACTTTTCCTAGCTATTCCTTTACGCCCTACAAAGTTTCGAAATTTTATTTTCCTAGGGGCAGAGCCACAACGTTTTTGGGGGGCACCTGAGGTCATTTTTGGCTGTTGAGGGGAAAAAGAAAAAACCTGCCAAAAACAGGTTTTTGAGATAGAACTTAAAACTTTATATGAATATATAGCTAAATAGTTGCGCAATGTGCATATGTAATTTTGTTTATCTGAGGTCACTTTACAAGGTCGGTCAAGGTCAAAAGTCAAAATTTGTTTTTTGCAATAATTTCGGCGCCGTTCTTTTAAATGCCAAACCCGGAATATATATAACGTAGAAAGATGCCCTCTACTTGTGTACCAAGTTTCAGCTTGATATCAGGTCAGGTCACGGAGCTATGACCTAAAATGTCAGTGCACGTACCCTATATCGCAAAAGCCAAAAAATGAATTTTTTGGAATAGAGTGAATTTAATCGATTAAAAACGTTTACAGATAATATTGAATGCACACAACATCATTCCAGGTGACCCCAAGGTCACTGGAGGTCATTTAAGGTCAAAGGTCACAAGTTGATCTGAGGAACGTGTGACCATGACAGTTCCCCCTTTTTTATGTCCCTGGCACCGCCTATGCTAACATTATACAAGCATTGTAATGGATTTGTACTTCTTTAGCATAACATGACTAGCAGAAGCTAAAAAAGTGTTTTGGCCTCTTTTGTTCATTCCGTTATTGGAAAACTAATCCCCCTATTTTTGAAACCCTGTGAACGCCCATGAATTTTCTCAAAATTTCAAATTTGCATACCCATGGTAAGAACCCTATCCATAATCTCTCGATTGATGCCAGTTTCATCGAAATCGGTCCATAAACAACGGAGTTATAAGAAGTCAAAAAGTACCCCCCATTTTGACATTTTTGCCCCCCTGTATCCACAAATTTCAAAATTTTGAAAATTTCTTTTTATAAAAATGTAGTTCACGTCACGGCAAATCGATTGCCGTTTGTTGCGATGAAATCGGATAAGTAGTTCTCGAGATCTCAGGGGGGGGCCGAATCCGCCCCCCCTGCCGGGAATCGGCCATACCGTCTAGCCCTCCGGGAATAGGGTTAAGAGCAACATGTTGGGTCGCAATTACTGTTATGAAGTCGTTTTAGACCCTATGAACCAGAGCTGTCAATTTCCCAATTGTAAATGACTGGGTGGGCCGAGCCGTCGGCCCGACAACCAAACCTCCCCCAAATGTGGGTTTCTCAACTGATTTAGCCTGCTTTATTTTGATCAGTGGAAATTTCTGAGTTTTCTGTTACTATTTTTAAAATAAAAATTGCGTGTATGTCATGTATATATATATATATATATATATATATATATATATATATATATATGTATATATATATATATATATATTTGTATATATAGGAGATAGGAAGATAGGCAGATACACCACTTCATGCCTTATTCTATACTTTCTGCCTATCTTTTATCTACCGTGACCGTTTCTTTCGTTATTTTTTACCAGTTCCCTTTAAAACTGGCAGAAAATATTGGAGGGATCCAAACCAACATTGGAGGGGCCCAAATCAACACTGGGCGGGTCAGGGCCCCTTCGAAAAAATACATATCGACACCCCTGCTATGAATCTGTAAAGGCAGACAGGCAGGGTGTGACAATCATGGAGCCAAGCTGGGGCTCCTGGTGAAGCTACTAATGTAGGCTATGCTGTCTGACTGACGTTATGTATACCCGCTATGTCTACATAACGTCAGGCTCTACGAATTCGGAAAGATATAATTCCAACATAAACACTGATTTAGACTTTCATTTCCATTTTGTTGCGTTCGCGAAATACACAAAGTGACAATGACTCGTTTCAAACCCCTTCAGATGAAACAACTCCATCTTTGAGAATCTTCCACTGACAATCCAATCCAAGGGCGATCAACGGCTTAAGTGCACTCTTGGTCTGCCATTACACTTCGTGTTTTTTGCATTAAGAATGTAAAACTGCAGATCAGATCCCAACGATTCCTCTGAGCTACCTTGCAGCAAAATCGGACTGAAGGTTCCGAGACAGCGGGACCGAACAAGCCACACTGCAAGATTTAGGTCTAAAAAGGTTCGACTACTGGAGCCTCAGCTCTACCGTGACTCTTATGCTCCACCAGCCATAACAGCCCGAAAAAATCCGCACGCGGGGCCGGGGGGGGGGCAGCGCCGACGGATTTCGAGGGGTTTCTTGCCTGCAACGCCACAACCCTAACTGTTTCTACTCTTGTCAACCACGATCATAGGCAACCACACTGATCTCGCTTTGAACGGATCAGAATTGACATGTTAACCACACGGCAGCCTAACATAACCAAAGGAACAGTCGTAAAACGACAGCATCTAACCACGCCTGCCAGTACAGAAAACCCGCTGTTTGAGGCTCGTCGGGTGGACCAGGCATGAGTCCTCAGCAGGAGCTGATGGGGGGGGGGGGGAGAGGAGAGCAGGGGCGGTTTGTGACGGTCATATGGCCAGCCCGCTTAGTCATCGGATCAGTACTGGGTCCGCGGGAAGGGTGGGGTGTGTCTGCGAGGAGGGAGGGGGCGCAGTGCTCGGCGTTCTCTAGATAGGGGTGTGGTAGTACGGCGGCGAGATAGCGCGGTCTTGTCGGTATCGCAGATGTTGGCGAGCCAGTCACTCACAGGATTTCTCTCAGTCTCGAAAAGAAAGCTTCAGGCCGTTAAATATACAGTGACAACGATCACCTTGTGAACGGTCAACGGTGCCATTTCCACGGGAAATGGCCCTGTATGGACGCGTTTCCAGTTGTAGGTTAACTGGAATACTAGGGAGGGAGAGCTGTGAGCCTACACAAAAGTGCAAATGGAAACGGTAGAATCAGAAACCTGAAGATGTTAATTTATCTTCCATTGGTTTGCTGCAAACTAATGCTTTCCCTTATCGCACCTGTCACCCCTTTCATCAGGTGTTAACCGCAATGTTCAGCTCGTTCCACACCGATTTTCGTGGTCTAGTTCTAGTGGATAATTAGTGGCTACTCAGCTGATGACATCAATGCTGTCCGCAGTTCCGGAGAGTGCTGGGCTATACTTACACCTTAGCCCTGACCACAAGTCCCTCTTTCTACGAATCATTGCATCAACGTCCCGCTGACGGTGGCGTCAAGGATCACGGTAAAAACTCCATATGACACTACAGAACGTACCGTCGTGATTCGTTCCAAGCTGGGAGCGACCAGATCGACAATTAGTGACCGTGACCGGATGCCGGCTGGCGCTACCGGGGCACCGCTCCTGCCGGCCAGCGTCTCCCGCGACCTACACTCCCGTCATCAATCAGCCAATTCGTGTATTATACCCTCATGCACGGGTATAATAAACGAAACAAAGTAAAACACCTGCAGTTGCATGTGCTGCGCAAAACGACGCCTCTAGATGTCGTGTCACAGAAGCAAGGTGCCGGGCACGTTTGACCTTTCGCCAACAGCCGGTCTGGAACGGCGTTCCCGCAGCGTCATCTGCTCCAAATGAAACCCATCCTTAAGCGTCTTATGCGTCCAACAACGACGGACTGCGGAAACCAACGGTCCATACAACTCAGGTGAATGAAAAGCTTGGGATGGTAGGACAAGTGGTTCTCCTCGTCGAGCCACAAAGCAAACGCTCAGATCTGGCCACAAACGTCGCATCGAATACCAGGGCCCATATCAGGCTGGAAGCATCAAGCTTCTTACGCTGCACGGGCTCCACGAGCTCGCTTCCTCCACATTCTCGGAAACGGCCCGGTCCAGAGAGTGAGCCGTCACAGAAAAATTGACCCATTCTTCCTTCCTCGTACCCCGAGCAGTCCGAATGATTTAGCGATCTATGCTGTCATGGTACGACCAGCATAACTTTTCGAGAACCTACTCACCTTCACCCGGCTGGTGATCACCCTAATTTCACTTCTCGGGACGAATTCTCTACTAAGCTAGATTCCCCGCCGGATGCGATAATGCGACACCGAAAGAAAAACACTCATTCATGCTCCCCGCAATCCACATAAAGTTGGGCCCGCGGCCCACGCGAGTCCATAAAGAGCCCGTCCGGCCACATTCTACACCTGCCCGGAGCGCAGCCGGCTCCGCCTGAAGGAACACAACTCCCTCGTCTCCGAGAGCTCACCGAGGCCGGGTCGACGTAGAGCTCCGCGCTGCACACCCAGCCCGGGCCGGTTCGGACCGCGACTGGCGGCCGGCGGCCGGCGGCCGCGCGCGTGCCACCCGGCGCCGCTGACTCATGGGCCTTCGACAATGAGGCCGGCTTCTGCGCCGCGGCAGGAGGCCGCGCCCGACTGACGCACGCAGGACCGCCTGAGGGGGCGCCGGACCGTCACACGCAGGACCGTCTGAGGGGGCGCCGGACCGTCACACGCAGGACCCCCTGAGGGGGCGCCGGACCATCACACGCAGGACCCGCCCAAATGAGCGCCGGACCGCCTGAGGGGGCGCCGGACCATCACACGCAGGACCGCCTGAGGGGGCGCCGGACCGTCACACGCAGGACCTGCCCAAGTGAGCGCCGGCCGGCGGCGGAGCGGCGCGCTGCCGGCGAGCGGGCCGCCGCGTCCGGCCCCACTACACAGTTGGTACCGGCGCGCTGCCGGCGCTCCAGTAAGCAGCGCGGCTTCACCACCGGCGTTCGTGTCGACGAAAGGGCAACAAACCGCCGGCCTTGTGACTCGCCGCGCTCTCCGGCCGTCAACGACCGGCCGTGAGCCACGTCACCGTGACGTCACGCCGGTCACGTGACGGCCGCGTTGCGCCACTGACGGGGCCACGTGACGACACGGCCGGGGCCCGAAGAGGTGAGCGTCGAGGCGCGCGTCGGCGTACTACGACGCCGGCGACACGGCGAGGGCGGCCGCGCCGCCATCCCGCCTCGGCGCCTCTCGAACACACTGCTGCGTAGCAGACCGCCGGCGGCTCGGCCGCAGAGCTTACACACAGCGCCTTGAATGCATCGCCCTCGCGTCGGCATCTCCCTCTGCCATGGGAGCAGGGCGCCCCGGCAGTGGAAGGCGCGAGTCCGGCCAACAGCAGTGCGCGATGGCAGAACGGGGCACAGCACTTTCAGCGTGTCGTGGCTTTCAGCCCACGTCGAGAGCAGGCGATAAACCCAAACGAAAGCCACGGCTCGATTGCGTCAAGCGCTCTGGCCAGAAGCCAGGCGGCGAAATGCCGGGACCATTTCTCGATAATGACCGGCGCTGGTCAAGGCTGGTTACAGCAATCCCAGAGTGGCGCGGTCCTTCAACCGCGCTGTTAGCCGGCAGCCAAGGCCAAGTGCTCAAGGGGTGAGAATGCCACGGATCCAAACGACAAGAGATCGCAGGTGATAAAACACCGTATTGGGAAACAGACTGCGACCCCCAAGAAGCTGAGGATGCAAAGAGGAAATGATAGCAGCAAACAGGAGTCATGCAGTAAAGAGTCGTGGTAGGATAAACATTGGTAAAGAAAATATTTTTAACATAAAATATTGTAATGACATAAGATGATTGGGATAACTTCCGAGCTGGGGCGGTGATGGCATAAAAAAAACACAGCGAACATGGATCGCCACGGAAAATGCCTTCCGGTGGATGATAAACCATGCGGACACTTGGACGTAACCGAACTATCGCAAATCGCTGACGTCACACCGATAAGACTACCGTGGCCGAGATTGTGCCAGGCTCCGGCGTCCGGCGTCCACTGGGTAATCAACCCGTGCCGCCGCGAGAAGGCAGCAGTTACGGGCGGATAGGAAGCTGGTGAAAAGAATCCGGCGTGACAGACGAGCTGAGTTCGATACCCAGAGCGCGCGACTTTATTTGACCCTTGACCGAGCAGCCAGCGACAGGGCGGTGCCGCTGAGTAGCTTGGCATAGTGCATGTCTTCTCCAGTCCTTTGATGCTGTGCCTGGGACCATGGGTAAAACCACGGTTCAAAAACTGGACGACAATGGGGGGGAGGGCAAGCTGACGACATTCCACCAAGCACAGGTAGGGCGGGGATAAAACCCACTTTTTTCGGGCGTTGCACGGCAAACTATGATTGGAATCTCTCCAGCCATATCTCAAAGTTCAAAAAAGCGTGTCGCCACTGGGAAGTGTCTATCTGATGCCTTAAAAATCAGAGGGGGGGGGGGCAATTGCCATTTCTGCACATCGGGGTGGGGGACACGTCCCCCACAGCCTCCAGAGATTACATCCATGCCTGGGACAACGTGGCCTTAGAGTTGGACGTACCTGCGATAGCGGGGTCAGGATCCACCAGCAAACACAGCGGAGCATGGACTCGGATTTCAACCTTACTCTGTAAAATTTCGGCCGAATAAAGCAGACCCTTATACCATCGACCGGATCGCATCCTAGGTGATGTCTTTGACTCATATTCCCGGGTCAAACGATACTGACTAGCTCGGTGGTATCTTTTCGGAGCCGTCCGCTAAATCACCAACACATCACGACTTCCGCAACGACTGCCAGGTTCTCGTTGAATGGCAACGAAATCGCACAGCGCATACAATAACAAACATGGGATCTGAAACGTTCGGACGCGGCCCGGTGACCCCGGGCCACATCGGCGGAGCCCGTGCCTTTACAGAAGAGAACGCAACACGCCTGCAAGCTGGCCACCTCCTGACCGCGCGCCAACTGGGCGCGGCGTGCCGAACCGGGACGACTCGGAACGTGACGCCTGCGCGGGGCCCCGTCCCGCGTAACGGCGCCTGGCCGCGCGCCAGCCGTGCGGCCGCAGGCGGGCAGAGGCTGGCCGGGTCGGGGCAGGCCGCGGCGGTCCGCTTTGTCCTGCACCGTGCTGCGCGGGATCAGCCCGACGGCGTCTGGGCCTTCCGCCACGGGTCGACCGGAGCCCAACACCCTCATCCGTCAGATCAGATCGTCAGAACTTGAAACCGGCGTGATCTGATGTTCCGAGTCGACCCGTGCAATTCTCAGTTCGATCCGACTTACGGTCTATTAAATCCTGGCTTCCGGCATTTTTCAGAAATCACGGCAGATTTCTGGTCTGATCGTGGTTGTCTTTAACGACCTATATCTCCTAAAACAATAGCAGGAATATGGTAAAGTTATATATCATGGGATTCGTAATGGTGAAGGACTACTTTGTATCTTTTCGTCTCTATTTTGTGCTTATTGTGACCTGAACTCAAAAGCTTATTCTTCGCGACCTAGCTCGTCTCGTGCGCAATAAAAAAATTGCTTGTTTGCACCAAAATCAGCCGTGGTAGGTTCTCTTTAATCCGCAAAACCATGGGAGTAGGAACTTTTATCTAAATGTTTCAAACAAATCTGAATTGTCAACATGAGTCTGCCCTCAAAACGACACTGTTCGGAAAGAAACTCTGCTTCGGTTCGGCGCAATTTTCATTTCAGGCCACGCAGTGCTTGGGTATAGGAATGAGTGTGTCGTTTAGTGTTCTGCCTCAAAATAATTCCGGTACTAAAGCTCTCTGTATCTCACAATCCAGTATTCAGCCCAAGTCAAAGGGACAAAAAATACTTGCAGACCCGGATCTTACGCCCTGTGCAGGTTGCACCATGATAGCAAAGGTATGACACACATTAATGACTAAGCGAATTTCAAAATAATTGTACAGACAACGTGGGTTAAACAAAAAAGATAACGCCAAGTCTCAAGTGCATTCATGGCTGAGAAATTAACCCCTCGTAATCCAGAGAACTTCACCTAAAATTTATGCGGGTCCCACTCGCCCCCTCCCCCCATGTCTGTCGGTCTACACCGATCTGTTATGAGCTAACTTTTCATACATCCAAAGTTACCAAAACATGTCAGAGGTGCCTTCAGCACAGAAAACAGGGGAAAACGGCCGATTTTCTGGCATTCAGCACTCCAATTATCTACTTTAACTCCCATGTTATCTTTTTAGCCTTTCCTGAGGCATGCTTGGAAGTATTTTTCGAAGCAGTGGATATTCAGAATCCCGAACATGGAGAGAGGGGTTAGGTATCTGCAAACGTATGGATCATTTTAGCTGTCACTGGCACGTCGAAACTAATGATGTAAATCAGCACAAGTGGAAGACATTCTATGCCTCCAAAATTTCTGCACGTGGATCTGCCACTGACCCTTATTAATGCTCCCTCAACAAAATGTTTCCTTCTCATCTGTGCTTTGGTGTGTAAGCAGGTTTACGTCTCGAGCCATACATCGTTTCAGCATCCGGAACCTATTTAAACAAATGACGTTGCATCACACCCTTACGATGTCCCCTGCATCTGTCCCTGGCAGTCTCCCGACATTTTATAGTCGATGTGGATTGTGAATTATTACGAATGTCTTGCATCGACATGATTTTATGGTCACAAATCGACCTACAGTGCCGATATGAAAGGAATGTCCATTCATTTGAAATGAATGCAATGAGTGGCGATACTTTCGAGCAAAATCATCTCGAGCTGATCTAGCGGTCAAATATACGCCATAAAACCTATGAAAGGTATCCCATAATACCAAGCCACACGGCCTGAATCCAACGCATCAATGCGCCAAACAGAGCTTCCTTCCCAAAGGCGTCGCTCTGCAGGCTAACCCATGTGCCAATACAAATTTAACTTCAATAATAATAGAAAACTATCATCTCCCATACTCCTGTTCCTTAACGATGGCCCACCAAAGCTTGTTTGGGCAAGGTATAGTTCGATTTTCTCTGCCCTCGTGTCAAAGTAAGTGACGTGACATGAATCACGAGGTCACGGGGTGTGCTTCAGAAATAAAATAAAAATACATGAACGAAATAAAGGGGACAAAAAATGACAAGTAGTCATTGCACCATTGCCAGTCAAATAACACGCAACTCCATCATATTTCTTGCATTATCACTGGAGATACAGGTTGTTAAAGACAAACATCTCTCATGATTTCTCAAAGTACAGCAAGCTGGATCGAGCTCAAATTGCAGACTGATTTGGAACACCAGATAGCCCTAAAAAGTAGCTTTAAACTCAAATCTGAGAGGTGAATGTGTTAATTTTTCATTTCAGTGGTTGATCTGTCACGGAATTCCTCGCCTGGCACGAGACGGCAGCCCACTGTGTCGGCAGGAAGTGCTCGTCCTCTCCAGACGTCTTCACGTACTGTCCCGTTTCCAGTGGGTTCCTTCAGTTCTTCCTCAAGGGGAACTGATGCGTCAACGAGCAGAACGTTTCGCTGGAAAGCTGAATCATCCGTCACGTATCGTTTTCATCACTGTCGTTGCGGTTTCAAAGTTGGCAAGGCCAGGGGCATTTTTCGGCAATTTCATTCCATGCCTCGTCATAGCGGCCATGTTGAAACAATCTGTCCATCGTTGGTTGGGCCGCCGCTAAGCTGGTAAGGTCACCACCCTTCCTGTCTTTTAGACTGCTATACCTGTTTGTTTTGGTTGATATCACGGTGCTCACTGTCACTGGAGTTAGATAGTTTACGCTGGAAATGCCATCAACGAAAACAAATGTTTTTGATAAGGTACCGTGTGCAATGTCAACTCGTAATTTGTGCCATACACTTTTATCTTTGAACTACGCCAGCATACCTCCCGCGCCAAGACGTTTTCGGGGTCGCTTAACACCCATAATGGAAGGGGGCACTTTTGTACCCACTTGTTTTTCTTGAAAATTTCGAGAACGGATCGAGCTGGGCCGCTCCTACTTTGTGACATTTATGACAACTGAATGACTCGTAGACTGGCGCAAAAAAATCGAAAATCGGCCGGAAATTTTTTGAAGTCTGAAGCATGAAGTCCAACATAACTAAAATAATGGTTCTCGCTAACAAATGGGAACTTTGCGAAGACTAGCGTTTTACGTCCGATTACCGTCTGAACATTATCAGCCGACAATATCCGGGCATAAGTGATGGATGTACCACCACCAAAGCTAGGGTCAGTGAGGGCCAAGGTCATCAAAAGTCACGGTCAGCCAGTTTGTGACATGATCCAGATTTTCTTCGCAAAATGTCGGTTTGTATGAAACACGCATTCAAAGACCATAACAGGAACACGTGTGCGCACGATGCGTTTACACATACCAGGGTCAGTGAAGGTCAAGGTCATCAAAGGTCAATGTTAACGATTTTGTGACCTGGTCCAGACTTGCTTTGCAATACGTCGATTTATATGAAATATGCACTCAAAGACTCTTATAAAAACGCGTATGCGCACATTGATGCGTCCTTATGTATATATGCGTGTATATATATATACCAGGGCTAGTGTAGGTCAAGGTCGTCAAAGGTCAAGATCAACTATTTCGTGGCCTGGTCCAGATGTCCTCCGCAGCATGTCGATGTGTATGAAATATGCATTCAAAGACCCTAATAAAAACATGTCTGACATGATGATACGCACATATAAGTACAATATATATATATATATATATATATATATATATATATATATATATATATGTATGTATTACCCTGAAGTGACCAAACGTAACGATGATGACTATCTTCATTGAAATTAGGCCAAAAGGTGCGTTTAGCGTCCTTATGTATACTCCAGCTACACCAGTGTCCCGTGTTGCTCGAAATCTCGTCTGCAAAAAATTTAAAAAAATGATGCCGTAGGTCAATGACCTGACATGAATTCGACCCGACATCCTCAGTCAACACATCAAATGAATGGAAACTGTCGTATTCCACGTTTTAATGCTCAAACACGCACCCTTTTCTCGTTTCGTTCGAAAAGCCGTACCGAATTGCCTGTAAGGGTCGAGAAAGTTGACCTGTTCGGCCTTATTTGACCTTGAAGATACTGACCTAGGGTCATGAAAACTGCTCACTATGTAAATTTTCATAACCTTACCATACCCATAAGATGTCATGTTTCTAGCACTTTTCGCTTCCGAGATCGGGGGGGAGGAACTTTTGTGTCCCCTTTCCAGTGCGCGTTTGTGCGAAACCCCCTTCTACTGCGCGTGTTAAAATATGAAGTGGTTGGTGTTTGCAGCCCTGGTGCCGTTTCGTTACCGTTACCGTTTCTAAACCAGCACATCTCAAATGTTCGCGACTGACGGCTTCAGCAGCATGTATCGCCGAAAATCATTTCCGGAACACTGCTTTTAAGTACAAGAAAGGAAGCCTCTGGCCTCCCTTCCTGCATGTCAGGAAGACTCTGGGGCGAAACTTCCGAACCGCATCAGCATGGTAAGTAAGCTGCCGTGTGAAAATGGTTGAACTGTTTCTGCAAAGGTTCCAGTGGGGCTGTATACATATTTTCGAAAAAGAAGACAATCTACTCGACGTAATCATCGCTATTTTTGCACCTCCTTATCTGCAACAAAAAAACGACCACCACAAACCAAATATTCCATAACTGACATATCTCGCCTTTGTCAACGTCGCGGGACACAAGCACAGAGGGCGCCTGACCCTGACAACTCGCGACCAGTGCCATCATCGGCTCGCGAGGGGACGTCAGACAACGAACGCATCGCTGGGTCAAATCTCCGGAGACAAAACAGACCCAACCCCAGCAATCTCTACAGTGTGGAGGCACCGGCATTTCTCGCAGGACAGGCAGCAATGAATAAAGAGAGGTCCATGTTCAGTATGAGTACCCAGACACACGACGCCCTCGGCTACACAAATTATTCATACATTGGAAATTTAAAGGTTCCCCGACGGACCCGGCCACAGCTATTGCGCATTTCCCATGCCTGGAAACCGCAGAGCCCCAAGGGTCATCAGCGGCCGAGAGACCATGTGTCGCAAATGAGAGACCATGTGTCGGGCAGAAGGGATGTGTTGTATTTCTGACCGCTGCGGGGCTCAAAGTAAACACGAGTGGATTATGTTCGGATTATGTTCCAATGGTCTCTCGAGTCGGTCTTCATCGAAATTCTGCACGGCCCTCTCAATAACCTCACGAATGTGCCTTGGACCCTCTGGCTACGCCACTTGGGTCCCCTCCTAGTGACTGGAAAACCCTGGTCACCTGACCGCGCAAGGCATGGTGCCAGCTTTAACAAGTACTAACGAAATGTCCCGTTGTAACCAACCACCAATCTCTGAAAGTGCAGGACAGCCGGAAGACTCAACTGGTACAAGAACAGACGCGATGCTGCCTCTCATGACCAGTCTGTCTCCATGGTATTCTCATGACCAGCTTGGGCGCTGAGCTTGCTGAGGGGCTCCTGTTTACAGTTATGTCGATGACAGTGACATGCAGCACCTTGCCAGATACCCCACGTCATGGCGGCGTCCGGCGGTTCTGAGCTAACTTTACGTAACCCACAAGTGTTACATAATGTTTGCATGTTGATTTAGTTTTCGTTGCTCTACGTTCAAAGATATAAGTAGATCATACGCGTTCAAAGCATGCTCGTTACTTCAAGATCTTGACAGAGAAGGCATGGTTGGTACGATAATCGGGAGTGGGATTCCTTTCCATCGGTCGGAAAAGATGAATTAGCGCGGTGAGTCAGAACCGTCAACTGACAGGGATGACCGCTAATTCGCGATCCCCTGAGCGCGAAGCAATGAAGCCTTAAACATACTGTTTTGTTGACCTTGACAATATTTTTCCTAATTTCTAGGCTTTTTTCCTGTCTGAACAGTCCCCTAAATCACATCCAGAGATACATGCTTCTCCGAAACGCGTCCTTTTCGCAATCCTTACGGAAAACGTAAAAAACGAAAAATTCCCATCTACGACCATCCCTGGCCGCACACTCATGTATGACAATTATCCTGTTATTTTCGGATTCAGGAAGGCTTTTAAAAATACTGTTTTAATTAAAAGTTTTCTCTGAGATCTTCTGGTGTAGACATGCCATATATATTCCATGCAAAATACGTGGCAAAACACCTTTGCTTTAATGACACTGTATCATAAACGAAACAAACTATTTCGGTCGCATGCGCCACGACATGAAACATTCGGTCGCAACGGCCATTGCATGCGCCACGACATGAAACATTCGGTCGCAATGGCCATCGCATGCGGCTAATCCGTACCTGAATACAGTGGTGGCACCACTGGGTGTGAATTCAGGACTTCAGAAGCAGGGACGTGGGCGTGGCCACATGCCGGTTCGTAAAGTCAGCACGATTTGAAAAGGACTGTATTCGCAGGCCCGGGCAGGACGATCGGGTGAAGTTGGGAACGAAGGTCTGTTGTATGCTTGCTCAGTACACTGTCCAGTTTCCATTCTCTTTACAGCCTTCTTACCAACAAATAAAAAAAAACGGGGCCAAACTGGGGCCCGTGTCCCCTGGATCCTTCCCTATCCACTTAGCTGGAAGGAATGGATAGGTGTGTGCGGACCGTCAGGAGCTGACCCGTATACAGACTTTTACAATGCGCGTAACTTCAGAACCCATGGTTCCTCTGACGGCCTTCCGCTGTAATTGCATCATAAAATGCAGTGTGGGTTATAGGGGACGCTTCATCTGAGTCAAATTTGCAGAAATATTTTAAATGATTAAAAACGTCACCGATCTCATTTTCGGAATTTGCGTTCATAGGCAATCCCAAGAAGCATCATAATCTAACAACAACAAAGAAAAATGTTCAGCGATGTCAAACATGATAAGTACATTGATGATGACGGAACATAACTCTGATAATGAGCACCGAGTTCCAACGGCGAATCCTAAATAATGGTTGTGATGGTCGAGTTAAAAAGCACGCTGGAAGGGGGTCTTTTTGTGCCCCCCACCTGTTTTTCTTGAATATCTCGAGAAAAGATCGGTGCTGGTTGCTCCTACTTCGTGACATTTATGGCAACTGAATAACTCGTCCAATGACCCAGAAAAATCGGAAATAGGCCGAAAATTTTTTAAGTTTCAAGCATTTGAGGTCAGGCAAACACGACGGAAACGATGGCTGTCGCTGACAATTGGAAACTTTGTGAAAGAACTAGCGTTATAAGACTACCGTTTGAACACAATCAGGCTCAGATGTCATTCGGGCACAAGTGATGGATGTACCAAGACCACAGCCAGGGTCAATAAGGGTCAAGGTCATCAAAGGTCAAGGTCAAACGCCTTATGACCTGATCCACATTTGCTTTGCAACATGTCAGTTTGTATGAAATATGCATTCAAAGACCCGAATAAAAACATGTGTGCGCACACTGATAAGCTTAAATATACCAAGGTCAGTAAAGATCAGGGTCATTTAAGGTCAAGGTCAAATATCTTGTGACCTGGCCCGAATTTAGTCTGCGACATGTCGATTTGTGTGAAATACGTATTCAAAGACCCTCATAAAAACACGTGTGCGCACATGGATACGCATACATATGTACCAGTCATTTCAGGTCAAGGTCATCAAAGGTCAAGGGCAACTGCTTTGTGACCTGGTCCAGATTTGCTTTGCAATATGTCGATTTGTACGAAATATGCATTCAAAAACCCTACTAAAACACGCTTCGCACACTGATACATGCATATACATATATACATATATATACATATATAAACATAAACACTACAAGTGGCCAAACGTACCGATGTTGGCTACCTTCACTGAAAATACGCCAAACGATACATGTGGCACCCTTATTTACTCTCAGACCGTCCCGTGTTGTTCGGAATCTGATCTGCAAAAGATGAAAAATGACGCCATAGGTCAATGACCTGACATGATATCGACCCAAAATCCTCAGCCAAAACGCCAAATGAATCGAAATTGTCGTATTCTGCGTTTTAACGGCCAAACAAATACCCATTCCCGTTTAGTTCGAAAAGTTGTTCGGAATGGCCCGTACGGGCCAAGAAAGTGTCCAAAGTCGACCTTGCCACCCCATTTGACCTTGAAGATATCGACCTAGGGTCATGAAAATTGCACATAATGTACATCGTTATCGCCCCATCCAGCCCATAAAATTTGCTGTCCCTAGTTCCTTCTGTTGCCGAGATCGGAGGGGGGTACTTTTAGACCCCCTTCCAGTGCGTGTTAGTGCGAAACCCTCTTCCACTGCGCGGATTAAGGCACAGGGTTTCGATTAGCACTAAATGTATGATACAGCCTTGCCATCTCGCTGTCTTGGCTGAATACTTCGCAGGCAGACAAACACAAAGATGTGCTGAAGGTCGTCTAATTTCGCAATATTCCTTTCTGTTTACGTTCGCTGACCAGCACTCCTCACGAGCACCATAAGTTGTCATGTCCTAGAGTCTAAGGCCAGCTGTAAACCATACGCTACGTAGATCGACGGGAATTGCCTTTGACGCAGTAGCCATATGACGTCCAGACTATTGTATTCCATTTTTCTAACTCAAATGGAATGTACGTGATATGTGAAACAACTCTTGCGTCGTCGGCTGCTGGCTGACACGAACATTCCCACCTGAATGCGAAACACTGGCTAAGCAAGATGTAGCGATACAAATAGCAGATAAACGTCTGCTACTGAACAAACCTATCGCTGCTAAATGAACAAACCGCTCAAAAAACCCAGACAAAGATAACACATTAATAGCTGGCAATTATAATCATCAATAAGACGTCAATGGCAGGGATAAACAGTATGCAACCATGGGGCTGATTGCATCGGCAGCCCTCAAGCCAGGGACGCAGCCAGGATTTCCTTACGGAGGGAGCTTAGTGTGAACCGAAATCATACGAAAACCGCCAGCTGCGAAGACGACGCGCAACGGCTTTCAGAAAAAACGCGGGCCTCAGTCGGGGCCAGGCCCTCTGGACCCTCCTTTCGACTGCGCCTGTGCCTCAGGCAGCTGGCAATGTTTGCTTATTTACTCCAGCCCGAGAGCCCGCCCACGACCCGTGAACCTGCATCCCGCGGCACAGTCGGCTTATCTGGCGCGGCTTGTGGCGCGGCTCTGGCCGCCGGGGAACACTTGTATCGCGGTAGCATGCGCCCTGCCGGGGCCGCGGGGCCTCTTGACAAACACGTGTGTCACCGACTGCATGTTTACACAGGCCGCCGAGCACAGCAGGGGTTCAGAGCACCGCAGGCGAGGCTCAGCGGACGGCCAGCCGCAGATGGAAGCTGGAAATTCGCGGCGAGTCTGTCCAGCAGTCCGCGCCCCTCTGCGGAGCTCGAGCATTCTCTCTGCGTAGTTTGCTTCACCCTAATTCTGTACAAAAGAAAAGAAACTAAGGAGTCGTTTTTAAGTGGTCGATGCGAAAGTCGATTACACGATAGCGTTTCCTAAGAATTTCGGAACCAGACGCCACTTTTCTAACTAGGTCGATGTAGGCCACGACATGGCGTTTTACCGTGAGTATCTAAGGAATCAAACAACCAAAAAAACGCATGCCACTTGAGTTCTGGCGTACAATTCAGATTTGCTTGGAAACAACGCTTTATTTAGAAACAACAGTTTCTGAAGACATGATTCCAACTGCTATCTGTCAGTCTTTTCATTCAGACTTTAATGCATAGAACTTCCATCAAATAAAACAATTTTGTCATACACATTCGACGAATACCGCTGGTTTCAGATATGTTCAAGTCACATTACTGGCACATAGTCACAGCGAGCATTGGCGCGTTCATTCCCCTACACCGGAAACTCGCGCCATTTGCTTTTGTTATTTATCCTGCGCCTTCGTTTTCGAGACTAAAGTTGGGAAATAAGTTGAAACATATACATCAGATTCCATACCCATATAAGAAAGATAGAGATAACTGAGGCCACGACAACGTTCCCTTCTAAAATAAAAGTTTCCACTGGTGACATACTCGGAATATGGGAATTAAGGAGATTCAGGTTTCAAATACACGAGCCATTAATAGTGATATGAACAGTGACGCAACGGTAGAAATACCGTCAGTTCAGCACGTTCCGCTTACTTGTTTATTCGTGGTCCTCACTTCATGCATCGGTTGACGCGATCCCGATGTGAGAGCCTCAGGTCAGTCTGGGGGGGGGGAGAAAGAAACCAATCAGAACAGATCAGGAGCAAACGATGGCTGCAGCTGACAGCAGCCAGTCAGGTAGCCAGGTGTTTTCCTCGGGGGGGGGGGGGGAATGTCGAATTTGGCCATATGCCACTGACGTATGACGAAATTTATAGAAAAAAGCAGCCATTTTATGTAATTTACCACATGCTTAACGCACAGAAAAACATATGTTTGCCTTTGTAACATATATCCGATCACTATTACATATTCCTGCGAAATCGCTATATGTCCAACGTAGGCCGCTTAACTCAGGGGGGGCATGGCCCCTAAGGCCTCCAGTGGCTACGTCCCCAACTGCAGCTACGGTGTAATGGGTTCATACGGACTTAAGCTGGTAAAAACATACGTAAAAGACTAACAACATCTGTACCGAAAAAAAACGAGAGGCAATGTGGCGATGTCCATGGCGAATCCTACCTCACCTTCTGCAAAAAGAACAATTTGTTGTATGCTCAAAGTCTAAAATGTAACGATGTTTCTGCGTTCGGGCCAGCGCGTTTTTCTCAGTTAGCAGAAAGTGGAGCCAGAAAAAACGAATTTGAAAAACAGCGTTTAGACAACACTCTCTCCTCCACACCCGCAAAGCTTTTCATCACTGAAAATTAACTTCTTTCAAAACAGGCACGTAACCAGGATTTCCCTCACGGGGATGGCCCATATGTCAAATTTTGTCATATGTCAATGGCATATGGCAAAATTTATAGGAAAAAAACGGTAATTGTATATAATTTACCTTATACTTAACGCTAAGAACATATTATGTTTACTTCCGCAACACATATATGATCACTATTCCGTATTCGTGCGAAATCGCGATATATCTGGTGCAGACCGCTTGGCTCAAGGGGGGCCATGGCCCCATGCCCCCCCCCCCCTTGGCTACGTCCCTGCTTCAAAGTGTAGAATGTGTCATAAAATACCACACAGATCACATCACATCCGTCAGAGAGTCTATGTTATTTGTACATTTCCGTTTTCTACGGCCCACGATGAGCGTGTTCGTCAGCACAGGCCAAAGGTGAACAAGGGCACCTGACTGTCCCGTCAGCCCCGCGGCTGGCTGACCCACTGACAACTGACTGCCCGTCTGCCCCGCGGCTGGCTGACCCACGGACAACTGACTGTCCCGTTAGCCCCGCGGCTGGCTGACCCACGGGCACTTAACTGTCCCGTCAGCCCCACGGCTGGCTGACCCACGGGCACTTGACTGTCCAGTATGCCGCTGGACAGTCAAGCACCGCTGATGGCGGGGTACCCGACAGTCTCGTCTAACCCGCGGCTCGCGCGGCCTCGCGGCTGCGCAGCTTCGCAGTTCCGCGGCTGCGCTGCGCAGCCCGGCGGCCGCCCGGCTCGACACTCGATCCGCCCGCGCCGCCTCCCCGGCCGAGAGCGGCCACGTGGCGGTGCCGGCGCCGCGCGGCCGCCGCCCGCCGGCCCGATTCGGGGGGCGCGCCGCAGATGGCGCCCCGCGCTGACTCAGCCGCGCCGCCGGCTCTCACCGGGGCGGGCTCACACGAAGCTTCCGCCGCGGCGGCCGCCGGCGAGGAGTCGAGGGCGGTCCTATTTCGGCTGGCCGCCGCCGGCGCGGGGGGCGCCGGCCTGTTTCGGCGGCCGCCTCCCCGCGTCGCCCCGGCGGCCGCGTGAAACAGCCGGCCGGGGGCGCGTAGTACGCCCGCCCGCCGGCCGCCGCGCCGGAGAGCGCCACCGGCCGGCCCCCCGGGAGAACTTGGCAGGGCGCGACCTCCCGCCGGGCGCGGCGCGGCCGCCGCCGCCGCCGGCGCGGCCGCAGTGGCGCCGCCGCGCCGCCGCCGGTCGGGTCAGGTCAGGCGCCGCGGGCCACGGGCGACGACCAGCGCCTGCGTTTACACCGCGCTCAGCTGTAAATGCATTCACTGGTACGTCATTTGTGGCGGGCCCTCGGCGGCCGCCGACCGCGGCCGCGCCGGCCGAGTGCCGCTCCGAGCACGTGCGCGCGCGGTGTGTCGACGCGGAGTGTCGCGTGTCGCTTGTCGGCGGTCGGCGCTCAACCGCGAGCGGCCAGCGCCGGCGGCTGGCCGGCCGCGGCGCGCCCGGCAGGCGGCGGTCGGCCGGCCTCGGAAGGCGGAGGTGAGCGCGCGCCGCTGCGCCTCGTTGCGTCAGCGTGGGGGCGCCCGTGGGGCCCGCAGGGGAGCCGGCCGAGCGGCGCCGGCCAGCAACTGGCTGCCGGCCACAGGCAGGTGACGCGCTGCTGCGGCGGCAGGCCCGCCACTTGGCGTCCCACGCAGCGGGCCCCCGACGGCGCAGCAGGCCCTCCGCGGGTGCCGGCCGCCGATGGAGGAGCCCCCGGCAGACAGCGTCCGGCGGAGAGAACAGAGCCTTCTGAAGGCGGGATAGCTTCACCCCGCCGAGCTGTGTTCGATTCGGCCTCCTGCAGCTCTGCCAGCAGCCGTTCGTTATCGGCTGGTGCCTTGAATACGTGAGTACTTCGACGTTGTCGCCGTTAGCAAATGCTCCAAAAACGTCAATTCTCAAAAACTCTGGTTTGAAAAGTATCAGGCGATAATCGCAACAGAGGCGTCAACATGTCTTATCGCAAGAATATTTTGTTTGCCTAAGTCCCTTCACGATCTAGATCTGCGTTCAGCTCGGCATTTGCAGATGGTCACATCACTTCAGGCACTTTGTTTCCTGCAATCTCCGCAATCTCGGCCTCTGCTCTCAGTACAAACGCCGCCCGCTCTGTGCTAGACCCGCCCCACATCCATCACCAGGCGCTGAGTGCGCTACGTTTGTTCGATATACTCCCCCCGTCGGAGGTACATGATTACCTCTACCACAGGCCACCGTCGTGGTCGAGGGGCACCTTCCCGAGGCGTGAAGGCCGCTGCTCGGCAGCCCTCCCCGCGGCGTTCGTTGGCGCAGTGGGGGGTGACGCAGCATAGGCGGGGGAGGAACAGCGCGAGGGGCTTCTCAGCAGGGGGGGATGCACTGCGCGGGACCGCTGGAACACTGCAGAGATGCGAGAGGCTCTTCCAGCTCCGATCTTAACGCTAAACCGCAGGGCATAGAGAAGGGCGAGTTTTTCATGGTTGCAGAGAACGCAGGTGGCGCATGTTTCAGAGCTGCGGCCGGCGTCCACCGCAATGTGTAGAGATATGCACTGATTCAGAAATGCGTCACTGCCGTAGAAAGATAACACCATGCAAAAACATAGCCTTCTCAAACAACACCATATTTCGAGATCGTTCACCGGTTGTTGACACAGCAATGAATTGTGATTTGTGGCCGGGTGTAAGCAAGGTTCTGGACAACGATTCATTACTGATTGCATTTCTAAATCGTATTCGCAAGGCATAGTAGTTAAGGGTGCATCGAATTCCCATTTTTACGATCCGGCTGGACACCGGATAAAACAGGCTATAAACATTAGTCACATTATTCGGCCACGTAACAGGATATTGCAGTCTGTATAGAGGCCAGTAGAAAAAAAAACATCAACAAAATTTACGGAGGTTCTGGACGTCAGACGTAAGACGTCACTGCGTTTCGTAAAACACGGATTCTGTGCGAAAATCGTTATTCAGCATTGTCCAATCTTTGCGCATGACGACGTGGTATTTTTAAAATCACCTTTTTCTCACCTTTTCCACCTTTTCCTCGACAAGGTATTTCGCATTTAAAAACAACTTGGCCTCTAAATCAACTGCCAGATAAAGAGAGGTCTCCATAATCCCAGTTCAACAGTCCACAGATCGGATGAGTAATCTGGCAAAGGAGCATTGTAATTTGGCACTGCCCTTCGGTATTTCCTTGAACAATGCCATTTGTGCCTTCCTGTCTCTGACGTGGTTGGAAATTACCACACTGCATTCCATGCCCTTTTCTTGGGCGTCAGCATTTCCGTTTTTACGTTTCAGATTATTCATCACTAAAGTTACGCTGGAAAGAAAATATGCTGTGACGCAGTTTTTTCACGTCGCCACAAAGAGTATGCTATAAATTACCACTGAAAAGTTTCGCTGGCTACCGTTGTTCCGGTTTTTCTTTTGCTTTTCGTATCTGGTAAAGAAATGCAGCTATATCTCTGAATCACGAGGTCATACGTACACCAATGTATAATAACGCCGGAACAACGGAAATGAGCAACGCCAATCTGTAGCCAATTCACGTGTCTTCCGCAACGGCCCCCTATCATAGTCCGCGACTGAATAAAGTCGGCAGGATGCAGGCTGGAAGACTGACCACAAAACCGTTTCCTTGATGGCATGGCGCCCAGCGACCCACTTCGGCCGAAATATCTAATATGCTTACTCCGGTTTCTGGCCATGCAACCAGACAATGGCGCAGAGAAGGACTAGCCCGTTTCTCCTCTGGGCCCGGTGCACGGCCAGTGCCCGCGACTGGGATGGCCAGTGCCCGATCGACGCCCTGACCACAGTCGCAGCCGCGGGCCGCCGCGTGCCGCGCTGTCCGCGCCCGCCGAGATGGGACGGCCCGCTGCTGGTCCGACGCAGCCCGGCAGCGATTCCCAGGCCAGCAGCGCCCGCTCCGCCCCCGGCCCGCGCACGGGCAGCCAGTCGCGTCTGAGGACCGGCTGGTGGCTCTCACCTGCTCTGAAATGCGGCCGATTCGACGATGACCGACTTACATCTCTCGGACGTAAGTCCGGCAGCACTGTGCGGCCAAAACAACCGCCATGTGAATGTAAACAAGGCAAAATGGAATACGCATCGTGCGCACCCAAATTATCGCCCAGGCAAAGGGCGAGATATTTCCCGTGAGGAACAACTGGCCTGCCGCCAAAACCCTACCGGTCTCCCACTGACAAAACTGCCGCGTGCTGTCTGTCTAAATCATAGTTCCGAAGACACTGGCACTCCACATCTAGCCCTCTGATTCACTAATCTTCTTCAGTGGGGAAGCAGGTTGGGCTCATGGAAGGTAGTTGAAAGCGGCAGAGTGGGGTTATTCCTCCGCACAGGGAACATCTCACCCTTTGCCTGACCTATGTATTTGCCTCACCCTTTGTATTTGACCTATGGATGGCTTGTATATTTTTGCATTTTTACGTTGGTGGTTTTAGCTTTTAGCTCTGATTAAAGGGAATGTTCTCCCTTGGTCGACTTTGCCAATGGATTCAGTTGCTCCGAAAAATCGCGCTGATCACGTCTTAAGCGCTCTTTATTTCCAGAGCCAGGCTTACAAGCGCCCAAAAATGCAATGAATCAAAACTATATTCCGGCGTCACCGTCCACCATAACGATAACCCGATATGCGTATATCCAAATATGAGTATTTTGGTAATGTCCACTGGCCTGCGCCCGCTCGTCATCTCGCAATAACTGAGAACAGGGTACAGTTGAATAGAATGCGGCAAATTCTCTGGCAATCACTTTGGAACTCTGCATTACATACGCTTTGAAATGACTACGGGCTACATGACATCTCAGTTCAAGATGTCTTAAGGGCAGAACACTTCTTTTAGATTAAAACAGTCCGTATCTTTGTCCTGAAGATTTTCCGATTATGGCTCCTTCGTCCCCTTCCTTTCTCACCCTTTCATATCCGGCAATGACATAAGGTAGAACGTTAATGAGTGTATTTCTGTCTTATTTCGTCTGATCTCGAACAGCGTCGTCAAAACAGATCAATTTACTCAATTTACGTTTGTACTGGGGCTTGCAGTCATCACATTCACCCGATACTTCGCATGATGACGGAACCACACCATATCTTCAGCTCTCAACTATCCAATTTTTGCATCGTTGCAATGCAAGGCTGATCAATTCAGGTTTTCTCAGTCAAACGGGGTCTCAGAGAAACGGCGTACGCATTTTCTGGTCCTTTTTTGCTCCCTGACTGCACGGCTTTTATTTGGCACCATCTGAGCATGGGTGGCGCCACCGTAGGGTACGTGGGGTACCAGTACCCCACAAGAATCTTGACTCGTGAGGTGAAATATGGTGGTGAAACATGCGAATGGTCCTTAGATTTTTGTGAGCCGTCATTTCGGTCTGATAAGCGACAAGTTTTTCTATTGTTAAGATCATAAATTAAGGTGGGGATGTTCTTTCAACAGCTCATCGTCTGGGCTACGCCCATGGTAGTACCCCACAGTTAAAAATCCGCGCCGCCGCCCATGCATTTGAGCAATGTGGTAAAAGGCGATTTCACTGCAACAAAGGTTCTCAGTCAGGCAATGAAAAAAAAACAGTGCAGTTCGAGCGAAATCAAACAGGCCACTTGCCTACTATCAGACAGCGAGCAATTCCACACAATCACCAGCCGGCCATGCCACTAACACGCACAGCATCCGGAAGGCTGCGACTGCACATGTGACGTCCAAGGCTTTCAAGAGATCTTTACAATGACAACCTGGATACTGCCTTTGGAGTTTTTCGGTCATGAACAGATGGCGTAGCTCCGCCCTTGTGCGATTGGAGATGAACGTTTGTGCTCCGTAATTACGTTCTGGTATGTCATAGGTTTAATGCTGAAACCGCCCCACGAAAATCATTACCAGTGGGGTGTATCCAACGATATTACATCTAGCGATGCCTGGCTGGAGATACCGTGGGATGTTGTGTCTAGTAGACGCTCCGCTTTTCAGAGATTTTAACGTTAGGCCCACGGCAATGACTGGAAAATGGGTCTGAAAGCTTAGTCGGATTCGCAATAACGTTCGAACATTTCCAGCTAGGCTAACTCTGATAATGCGCACAGCCTATGGTGTTGCGGTCTTTGAAGGAAGCCAATGAATATTTCGACTCGATAATGGAGCTAACAAAATGTAGCAGCGAACCTTGGTCGTTCACGTTTTCGCCGTATAACGCAGCGGCGTGTTTCCCTCCGTACCTGCCAAATCGCGTTTAGTATCATGGTTCAGTTTATGAGAATGATGTATCACATATATAATGCATGTATAATATAAGGTACAAAAGGTACACAGCCATACTTAATCTACGAATTTGTCTGATTTTGGGTAGTAACCTGTCGGCGCTTTGATTGAATAAATGAGTGAAATGGAACGCTGACGCTCAGACCGTGCCTATCCCGAATATTCGCAACCATAACCACATTATATGGCAACCGTTTGAATTGCCAAACTCTACCGTGGAATCAACATTCCTTGAGCGTCTTCACAGAGACTGCAGATTTCCCCTGGGGCAGCCGCTCTGCGGGCCAGGACACATACAAGACCGATCTCGCATGGGATGGTGCGGGAATCGATTCCTGGTCCCATGCTATTTTGGCTTTTGACAAACGACTCTCCTACTCATCTCAGCGACGACAGAACAAAAATTGCTAGGTATGTCGACGACGTGCGGTTGCCGCATGCCGACGACCCAGGTTGTGTAATCAACCTTCAAAATTCAGTGGAAAAACACCAAGCTTACACAGTCTTAGATGCAGTTCAACAGAAACGGGCTGAAAACCAGTAGATAAAAAACATCGTTGAGGTAAAGGCACGACAGCGTAGACCCGATTTCAACAGCTTTACATGGGGAAATCACACTTTTCACGATCAGCGGCCACTGAGGTCATTGGTATGGTTTTAAACGAAATCATGATATTAACCTCTCGTCTCCCATGCTCGTAAGTGCGACCTTGGTACACCATCCGGTATGACGAAATGCGGTCATCGAATGCATTTTGGCATGAACTACAATGATCGTCGAACCTATAGCATTCCTTCTTCCATGTATCGCTGTCTGATGGTATGAAGACACCGCAGGATAGGCCGTCGAAACCGAATCCACACTGTGATAAATACCGGTACTCGAGTTATCACCGTGCTGGCCTTCGAGACAGTGACCATCACCCGCTGACCAGCAGCCTAGCCTGGTTCACCGTGAGCCCCTGTGGCGGTGACACGGAGCCCTGCGGAACGAAACCGTGCCATCATCACAGCCTCTTGTTCACGCTACACGGTGACGTGCCGTCTTCAGTGACTCGTGGGAGCGTCGATGGCCACCTCAGGCCGACGCTGGCGACACAGAATCTTCCCGAAAAATCTGCGTCATGCCGAAGAGCAGGAGCGCAGAACCACACGAACAGCGATTTCCGCGATTCGCAGCACAAATTCGGCTTAAATGGGACAAGTTCCTGGATGGCGGAGCGGGTGAATGAACCTTGACCGGTGCGTAGGACAATCGCGTTTCTACGTGTGTCTTTTAGCTACTTTTAGGGTGCTTGTATACATTCCTTACCCCTTCACTCGACCTATAGACCGTTTTATGGCCAGCAATTGCGGCTGGTCATTAAAGGTAAGGAGGCAATTCCTCACCAAAAGCATTGGGAAATGAAGCACTAAAACCATACGTAATGTGGGTATAACACCGTTTATAAAATTGAAGGCACGACTGAACTGGAATAATGAGCTCATTTTGTTTCCGCATTCATCAACATGGCAGGGAACATGCTCATAAGGATGCACCAGGCCGCGCCGTATCTCCATCCCCGCTGTCCCCGCAAGCATACGGCGCAAGACCGTAGAAGCAGCCGGCTCACCCGTCTCAGGCGACGCCAGAATCCAACGTAATACCACGCCCCTGGTGAACGTCCGCGAAACTGCACGTCGGCCGCCGCCAACCCTACTACCTGAGCCCATGTGAGGCGAGACTGTCTCTGCCGCCGCCGTCGCAGCGCTGCAGTCGGGCTCGCCGACGAAGGATGCTGACTGCCTACTGACATCAGACGCGAAGAAAGAATTGTGTTTGTAGGGTAACTATTGACTAAAATGTCATGCGTTTACATTCCGTATGAATTTCAGAAGTTAGATATGTCTTCTGAAACTGCACAAATGATTCAACAAATACTGTGTATGTTTACAGCAGTGACGATCATGTACAGTAACGTCGGGACCTCTGTGGAGATGGGAGGGGGTCAAACGTGATTTATACCTCGTTTCTTTCCATGTACCGCCATATGGTCGATGTTAAATGGTGCCCAAAGTTGGGGGGCACCTGTCCCCTGCCCCCCCATCCCGGCTCCTACGCCCCTGATCATTTATCCGCACTTGAAACGGAAGAGGTATTTACGCCTGGGGCGCTGGACGCGAGTGTATTCCGAATATTTTCATTGCGTGGATTTGGATCTGAATTTAGATTTGGATTTGCGTGGCTGACCAGTATGCTTTAGCTTTATTTCAAGATACAGGCAAAACACCGGAAATGATGTGTCTTGTAACATTTCGTTTTTTTCTATATGTACGTCGCTCTGAAAAAGGTCGGATATCATCTAATGTTTAATAGTTAGAAAACTTATATAAGGCAGATTACTTATATAAGCCTTATATAAGACAGTTTGGTGTTACACTTGCGCTACACTATACTTGCGCCAGGTGTTAGTGAGACCACCAGCCGCCACTGATGCCCAGTGGATGCTGTCATAATATATGGCAACGATGGTACGCTCTGAGGCTATCAATATCCGACGCAGCCCACATAGCTGAATGGCAGAATCCATATATGCATAAAAACACACATGACAAGGGCAATAGTGAGTCTAATTATCACGAAATAATACTGATATCCTTCGACAAACTATTCGCATGAACATTTATCGACATGAATGTCCCATCTATTGCGCTGTCGGAACCAAATCACATTGTCATCAACATGCAAGGAACTGCCCAAAATATAAAAAAACGGTTCGTTGCGATGACATTTTTCAACACTGCTCCATAGGTCTTCATTACTGTTCGCCCATGATAATCACGCAACAGTTGTACTTGTCGAGAAACTGCCTAATAACTGAATGCGTGGAGTTTGTCTCGGATATATTTGGAGTATTTATTCCGTCGCAACGAAGAAATGCTGCTGTATTCATTATAAACTCCTCCGGTATGACACGTTCTTTGGATAGCCAACGCTTCACCACCGCCAGCGCTGAACGCAGCCGCAGGGAGGGGGGCGGGGAGGCAGAGGGCACGTCCGTTCGGTGCCCTTGGCCGTGTCGCGATTCAGACGTGGTGCAGCTGGGCCTGGCCGGTTAGCCGCCGCTCACAGCGCCACGACAGTGCCCGCCGGGAACTGAGATACCACCAGCTGTGTTCACAGCGCCAGACGTCCTGTGAACCCAGGATGGCTCCCGCTCCCGGCGAGCTGGGCGGTGCTGGCCGGACCCTCGACACCACGCTTCCGGCAATATCAGCACGCCAGCGGAGCAGACTCCTCAGAGATTCACTGCCGCAGGTGGCCAACTCCCCAAAACGTCACCACGCCAGTGGACTAAATTATCAAGAGACTCGCCAAGTGGAGCGTATTTGTCAGGAGCTCGTATCACCGAATCCTACGGGATTTTGTCCTCCAGACGTTCGTAAGACATTCACCACCGTGGGACACCGTATTCCTCAGGTAACTACGACAATTAAGTGGACTTCTCACACCATCACCACTCCAGAGCGCTACAATATCATTTCCAGAAATGCCACCATATCGGCTGTGTGGTGATATGGTGGTAACATCGTCACCACGCGACACCCGAGCACTCAAAAAACACGCGCTATCGTTACCCAGTCATGCGATAATTTCCGGAACTAATGCCTTGAATCTCACCGGGCTCATTTAAATGCTGCCAATACAGAATGGCTCAGTTTTAGCTATCGGGGCAAGTCCGGTCGGCATAAGCAATACACCGCGACATCATATATAACGCAGTGGGTGTATTATTATACATAGCCGCAATATACACTCTACAGAGCCACAAGCCGAACGTCAAGGGCGCCCGAGTAACAGCTTTGGCATTTCATGTTATTTCCAAAGTGCTGAGCGTTTCGCTGCCAGCTTCAGTGAATGGCGTTCTTGCTAAGCCACGCAGAGTAGGACATGCTTCAGCTGCTGGACGGCAAGACAAGAATTTCATGACAAAATAACTTTGGAACTGTTTATAAAAAAGATGCTGGATGAAGCCGAGAGGCAAATGGTAATAAGGTTCTCGGTAAATGCTTTGTTCATAAGACGCATGTCTTTCTTAAACATTTTTTCACTCAAATGGCATCAACAGACAATACGTGGTCGCCTTTCCTTCTCCCGAAATAGACTGAAACTACAGAACCTTCTGTACATGGGGAAGGGGGGGGGACAGGTGGGGCGGTGCTCCTAATAACTCTGAGAAAATTTAACCCCTTCTGTGGTGCTGCCCGGAAACCAACGACCTCAAACTGGTTCTGCATTTACCAACTTAAAAACGCTCCTACACACAGATTTCCTTGCAAACTTCCTCTTACAAAACGGAGCCCCAGAGCAATCAAAACCGGCATGAACGTCGGAATGAATATCCACTGCATGTGAAAGGAAAGGCTGACGCGCCTAAATCACGTATCGATTCACCGCCCGGCCATCCAGGGCTTCCGGCTCTGGCTCCGGAACCACAACAAGCGCGCCGCGCCAGGTCGATAGAGCCAAAGCCAAAGCCGCCCCTTGCGGCGCGCGCCGCCTGCGAAGGTGAAGGTCACGGAAGAGCTGCGCACGGCCCGCCGCGGCAGCGTTACGGGACCAGCGGATACCAGCGGAAGCCGAGCGCCAAGCCGCCTGAGCGCACGTGTTCGGACACATGGTGGTGTCCGCAAAAGCCGGCCTACACACACATCAGACAGAGCCGGCCTACACACACATCAGACTGAGTCGGCCTACTCAAGCAGACCAGACAGAGCCGGCCTACACAAGCAGACCAGAGACAGATCCGGCCTGCACACGCATCACACAGAGGCACCCACACAAACAGATCAAACAGAGCCAGCCCACAATCACAGATCAGACAGGCCCAGCCTACACACACGGATTACGGCCGCCTACACGCACAGATGAGACAGAGCCGGCCTACACGGGCGGGCGAAATACGCAGCGGTCGCCGGGAGGCGGCCTGCACGGCCAGCCAGACGCGGTCAGCAGCCGACGGTCGACTGGGGGCCTCCTGGTCCGGCGGCGGTCCGGGCCGGGCCGGCCGCCGACCTGCCACCGCCCCCAGAGCACGCCCCCCGGCCGGCGGGCTCCGGCGGCGGCCGCCGTAACCCGAGCGGCGGGCGTACCTGGCCCCCGACACCGGAGACCGGCACACTGCGCCGGAGACCGACGCAACGCACAGGAGACTGGAGCACTACACCGGAGACTGAAGCACTGCACAGGAGACTGGAGCACTACACAGGAGACTGAAGCACTACACAGGAGACTGGAACACTACACCGGAGACTGAAGCACTGCACCGGAGACTGGAGCACTACACCGGAGACTGAAGCACTGCACAGGAGACTGGAGCACTACACAGGAGACTGGAACACTGTACTGGCGACTGACTCACTACATCGGGGACTAAGGTACTACAGCCGAGACGGCAGCACTAAACAGAGATTGGCGCACTACGCGGAAGCAGCAGAAACTGGAGCGCTGCAGCGGAAACGGAAACATTACAGTAGACTGCTGTACAACACCGGAGACTATCACACTACACCAGAGACTGGCGCACTACACCGGGACTGGAGCACTACACTAGACTGGAGCACTACATCACAGACTGGCACAGGACATCAGAGACCGGCCCACGACGGCGGCTGTCCAACTCCCGGTCCAACCAGCCGGCACCAGACCCGGCCGATACCAAACACAATCGGCACCAGACCTGGCCGGCACCATCACCAGCCGGCACAAGCCCCAGCCGGCACCAGACCCAGCTGGTACCAGCCAACCGGTACCAGACAGCAGGCACCAGGTCTGGCCGGCACCAGACAGCCCCCATCCGGTCCCTGTCGTATGACCCCCGCTGCAACCCGGGAGGGAGTTTTCGGTTTCAAGTTGTTTTTCGATATCTCAATGCCATATTTCGTTTTTTTTTATTGCCAAGCTTTAGCTTATTATTAGAAAGATAATCAGGTCATGGTCGCGTTTTTACAAAAGATTTGAGGATACGGTCTGTTACTTTTTTATATTCCAAGGGAATATGTGTTCATATCGTCCAAAGATCGAACGCCACTATAATCTACGTATCGATCATGCACCGCAGATATAGTTGATTTACCTGTTATACAAAGGCAATTTTATGTATTTGTAATTCGAAACGTGCGACAGTGTACCTAGGAGCCTGCGATGGATCGGTTCAAACCCAACCCCACCCTAGCACAATTTCGTATTACACGACATCTTGCACGAACACTTGTATACTTATAATACGTCACGTCACGTCCTATTACACATCATTCTGTTTTTTACGTATTTCAGGAACATGTCAGCATTCTGACCCCTCTCTCATCGAACAAGGAGGCTTTACGCTATTTGAAACGCGTAATTCCCTGTCACACTCGCTCATTTAAATAGGTTTTCATGCACAGACAAAGCGCGCCACCCTCGGAACTGAGCAACCGGAGCTGTTAACATAACATCCGACCCCGAGTGCTTTGTATGACGTGCTCGGTTCACTGACAAAAACTGGCTTTACCTGCCACTGCCCGTCCGACCGCTACGGAACATTCTACGGGCAACTCAGCAGCATTCAGGACACTGATGACGTCCTCCAAACGCGCATGGCAGTTGCTCGCAAGTGTGACCCGCCTTCTCAAACGTGTCACTGTCAACGCCAATATGCCAATATGCTCATGTTAAAAGCGATCTCACAGGATACGATGACGCCCTCCAAAGTCTGGCTGTTGTCTGCAACATGTCTGCAACATGTGCAACATCTGTGCATGTACATTGTGCGAAACGTTGCATGACATTGCACAAAATCGTCGAAGGGGACGTCAAGAAAGAGGTCAGGGAAACCAGAAAGCTACGTTAGAGCACTAAATGAAGACTAGGATGATATCCGCTCGATAAAAAGTAACATATGCAAACAATTCCAAAGACGATGCAATTGCTATATATAGTATAGACGTCACATATCAGTCATTTATGTTGACTAACAGCTTGTTAATATTGTGATATTTCGAATGATAAAAGAAAATTGAAAAGATTACAAAGTTTCACTAAAACTTGTCAATATTCGTGATTACAGTTCCAATGAAGTGACATCCAAAAGAGGGCATTTCTGGAAAGCACAGAGAATGAAACACAAAAAGAAACATTCACGCTGACAACTTAACCTAAGTTGGCATATTAAACATAACAAATCCATCGTTCTTTACGATTTCATGTCAGTAAGCAAGGCGGGCATATTCTTCGCAGGCTTTCGATTTTCTGTGTCACGTCCATTCTGGAGACAGCAGAAAAGGGGCCACCGGACGCATCTAGGGGTGTCGATTTGTATTCTTTGGAGAGGGCCCTGGCCCACCCAATATTTTCTGCCGGTTTTAAATGGAAATGGGTAATAATAACGAAAACAACGGCCTCAACAGATAAGAAACAGGCAGGAAGTAAAGAGATGAAGTCTAAAGCGATGCATCTATCTTTCTTCTACCTATAAACATACCAGTATACATGGGGGTAAATGGAATTTTTCATTCGATAAACAGTAACAAAAAACCTATAGATTTCCATTGGTCAAAATAAAGTGGGCCAAAACCGTCGACAAACCCACATTTGGGAGGAGGCTAGGATGTGGGCCCCCGGCTCGGCCCCCTAATCGTTTACAGAAATCGGCACCCCTGGAGGCACCCATCGCTCGGCCAAGGACGAAAATCCGTTCCGCCGCGCGAGGGTTAATAGTAATCAGAACATTCAGTTTCACTCTGGGGAAGATAACGACAAGAAACCTGAGGAGGCAGCTTTGGCGATGAGAGGGGCGGTCTGGGCCAACCGAGTCCTCCGAGTACGCTGAGGTCCGCCGGCGCCACCAGCGCCGACACGCGAACGGCCGACGGCACCTTCCCCGCTGCCCCGCGGCCGCGCCGTGCGCCTCCCGACACGTCCCGTCTCGGGCACGCGGATCGCCGGGTCAGATCAGGTCGGGTCGGGTCGGGACGGGTCGGGTCGGTTCGGGGACGGCCGGAGGGCCTCTGAGCCGACATCAGCCAGTCTTCACGGGGATCAGCGTCACGGAGCTTGTCCACTCGCCCTGCATCGGGCCTGTTGCTATGCCTACTGCCCGTGACACGACGTGCGGTGGCACGCGTGCCGTCTTCCTGCTTCGGACTTCAGTCATATTTCTGTCTTCCGATCTGACGCGACGTAATTCTTCGTTCTGCAACCGTAGCCTGTTGGACCAAGGCGTTTCCGAATATGTTCTTAACGACTGTAAACAGAATCTCCGTCTCAAAACAGAACATGTCAACGCATGTAACCGTATGCGGTACATGCTGCCGCACTTTTGTGTTTCCCAGATCCCGCTGTGTCTTGGTTTGGACAAACTGCTGTGAAGAACACGCATCAACGTACCCATGTAAGAGCGAACACCCATCGCACCAACATGTTCGGGCATCGACCTGAACTGAACTGTTCTGCTGGGCTAATTACGAAACAAAGCAGTTTGCACCTGGGCAGTAACAATTCGATTCCTCTCCGTCAACTTTTTGGAAAACGTCAGGCTTTCTTCACTATACAGGACACCATCGCAACAAGGCGGCCAATGCACCGTAAACGCAGCAAGAGGAGCTTGAGAAGTTTTCATGCAATTACCAAAACAGGTACGTGCTCTAGGAAGCACGTGCCCCGATTGCCTTCCAGGTTTCGATGAGTCTGAGCGTCCAGGGTGTCAACGTTCCCTCTGGTGTCACTAGCGCCCACTGAGTGCAGCTGACCTGGTTTCAGAAGCGTCAGCAGAATCCAGTCCACTTTGTATCGCCAACGTCAACGGATCCAGCCGCATCTCGTTTCGTCAGCGGAGCTGATGCTACTTCCTGTGTTGTGTCGACTGGAGGGCCGCTGACGGCCACCCTGGTGTCACCAGGATAATTGGCATGCCCCTAATATAATAAATGTTGTGCGTCTTCGGGCAATGCCGTAGTTTGATGCTAGTGCAGTCGTGGGTGGCTAAGACTTCCCTTAAAATTATGCCACTGCTAGGATTTGTTTCTGTCGCTGTTTATCTTGGAAGGATGCTACTGACTGATACTAGCAGGGTCGTTGGAAGTCAAGATATTTCCCTGGAATGCAGGCCAACGCATTGCTAGGTTCTCGTGCGCTGATGCTGAATATGCGTAAGACCAATGAGGGCGTAAAAACTTTTGTGGTTTCGGCTTCCTGTTAGCAGGGCCATGGGATACTGACTTCCACCATTTTTCCCAAACTGCGACACTAGCGCAGTTCAGTGTGACGATTCAGATTGGCTTCCTGTTAGCAGAGTCATGGGATGCTAACTTCCATCATTTTTCTCAAACTGCGTCATTAGCGCAGTTCAGTGCCACGATTCCGATTGGCTTCCTGTTACCAGAATCATGGAATGCTATCTTTCATCATTTTCCCAAACTGTGTCACTATTTCGCTGCGACGATTCAGACCATGCAAAAAATTAAGGAGGATATCTAAACCTTTCGGAGTTTTAACTTGCTGATGATAGGGTCGAGAGTTGCGATCTTTTAAGATTTCGCTCGAAATCACGTCACTTCTACGTGTGGTTCACTGATTCCGAATATGCAGACAGCTTAGGTGGGTATTAAAAAACTTTCCTATCGTAACGTCCTGCTAGTAATAATGACGTGTGGACTCTTACAACTTTCTGAACACTACGTTAATACAAGGATTTGGTATCCTTGTTCCGAGCGTGCAAAAAACTAAGTTGAACACTAAATAAAATCCGGGATGATGATTCCACAAGTTCTTGAGACCACAGCTTTTCAGTACATCAGATCTGTATGCACTCGAATTCAGCCAAACAGTATTTAGTAGTGACGTCATTTGGGACAAAACCGTAGCAGACCGCACCCTATGACTACTCATTGCTGTAGACAGAGGGTCGCTTAGGTCGCCTGTCGCGGCCCTGTGAAATGGAGGAGAACACGCATGAATTTCACATCTGTAGGTGTCCTCAATAACAAAACTCCTTTTAATTGTCACCAATTTCCAGAATCCCCCGAGTGTTAACAATAACTCCTGGGTGTCTTAACTGATGAGATTCTAACTAAGCATGAAAGCTTTTACCTAAAATTCCGCAAGTGTTTTCCGCGCCGCGCACCTGGCAATCACGTGACCCGCTATGGGCAAATAGCAATACTGCTGGCAGCCAGCTGGTGGTGCTAGTGGACGAAATCGTATGCCAAGGTCGCAGAAAAAGAAAACACGCGACCCTGTCTCAAACTGCTTCTAAACTGAAGAAACGGAGCTCACCATATTTCTGGACTGAATAGCCACGTTTAAGTAATGACAAAGTAAGGATATAAAGTTGTAGAAGGATACCATAACGAAAATAAGACACCAAAGCGAGCGTTTTGCTGTAAGCCTGCTGACTTTGGACCCGACTACTGGTGGTGGCTATTGGCAGCTTGGTAGCAATTAAGAGCATGCACTCTTGCGAAGATTACATACTTCTAATTCCTCTGTCTGCTCCAATGACTGTGGCAGTTACTCATCACAAGCTGGCTCCGTCAGAAAAGTTTCTTCCAATGATGAAAAACGCATGAACAGTGCGCAAATAAGTTAATGCATACATATACACATATTTTTTGAGCGGGGTCTAGTCACAGTTAATCATATTTGACCGTCTTCTTCTGTGGCTTTTGAACCACAGGGAGCGGATCCGGAAATCCACCGAGGGGAGCAAGGCTCGGAGGGGATACCTACATGCGGCATTGGGGGGCCGCTTGGTTTCGGTGTCCTTTATTACTGCCTTCGTAAATTTTGCATACTTTCATTGGATTTTTCACGCATCAAAGGAGCTTTTTACCCACATAGGTTCCCTCTCCTCTGTATCTGCGCCTGGCGACCCGGCAGGGACGTGGTCGAGAAGATGCCAAGAGACCATGGTCCTTCATTGGAATTGAAAATTCAACATTTCTTTATGCACTAGAAACGACAATAAACAAAAGTTCTGCAGATCAAAAATAACGTGCCAAAACCCGATAATTTTTCTATTTTCAGGAGATTATGTATGCCCTTTCGCCCTGCTTGGCGACATCCTGGTTCCGCCCTTGCGACTAGGTAGCTGCAAGCTAGCTACTGCTATGATTCTACTGGAAGCATCTTTAGCCTGATAGGTTTCAAATGTCTACCTTAGGTTTTGCATATTCGTCATATGCATGTTAAATTACATAACTAACGCAATTTCGGCCGTGAAATGGCGCAGTGGATACGGTACGTCCGAAATAAAGTATGAAAGATCGTTCCTATTGTATATTTGCCTTTTAGGCATTACTTCTAAACATTTTCTGGTTTGTGCCAAACGACGTATGAGCTGCTTTAATTTTCTGACGTGAAAAAGTTTACGAAACACAATGAAAGTCGGCCATACCAAATAGGCTGTCAATCCCGCCGAAAATCGTAGCAATGTCTTTGTGATGTATGTGATGTCTTTGTATGAATGTCTTTCATACATGACGCTCTAGCCTTTTTTGAGAGGCTTGGGTGCTGGGAATATAACAAAACCCTGCAGCAATTCTTTCCCATCACATGTCTGAACTTCACTCAGAAAGAGCAACACATGTGTTCTTAACGGCGATTCCCACGCATAAATCTTCGGCAAATGTATCGAAATTTCATTAAACTACCAAACATTGCAAATGAACAATATTTTCACCCTTTCAGAAAACTAGGAAAGTGTGTTTTATCACGCCATTTAACTAGGCCCATTATAAATTTACACACAAGCTTGGAAACATCTAGTTCTGAGGGTAACGTGCGAAAATGATGAAAATGAAAATGGTGAATTAGCCACGCAGTCATAAAATATCTCTCCTTACAAAACATATCACATTAAAGGACGGATGTTGCGTAACAAATTCGGTAGCTCTGCTCAGTCATACGCAACAATACGAAAGTGGTGTGCCGGCTTCAAGCGGAGGACATGCCCAATGAAAACGCTGAACGGTCAGGGCGACCATCAACATCCGCAAGCGAAGACAGTGTTGAAAACGTTCATGACCTGGTGTTGGAACGAAAGCAGTCCCAATGTCGCACATACGGCCAAGAAAGCTCGTATTTCATGTGATACCACCCCTTCGATGTTAGACCGTGGGCGGTTTCAACATTTTCTTCGCTTGCAGATGCTAAAGGTCGCGCTGACCTTTATAGCGTTTCCTGGCTTAAACTCGGCACACCACTTTTTACTGTTGGGTATGATGAAGCAAAATCACCCTATGTATCAGTGTCGCCGAATTTCTTGAAGTGACGCGTTTTTTAAACGGAAATGCTTTATGGCTGCACGCACCTGGACACAGTGTAATCCAGATTCAGAATTGTTCTCCAGTTGTGTACGTTTACGCAACTTGAACCTTCCAAATTTACGTGCAGATTTATAATAACGTAATAATAATATAACAATAATATAAATATAATAATGTATTAATGCAGATTCATAATAATATAATGGTCTCTAGTCCATTGCGTATAAACGTGGTCGCTCTTCTCCTTCGGGATTAAGCCGTTAACTGTTTGATTCCCCTCGTAATGCACAAGTGGGCACACCAAACCATTCAAAAAGATACATTCCGGGATACATCACGAGGCTCGTGTCTTTCATTACAATGACCCCGTAATGTCTTATTTTCGATGACGTCGGGGAGAGGGGGAGGGGTAGACGGGTTAGGGGAAGGGACACGTTACGTCGAGTCCTGGACCGCGTGCTTCATTATCAGCATCTTTTGTTGCTGGAGACTTCTTGAGTGACAGACAAGAGCTATGATGATTGCGTGCTTGCAGATAAACATACGGTACAACCGTGTCCAAAGCTAGTATGGTGGCCCTTCATCGATGGTCAGCTTCAGAAACGTGTTCCAAGCACGGCAAACAGAACTTAAAATAGTGACTCTATAACCCTTGCGATTTTATGGCAATTCCGGCTTATGGGAAGCCAATAAAGGTATGAGCAATATCTGTGCACAATTCGCTGATGAACTTTGATGGGAGAAATAGAGAAGATAAGTTTCTTCGAAGTTATGGCAGCTTCAGTTTTTTTTCTTTTTTACCACTAAACATTACTCTCGGCTGGTCCTATCAACTTGTTCTGCTTCTTTTATTTATATTATTTGATTCGAGTCGTTTGTTAGGGTGATGTTAGAGATCGAAGTCCATGCTATGCAGAGCTTATTGCGCAGACTCCGACCCCCCTCACCGGCAATGCCAGGTAACATGATTCTGTGCCAACAGTTAAACGTGTCGCCAAGGGTGCGACACGACCGTGTGGTGCCCTGTATGACCCTGGTGCTGGCCAGTTGCCAGCTGACCCGCGGGTCAAATATCGAACGCCGGGGCGACTCGAATTCGTCTCGCTAGGACGGGAAGAGCAGCGCTCTACCGACTGAGCCACCAATCACCGTCTGTTTAATGAGTCGATACCAGAGCATGTCGGACCAGTTGGACTTTTCATGCCTGGATTTGTCGCTCAGCTAATCCAGCGTAAATACTGATGTCCGTACAGCTTGTTGAGCAAATGCACCTATACATTGGAAATGCATTATCGCCAGTTTCAGAAACTCCACGGACGACCTCAGCGGAAAGTTCACATTCCGTACACGCAAAACGCAGCCAGCCAGAGGATGCCAGTTAGCGGTGCATTGCCTGCACAACAAATACATTAAACCGTACCGTAATCAATACGCCGATATTCAGTAATTCTGTGCCGAATGTTAAAACGGTAGCGGCAAGAACTGAATCAACAAGGACGAATAATCTAGAGAACAATAAAGTCAGGAGGACATAAACTTCGTCGCCTTTTTGTGACGCTGAGGATCAACTCCAATGTGACGGTTACCATCGGTCATAAGCAATGCCGACAGATGTCGCTGCCCAATTGTAGATGCCGCCACCATCGCTGCCACGGTGGCCACATGATCACATATTATCTACCAGTTCGCAGATGTGTAGTGTTTGACCACCACAATCAACTGGGTTTCTGTCCACAGCTGTAAGGACATTTTGGACCAATGGATGGCACATGCATTTCTTTTTATGCATTTCGCGACGCAAACGATTATTTATCTATGTATTCCAATCGTTACCGAGTAAAAAAAAACACCTTTGGAGAAATTTTCCAAGAACGAAAATATCCATCCCAGAAAAGTTAAAGAGTAATGCAGTGAGGGCGGAATCGCAGAAACCTTGCAGCACTGAGTTATCTTCTGGCAAAAAACTTTACCATTCAGTTGTGACATTTGCAGCTTGCATACGGAGTTATATGGCCGAGCCGGATCGTGACGGTCGCTCATTTTTTTTTTGTTGAAAAGAGGGCCATGAAGCCCACGATAGCTCTCATAAAATGGAGACTGAGAGTCCAGCATGGTCGTAAACCAGTAGAAATTCGCAATATCGAGTGACACGACCGATCTTGCTTATGACTATTTTTACAGAGACTGGGTACAGGCACTTGACCCGAATTATACTTCCCTGAATTGTCACTGCTTCTTTTGTCGGATCTATTGCAGGAACAATATGAAGTCATTTCACCGCTCTCCAACCGGCATCTACTGTTACCTCCACAGTACCCTCGAGATGACTTCAGAGTTTCGCACTACTAATGCCTCTGCCAGGATCTCCAGTCTTCTGACCGGAACCTCAGTCCTCTGACAGGGACCTCAGTCCTCTAACGGGGACCTCAGTCCCCTGACCGGGACCCCAGTCCTCTGACAGGGACTTCAGTCCCCTTACCCCGGGACCTCGGCTCTCTGACTACAGCGATCAATGCCCGCCGTCGCTGTGGGCTCTCGTCGGTGGAAACGTGCTTTTTGCTGCGCTTTTTTGTTAGGAGCACTGGTCCAAGGCCGAATCGTCTTTTTTCTGCGCGTTTTTTGCGGCGCAGGTTGTCGGCTGGGCTGCCGGGCAGCGCTCCGCCGGGTGGGCGGACGAAGGACGCCGGCCGTTTACCCGACGAACAGCAGAAACGATCGGCAGGAAGCAGAACAGCCGGCCGCCGGCAGACGGCACGCACAGAAGGAGGCAAAAACAAAGTCGGAACGCAGGAGCAGCACGGCGAAAGCAGAAACAGCCGGTGGGCCCGCAGTATTCGTCTTCACCAAATGAAAACTGAAAAACGATGACTTATCAAAAGATGAATCTTCACGCCGACCGATGAACTTGCCGGCGTGAAGATGGTGATAGGTTGTACGTGTACATGACGTAGAATATTTGCACTGGAAAATAAGCCACGTTTATCTGCAAACGTTGCATATGAACACCTTGCAGCATGCGGAAACGTCAACAATGGAGCGTGTTTAAATCGGTTATGCCATCCTTAAAAACTGCCAAAGTGGTAGAAGATTCATGTACCGAAATCATCGCACCAATGGACGCAACACACTTGTCGATCGACAGACCACCCACATTAACGGATCAACTAGCTACATCGTGGTGACATGGGCTGGGCGGAAATCCACCCAATGAAAAAGGAAATCGTGTACATACTTCGCACGACTTGCCCCAATCTTGAAATACTCTCACGAGGTGCAAATGGAATACACGATCAGGCGCGTAGCCAGGATGTCGCCGAGAGGAGGGCCAAGACAAACCTAACTCTTCCCAAAAACTGAAATCTGCTCATATTTCGGCTATTCTGTTTCCGGGATCCACAAAATTTTACTTATTTGTATTTCTGTAGCACAAAGGAATGTTTAATTTGAAACAGAAACGGGGAACCGTGGTTCCCTTGCCTCCCCACCCCGCCACGCCCATGGATACGATTTTCTGTCAGATGTAGCATTCTAGCGTTCCCTGTCTTTTGACCTCCGATACGAAAAACGTCAACCACCTTCGATCACGTTCCCCAACCTAGCCCCTAACTTACCAACCACTTCAATCTCCACACGTTCACAGGCTGCAAATCGAGCACGAATCGCAATCAGATTTAGCGATCACAAGGTTCCTTGTCCTTTCATTTTGAAGGTATTGTAGGTCAACCAGTCGCCGTCCGTTCAATCAATGAGGATAACCTTAGATAATGGCACGTTTCTTGTGGTACGCAAACCAGTTGAAAATCCCGACGAATTTAGCGTTCTAATGCTCCCCGTCCGCTTGTCGGACCCATCTACTTTGCAGTTTATCGACGGATGACACTCAGGCGTTAGACTGAGTAAGGCTGAATAACTTAAAACATTTAAAACGTGCGCCGTACAATGGCAACCGTCGCCGTATCATGCTTTCTCCATGGAAGGCACGACAAGGATTCAATAGGCAATATCGAAATTTTCTCCGAAAAATCGTATGATACTTTCTCCATGGCAGGGCACGACAAGGATTCAATAGGCCAGTAATCTGCCAATATATCATCTTAAGCATTCCAGAGAATAGGTGAAACGGTTCTAAACGCAAGTACGCAAAATTTCAGATCAACTGAACCACCCTTCTTCGGCAATTTGTGAAAAACTTCACGGACATTGCACCAACGCCCTGCTCTAACCAGGGTGAACAGCTCGGCGTCATACGGCCAATCGAACGGAACGCTATTTGTTGACTTACGTACGCTATTTTGATCACTCGAATTGGTGGCCGAATCCGGCGAATTAATCCATGGCTACCAGCAACTTGGCGGTCACCGCCATGTGCTGTTCTCGCATGTTGTCAGGTTATCACGTGCTCAGTGCCATGAGCAAACCTGCACGATCCCGTCAAGCGCGCGGGAACCATGGGAGGTCAGAAGGTGCCCAGCTACCCAGCATCGTCCGGTCCATGGAAGGCCACAGGACGTCCAAACCTCTCACGTGGCCAAAATTTCTACCATATGTCCATGTTTCTGGATTCGAGGCATCAGTATTGCTCAATTACGTTTTCCGGAGTATTCGTGAATGTAGTGGATTTGACTGATATCAGAAGAAGACCATTTGCTTTTTGGAACATCAAACCCGTTATAATCGGACATAGTCCGAAAAACGCAATCAACAACTGAGTAAAAATGCCATCACGCACTCTTAGCACTACTGTTGTCTGTAGCACGAAACACGTCCTAACAATGCTTGCACAGTAAAAATATGCAGTGCGTGGCACATCGTGTACCACAGCCTGAGATACGCGGAAAAGACTGAAGGTCCGAATTTGGCCGTCTCTTTCAGGCTATTGCCATAGGCCCAATAAAAAATCTCTGAATTGGGAGTGGGGTTGGGGGAGTCAAGACACTCCCAACCCGTTCGGCTCCCAGGGCCTCCGGCAATGTCTTACACGGTATTTAAACAGCACGGAATCCATCCTTAGAACGCTCACCTGCGGGTGCTTTTCAAAAGGGAACGAATGGTACACCGCAAGATAAGCGCACGAAGAAGCTTTCCGGTTTAAGCCGACAAATTTTCCATTCATATCATTCCACCATTCCCGGAATCCTTTGCTCACGCAGCACTCGCATCAAGTAGGGGGCACCAGCTTTCCGACCTTCCCGCGTGGTGCTGTCGGAACTGTCCACGCTGGTCCAGCCTGGGGCGACTGTCTCGTCGACCCGAGGTCGCCCCGCCCCTCCCCGACGGCGCCGAGCCGCCGCTCGATACCGGCAGCGGTGGCGCCAGCCGCGCTCTGCCCAGTCACCAGGCTTTCATGGTCAAGGTCGCGTGACGTCACAACTGCGCTGTTGTCCGACCGCCGCCGGCGAGCGCGGCCGCCGGGGCGGCTCCGCGCGACAGACGCGCCGCCCCGGGCGGAACGGGGTAAGGCGACACGTCGACATCGGACCAATCGTATCACACTGACGGGCCGCGGATTTCTGAAGGCGGCAGCGAGGCTGGACGGCGGGCCGTCCATTCCTGGGACGGGGGCCGGACCAGCCGTGTTTCGCGGCGGCGTGTCGCGACCACGGGCGCGGCGCGGGCTTACCTGGCCGTGCGGGCGGCTGGCGGCGGCGCACGGAGCGGCGGCGGGCGCGACGGCCGACGACGGATGCGCGAATTCCGGCGGCCGGCGCCGCCCGCGCCGTGACACGGCCGGCAGCGGCGCGCCGGCCGCCCACGGCCGCCGGCCAACACATTGATCGTCGCCCCCTCGGCAGTTTCGAGCGCGGGAGAAGCCTGCGACGCAAAAGTGTCGTGTGGGACGGTCTGGCCGGCCGCGGCGGCCAGTCGTGGCGCGCGGGTGGGCCCCCGCCGATCAGCTGACAGCGGCGCCGCCAGCGAACACCCAGGCTCAGGCCTCCGCAGGGCAAGCGGTCATGAAATACGTTACTCGACGTAGAACATGTCAAGCACAACGATGACGAATCGACAGCGGCACGAAAAGGAACGGTCAGTCGCCGAAAACGCCTGGTGTTATCCACAAGCGCAGCCAGACGCCAGTCGGACGCCCCTGTCTCGCGCGGTGCCGAACGGCCTACCTGGTCACGAGGACACACCTTCCCGGACGTTCCCCCGCCTCCGGCCGCCCGCACAGTCGACCTGGCCGCCGCCGCTTCCCGTCTACAAGGCTTCCCCGCTCGGCCACTAGGGGCGCTGTTGTCGCGCGGCCGTCGCCCACACACGAATCGTCTCTGGTACATGACGGCAAAAACCGTCGAATTGATGTTCTGGAAGTAAACCTGTTTTCCATTGTGAATGCTACGTGATCGAGGTAGGGACGCAATGTACATAGTTCGCCAAACGAAACTGAAAAAGTGGATTATCTTGGAAGCCGAAAGATGACCTAAGAATGTAGGCGTGGCATTTCGGCACCACTCCTTCCAGTGACGTAGCTAGGGGGGCCAAAGGGGCAACGCCCCCCTGGAAGCCAGGCGGGCTCCTTGGCGGCCAAGCGGGCCCCCCTGGGGCCGAAGGCCCCAGTTCTTTGGATAGCGTGATTTGCCACAGGGCGCCTTGCACTCCGAAACAGACAATTAAAGCAAAACAGGAATATTTTAAGCATGAAAGAAGGCTTACGAACCTAGAAAAAGACGTACTCCGAATATACAGGAAGGCTTTGTGTGCTATGAAGAGAGGCCCGTGGTCTGAATGAGCGTTTAGGGGCCCCTACTAGCTTGTAGGGGAGTTCACTGCTTGTCTGGGTAGGGCCCCATGTCGGGCCATAAAGGACCCCTGTCAACCACTGAAGGGACCTCCTTTCGGTCTAGAACAAGGCCCTTGCCCCTGCCTCCAGAGGTCGGCAGGGGCCTTTACAGGCGGATAACGTGCCCTCTACAGACAGGCAGTGACCCCCTGACCAACAGGGGCCTCTAAACGACCATTCAGAGGCCCCTGCTTTCCTGTAAAGATGTCCCTGCCGACCTGTAAGAGACGCCCGCCAGGTCGCCAGGAGCGTCTCTACAGGGGAATGTGTTCCCCCTTACACTTCAGCGGGCCCCTTTACAAACCGGCAGTAATTTTAACCACATGAGGTCCCACTGATTACGAACGCCAGGCGCAGATTCAAAGGGGAGAATAATTGGGGCGATCGCCCCCCCCCTCTGAGACCTGAGAAGGGGCCCCTGTCAGACTTAAAAGGGGTCTCGAAGGGACCCTGTGTGAGCTTCACAGAGTCTCTATAAGAACCTGACGGGCTCTTGATACAGTCAGGGAGGCTTCCTGGGGGGTTAGATCACCTCTGAGACGCATAGAGGGTCCCTGAATATCCCAAAGGCCTCCTGAGACCACAGCATGGTCTCAACACGGCAAAGTGTCCCTGAGACCGCCAGATGGCTCATAGGGTCTCTGGGACGGCCAAGATGAGGACTGAGCCCCTAGGGGGCCCCTGTGAGTGAAAAGCTGAAGGTTCTTGATGTAGTCGGAGGGCCTTCGGGAGGGTTAATGATACCCTGACACGGTAAGATGGCCTCTACGATGGAGAGAAGGGCCCTTGGAACTCTTCAAGGGCCCCGGGGACCGCAATGGGCCCCAACACGGCAAAGGGTCTATGAGACCGCTAAAATTGCCAGAGAGGCACCTGAGACGGAAGGAACTTAAGAGGGTGCCTAGCACGGCATAAAGAAACACTGGCCAATTAGAGGGCCCCCCTGAACGGGGATTCGTCGGTGACCTTCTCAACCCTGAGAGGAGCCGTAAATGGCTATGCTGGCCTTTTGAAACCTTAAGGGGTTCTTGATGCTGTCAGGGGCCCCGGGAAAGTCAGGTGGTTTCTGAGATGGCAAGATGGGCCCGTACACGGCAAATGACCCCTGAGACAGCCAAAAAGGTCGCAGGGCTCCTGCGAGGCAAAGACACAGGCAAAATAAGAGGGCCTCTGAGACGGCATTTGGATTTCATGGGGGCGCTGGACAGCCAGAGGGTCTCCGGGTGTAATAAGCGGGCTCCTAGCACGGACAAGGTCCCTCTGAGACTGCCAGTGAGGCCCCTGAAGCGCCAACAAAATCCCCTTGTTACGGCTAGAGGGGTCCTAAAGACCACCTTGTAATTGTAATTGTAATTGTTACCTCATGTAACAGAGGAAGACCCCTAATACAGCCCTGGGGACCACCGGAGACGGTCAGAGGGCCTATGACACTGCACATTAGCCCTGAAATTGCCAAAAAGTCTTTTGTAATTGCCGCAAGGCCCCTGAGATAGCAAAAATGTTTCCCATAAACATAAGAGGGATACACAGGACCACACCGGATCCACTGATACTGCTAGAGAGGGACCTTTGAGACTACGAGAGCTAACTAGAAGTCTCTAGCAGCAGCGGCCCCTGAGACGACCAGAGGGGCCCCTGAATCTACCAGACCTTGAGACGTCCATACTGCTCCTGAAACGGCCAAAGGACCTAGAGGATTGCCAGAGGCGCTTCTGTCACGGCAGAGACTTACAGATGACCTGTTTTAGTGCCTGGGGGCTCCTTACATGGCAAAAACGTCCCAGGGACGACAGGAGGAAACCCGAGACGGCTTAAGCGTCGCTGAAGCTGTCAGATGGGTCCCTGAGACTGTTCGAAGTGTCCCTGAAATAACCAAAGAAGCGCCTGAAACGTCCCGCGGGACACGTGAAACTGTAAAAGGAATCTGAGACCACTAGAGGATCCTGGCACGGCAGACGGCCCGAGACAACCAAAAGCTCCCCTGAACTGCAAGAGGGAGCCTAAACTAAGCTGACAAAAAAATCCCAGAAGCTACGGGAGGGGGGACCGACAGGCTCCTGGACCAGACACAGACACGACATTTCAAACAGAGGGAGGGAGGGAACCGTCTAAAATCTCGCCATTTTTGTCATATTTCGGCAACTTTGTTTGGGAGCAAAACGCAGAATTTTCTCAAATAAGGTGACGGGTTTGAATTTTTCGATTATCTGATGTGGCAAAAAAGCAAAATTACATCATTTTTCATATCTGAAGGGCAAAAAATGGGGGCTCTGCGCTGACCATTCGCCTTCATTCCCCCCCCCCCCACCCGCCTTGGCAAAATCCTGGATCCGCCCTTGGCGAGGGCCTCCATTGGTTACGAGGCCCCCTTGACCCGATTTGGCCCCCCCTGGGCGGAATCCTGGATGCGCCCCTGACTCCTTCTGTACCACCGAGCTAGAGGCAGGCGTGACCCCGGGTTGGGGGCAAGGAACCATCTCTTCTTATGCTTTACAACGTATTGTGACGCTGATGGCTCTCAACGCAAGAAAAACTGGTTAGCTTTAGGGGCGAATTTCAGTTTCATGGACTTTCGTTCCTTCCCCGCCCCAGGACTCTAGACCCGCACCTGAACGAACCTCTTCGATCCTGACGCCTCTAAGGAGTGCTCGATGAAACTGATAAATGCTATTGGGAAGCAAGACAAGGGCTTCTGAAACGGCTCACTCATATTATGAAAAGGTCTCCAGTATCGTTGTGACTGAGGACCCTATATAGCCGCGAATTTTTAGCGCACCTCAGGTTCGTTTTTTATCCCCCGCGCAGCTCGTATGAACACTTTAGACATGGCATATAAGACAGTGTAGCACCTCGTACGCGAAAGCCGCAGGAGGCCATGATCTCAATGTACTAATGAAATATTTTCCATGGAATCCTGATGTCGATCGTGGTCAGTACGAAATGCTCGATTCATTCCATTCTTGATGCATGTTATGCGGAGCAAGAAAAAGATTTGTATTTCCAAATGCGCACACCGATCTGTCAAGGCGTATGAACCAGTTTTTGGCTCATTGCAGGTACCTGAAATTCGAAGAGACTGGAGCATCCGATGGTGTTCGCTGTCTGGCCAGATAACGCCCTATCTCGCTCAGTTTCTCTCGTGTTGTACGCAGGAAGTAATCCGTCTCGAAGTTCTGATCGACGTATGGTCGCCTTCCGGAGCCTTCGATGCGCCGATTTCGGTTTCGATCTAAGATCTAAATCGCCCAACTAACCGTGCGTAGTTTCCTCAAGCCGTGTTGGTCGACCTTCGGTTGGTCACTTCTCGACACTCATCCGCACTGACATGTGCAACGCTTTTACTGTTACCATTAAGCAACTCATTCAACAGCGCCCTCTCATTATTTCGATATGCATATATTCCGACATTCCGATGCAACATACAGTATCTTCATACATACAACATTATTACAAACACGATATTTCGAAGAAGCGATATATTCTGAGGCAATCATCTCACACTCCGCAGCGCTAAGAAAATATTTCAGTTTTTACGTTAACAAAATATCCTTGGCTGCATGCCGCTTAACTCTGACGCACGTCAGCAGAATTCCACGTCGCCACTTCCTTCAACACCTTTCGTCGATCACTTCACTGAGGCGCGACCTTGCCGCAGATACCTTTGTACAGGGACTTAGCACTACCCCTCCATTAGACCGCACCGACGTCCCTCAGCACGTCAGCTAAGAGAAGCAACACCTTTGTCAGGGCTTATTTCATTCATCGTTTCGAGGCATGTTAAACCACAGCGTCAGCATAATTCTAACCAAAACAAGCAACTAAATTTCAACTCTTTGACATCCCGTCCGATAGCCACATCAAGAGAAGGACGAAATCATGAAACGTATTATTAAGCCGCATGAACATCGCCAACGGGAAAGCGGCTTGTACGCCAATACATCTTTCCCGGGGCAAGAAGAAAATTCAATTATCAACTGACTCCTAGCAGAAATTCTGAACTGTGGTGACGCCACTGTCGTCACACCAACAAACTGCAATGCAATATACCAAGCAGTTCTAGAGGACATTGGAGTATTCGTTGGCCATTGATAAGGCAACTTCGAAAGAAGGGGAGACAGTCAGAAATCCTTACCGACTACACCAGCGCTTAAAATAAGAGCCAAAGCAGAACGGAGAAATATGGCGTTCGCTGTTGCCACCAGTACCATACACCAACCAGGCATTGGGCTATCATTGCTCATGCTAGCCAGCCAGGCCAAACCCATTCCAATACCTGCAACCATCGCAATCATCAGCCCATCATTACCCGACGGAGCACGAAGGCCGAACAGCAGGAAGATAATATCAGTTCATCCCCGTAAACAGACACACACACACACACACACACACACACATATATATATATATATATATATATATATATATATATATATATATATATATATATATATATATAGATCGCCATCGCCGCAATACCAACCGCACGCGAGCCTTAATTGTAATACTTCACGCCGGCCATACATGGTCAGCGACCGCAGCGATTCAACAGGCCCACATCAGCACCTCTTTGTCTTCCGCTCCGCGAGCAGCGGCACCAGCCCTCCCGTGAACACTGGTCAGAGCGGACGGCCGCGGCGGCCGCGGGCCACTGCTCAGCGCGCCTGGCGGGCGCTCAGTGCTGCCGCGGCCGCTTGGCAGTGCGCCTGGCCTGCGGACGCGACACCGACTGGGTGACCCGGTCGGCCGGCGGCAGCTTGAAGCCGCCCCGCTCCAACAGGATGCTGCAGATGTGGTTCTCCTCGGGAGGCAGCAGGTCCTCGGCCGCCTGCAGGATGCCACCAACTAATTCAACAACAATAACAACAAACAAGGTCATCAACTGATTCAGCTGCCCTACACACAGTCAGCTGCCCGTACACACAGTCGGCTGCCCTACACAGTCAACTACCCTACACAGTCTGCTGCCCTACACATAGTCATGTGCCGTACACACAGTCAGCTGCCCGTACATGCAGTCAGCTGCCCTACACACAATCAGCTGTCCGTATACGCAGTCAGCTGCCCTAAACACCATCAGCTGCCCTGCACAGTCAGTTGCCTGTACACACAGTCAGCTGCTCGAATATACAGTCAGCTGCCTGTACACACAGTCGGCTGCTGACTGTGACTGTATGCTTATGCTCACAGTTAGGTGCCCGTACATGCAGTCAGCTACCCGTACACAGTCAGCCGCCCGTACGCACAGTCAGCTGCCCGTCCACTGCGTAACCAGTACACACGGCAACACAGCACGTGCCCGTGTACACAACCAGTGGCCCGTATCCAGTGTGCGGCCCACAGAGAACTTGCCGCCCTCATAGTCAGTACGCAGTCACACACAGCACGGCCTGTGCGCTGTCTAGACTGGATTGGCTGACTTGTACACAGCCAATCTATTCCGTGGCACGCACGGTCTTCGGCCCACTCAATGGCCTGCACGAAGTCGATGTTCGGGTAGCCGCGTGCGGCCAGAAACGCCGCCAAATCCGATCGCAGTATTCCAAAGGTCACAGGGTCACTCAGCAAATCACCAGTCGAAGCTGAACCGTGGCCCGGGCCTCGCCATCTGCCGTCTGGTCCGGCACCTCGTCCTGCAAACCGCATGCTAGATGTCGCACCGGGCGCGCCCGGCCCGCGGGCCACTGACCTGCAGCGGGGTCGTCTCGGAGAAGTCGGCCATGTTGACGGCCGCGTTGGCTTCGACCAGCTCGCGCACGGTGGGCTCGTCACCCCGCAGGACGGCGTGGAAGAGCGGCGAGCGGCCGCCCGTGTCGTCCTGTCCGGCGGCAGGGTGAATTAGATCACGCAGTGAATGTCCGGCGGCAGGGTGAATTAGACCACACAGTGAATGTCCGGCGGCAGGGTGAATTAGACCACACAGTGAATGTCCGGCGGCAGAGTGAATTAGATCACGCAGTGAACGCCCAGCCGGAACATGAGACGTTTACGTCAGCAGCGGTAGGTGGTAGCCATGTCGCTTCGATTGGACATGCGCGTATTGGTAAACGTAGCTGAAAACGATGACGAACAGGAGGAGTCTGCTACAATGACGAACATAAAATATTTTTTCTGTATGGGGATGATCACAAGCGTAGGAACGGGGTCCGTGGGTGCCATGGCACCCTACTTTCCGAGAAAAATGAACATTAACCTTATGGCGACGTATGGAAAGAATCGACTTCAAAATCAGTTTTGACACCCCACTTTCTGGAACATTCCTACACATCTGGGAATGATCACGACATAAAGAGCTCCTGTGACTTGTTCATGCTGCAGCTGAGGATCATTTCCGAGCTGTACACACGCGAAACACACAAACGGAAATCGAACGCCTCGAACATTAGACACATCGTTTAACACCGTACGCATTTGCAATTTACCTGTCCATCCGGTCATCACCAACAAAACGGCGGATTTCCGCCCAACAAAACGCGTCGCATACTGACAGCACCCCGACTTCCACCCCTCCCCCCGACCAGTCGCTCCCGACTGGCGCCTGCAGCACACGGCGGGCGCCTGTCCGCGCCGACCGGCCACCCACCGCGACGTTGACGTCGACGCTGGCGTCGAGCAGCAGCTGGAGGGCGCGCCGGTGCGGCTCCTCGAGCGGCTGGTGGATCACCACCAGGTGCAGCGCAGTGTAACCTGGCGGCCGGTCCGGCGGCGTCAGCTGGCCTGCCGCCGACCACAGCCGGCAAAACGCCCGCAAAAGCCAGCTTTTGGCAGGTCAGTGGTATCGGCCGGTTTTAAACGGTAAAAACCTGCATTTATTGGAAAACAACTCCATGCCAGACAAGTAAACTTCTGGGCATGATTCCAATGGTATAGATGTCACATGCGGGTAGTGAGTTGTTTGTTTGTAATTGTAGCTATTTCCTTCCCATTCGTTACTCCACATGTAGCTTTCTGGTTGGGCCCAGCTTTACCTACGGCGCTACGTGACATCCATACATGTCATTTATCAGGAGAAATCAGTTTCTACTTGCACTGCAGTCAGCTGTGACGAGGAAATTAAAATTCGACCCAAAAATCGCATTCCATTCCACTGGCCAACCCCATGAGGATTTCATTCTTACCACTGCAAACACCGGGCTGGAAAATGGTAGGTCTACGTTTGAATCCTTGAGGTGGATTCCATTGTAACCACTTCCCCATTTACTTTCGTCTTTATCAAAGACGTCTTTACCAACGACTGCAGCAATGGTGTGGTGAAGCCTTGTGCTGCTTAGCTGATCTGCAACAGCATCTTTCTTCATCAGGCTAAGTCACGATTCATCAGGGCTTTGGACCAGGCTAACAGTACGATAGTGCATCTCACAGCAAATGACGCATTACAGTTAACATCCGAGCTATTACACCACAAAATGCCATTACGGCATCTCTGTTCATCACATGAAGTCTCAATACATACATTTAGGCTTAGGACCAAATAAGTAGTATCACTGTGCGTCTCACCAAGCTCGTAAGTATTCAGATATAGCAAGAATTCACAAAATGTGTTTTTTCACATGGTGGTAAAATCCGGCAAAACTGTCAAGTTACCTGTAAGCCAGTCTGGTTAATACCGACGTTTTCGCCGGTAAAAAACGCCTGCTCGTAAGCAACTGTCAACCTTGTCACTGACACATCGGCCAGAGAAACTGGCACCGGCATAGGATACAGAAAAGAGAAACTGGCACCGACACAGGACACCGGACAAAGAAACTGGCACCGGCACCGGACAATGAACAGGGAAACCGGCACCGATACAAGACACCAGACAGAAAAAATTGGCACCGACACATGACAACGGACGGAGAAACTGGCACAGATACAGGACACCGGACAGAGACGGACATTGGCACCTGCACAGGAGACCGGGCAGAAAAATGGGCACCGATACGGCCCACCGGGTGGCGACAAAGGTTCAGACACACCCACTAAACAACACTACCGGTACGCACGCACGCACGCACACACACAGACCAGCGGGCAATGACACTAGTGCACAACAGCCCCTCATAAGAGGCGCCACCTCACCACTCAACAAAGGTGACAGCATTGAGAGCTCTTTAAGTCCACAGGCCAACGTGCCCTGACCACCCAGTCTACAACGGCCACCTCAGCCACCTCGTCCCCGGCAGTCACAGCCAACACACCACCGGCGTCTTCCGAGCGGCCAAAGCCTGGAAAAGCCAGCGCTCCGCCACCGCCCACATCCCGGGCCGGGCCGCACGCGACTCACCCTCCAGGTTCTTCTGGTCGAGCAGCGTGACATCGAACAGCCGCTCCAGCAGGGCGTGCAGCACGTCCACGCGCTGGTGGCGCGCCGCCACGTGGATCGGCGTGTTGCCCAGAGCGTCGCGCGCGTCCCGCCTGGCGCCCCGCTTCAGGAGCGCGTCGACGACCTGCGGCGTGGCGGCCAGGTGCAGCGGCGTCTGCGGCCGGAGACCGCGGCACGTCAGCGTGCGGCCGGCAGCAGCGCGCGCCACGCGCCGCCGCCAACCGGCGCGGCGCCGAGACGGCGCACCGGTCGGCCGGGACGGCGGCCGGCCGCGGAAGCATTCAGGCCCGTGCGGTCGCCGCCTCTGGGCACGTGCCGGCCTCCCGAGTGTCGACTGAGTCTCGGCCCACCGCGCCAGTGGCGGGTGCGGACGCTGGTCGCTGGTGTCGTGTCGGACTCACCTCACCGCGCCAGTTGCGCGTGTGGATGTTGCCTTTGTCTCGAAAAAGGACCATCAGGTCGGCGAACCGTACCAGGTTCCGAACATCTCCTCGCGCCGCCAGCTTGTGGATTAATCTGAAAGCGGACATCCACGTCAGAATGTTATGTTATGCGCGAAACGCAACCAGGTCTGTCTGTGTCTTAATTGGTAAATCGGACTCTGAGTGACATTCTTACGTTAAAACCGTAAGGTAACATACGTGACCCCAAGTCAACTTACGCTCTTCAGAACAACTACGCGAAGCCCGTACCGTTCCAACGACTTTCAGGACCACGCTGCGGGCGGCAGCAAAGACCCGCCCACGCGGAGCACCCCGCCACGTTTCTGCCGTGACACGAGTCAAGCCCCCGCCGCCGCCTCCCCGTCCCTCGACCCCCGGGCGGCCCGGCGGCCGGCGGCGCGCTCACGTGTTGCCGTCGGTGCTGCTGCGTTGCTGGGCCAACACGTAATGGAACATGGCCTGGTAGGCGGCGGCGCGGCTCAGGCCTGGCGGCAGCGCCGAGGCCGACAGCCGCGGCAGCGCGGCCGCCAGCTGGCGCGCGCGCTGCAGCTCCCGCTGCGAGAGAGGCCGCGCCACGCTCGTCTGGGGCGGCCAGACGGGCGCCGGCCGCGCCGGCCGCGCCGGCACCGCGGCCGGCGGCGCCTGCAGCAGGCTGTCCAGCAGCTGGCGGTCGTCCGGCTGCTCGGCGCCCAGCACCGCCTCGATGTCGAAGTCGATCACCGGGAAGGGCGCGACGGCGGGCCGGGCGGCCGGCGCCGCCGCCCGGCCCGGCCCGGCCGTGGGCGGCGCGACCGCCTCCATTCCGCTCAGCATCGCTGCAACAGGCGGCCGACGGCGTCAGGCGGCGGCCGGCTCGGAGCCGGCGGCGCGTCCTGTGCGGCCAGCCGCACAAGCGGAGACGACTCCATCGCCCCCGCTGTTCCGAGAAGCAACGTCGGACGGCGGGCGCCACATGGTACAGACGGGTGTCACGCGAGACATGTCGGCACCGCACGGAATATCCTCAAGCAAGAGCGGGCACGCCGCTCGCATTTCATCCACACAGAAAGTTCCTGAGGAGATGGGCCGCTGCGAAGTACTACGCTGAATGGGCACATAAAAAATGGACAGCCACAGCCAACGCCACACGCTAAGCGGACGGAACACTGGTGGAGATCCATCAGAACACAACCAGCACGGCAGCGGGAGGTCGCCACAGTTCGGTCATCCCGCCCGGCTTCCGAAAGCAAACGGCAATGGCCAAAGTCCCTGTTCTCCGCCGCAGTCCCGCCTGACCTCTGGGCGTGATCCGTCGGCCCGATGGGCAGCAGGCGCGTGCCGACACACCGACACGCCCCACGACGCAGCCGGCCAAGAAACGCCACGACCCTGGTTTCAGTCTTCCAGGCCCCCGGCGGATTCAGTGGCGGCGCAAACTGGGCCGTCTGCGGGGGGGGGGGGGGGGGGGGGGGGCGCCGGTGTCTGTTCCGCGGCTGCAGCCGGGTATCATTGCAGCCGCCACAGCCCGGATGACGTCCACCGACGTCGAGATAAACATCATCTGCGCCGCTGGGCGATGAACATTTCAGCAAACATCAACAACTCTTCAACAAAGTGGACGTTATGGCAGATCTGCAAGCTGCAGGAGTCCATGGCCACCTGAGGAAAACCTGAAAACTATGAATCCCACTTTTTCCTCGTCTCTGTACGCATGATGTACGTACGCTTGATGTAACTGTCGCATCCATGAGGAAGCAGCTGTGATGTCTTTGTCAACTTTATCTTTGTCAAGCGTGCCTACTTCGACCCATATTTTCATTTTGTACACTAAACAAAATCGTGTACTCCAAACGAAAATCTGTACATTTACACCAAGAACAAAAGCCGAATTTCCAACCTTACCAGCCAGTCTCCAATGCTCCTTCAGTTCATGATCCCAGCCAGGAACTGGGTTTCGTTCCTAGTATCGGAGTATGCATTTTTTTAAAGTACAGATTCTTGTCAAGCGTACAAAAAATATATATATGGTATGCATATATATGCCGCATATATATATATATATATATATATATATATATATATATATATAATGTATACGTATAAGCTGCGTTCGTGGTCTACGTCGATGAAGATATCAACACTACTTCTTGCTAGATGGAGACAGTCGTCTGCTTGGGGACTTGCTCAAATGGTTACGCAGCTTTCTGTTGAAAGCATTAGTGCTAACGTTTTGAGCAAGACATGTTTTTGGAGCACAGCTTTCTGACCCTCGATACACAAGAAAAACACAAGTTCCCAAGCCCGATCCCCCAACATCTGGCAGTGTCCATGGCTTGAGGTTTCTGAAAATTGCAGGGGGGAGGGGAAGGGTCCACATAGGATTTCGGACGGTTTTTTTCCAGTCGTTGCCACAGGCCTATTGTTAAAAACCCCGAATACTGGGAGGGTCCGGACCCCCAGCCCCGGGGTAGCCAGCCATGCCAGGTCCACTGCCAGCTCACCTTTCTCAGCACACCGCCCCTAACCGACACCGGGTGCCCACTGAAGGCGCGCCAGCAGCGGCCAGCGATTGCACCACAGGGGCCGTGGTGGCCGGCAGGATGCGCCTCACGACAGGCCGGGAACTCCCCCCGCCGGCCGTGGCTGCCGCAGCCATCTGCCAGCCCTACTAGCGCGCGCCCACACCAGACAGAGCCTGCACAGCGCCCTCGGCAACAGCGCACATCCGTCCGACCCGCTGCGAAGGACGGACGCCGGGCATAACAACTCAGACAGAACATGGCGCCGGAACATGGATCTTCGGCAAAGAAAGGAAAACGAACATCGTTGTCGACCAGGCATTCCTACCTATATATCCTATACCCAAATGGACGTGACCACCATAAAACTGTACGACCTTCGCTTCACGGCATTCGCACCACATGCCACCTCACCAAACACACGGGCAACCGGCCCTGCCATTAATTACTTCTTGTGTGCTAATTCCTTACGCCTTTTTCCTCCACTGCAGTCTGCCCAGTGGTCCTTAATTAAGTCCACATTTATATTTATTGGCAGTCATTTGACCAATTTCCATTTAACCAGCCTACAAGTCTAAAAACAACATCCGCCACTTATGTGACATCCACCAGATTCCACGGACTCCACAATGAAGGATCAAACACTCGTAAGGTGTTACAAACCTTAATGTCGAGAACACATATCATCCACAAAGGTGACTGATCCCAGGGTCGTTCATGACAAAGGTACGCATAGCTGGGCTTGGATTAACACACCACAATAAAAGACCACCAACAACCGACGCGAAACGTGACCTCCAGTGATCTTTGTGGCCTGTCAAACCGACCCTGCTGGCGACGACAAGTCAAGCCAAAACCGCAGCCACACGGCGCTCAATTACCTGACCGATTCGGGCCCATGTCACTTCTGGATGTCCGTGCGAAGGAGGGGCGGAAGACTTCCTCGCGGCCCGTGGAAGAACTGCCGATCTGCAGCAAACACACACAACAACGCAAATCAGATGCAGTGGAGACACTTTCGGTGGTGATTTCGGAGAATAATGGACCGAGCCGAACAGTCCACTGTGTTCCACGCGACTGGGAAAACCAACCAAGCTGACGTTCAACGAGTTACCACAACAGGAAAAGGCCGCGTGCGTCGTACGCACGCGGCCTCTGTGTAATAATGTGAACACCAGACAAGACTGCTTACCTCGCAATTATGGCTAAACGTTGTCGTTCAATGTGGCGGACGTAGTTAACTCGACACTTACGATTTGATTACTGAACCATGTCGGTGATGTGATTCAGTGGTCCGTGCTGATAAAACCGACAAATTATACACCCAGATGTGGTCCAGCACTTGAAGACATGAAATAATTCCCAGGAACGCATCTAGTGTGCCGCGTACTGTAAACATTTGTAATGAACACCTAGCAAACGTAAGAAACGTTATCGCACGCAACGGTAACCAGAACCTGCGAACAGTCCGAGTCACGTTAAAACAGTGATTATCTGCCATCTTGTGAAAGCATAACCGTTTAACTGACTGGTATGCATATTGCACCACGTATGCGGCTATTGCACGGCATATTGCACCACGCATGCACGTTGCATCACGTAGGTAGCGCTGGAAGACAGGGAAAGCCTCGGAAGTCGTGAACCCCTACATTTTTGTGATCGTAACTCGGCTCGTCATGGCGCACGCCGTCATGAGAGGGGGTGGGTCAATTTCGCTCCCTCATAAAGTCCAAGGCAATGGTGACTGAGCAATAAAAATGGCACCAATCCATAGCCGAGTTCTTACTCTTTCCAAAAACATCATCTTCGGCCTACTTTGCGGGTTACATCTTCGGTCAGACCACGTCAAATGGAGGTATGCTATGGCTTATGTTAAAGCTTTCGCGACAGTCATTTTTTTTGTCGGTTTGGAGGTTTTGGGCGTCTTCAAATATCCCACGAAGTTACGATCCGATTTCAAAAGAAGAAAGTTTTACGATCGTCGAACATGTCATGGAAATGGTAATTCCCGTTACCAAATAAAGGTAATTCCAGGAATGTACGTTCAACAGTTCAAAAGATATTCAAGAAACAATGGGGTTGGGAGGGGGGGGGATTAACTGACTCCCATGCTAGTGTGGGTTAAGGCTCGCCGACGTCACAATATACGCCTATACGGCCTGGACAAAACAGGATGGCTTCTACCCCACATCCCCACCTAGTAAAGATAGAGCAGAGAAACAAAAACAAAAACCAACAAGCAGCACTTTCCTTTCTGATTCCAATAACGCCTGCCCTGATGTCTTCAGACCACGTAGTGACCTCTCAAGATCACACGGAACTACAGTACCTCATCATTCCCATCTCCGAATGGCTATGGTGATCGTAGTAGTTTTATAGCATTTCAGCCGGGACATCAATGCTTTTGCAGCAACCTCGTTTTAACAGTGATCAATCGTTGCAGTCAGTGATCGTTTCTTCCCTTGGGGCCAAGGTCGGGTCCAGGTCAGGTCAATGGCAGGTCGAACACTACCCAGTCTTTTTGCGATGCGTCACTGATGTTTGACTGTCACGAATGGAGTTCTTATCATAGGCAGAACCAACTGAAATAAGCGATACGAATTGCCTATCGACTCCTATACCTATATAGGTAGGCCTAAAGCCGGCCTATCGACTCCAGTACGTCGAGAAGCAGATCTGCAACCAGCCCTGCCAAAATTGGCCCCATTTCTCGTCTGACGTCTGAGAAAAAAAACAAGGCACGACTCACGTCCAGAAAAAAACGGCATGCGAGCCCTCCAGAATGACGCCACGACGCCATATCTCATGGGTCTGACCTGACCTGACAACGTTTTTTTTCATCTTTGAAAATATGCAGGAAAGATATAACGCCGCTATGACCTTACTGCCTTCCCATGGCAAACATCAGGCTGTTGACGCGTGACTTTTGACGGCAGTCACGAACATATATCACGAGAAACATTTCAGCTGTGGCCCATGCAAGCCAGCTGACTGCCAGACAGCGCACGGATTTTCGATCCTTTCGTGGTGGCAAACATTTGCATTCTGTTTAAACTTAGCCGCAAGACCGATGTGGAACATCTAATTACAACTTACAGATAAGTTTCAGATATCTTATCTGAGGGCGAGCAGAAACCCGTGACAGTTGTGCGCGACGTGTGAGACGGCGATTTAACTGGACCTTGTCGGATGACCTGAGAACTGTTACCAGCCCAGTGGCCCCTCGCCGGTCACATCAAGGTTCGAGGTGCGGTAGCCCTTTAATGCTCTAGCAGCAGTTTTGCCATTTCATGCATAACATTGCACCAACCCGCCAATGACTGGGGAAGGCCCGACAAAAAATTAATATAGATAACAACAAAAAGGAACCTCTCCCGGCGAACTTCCATACCTACAAAACGACGGAAAGCGAGGAAATGGAACTTCCGGTATCTTACCTTGAAAAAAATCTGCACACTGGTACAAAAACTGTTATCGGGTCATTTATGTTCACGTCTAAATGATGCGACAGACAACGACGTTTGCGATTTTCCATCTGATTCGAATTCACACGCCTTTTTCTTACGCAAATAAGCCGTACGGTACTGGAATGTCTCGATAATGTCATGGTGTCATACAGGGTGTCAGTATGTCATGAAAAGTCCACAAATAACACCATTCACCTCGTATTGGGTTATCACATACAACATTTTCTCCTTCCAGATTTATGAACACGTAGCACTGACGCCATCTGACCTTCATAGTAATGGTTTAATGAAGGGTTATCGACTGAAGTCCGATTTAATGAAATCAGTCACTGACGTAATCAACCGTGAGATATTGATGGTTTTTAACCTTAACATGCAAACTGAATCTGAAGAAATATCGGCATTATCCAAATTATCACACTTTACTAGACAATCTTTCTTTTCAACGTTACCCAAGGGAGTTCGAATTACGTCATGACCTGACCTATGACCTCCAATATGCTGCTGAAGTATAATCTAAGCTAAAAACACGCTCGTTTCTCGGCATCCGCAAGACTTCGGTCGCTAGAGCTACATTTACCTAAAGATGCTAAAATTTCACTCATAAGCTGAAACTGATAACCGCTGCGCGCTGACCCGAGGTCACCTGTGTCTAGCGCAACCCGGCTCAAGTGTCACCCCTAATAAGCCTCCATGTCATGTGGAAATCCAGACACCGCAGTCCGAACAACAGCTGAGAACTGCGCTTGTGACTCAGTTTTTGACGTCGTATAACCTGAACCATGGTGACCTGGCCAAAAGTCCTTTCCTGTCAAACGGCGGGTGCATTGCCATGATAGGGGTATTGACAGGAAGTTGTGTCGCGAAAACAAAGAGGGGAAAAACATCCCCCAGCAACCCCGGAAATGGAGCGACCGCCGGAAATGGAGATTAGTTTTCTGCGTCGCCCGCCTTTTTTCCTTTTTATTTAAACGCTAACAAAAATCCTATTTGTGATGTGGTTCCACAGCGTCGACCGAAACACGGCGTTTGCCCCGTGAAATCCATTGCCCCATTCGGTCGCTGCACTGGCCAAACGTTCAGCTGACGCAACAGACTGACAAGCTGAGTTTCTCCAACAGCATTCTTACGCCGCTGTCGTTTCGTCTCTGGTCACCTCCGTGTTTCGTCTCTGGTCACCTCCGTTTTTATTGCAAAGTATCGCAACGGCACGCAGTCTACGCTTCCGTGAGAGCAAAACCAATTCTTCTGTACAGACAACCGTCCGGTGCGGCGTGACCCCACCGCTGCGCAGTACATCGACACACCACCGGCTCCTGTTTCCTGCGACGGGTATTCCGTTACCGCACGCCATGCACACCGCCGTTCGCTCGCCACGCGGTCAGGAATCCAGACAGGCTGCGCTGCAGTATCCCAATCGGCCAGCCGCACCTCATATGACGTCATACTTCCTTTGATTTTCCCGCTCGCACCCCGCCACCACCACAGACCGAGTCACACGGGGCGCCCGCGCTGACCTGTAACTATGGGCATCTGCTCCTCCCATTGCTGATTGGCGGCTGGATGACGTCACCCGGGAACTGTGACGCATGAGGAAATGACTTCATCTCACTACGTGATTCCAATGTCCCTGACGGTGACGCACAGATCCAACGCTGCGAACGGAACGCCACGGAGGACCGTTCACGGCCGAATGTAACAGAACAGATATTTAAGAAACGATAATTCAACTTCACGAGCATGCTTTTGCTCACACCTCCGCCCCCAGGGATGGCAGCAATTGTTCTGAGTGATTTACGATACCCCTATCTATTCGGATGGTTGGTAACTGGCAGCCGCCATGTTTCCAATGAATTACATCTAGGTTCCAACATGTTCTTTACGTTACAAACTCACATAATTTTAGCTGTATGCTAGCTGTGCATTACTTCATACTTACACCCTGCCCATCCCTGTTTCCACTTATGCCTATCGCATTTTCATTGCCCAGCTGGAACCAACTTGCAGACAGCATGTTGCCCACAATATGCGAATGCATGTTCAATGTTGTAAAAAAAAACACTGCAGCGTCTCACTCCGAATTTCCAGCCGTAAACAGGATGAAAAAGGGCGTTGATCTCCATAAATGATTCGGGGGGGGGGGGGGGGCGAGCCGAGGGCCGACAACCAACCTTCCCCAAATGTGGGTTTCTCAACGGATTTAACCCACTTATTCTTGGCCAACGGAAATTTATGAGTTTTTTGTTACTATTTATCGAATAAAAATTGCATTTAGCTCCATTTTTTACATACATACATACATACATAAATGCATACATATATGTGTGTACATCTATATATATATATATATATATATATATATATATATATATATATATATATATACAGAAGACATAAAGATAAACACATCGCTTTAGACTTCATTCTTTACGTTCTGCCTAGCTCTTATCTATTGCGGCCGATTTTTCGCTACTGTTACTCATTTCCTTTCAAAACCGACAGGAAATATTGGGTGGGCCCAAACCACAACTAGGTGGGCCCAAATCAACATTGGGAGCGCCAGGGCGCTCTCAAAAGAATATAAATCGACACCCCTGGAAGGAAAGCAGTTTTAACCAGTTTTAACCTGCATGTGGCAAAAATAATTTCAGCCGGCTGACATGCTGTCCCTGCGTAAGGTGTCCTCCCACGACCGGATGACAGTGAAATATGGCCCCATGTGCCGGGGCGGCCCCCAAGGGGATGAGTTTAGTTTGTATATTAATCGTCCACCCATGTGGGACATGTTTGGTCTCGTCTCGTCACGTTGGAAAATCTCGTCTTCTTTCCTCGAAGTCTCGTCAAGCGAGGGAAAAAGTGATGGAAACAAAAGAATAAACACACACAATAGAAGAACAAAGCACATATTTAAATGCCCAGGGCTATGCTCAGAGATGGTTCACCGGTTTAGTTTATAAAGTGCTGTCTCAAATGCAGTCAGGGTGCCGCATCCAGTAACAGCCGGGGACAGATGGTTCCAGGCGGCGGTTGACCGGTACTGGAGGGCCCTCTGTGTGGAGGAGAGCCGGAGTCCGGGCAGGTGCAGGTAGCCGGGGTCGGTCACGCGGGTGACTGAGCCTCCGTGAAATCGTTGACAGAGCGGCAGATTTTGGTGCCATCTCGTTCTCGAACGAGCTGTTTTACTTTTGACTATCGAAGTGAATCCGGGACCGGAGATTCGTAATCACAGCGCCTAACGCCGGACACCATGAGAGTCGCAACGTTCTTGGGTTTTTGAACGCGGTTCAGTTGGGTGTTGGTCGCCACTCCTTATCCGGACAAGCCATATAGTCTGTGACATATAAGGTGCGCTGGAATTAAGAATTCTGAAAGTATCCGGTATGAAATGGGGCCGAAACCTGTAAAGAAAGATCAGAACTCTGTCACCCGGCGCACGACGGCTGAAACGCGATTTCCCCATACCAGTGTCCGGTCCACGGTAACAAGAGTGAGAATCCTCACTGTGTCAGAAGACCAGATTGTGCACGAGATAAATCAAACAATTTCCGCTCTTCAGAGAACGCTTGGTGTCGATCAGTACGGAATCCGCTTTTGACGCGCTTAAGCCAGTTGCCTATGAAACAGTTTTGAAGCGCTACCAAAGTTTCCTCGAGTCGAAATTTTCGTTCCGCGAGAGTCAAACCACGAGCTGTCCAGTAGCTGCTTGTCGCCCGCAAAGCCGATCGTGGGGAAGGAAGCAGATGTCGGTAACGGCAAGGGTGGGAAGGACTGGTCCGACAGTGCTGCCCGCGGCACGCCGAACTGGAGGTTTCACCTCCGCACATCCGCGGACCGCCTGCCCCCGGCCGGCCTGACAGACGAAAAGCCGGTCACCCGGTGTGCCGCAGGGCATGTTCTGCGGCAGCAGGACGCCGTGATCCACGCTGTCGAGAGCTCTACTGAGGTCAGTCGTCATGACTGACGAGACCAGGCTTCCATCGATGCTATTTGCTATCCACGTGACAGCGTCAAGCACGGCGCCCTCCGCGGAATGCCCTCACCGGTAGGCGTACTGACAGGGTCTGAGAATTTTATTGGCTGTGAGATACTCAGCTGCACTACTACGCATAGTAGGGTGATCCTCAAATATTTTGTGAGCTTCTCAAATGTTCTGTATGTTTAGATAAGACGAAATGAAAGCACAACCTGTGCAAATTTCACTAATTCTGACCACTGTTTACCACTGTCACATGACCCCTGAGTGGCTGACCGAAATGTGTGTTTGTGTCTGTTGCGCGCCAGTGCCTCGCTTGTTTGGAAAGGGAACATCACGCCAAATGAGGCGCCCCTTTTCACCGCGCCGAAGTCAATGACTGTCAGCAGTAGCACTCGGCATCCGTGCTCATTTCCTTCCCTCACCCTCACCCGCCTCGGGCGAGTTCTGAATGTATCGCGTCAGCCGTCGCTGCCGGCAGCTCGTCAGACCGGTCGGCTCCCATGCAACTTTCATGAAGGCGCACGAAGGTAGGTGCGGCGGAAGGGGGAGGGGGCTGGCGCGGGCGTCGCCAGTGTGTGCTTAGTTGCTGGCCGCTGCATGTGGCGCGCGCGTTGAAGTGCCGCTCTGGTAATTTCCCGAACGTTCTTAAACGTCCGGCGGAATAATCAAGGACCGCCCGCGGCGATCTGCGTCAATGCAGAAAGGACATTTTACAGCGGAAGCCTGTTACACTCCGGCGTGCAACAAGAAAAAAACGCCGAGCTTTGGCTGATCGATGCTCCAGTCAAATCCGTGCCAGGAAAAAACTGCCTTCGTGTGGAGAAGTGCTGCACCGACATTTACCGCTTCACCGCGCAAATAAGCTTCCCAGAGGGAGGCCGAAACACAGACCGTCCGCGACGTCATGGAATGTCGAATAAAGCCTGCACTCCCACTGCACTGGAACGGAGAGTGATACTCAGCTTGACCAATACGGAGCTGTCCTCAAAGGCAAACGAGGGAGGTTCACCCTGCGAATGGATAAGAAGGAATTTAGGAGCAGCTTCAAAGACCTCTTTGACATTGCCCATATCGGCGCCATGAAGATCATCAAAATCCAAGGCGGACACGGAGTTCCTTCAGGCGAAATCGGAGCCATGCCGACGAGGCTTCATGGTGCGAGTCAATAATTTTCTTCCGGGGAGGAGCGAGCTCCTCAACGACAGCTGGCCGCAGAAAGGGGCCGGCAGTCAGACTAAAGAGCAGGCTGAGAGGGAGGCAACTGCCCCATGGGAATCCTCGTCTACCGCCAGCACACAACCGACGGATTAGGATGACCCGCAGCCCTTCGCCATGCCTCCTCCTTCGAAGTGGCCCTGCGGGAGAGCCAAGAACATCGTCACTCCTGGTCTGGCAGCAGCCCTCGATCGGACCAAGCTCGGTGATCGCTCTGCGGTCCACCTCCCATCAGGCGACCTCGCCTCGTGGCCACGGCTCCTCTGAACTGACGATCAACAGAAATTCCATAAGGCGGTCGCGCAGATCGCAGAGGAAAGCCAATGCAGACGAAATCAAAGACAGCCGGCATTCTTTCTCCGCGCCACCCAACCTGGTGGTCCACCGGGACGGCAAATTCTTACCAGAGGAAGGAAGGGAGAATGCGGATCGACTTCTTGCCATTGTAACCGGTTCAGGCTGTGTCGCCAAGCTCCTCGATGTTCCAAAGCTCGCAAGCGGAGCTGGCGCAGCGACAGCCGACAGTGTCAAACATTATCTGGAAGACTGGGAGATCTCGGATAAGGTCGTCCGAATGGGCTTGGCCACCAATTCCAGCAATACTGGACCAGTGCTGGAAGCAAGCACGCTTCTTCAAGAGAAGCTTGGGCTACAGCTCCTTCGCCTTGTTGGTCGCCATCATATCTTCACACTGGTGGCAGTGACGGCTTTCTCCACATGCCCAGGTCCGTCTTCGGGACCGGAGATCTCCTTGGTCCTTGGCCTAGCGCTTCGAGAGAAGATGGACGCACAATGATCAGAGTAATTTTAAACCCATGATGCGTGAAGACCTGGGGTTAGCAGTGGCCGAGCCGTTTCTCCCGCCCAAGGATTGTGCCGTCGCCTTCTGCCGCGACAGGCTAGCACGAAATCCAGCCACACGACGATTATCTTGAGTTCTTGAAGCTCACGATCAACCTCTTTGGCTAACCGCCCTCTGCGGGGAATCAAATTTCTCCAACCAGGTGTTCTCCATCGTGCCAGATGGATGGGACGCATGATCTACGGTAACGAGATCTTCTTGCTTCGCCACCAGTCCTTCCTCACCCTCAACGCACCGGGGGCACTCAAGCGCTTCGTCTCTTTTGTCATTGTTCTGTACATCAGGGAATGGTTCTGCGCCCCATCGGCGGTCAAAGCTCCCGTGCACGACCCCTCCTTCCCGCAAAGCTTGCCGCTCTGCCCGCAGAGCTTGATCAGCCGCCCGGATACTGAAATCTCAAAGGCGAACGTTCTTGGACGAGGACGAGCAGTGCGAGACCGAGGAAAATGGTCCCGGCACTCCAGGAACAGGGACCAGGGAGTCCACCCTCAGCGAGCGCAGGCGGATCTCGCGGCAAAGGAGGTTCTCGCCAGGAACACCGTCGCGGACTTCACCAAGGTGTAGTCGGTAGGAGTCCCGAAGGCCCACGGGTCACCAAGGACTTCCCTGCCACCGATCCCGCACACTGGACGACAGCACCTGGCTTCAAGGTCGCCATGGACCTTGAAACCAAGTCGCAGTTGTGAACGACTTCGCCGCGCGAAATGTGGCACTCATCCAAGCGTGCAACGAGGCAAAAATGAAACATGGAAGGCGAAAACAGCACCCGCTGCACGTCGTCGAATGGAACCGGTTCCAGTACCCCGAGGCCGCACAGGGGTCTGCATACGCCCATTCCCACAGGAGTCATGCTACTGCCGACAGAGTCATCGATCGATCACCTGAGACGGACCGTGTGAGGCCTCTTCCGATCCAGTGTGTCAACAGAAGTACAATGATGTACATGTTATGGATATTGTGTTCTTGGTGAGAAAATGGAGAACAAAATACTTGTTTGGAACCATTTTAGACTTTAAGTTCACCATGACCGAATGTCCCAGAGGAGTTTTGTTCTGCTGGGGATTGACAGAATAGTTCTCTTCGACTTCAATGGACGCAGAACGCAGAAAATGCAGAAAAAACAACTGAAATCGAAATAAACACCAGCAAATAGTCTTATGCCCCGCAATGGATGAAGCTGTGGCAGCCAACCCTCGTGTGACAGTCGTTAAAACTGTTGGATCAAGACCATATTTCGCACGCATGATTTCCTCCCAAAAGACTTAGCAGTTAACCAGAAGGCACGACGGAAAAGTCCTTCGTCATAATTCGTCCACAGTATTGGGGATCACCCTAACATTCAGGTACGCAAACGATATATCGAGACACACACACTATATGTTCTGCGATTTTTGACAGGTCTGACAGCGGTCAGACGGGTCCGCATTTTTCGGACTTTTTTCATGTTACCAGACTTACACAAAGGAGCGACGCAGCAGCTGTCCTCCTCGTTAGAAAGACACCGCTCGCAAGAGAACAGCTGATGACATTCAACAGAACCGGTCCGAGTGCGCAGAAACAACGGCGCACTTCCAGATCAGGCACTCAATCCAGTCCCACCGCACGGCACACAAAAGCTTGGGCAGCGTGCCGCGTTTCAGTCCACAGCTGGAGGAGCTAACCGTCGGCGGCCTGATCTCTGGCTGCGCGGACGGAGGTGTCGGTCGCAGCTCCGCGGCGACGTCGGCACCGACGGTCACCTGGCATCTGCTGAATATTTCGGCCTCGGCAGCGCCGATGAGCCCGTGCAGAGCCCGTCCAGAGGTCCACGACCACCTCCGGAAGATGATACAGCGGCTGATGAATCGCGTCCACAAGCCATGAACGCGGACCGCAGAGGAAGCCCCTCCGGGCGAGGCGGAGTGCGGACTTCCGCCCAGCGCTGGACACTCGGTTTTTATTCCCAGTGTCGGAGTATAATTTTTGTTTTGGAGTAGAAATTTCGCAAACAGTAATACTGGTTTATGTTGGTCTTGGTGTAATTCAGTTATGACGTCATACCTGCTTCTCACTGAATGGAGACAGAGCATTCGCTTGCAGGGTTGGAAATTTATCAACACAGTTGTAACGCAGTTTTCTGACGGAGACACAATATCAAACTTCTGGAGTACAAAATGTTTTTGGAGCACATATTTTCTGGTGCTCTTCAACACCAAAAAACAACACCTTTTCCAGCCCTGCTTGAGACTCCGGTGGGTGTTGCGGCACTCGGTCGTTCGAACGGCGAGCCGGTTCTTTCACGCTCGGTATCTCCGCGCCACCAGGTCCTGAAGACTCGGGTCGTCACGCAGCCACGGACGGCCGCGGCCGCCGTGCACGCTCGAGCCAGAGGACAGCGGCTGTCGATTACTCTGTCCCAGATCGTCACGAACTGTTTTAGTATGTCGTTGACATTTTCGGCATCCAGTACCGGTGACTAGTCAATGAGTAGAGTCTTGGCTGACGGCGCTCCAGTCAGCTCGTCCTCAATCTGATCTGGCTCACCGCCGATCGAGTGCGGATCTTCGGCAGGGGCGCAGAGCTGGTGGTCGCTCGGGGTCTCCACCAGAGCCACTACTGCAGATGCCAGGCCAAGCCGGCTGGCAATGATCTGGTCCAATGTCACTGGTCTTGGGCGAAGATGAATCGGCTCGCCGACAGGCTGATGCAGACTCAGCCCAGAGAGGAGCGTCAGATACATCCTGGCGTCGTTTGAGCCGATTCTGGGGACATCGACATTCGTGTCTCCAAGCAGGAACAGCGGACGTCCGATGGACAGAGCCCCCTGCAGTTGCTCCCTGAGAGCCCACTGCAAGGCCGAGACAGGCGCGTCCAGCAGCCGGTATCAACACGACACCCAGCAACGCGCTGCACCCGAGGCGGCAGAGCTTCATCCAAAGAGCTTCACAGAGATCGCCGCGTCCAGGCTTCGCATACGAAATTCTGCACCGACAGAATCTCGGTGCAAGATCACCACCCCGCCTCCGTGAACGATGGGGGTACGTCCCGCATCCGAGAGAAACGGACATTCTGCGTAACGTGCATGTTTGCCATCGTCCTGTTCCCACGCCGGCCGGCGCTCGGCGCCAGCACGCGCCGGCAGCCCTACGGCGCACGAGGCCAGGGACGGTCCCGACCGGCCTCGCGACTCGAGACGCCCCACGGACGGCGCCGGCACGCCGCGCCGTCGCCGCGTATCAGGCGACCCCGTCAGCAATGCTACGTCACAAGGAGGCACCGGCCGGGGGCCGCCACAAGCCGCACGACGTCCGGGTTTTTTTCGTCGGATGTAGGGCGGCCCAGTTGACAATCTCAAAGGAAACCGAATCGTTGGGGAGGGAAGGGGGGGGGGCAGTGAGATCAGTCCAAAGTCGGGTATCTTTGTTGTTTGTTTGTTGTGTTGTGACTTTGTTGTGGCCTTGTGCACAACCAGGTTTTTGATTTTGCGGCGATCCCGGCAGATGCCAGATCTTTACGTCCCATCAGCTCAGGAAATACAACTGCAGTGCCTATCTATCGCGTTTTACCGGGAATGATCCACAACAGCCATGACTCAATTGTCCCTTGTCAGACGAAGACGTCCAACAACTCCACGTCATTGCCTCTCAGATAATCTGTTGAACAGATACGGATCTGATAACGCTATCACCGACCCGGAAGTAGTGCGTCTTCGAAACACAGCAGCACGGTTCTGAAATCCTTTAACCGTTGACGCAGACTGAGCCTAACATCCCAAAATAAATACGCATGACGTACCGTCAATGGGTGAAGAATGGCCTCCGAGGTCGGCGCATCATAAAACACCAACAAACAAGAAGCATACGATCTCTATACGGCGCCTACGCCATAACGCTCATTTCTTCGCAAAATGGCGATGCATGAGGATCCATTTTTACACCATAGTCCACCCATGGGCCACGGAAAGGACGTCAGGAGGTTCTTGTCGCTAACTTTTTTGCTTTGTTTTGAGCGTAAGTCATACAACACTTAATGGATAGCATCGCCTCAAGGTCTACCGGAGTTCCCTCCCCGCCTTTTCCAACATTTGTACGTGTATGGCCAGAGACAAAGACCACTTCTGAGAAATCGGATCAAGGTCTCGGCACGTCCAGGCAAGGGTACTACTCGGTCCAGTCATGCGAACACCAGTGGTGCATGCCCAACTGCGGTACAACACCAGCTCTGGTACATGCCCGAAACATGTCAGGTTGTCAAACGGCTTTCCGACCGCGATCCGACAGACGTCGCAAAAATGAGCGCATTCCACGTAAGCACGCCAATCTACGTGTGTAAATGAACGTGTGCAAAAATGTTCAAAAGCATACATGCACATGTGCTAAATGTGACCATATCAGATCCACAAATCTGATATCTGCAGGGCAAATGTTAGCACGAGAAAGGCACATAGTCATAAATATGGCCGTGCAAACGTGCGTTGTACAATTCATTACACAAAGAATAGTGAGGAGTGCAGTAAGCAGCATGGATCTGGGAAGCACTTTTCTTACATATGGAGACTCTGTTATGTGCAGAGCATTGCAGTAATTTGCCCCTGAGGTATTTACCACAGAACTGGATGCATTCAAGAAGAATGATTGCTATGTTAACCTCTTATTAGATATTACGGCATACATCACAACTGTGTTGAGCTTGCTACTGCAGTCCATTTCAAAGGTGCATTCATTCTTTGCCTGTAATTCAGTGGTCCAGCATGACATGTCATATCACAGAACATGATAAAAAATAAGCTGAACAAAAATTCTGCAATGTGGGGACAATGCAAATGTACTTGCAATGAGGGTATAATGAAGCAAATAAGCATAGTGCTGAATTCTTTTTTGAAGGTCCATGAATGCTTTGGATCATGTATATCAATGAAGACATGTGAGATGGAGGGAGGGCAGCAAAGTAGTCAAAGTGATCACTTCACCATGTTTAACAATGATCAGGCGAGTGTTTCTCATGCCATCACACAGCACAATGGAGACTCTATGCCCACAGACCATGGTCTGCATTTCATGTCATCACAGGAGCTGAATGAGGAATGCTATGGCAGCCAATTTACGGACAGCTTTTAGCCGAAGTGATACCAAATGAAAGCCAGTGGTGCTGTCACCACCGCACTGACGACCCGATCCACGACCTCTGACCTTAGGACTCAGAAGTAAGGTGGAAGTAAGGAGAATGCAATCACGGTACAGGAAGCTTTCACAGAAAGCTGCATGGAATACAACATGATACTGATACCATAAGTTGTCCACCACAATAACGTGACTTACTTGACATTTGATCTTTGGACAAAATATCTACAAGCAAGCCAAAAGGTAGTTTCTATTGGAAGACATACCAAATGATAGCACTGCATTGGTGACATGACCCATGGCCTTTGATCTTGGACTTCAAAAACCAGATGTATGTACAGGAAACACCACCATGACCAGACTGACAAGCACATTCCACCCAAAGCAGCACTCAGTGGTGAATACTGATGATTCTTGAGTTCACCTCAGTATCCTGACCTGTGGCCTTCAGTCCTGTGAGGAACTATTGGATACAAGTAATGGAATGCAGCAGTGGGCATAAGACAGGTACTTTCCTCCAGCAGTCATGCCAAATGATAGCTTGGCACTGCCTTTAACCTGCACTGTTGGCCTGACCTGTGACCTTTGACCTCAAGCCTCCAAAGTGAGGTCAAATGCAGAGAATGCTACTATGACTAGACTTACAGGCAGCTTTCACCAAAAGTAGCACCAAATAGTTGATAAGGCTGCCTTTGCCATCACCATGGTCTGATGGATAGGAGCCAGACAAAAGAGTATGGTGCATGGTATGCACTGGGTTCAACTTCCAGAATGGGCATCTATATTTTACACAAGACCAAAATGGTCAGCAGGTCACAGGAAGGCCACGTCATGGGCTGCACTGCTCAATAAGGGTCTAAGAGTGCCATTTTGCTTGAGCATGTGGCTAAAATTTCCACTGATTTCCCTCTGACATCTTACATGACATGAAAGTCAAAGGTGACAGGCGGCATGGAAGAAAATATTCATCATGTTATTAGTTACACTTGAATGTGTAAAAATTGCTAATGATCAGGGTCCATGCTAGCCTACTTTCATTCTGGCAAAAAATATACATGTTGTACTGTTATTGTCCCATATTTCAAACTGCTTTGAGTTAAAGGTGCCACTGAATCTGGTTACAATTAATTTCCCAATAAAATGACTTCACAATTAGGCCATAATGTCAAATGTCATGGGTCAGGTCACTAATGCTGTGAGAAAGGTGTTACCAGCTTTCATTTTGCATCACTTTGGCTGAAAACTAATTGCACATTGGGCCACAGCAGAAATATCCCCCATTGTGCTTACAATGAAGTCATGAAATGCAGAACATCACTGACTGACATGAGGTCTCTGTTGCAACCTCTGACTGCCATGTGAAATACCTACACCTGCTTGGCCATTTTGTCATATTTGTACCATTCTGTTTACAAATGTCTTCACAACAAATTTGTGAGTTCATTTGTGGCCATCATTTACAAACCAAAATATACTTCATTCATACTACATAACTTTAGGAATTGGTTTGTAGCCACCTTTCAAAAACCAAAATATACCTTAGTAACTCATTTGCAGTAATAAATAAGAAAAGGTACAATAGTAGGGTATTCTAGGTGCAGGCCTCTCACTTCTCATAACTCCAGGAATTCATATAGTTGCCATGCCTTATTGGTACCAAAAGATACACAATTAAAAAATGGCCCTATCAAGTGCATTTAGTGCCTCATCAACAGCACAGCTTCCCCAAAACAACCTCATGAAATGATCCAGTTACCCACCCCCTCAATAACTAGCTTGAGTTTGAACCACAGAGCATTTCCAGACAGATCAACACCAACTTTTAAGAGCTGACTTGACACAGGTGCCATGCATTATGAGTCACTAAGACCCATCTAATGGTCTCAAAACTGAACCAAGCTGAAACTAACTGAGATGGTACTGGAATGGGACAGGGAGGTGGACTGAGAATAAACAAGGGTAGACACAAGTGCCTGGGAGGGAACAGGGACAGATGAGGAAAACTCAGACAATACAGAGGTACAGAGGAAGACAGCTGGATGGGGATGGGACAGGATTACAGGAATGAGCATGGAAGGGAATTAGGACAGAAAGGTGAAAAGGGACTGAGCTGGGAAATGAAAAAAAACAAGGGGATGGGGACAACATGGAAAAGTGAGGAGATGGGGCTGTCAATTGCCATTAGAATGCATCAGGTCATGCAGCTGGTTCCTGAGGTAAAACGGCTAGGGTTTTAAAGGCCCCTCCAGTCAATGGAAGGTGCTGGAATACCCCAGTCAGTGTTGGGTTAATGATCCCATCCAATATCCCACCATTGTGCCAGCACTGTTTCAGTCTCTATTTGCTTCTATCTTATCCTCATCTGTCCTTTCTGTTTCTCCCCCTCCCTGTCCCATCCCAATCCACTCCTTGTCCCTGTCCTGTTAAAAGTCCCTCTTCCTCTTTCCTATTCCAAACTGTTCCCCTGCCTTTTACATACCCTCTGCCTCAGTCCCATTCCTATCTGCTTACTTGTCCCTGTCCTGTCTCCATCCCTTTACTTGACCCTTTCCCATCCCAGTCCTTATCCAACATACCATCCCAAATCCCCTTACTTGCCCCATCCCATCTCCATCCCTTTACTAGTCCCTGTCCTGTCTCAGTCCTTTTTTGTCATACAATCCCCAAATCATTTCATCCTTCCATGGCCATCCTGTCAGTCCTCATCTGTCTCCCTGCGTCATCCAGGTGAAAACAATAACAATGACGAAAAGAATCGGCAATCTCCGAGAAATGCAACTGTTTCCAAGCACGTTATGAAGGTATGAGCCCTTTCAGAATCATAAGCACCGCAGGCAAAGTACATGACGAAGTTTTATACAGAATAACGCCAATTTCAGTACGCACATAGAAAGTACGCATAGGACAGTTAGTCACTATCTTCACGCTGGGGTTACAACTTACATTTACATTCCCGCACACCGTCAACGGTGGTCGATTGCACGTGCGTATCAACCTTCGGGCGTATCAACCTTCGGCCGGTACTCTCGTTCAAAGCAGCCCAGCGACGAACGTCCTCGTCCGTCAGCCTTCAGCGCGCCTTTTGCCGAAGGCTACCTCAGGGATTCCCGGCGATACCGCCATAGATATAGAACCGCTTTCTAGACTCGCTTGACCATTCGCTAGATATTTATGTATGAGTATCAAGAATATTTTCTTATTTTCGGTTTTTGAAATGTCGTGATTAGTATACATTTATTGCGCGATGGCGACAAATTATATTCACGGTATAAGTCTCAAGAATCAAGATATTTTCACGACTAACTGACGCCCGACGAGACATAAGACTTGACCCAAGACGTTGGACACCTGAACCCAAGAGGCTGTGTACCAGGTTGTGTGTCCTAACTCACAAACAAACAAAGGAAAGAATCAAGGTGTCCTCCTCCTTAGTTTAGTGGACAGAGGTTCGGACTCATAATTGCAAGGTTCGGTAATCCTTACCGATCGCACACCATGCGCAGAGTCGAGGGTAAGGTTAACGCGCGAGTGTAGTTTCCGATTTCGCCACCAGGGTGATATTCGTTCTTTTTCTCGCCGCTAGGAAGAGTACGTAAAAATACTGACATTCGCTACGATGGTTCCGCTCAAGAACGCGCGAGTGTAGTTTCCGATTTCGCCACCAGGGTAATATTCGTTAGGTTCGGTTAGGTTAGGTTAGGTTAGGTTAGGTTAGGTCTGGTCTGGTCTGGTCTGGTCTGGTCTGGTCTGGTCTGGTCTGAACGAATTCATCTGCTTTCCATCGAAGTTCGGCAATTCTGGAGAAAGTGGTCCTTTTTTCGTGATTGACCTCACCTGTGACGTCATCAGCGGGTCAAAAGTAAAAGTGTGTAAGTCACAGAAACGAAACGTTCGGCGCTATCAACTGGCGTTCGAATCAGCCGAATCGAACTATTGGTTATCATACCATTGGTTCTTGAGCGGAACCGTCCTAGCGAATGTCAGTATTTTTACGTACTCTTCCTAGCGGCGAGAAAAAGAACGAATATCACCCTGGTGGCGAAATCGGAAACTACACTCGCGCGTTAACCTTACCCTCGACTCTGCGCATGGTGTGCGATCGGTAAGGATTACCCAAGGTTCTGGGTTCAAAATTCAATGCCACTAGCTCTCAATTGGTGGCATATCTGTGGATGGTACACCGGACGCTTGAGCCAAGTGGCTGTGCGCCCGAACCCAAACTAGCCAACCAACCAAGAGTCAAGGCACTACGACTGACTGGTGCCCAACAAGATACAAGACTTCCCCCTATAGAGGGCCCTGGATTACCCAAGGCCAGGGACATTGAGCCCAAGAGGCTGTGTGTCCTAACTTACAGACAACATCAAGGTACTACCCTGTACCTTAACCCAAACCAACCAACCAGTCAGTCATCAAGGTACTGACAGACAACTGACTCGTTCACACAAGTAGTTAAGTACACATTCGTGCTCAATCTTTGCAGTACCATGCATTTAGTTTGCATTTGGTGTGCAGTACCTGGGAATCCAGTGTGCCTCATTGAGTCCTCTGCCATGCTTTGCAGACTGGGTTCTTGAATACAAGTATTGCTCAGAATTGTGCCAAGAATGCTTCAGTACCATTTTGAAGCACCTTCTGTTGAGTTGTTAAAGATGTTTGTAGAAGGGCATTGAGGTAATATGTATGCACCAGTCTACTAAACATAGTTCATTGGATGCCAGTGATCAATAAATCACTAACCCTGTAGCATCTCTGGTATTGATTGAACACAAAAACTGACAAGCTTAACATGTACTAATGCATTTTCTCTTTTTCAGAACTTTTTAGTGCATCATTACAGGCCAGAGAGCAGACTATGAAACTTTTGAACTACCAGGTTGTGTTTGTGAAGCACCCAGGTAATGGTGGTTTTGACTGATGTTTGAAATCTGATTTAGTAATGAGAATAACCAGATAAAAGCAGTTTTACTAATTGTGTGACCATCCCTCTATTCATGCATAACTCTGCTTGGGCATAAACATCCAGATTATGAGTGAAAATGTTGAGGTAGAACCAGACATATAGTCATCATTTTCTTTGGGGGGGGGGCAGAGTTGAAATTTTGTGATATGCCAGTGGCATATGACAAAATTTGTAGGAAAAAACATAATTTTTATGCTGCTGACCTCAAATTTGGCTGGCAGGTGTAGTTATAATGTTTGTTTTTTCAATATATATGTGATCACTGTTCCATATCCCTGGGAAATTGCTATATCTCAAGTGTAAACCATCTGGCTCAGGGTAGCCATGGCCCCCTTGGCTACCTCCTTGGATAGAACTAGCCAGAAGTATTCTTGTAAGCCAGAGGTATATTCTCATCATTTCAACAAAGTGGCTTTACATATCTGCTTTACATATCAGTGCTGTAAGCCATTATTTGGCAATATTATGATGTTAGCACTTGCCATTTATGATAATTCACTATTCATGTTTACAAAATTTCCTGGGACTACCAAGGGTGGATGCAGGGGATGCAATCTATAGTAAAGCATTGCCATCTGTAAGTTGGTTGTGCTTGCTAAAATTAAATGTGTTTACTTTCTCTTGCCTGACAAATAAATATTTGCATTTACTGTAATATTGGTATAAATGGCAGTTTTTATAGAGGGCAAAAAGAAGGATCGAGGATGGAGTCAGGTGCAGAAATGTGGGAGACATAGACTTTGATCCATACCATGGGTGGACCCTTGCCAAGGGGGAGGGGGATGGTCAGAGCAGGGCCCTCTTCCCAGCCAGTGCTCTTCATATATTAAAAAAACATTGATCCAAGCAGGTGTAGGGGGAATTATCTGATGTGATGTTGTGTTCTTTACCATATAAAGTAACCCAAAAAATTCAAATGTGTCACCTTGTTTGAAAAAATCTTGTGTTTTGTTCTCATACATGGTGGCTGAGGCCTGACAAAAGCAGTGGGAATTTAGGTGGCTGTGTCCCTCCCTCTTTTTCAAATGTTGGGTCTGTGTCTGATCCAGGAGCTCTCTCTGCCCCTTCTTAGTTTCTGGAGACTTGTTTGCCAGCTTAGGTAAAGCTCCCTCTAGCACTTACAGTTTTGTGTACAGGGACACTTTTGGTGGTCTCGGGCCGTCTGCCGTGTCTGGGCTGTCTAGTGGCCTGAGGCTCCTTTTACAGTTTCACTTGGGATGTCTCAGGCGTTCCTTTGGCAGTTTCGGGGGCACCTGGGGCAGTTTCACGGACTCATCTGGCAATGTCAGAGACACTTCAGCCATCTCAGGCTCACTCCTGTCATGTGGGAATTTTTGCCATCTAAGGAACTTCTCAGGCAGTAACAAGGACCCTCTATCAGTCTCTCTTTCTCTGCCGTGACAGAGGCGCCTCAGGAATTCGTCTAGGTCCTTTGGCCGTTTCAGGAGCCATCAAGATATCTCATGGTTTAGTAATTTCAAGGACCCCTCTGGTCGCCTCAGAGGTCCCTGTTGCCTAGAGACTATGTAGCAGTCTCATAGGCCCCTCTCTAGGTTTCTCAGTTGACCCCCTGTTGTCCTAGTTGCCCTTCTTATCGTCTCTGGGAACATTTTTGTCGTCTCAGGGGCCCTCTGACAATTACAAAAGACTTTTTGGCAGTTTAGGGCAGTCTTAGGGCCCCTCTAGCCATGACAGGGGTCTTTGTTATTGTTGCTTCAGGGGCCTCACTGGCATTCTCAGGAGGAATTTTCTGTGTCAGAAGCCCGCCTAGCACCCTCAGTGGCCTTCTGGCTTTCCAGGGCCCCCATGCTGTTTAAGAGACACTCTGATCGTTTTTGCCTCTCGAGGGCCCTCCGACCTTTTTGGTGGTCTCAGGGTCCATATGCCGTGTAGGGGCCCATCTTGCTGTCTCAGGGCCCACCTGACCTTCCCGGGCCCCCAGACTGCATCGGAAATCCATCAGATTTTCAAAAAGACCATTGTGACCCCTTTGGGGCCCCTCTCGAGGTTGAGGTCATGAATGCATCCCCGTTCTGAGAACCCCGGCTGACCAGGGTTTGCGTATGCCGTGCTGGGCACCCTCTTAAGTTCTTGCCGTCTCAGGGTCCTCTGGCGTTTCCAGTGGTCTGACGGGCCCTTTTCCGTGTTGGGGCCACTCATGCGATCTGATGCCCTCTGATCTGATCCGGTGCCCTCTGACTGCATCAGGAACCTTCAGCTTTTCACACAGGCCTGTGAAACCCATCTGGGGCCCCTATGGCAATCCCCGACGGTAGCCTATGCCGCCCTGAGGACTCAGTTGTTATCTCGGCCATCTCAGTGGCCCGGTGACCCTTTTGGCGGTGTCAAGTGGACTCTGCCGTGTTGGGGCCCTGTCATTGTTTTTGGGGCCCTTTAGTAGCCTTAGGGGCTCTTTGTCTTTGCATCTCAGGGGTCATTTAACCCTCCCAGAGGCCCCTCTGACTGCACCAAGAACCTGCCAGGTTTCACAGAGACCTTGTGGCGCTCCTAGAGGGCCCGTTTTTGATCTGAGAGGAGCCCTTCGAGGCCTGTCTCAGACTCAGTGAAGCAGTCCCTTACGAGAGGGGCCCCTCTGAGATTGAAAAAGGAGCCCATGAGAGGGTCTCTTCTCAAGCCCGAGGAAGGGTGGGGACGGGGGAGGTGATTGCCCCGTCGCCCCTGCTCCTTGGAGCCGCGCCTTATCCATATGTGAATGATTTATGTTGTTTGTTTCACCGTAATGATGATATGTATGGAAAAAGCATGTACGGAAATGTACTGTGCTTGTATTGGCAGGGAGAACCCGGGAGAAGAAACGGGGGAAACAAGAAAACAGGAAAGACACTTGGTTTTATAATCACACGATTGACACTGAATGAATTACAGGCAACCATTCACCCCCCCCCCATTCCCTTCCTGTTGGCTTCCTGGATCTGCCATTGTGTTTGTTATAGATTCAAGCCCTCGTCGTTGGCAGCTGTATTGAAGTGGACCAGTCGTATAGGCTAAAGTGGATGAAAAGATAACCTCAAAAGTTTGCAATGCCTGCTCCCTCTATGTGGGTTACCGTAAACCCGCCTATTTTCCAAGAATTGCTCCCAGACACGTTGGGACTATCTAAAGGCAAGGAAGTTAATATCAGGTTCAATGTAAGTACTTCGAGCATTTTATGTCTGACAACGAAACTAGCCGTCAAATCTTTTTTGGCCTTGTGAAAATACCACTGGCGTTTTTTCTCCTTTTGCGGCTTTTGGGTATATGACAAGTTGCTTCGAATTGTAAGCTTTCAGTTTAGGATGTCGGTGAGATTAGCAACGGGTTCTGCGACACCTGCGATGACATCCGCGACGATAGAAAGCCTCAGAAGCACTCAGTATACCTATTTGAAACAGTGCTTAAGCGAAAGCTCTTGTCGGCTCTTGTCTTGTGCCTGGGAAACGTCACATCGCGCTCTGGGTCACCGTTTGAACGTGACCTCAGGTCAAAATCTGGAACTCCATTTTTTCACTGCGCACGACTTCTGAGAAGCATCGTGGCCTATTCATATGAAAACCATGTCGTTAAGGGGTTTTGAATTACGAATTACGAAAGGGGTTTCGGGGCGAAAAAAAACGGTACTCGAAATTTTCGCCTGAGATCACGTTCAAATGCTGACCAAGAGCAAAATGTGATTCACATCCAACGCTTGCTCCTGACAAGAGCTTTCGTTTGGGCATTGTTTGAAGTTTGTTCTTTGAGTGAGCTGAAGTTCTCTGCCGCCGCAGATGTTGTCGCAAGAAAAGTACATCAGTATTATTTGGGCTTAAGGTCTACGTGAGGTTGTTGGCCATCTCTGAAAAGAAAATTCGAGTACTTGGTCTTTTGCGTTCCTTCACAGCAACGAGTCGTAACGACTGACAAACGCCGTAGTCAGGGCAAAAACAGTACTCCAGATTTCGACCTGAGGCCAAGGTCAAACCGTGACCTATGTCGAGAAAACATATTTAAGCAGTTTATCTTTGGTGTCCTTCCTTTCATATCAAATCGTTGCAGTGATTCCCAAAGGCCGAAATCGGGGCAAAGCAGCACCCTTAATGTTGACCTGAGGTTGACCTGAGGACCTGAGGTCAAACTTTCGGCCAATCAAAACCCTATCGGCTAACACCTTTGCAAAATTATCTCTGGCGTCATTGCTGTTGTCTTGCTCTGAAAGAATAATTCGCGTAACTGATCTTTTGCGCCCTTGCTTTCATGCGAACGGGTCGCGATGTTTGACAAACGTGGCGATCAGGGCGAAAAACGGCACCCCATTTTTTTTTTACCCGAGGTCAAGATGTGAGCCATGACATCTGTCGGCCAAAAAACTTGCCTAATTTATTTTTGTTGTGTTGGCTTTCATATGATATCGTTGCGACGATACGCAAAAGTCGAAAGAAGGGTCCAAAAACGCAAAAACGGCGTCCCAGGTTTCCTGACCGGACGTCAAGGTCAAACCATGACCCTTTACGTCCAAAAACTCTTATGTTATTTATCTTCATCGTCCTGGTTTTCATATGAATAGGTCACGATGCTTCTCAAAAGTCGTGATTACACTGAAAAACGGTACTCCAGATTTTGCCCTTGAGCTCGCGTTTGAACGGGACACGCAGCGAAATGTGACTGCAAGCCGCAACCCAACGTTTCCTTTTGACAAAAGCTTTCGTTTGACCATTGTTGGAAGTCGGCACGTTGAATGGTTTTGAGGCTTGCTGTCGTTGCGGGTGTCGTTGCAAATGTCATCGCAGAATCCGTTGCCAACTTTACGGACATTCATTTAAGCCCTGTTGTCGAAATCGGTCCAGTAAATTGTCAGATATGAGGACGTGGGTCGAATCTCCCCTCCCCCGCATCGCTTTGAAGCGAAATTTAGCGCGTGAAAATTGCGTTTTTTAAAAAACGTTGCAAAGGGCTACATGTTGACGTTCTAACAAATTATGCTTTTTGGAATCACCAGGACCAAGCAAGGAAGCATGTGTCAATGTATTACTCAGCTAGGATTTCGAAACCAATGTGATTTCCGTAGAACCTGGTCGAATATACCTGGGACTTCCTGGTGGGTGGGTTTCATATCTTTTCCTCCTCAGCGTTACTCTGTAAAAAGGAAATAAAACAACGGTGCAGCGTTGTAAACTTTCCAATGCAGGATAACGTAAGGGCGACAATGCTTTACGATTTTGCCGTTTTTTTTTCTTTCATCTTTAGCGATAAAGAACGGTCCCGTAAGAGCCGATGGAGGCAGTATGTATTCTAATCTCATGGTATGGCCTCACACTAGATCATCATAGGTCGAATATATATAGTCACGATTTTTCAAGTATGACTGTAATTTACGTGGTTAATTTAGGTGTGACAGCCATTTGATTTGCATGTTTGTGTGCAAAAACGAGTATTTTAAGACCTTTGACGCAGCTGAATGGTGGTCCTGGAGTTTTAGCGTACTTACATATACGCTTGCATGCGTATATATATATATATATATATATATATATATATATATATATGTGTGTGTGTGTATATATACATATATGTATAACATAGTCCGTTGATATATTTAAGTATTAGGTGTACTTCATCTGTCATGGGTTTGGCCTCCTCGAGCCGCATGACCTATGTGGTCGTTTGCTGCCATTTCTCTAAGAGAGACATGGATGGTTTGCAATGCACACCTTTTGTCAGTTTTGGCGGAAGGACGTCCGTAGTCTCCGAATTGTGTCCCGAAAATGGCACTTCGAAAATGGTCAGATACTGATGTATGAGGTGACCTTTCACCTGAAGCATGACTTTGAGGTCGAAAGTCGTGAAATGTTCGGACTCGTATTAATCAGAGCCATCGATTACTGTTCGACTCGGCGGCATCAGCCCGTTGGTTTTGGAGTTATTTGGTCGACACTTCTGCCCCACCCTTCTCCCGCCAAAGCTAGCTGGCAAAATACTACAGCAAATGCTGGGCAGATTTGCCGAAACTGTCAACGGATTTTGATGTATGGAAAAACTCTAACCGTACGGTATGAAATGCCTCTCATTTTCAATGGTGGTCGTATCCAGGTGCCTGTTTAATCAGGATGTGTGCATCAGCGCAGCATTTGTGAGGTCAGACGTAGGTTGTCGCCTTGAGCCGGAAGTGAAACGCTACCGCAGCGCCGAGATGTGGAACCGTTTTTAAAAGCGCACGTTTTTAACGGGTGTCCATCCTCTGATGTGGTGAAACGTTGGCATCACGACAATGTGCTCGCATGGCACACCTTTCGTCTGCCTTCAGCTGTTTTGTAAACTGGAACTGGTTGGCATGGGGTTTTAGTGCATTTAACCATAGGCGGCGGGACGGAGGGGGCGGGGGTACGGGGCACCGTGCCCCCCCCTCAATGGCGAATTTAACATTAACCCTGCGGTGTTGCACGAAAAGAAGTGGCTCGAGAAGCAACCGGTGCCCCCCCCCCCCCCACCGGAACACGTTCCGCACCTGGTGTATTGAACATGACTAGACAACTCTCTTGGACTTTGTGCCTGATAAAAAGGATGAAAGTGGGTTATGGGACCATTGTTTTTCGTTGTCGGGACGCATGATGCGTTGCTGAACAGAGGATCTGGCGGCAGGCGAGACTTGACTGGGTTGACAGGTTGAACCGCATGAGCGGCTTGTAAACAGGAAGCTTAGTTGCAGACGATGACTGCTGCGCCCGCCTCAGGTGTGAACGGCCGACCATCTGAGGAGAACTTCCGGTACGAGAGCTGTGAATATCCAGCCGACCCTCCTGAGGGCCACGTGCTGGTCCAGAACCTCTACCTCTCCGTCGACCCGGCCCAGGTACACCGCCGGCTGGCACCGTGTTCTGCGCTGCAAATGTCTGGCGCGTCGTAGCTCGGGATTTCTGCTGGTCGGTGGCCAGACATATCGTTTTTTTTTTTTTTTGTTCTGCGCTTGTGGGACGAGCATCTGAAGGTAACGAGCATAACCAGGTCGCCTGTGAAACAGTTATATTGGTGTTCCAAGGTTATATATATATATATATATATATATATATATATGTGTGTGTGTGTGTGTGTGTGTGTGTGTGTGTGTGTGTGTGTGTGAGTAGATTGGTGATAATGTATTGTTCGTTAAAGGTGACAGCGGAGTGGCAGCCGATTACTGTTCTTTTGAGCTTTTTGAAACTCGTGGAACTGGTTAACTTTCGGTCATATGTTCCGTGAGAAAATCCATCAAAATTACATAAATGCAAAGCATGAAACAATTTCATTTTATTCGGCGCTTCGTAGAATGAATGATGCACGATATCAAAGGATAGGGAAGTAGATGATTAAGTAATAACGTACCAATACCAATAGATTAAAAGCTTGCGGAGAATGATAAGCATCTTCCGCCAAAAAGATAAACACATCAAAACGCCAGGAAATCCACTACTGCACTCTCACAAGCCCAGGCACACGCACGAAATATTTTGCCCCACCCATTGGCACACCTTCGTTGAGCCGGAGTGGTTCTCTGAAGTTGACTGGGCTGTTTATGATTGGACCAAGCTCTCAGATGCAGATGCCTCCGTAACGGATAGCCTTCCTCGTTGTGGCTGTGATTTTAATATTAGCCACAAGTGCTGGCGAGTGCTCAGCTCTGCATTGTCTTCTAGACAGCACTTGAGCACTTCTAGCCACCATTTTGCAAATGCACAGTGATGCGCCTGCTTAAGGATGTTGTTGTTTTGCCACCGTAACCACCGTTTGGTGGCGGCAAACCAACATAATCTACTGCTACAAATGCAAAATAGGAGGCTACACTCTTATCAGACGGTGGTGACACTGGCGGAACAACAGGATCATGAGCAGGCGCGGCACCGTGCATTGCCGGAATGGTGGCTCTCTCAAGCATTCTCTAAAAGACTATGGAGGTCCACTCACTCGTATGCACGTGTGGCTAACGGCAAAATCACAGCAACAGCGAGGAAGGCCATCCGCCATGGATGCATCGCCATCCGAGAACATGACCCAGCCATCAACAGGCAAGTCGACGTCAACGCCGGTTTCGTGAGGGTGTGCCAATGGGTGGGCGCATTTCGTTCGTGTGCTTATGCTCGTGGCAGTGTATTGGAGGATTTATTGGTGTATTGGTAAGTGCTGAATAATTCGTTTATTTTAACAATGACGAGCAATTTTCGCGGGATTTTTCATGTTTGCGGAAGTGCTTATCATTTTTCACAAGCTTTCCATCAATAAGCACATGTTATGTAATTTTTTACTTACATATCACCTAATATATCATATCATGCGTCATATGACTAATCATCAGAAATGTCCGATGTTGTGAAGAGACATCGAATAGAATGTAATTATCTTCTACTTTGTATGTATAAAATATTGATGAATATTCACAACGAACAAACGACCGAAAGTTAATTGGTTTTACAAGTTTTCTAAAAGCTCGGCAAAAAAGTAATGATTTGCCAATCCTCTGTGACTTTCAACGACCCATGCAATATAGCTATCCATCTGTCTATCATTATATATATATATATATATATATATATATATATATGCATTCCATTATTTAGAATGTGCCAGGGAAATTTGGGAATGTTGTGTAGGATACCGGTGAAGAAGAATTCGCTCGGATCGTGGCCAGGCGCCCTGCTGATCTGATCACGTCAGCCCTGCCGGCTGACGTGAGAGCGGCTGACGCCACTCGGCTGCCTCGGCAGAGATGTCAGATGAACGAGGAGACCGGCACCGACTACCTGCGACCGTGGCGCCTGGGCGAGCCGGTGCCGGGCCTCGGCGGCGTCGGCAAGGTGCTGGCCAGCCGCCACGCCGACTTCCGACCCGGCGAGGTCGTCATGTCCGGCTTCTTCGAGTGGCCGTGGCAGCTCTATTTCATCATCGACGGCGCCAAGCTAATGAAGGCAAGGTGGCAGTCGAGCTGATCAGCGCCGATAGTCGGAACGTGATTATGTGCAGCAATGGAAGACGAAGGATGGGAATGGAAAATACGTGGATCTTTCTTTGTAAGCTGTCGAAAGTGAAGTGCGAATTGCGCTCCTCACTAGACATATGGCGATTTCGTACGAATACGGAATAGTGATCATATATATGTCGCAAAAGCAAACATTGTATGTTTTCCTGCGCGGTAAATATGAGGTTACATAAAATTGCTGCCTTTTCCATAAATTTCATCCTGTGCCAGTGGCGTATGACAAAATCTGACATTTCCCCGCCCCCCCTCGAGGAAAATCCTGGCTACGTGCCCGATCACGCCTGAGCCGGTGTTGGATCTAAGAGGGATGTGGGCCATGCCCCTCGGTCCAAGGACAACTGAACACGATTTTTCGGAATATTTATAATATACAAAGATGACTCGTCAGTCAGCAGTAGCTGGAAAAATGGCCCCGGCCAAATCAGCGAACGCAATGGGTGGTGAGTGAAGCCCCATCGACAAAGAGGTAACACTGGGAGGCTGACTGACTTAAAAGCAGCCACTTGGGTGCCATTAGGGATTATGGTGCCATTAGGTGGTCCTAACGGTAAAAAGCACCTGATCGGCGGGCGAGTGGGCCCTTTGACTGGGACACACCCGAAGGGAAATGAGTGTATAGGTTGATCTAGGGGTTTGGGTTTTTCATCATCCTCCCAGTTTGGATTACAATAATGTCTTTTTCTCATCTTATCCAAGTGGAGGGAGCTTAACCCAGGGAAAGGGTCGAACTTGGGGGAGGGGCCCTATCTCGTCTGAAGAGGAAATTCTACATCTGGAGGGAAACTCGTAAAACATAGCCATACATCTGGTAGGCTCCTGGAACCTTTAAGTCTCAACTCGTCAGTATTTGAGCGTATGTGCATGAAATGATTGCACTGCGTAACAAGCGTGGGGCTGCTGGAAAGAAAACTATAAGAACACCACAGTCCTCTCTATAGTGTTCCGTCCCGTCGCCGCGTCCACGCTGCGCTGTAAACGCCGCTCCCGCGGCGCCATTTTAAGCGCATTAACTGACCAGATTACGAGGCAAAGCAGCAGAAATGTCGTCCGTAAGAAAACGCACCAGGGACTGGTTCAGCTGCATGTGGTTGTAATTCACCGTAAGGAACGAGACGATGTATCCTGCCGTTTTGGAGCACTGTTCTGAGCGCCACGAGCCACCGCGCCAGCTAGACAACGAATGGCAACGGCATGTGTCTGGACGAATATCGTGGGAAAAATGTGCTAGAACCTTCCATACGCCTGGATCGAGAGTAGAGACCACCGGGCTACCGTTTTCTATTTCCCTTGGATTGTATGTGCGCTAGCATTAACTTTTACTCACGGTGCGCTTCACAACGGAGCGCGCAAAAAATTACTAAAAAGAATATTGTTTACCCTCCGCGATTTTTTTGTGCCTGTTGTTCCCGTAGGAAGAGTCAGTTCTCTTCTTGCGGTCCAGAAAATTTTCAGTGGGCGTAGCGGCGGCATTTTTGTAATCGCTTCATAGTTCCAATAAGCACGTGATCAGGGACGCCCCACCTCTAAGTACCGCAACGCAGAGAACCTTCGTGAATTTCCAGAGCATTAAACTGCCAAATTGTAGAGAAAATGTCAGTCTTGGGTTTGTTTGTAATAAGGAAAAACAAATAGAGGGCTTTTTTGTAACAACATTACCAGTCTTGGACAGTGTTAAGGAATCGAAGGGAAATATCTGATTGCTCACGATGCACCGCGACGCAGGGAACCTTCGTGAACGTCCAGAGCTTGAATCTGCGGAAACGAAAGAGAGCATATCAGTCTTGACTTTCTCTGGTAATAAGGGAAAACAAATAGAGGTCTGTTGTGTAACGGCATTTCCAATCTTGGACAGTATTAAGTAACCGAAGAAAAATAGTCTCTGCGCCAAGGATGCTGTTATGTTCAGTATGCCGATCTCCGTCAGCTCAACGTTACGGCGTAGTATCAACCGAAATAGTTTGAGTATTGAATTTGGGGTTGTGACACAGGCTGGACTAAAAATATGGATGCATTAGATTGTTTATCGTCCTATTTTACCAGCCGTAATCCTTTATTCCTTATCCTGTGCCCTGAGGGCGTGCCAGTGGGTAGGGATGACGTATTTTGTGTGCGTGCGTGTGCGTGTGAGGGCGCATTCTTAGATTCACTGAAACGTTCATTTAAGGATGAAATAATTCGACTATTTCAACCCTTGTGACTAATTTTGCGGGACTTTTCTTCAACTCAGTTCAGCTCCACCTTCAGCCCTTCAGTTAAGTTCTTGCCTTGAGCGCGGCGTAAGAGGGGCTGCAGTTTGCGCCAGTGAGTTCTTTTTGACGCACCCGTATTCTTACCTCCCACTCATCAGACGCCTCGCGCCCGAGCGCAGCTCTGCGCGCAGCAGCGTCAGCTGGGCACCCGCTGTCATAATTATACGTCCAGCCTCCTCAAGTCCCGTCTTTGTTCGACCACCGTCGTGTTTAAGTGTGACAGCTTCCTTCTTTTGATATCGTCAGCTTTTCCTGGTGTGCGGAGCAGCTGCACTGCAATGAGGATGTGCGAGTGCCAGGAATACCTCCACCTCAGTGCACCGCAGCACGCTGAACCGTGGCGTGAACTTTCAGAGCAATAAGCTGTCAAAACGAAAGAGAAAACATCAGTCTCGGTCTTCCCTGTTAATAAGGCGATACAAACATTGGACCGTTGTGCAATAAAATCAGTGACGTCAGTACGACTGGTTTGGCGGTTGCCGGCCGACCGCTGAGGCCAGGTCGCCAAGACTGATCAGAGTCGGTCGTCTGGTCGGTCAGCACAGGGCCGAGGTAATGTGGGTGGTGGCCTGACGCACGCACGCGCGCACGCACGCACAGCCATTCCCAAACACCCACAATCGCTCATCATGCGTAAACAAATACACAATTGCACTTTTTTTGGGACACGTGCGCCCACACGCGCTTCATTTGAAACGCCATTCCATGAACGCTGCCCTTTTTATGGCTGTGTATGTGCTTTCTCCAGCCATGCGATTTGACAGGAATATTTTGGATTTCTTCGTTATAACATGATTGAAATCTTACAGCTGTCAATGCTAGAAGACGCGCTTCTATGTGGCTTGAAAATGCAGGAATCAGGCACAAAATACTTAAAAACCGATAGCTCGTGTTTGTGAATGGCTGCTCCAAATGCTGCTCTTGCCCTGATTACTTTTTTTCTCACTCGAAGTACACGCAATTTGGAGATGCAGGGGCTATATATAGATGCGTTACGAATGTATGCATGACGAAAAGCAAAGGAGACAAGTCGTTTGTGTTCCGGTCTCTTTTATGGACGCATTGGGCTTGGCTTTTAACGTTGTAGTCTTATAATTAAGTCATGTGTCTCGTCAGACGTCAGTCGGTCATCTGTTCAAGCATCTGGGATTCGGCAGTGCCCGTTAATTTCGTTATTTTTAATGAATTATGTTATATGTTATATTGTATATATAATAAATGCGTTAATATGTAACGCTTCAAGGATACATCCCAGATATTTGAAGGGCACACGTGTTCAGTCGTTCCAATATGTCGAAAATTAACCCCTGGGATCAACCATTTTTGCGCCTCGCGGACCTCACAACAGTTGCGTACCATTGTGCCGTTTTAAAACGCACCGCGTTTTCTCCGTGCCGCAGGTTGACGAGCGGCTGGTGGGTAAGCGTCTGTCGCTGCCGATCTCGTGCCTGGGTCTGGTGGGCCTGACGGCACTGTTTGGCATTACCGAGAGGTCCAAGATTCGCCAGCTGGCCGCAGATGCCGACACCAAGCGGACGCTGGTGGTCAGCGGGGCGGCTGGTGCCTGCGGCCATATAGCCGGCCAGATCGGCAGGTATTGGATGAAGCGACGGTGAACACCCTGACTGCAAGTGCCCAGATTGTTGGTTGTCGGTTTTGCGCACTACGGTTGTTTTTTTTATAGTTTGTGAGCTAGATCACTACCTAGTCGTAGGGAGTCTGTTACATACATATAATTTAAGGATTTATTCGGTCCAGAATAGTCTTAATTGTTTTGGGCCATTTTTATAACATAAATTCAAATTTGTCATATATTTAAATATATGGTGTATGATATTTTATATATATATAATGTATATTTTACTCGCTCGAGACCAGTGTTGGAAACCTGGTTTTTCTTCCTGGTGTCGCAGTACAAATTCTCTTTTGGAGTATAAAATGCCATGCGTTTTATGCGAGAAACATGGACTAACTAGGTGCTTTGCAAGCATGTGTGGCCAGCAGGGGCGGGTCCAGTGGCCCTGTTTGGGGGGGAGGGCAAACTAGTTTCCTGGGTTTACATGGTAGGTCAGCGGAGTCGTTGACTGGGGGGGTAGGGGGGGGGGGGTGGAAGGCGGCTGGCCGTGGGTTCGGAAGTGTGCTTCAGCAGCTGAATATGGATAGTGAACCATCAACTGGGTGGGGGGATGCTGGGCAGCTTCAAACTCTGGTTGAGAAGGAATGCCCATTTTTTGGGGGGGGGGGAGCAATTGACCATTTTGGAGTGCAAGTTTTTGTTGGAGTACAGATTTTTTGGTGCTTCCTGACACCAGAAAATGACAGTTTTTCCGACACTGCTCGAGACTGACCTGGTGTTGCATGGCCTGTACGGACGCTGCGACCTTGACCTAGGCGGGCTGGAGGGCACAGACCTGGCGGTACAACCGCGTGTCTGTGCTGACGCTGTGACGATGACCTCGACAGACTGGAGGGCGCGGACCTGGTAGTGGGCATCTGCGGCTCGGCCGAGAAGTGCCAGTTCCTGACGTCGCGCGCCGGCTTCGACGCGGCCATCAACTACCGGACGGAGGACGTGTCGGCGCGGCTGGCCCAGCTGTGTCCGCACGGCGTGCACAGCTACTTCGACAACGTCGGCGGACCCGTCAGCGACGCCGTCATCGGCCAGGTCTGTCGGGGACTGGACGTGCTCCTTTCGCCGGCGGACAGGAGTCACACGGAACTCGGCGTCGGCCGGTGCTCGTTTGAACCAAGAGCTTGTTGGTGATGTCATGGTTGCGTCAGAATTTCGTGGTTGTCGATGTTTTGATTATCAAGAAGGGACAGTGAATGTGGGTTGTTACGGTGCGGAGGAATTCAGTTGTCTTCATCTGGATTAAGGCTGTAGGCAGGCACTCCAGCCGTTTGTTTGCCGAATTTTCACACTTTTGGTCGTTTGTTCAACCTCATCAGCACACACCATCGACATCAGCCGTCGATGACAAGGTGCCACACGAAGCTAAGTGCCTCGGTAGTCATCCTTATCCACTGGGCCACGTTTTCCCATGAATATCACTGGTTCTGTTGTAAATGAATAATAGGGGTCGTTAACAATAGACACGCCACGACGATCACGTTCATGCCGAACGAATTCCTTTTCCAGATGGTTCCGGACAGCGCAATAGTTTTGTGTGGACAGATATCAACGTACAACACAGACGCTCCCTATCCCCCGCCGCTGAAGCCGGAAGTTCAGCGTGTCGTCGATGAAAAACGCATCAGTCGGGAGCGTTTTCTGGTGCTGGAGTACCAAGACAAGTTCGAGGAAGGCGTGGCTCGCCTGGCGCACTGGCTCAGTGTTGGAGCAATCAAGGTTGGCGAAGAATTGGTCATGAGCAAGTCGTGCCTGGTGATGAACTAGTCATTGGCAAATTTTGCATCACCCGCATGCTTCGTATTGCTGGGAGCGATACGAAATGCATAAGGGCTTGTAGTTGTAGGAAAATCGGATAAAAAGTATGTGCGTACTGGGGAAAACCAGTAGGTTTTGAGACAATTTTGTCATGCAGCGTCATATGCCTAATGTTAATGACTGAACAGCAGGGGGCATGACCCCTTGACTCTTTACATACTTGACCCTGTGCAAGGACTGAGCCACATGTTTCAGTTTGACGACAGAGGATGTTTAGGCATAGCCTAACGTACGTTCAGATGCTGGTGAATATTCGGGTCCTATGCCCACATATATAGAAAAATTTAAATGAAACAAAAGATGAATGAACAAAATGAATGATTAGATGCCAAAAGTGGCATAATATGAGAAAAAAGTCTCACTAGGGTTCGGGACCCGTCCTCAGTTCATGACAGCATGAGAGGGACGTTCCCCCCCCGTTCCTCGGTGGCGGGTCCCATGGGGTCCCCAAGTCCCAGAGACACTTGGTGCCGTATACCGCAGAAGGTCACTGCTTTTGATTCCCAAGAATGTTGGAAAAAATCAGGTTAATGGTCTTGACCGGAAACCCTCACAGGTTTAGTATTCCCAACACAGCAATGTAAGACGTGTGTATCAAGCGGAACAGCGTGCAAGCGGAGCTTTTCTTGTCTCCAATCGTCTTCTGGTCGTGACGTCATAACGTCATACTGAAGGATGGAAATCCAGGACAAAAGCTTTGTCTCACATACTTTTGTTAAAGGCTAAGCCTAGAAGGGATGCCGTGCGGCTAGTTGCTATTGCCTTGCGAACTTCCTTGTAATGTTAATCTTCACAACGTTTCGACCGGCTCAATCTTTCGCCGTCAGCAAACGCTTGGTCTCAGGCCATCAGTGATGGACGCATCACTGCTGCGAAGGCAGTAGGAGAGCATGGTCCCGCTTTGTGCTGCCTCGTTGACCGATGCTGCACCAGCGCCAGACGACGTCACACGGACGGAGAGGAAGACGGGACTTCCCCGACCCACCGCCAGATGGCGGGGACTGCCCTGGCATATCTCCGGACGGCCGGAGTCTGTCCTCTCGTATCCCTTATTAGTTGGGGGCTGTTCTCTCCTATCTCCAGGCGGCGGGGGGGGAGGAGGGAACGAGGGGGCCTTCCACTCCTGGGTTTCGGTCGCTGTGCGCTTTCTTTGCCGGTGTCGCGTTTTTGACAGGACAACGTGCTTTCCGGCTCCAGGCGTGACAAAACTTTTGCATGAAATTATAAGCCGCACTAGATGAAGTCAACTTCATTCTATTCCTTTATTCCCATTGTGGAACTGGAGTAATTTCGGGTTGCGTGGATACGTTGAATTAGTCGTTAAATTGATTTCATTTCAGATGAGTCCGAGATCTTACAAAGTCACCTTCACACAACCTTTTCAGCTTTTCAAATGTCCGGTGCCGTCATAGAAGGAATGTAAAGTTGCGTCCTATTTATCCGCCTCTGATTTTCAGCTGTAGCGTGACGTTACGGGCCAATGACAGAATGTTCTTATTATGGCATCATAATTGGATGGCGTCGGAATGTAATTTCTCATTAACTACGTAATTTGGTGGTTGACAGCATTTCGCAGAAAAGCGCCTAAATCCATTTCCAAAATGGTTTGGAAGCCATGGCGTGATCTTTTTGGCATCTCGTGAGCATAAGTAACAGGATACTTGCTCCCCTACAGTGCTGGTGGTGTCTTGGTGGCTGAACGATTCATAGTTGTGTTCGTAGATAAGGCTCGTGCGGGGTATTTTTTCTTTTTAGTTATGGGCTTGTGCAGACATTAGTGGATGGTGTTGTTTGTGCTGACATGCGGTGGTTCCTGTCTTGATTTTGGGCATAAGAAAGAATTTGCGTGGAAAAAACTGTTGGGTTTTTTTTGAAAGATCGTGGATCACTTATGACTTGTTGTAGTAGGTTCATGGATGTGTTTCCATTCTTATTTTAAAATGAATTTCGGTGTATAAGAGCTGATGGGGTTCAAGTGTTTTATGTGGTTTTATGTTATTTTAGGAGGTTTAAACATGCCATCCAAAGTTCGGTCGTAACAGGTTTTGAAGACTCAGTATTCAGATAAGGTAACAGAAGCCAGGCTTAAGAAAGGTGTTCCCTGAGAGAAGGGACACAGGTTTTTTTTGGCGTTTGATGAACTTCAGAATTGTGCCTGGAAGATGCAGTAACCACATCCAACCATGAAAGTCAGATTAAAACAACTAACGCTCTGCCGCCACGAAGATGGCTGGAAATTATAATGCTGGGGAAATACTATCCTGTCCTAGGGCCGTATACCTAACATTCATATGGAGGGACATGAAATTTCTTTAAAAAAAAATTGTTTTACCCTGAACAGCACAAGCGGGACAAGTAAAATGAAGAACGTAATGTTGAGTTATCTGACTCTCCCGACACTCTCAGCTACGACGCTGTCCGTGCCTGATGAGGGCCCTGGTCTGCTGCGATAAAAAATGTTTGCATCATTTAGACACACTCCTTGTCCATCTTCAGCATCATTCCTGAGTCTTCTTACCGGGGTCATTGTGAGATTTTTCGCTCTTGGGGCAACCGGAGACAAACGCAGACAGTACTTTTCAAAAGTCCCCCTGGTAGACGAAACAAAGAAACGAATAACAAAGAGCAACAACCAAATGTTAGGATTTTTCGTGCAGGACGGGCTGATTAACAGCAGTGAAAAGCGAATAATGGCCTACCCACTGTTCATGGGACTGTTTATCAAGTAGGCATACGGCTGCACTGTTATTCATGTCGCCACTTATCACGTCTCTTATGTAATATGCAGCGTTTTGGTCCGACCCCTCCATAAAACCCCTGTGGGGCTACCCCCGACCACGACCTACCAAGAGCGACGTCCGCGCAATGTTAAAATTCCCTCCCGTTTATCTCAGCGAACCCATCTCCTGTTTATCTCAGCACCATCCAGGTTTCTGGAAATCTGAACTCGTAATATTGGCGATGAGGCCCCTAGTACACGGCACCGGATTGCCTTTCGCGGGACTCCCAGTGCAGGTGTACGCGCATCATGCGTGCAGGCATTGCCAGACTTGCTATCTGCCGTTGAAAAATTTGTCTGATTTGATACATCGCGATCTACGTTGGGTACAATAGTACGCTACATACTTGGCACGGGTGCAGGCGAATACGTGGAAATATCATTTTTTATTACAGATCATTTTTGAGAAATACATTGGGGATAAAGGCCTGTTCTGTCACGGTGTATTTTTTTTTAGTTTATCTGTTCTGTCACGGTGAATTTCATAACAGCTGATCGTGTGTACTCTGTTCGAAAGTTAAAGATGTCTACCAGTGGTCTAGACGTTGTCAGAAGGGGGGGAGAACAAGTCTCTATCATTGTAATCGAACCGCTCCTCACCCCCAATGCTTATCTGTCTTGTGATTGCACACTTATCTGGTTATTTGTCGCTTTGTGCACGATGTTGGAAAAGTGCGTTTTATATCAAAATAGTTTGCGATAATACATTCCTTTTGGCTTGTGTCGGAATAGGAGGACGGACAGACGTCTTGTTGGCTCCGGTTTTCCAAGGAAAGGGGCGCGACTTCCCTGCGATTAATCCTTTCTTTGAACGCCAATGAAGATGCTTGGGTTAAATGGGAAGGCAAAAAATGTATGAAGCGATTTATGCGGAAACGCTCCGTTTTCAGGTCTTCGAAACGGTGGAAGATGGTCTTGAGAACGCCGGTAAGGCATTTTGTTCCATGATGTCGGGAGGCAACATCGGCAAACAGCTTGTGAAAGTCAGCGAATTCTGAATCGCCCGGTGGTAGTGAGATGTGTAGGCGGAGTTTATCTGAGCATAGTTGGCGGTATCGATGCGACAGTAATACTGCATGACGTGACGGTGGTAGCAACGGTTGCGATCGTATGCAGTGGTAGCGTTTGGGTAGCAGAATGTTGAGAAACGTTCTGAAAGTGAATGTCGTGAGCGTGGTTAAGGTTCCGAGGGACAGCTGTGGCGCGTCATACCACTGGTCATAACGTTTCCACAACGGCCATATTACATTTTCTTTCCGCAAAAGTGGGAACGGAAACTTGAAAAACGGTGTGGTCTGCAAGCGGTAGTGGCCAAAGTCATGGCGGTAGATATAGGTTTGGGTTTTGTGTGCACTTCTGTAATGTTGTTTTCTTCCGCTTGTGCGCTGCCCTGCTTTTATCGTCTTGTAATGATCTGACCAATAAATCATAAGCTGAGTTCCTAACTTAATAGGGAATCTCGCCCCAAGGCACACAGGAACCGGAGACCAGCCTCCCTAACCTTTGACCCGCAGATCACTGCAATGCGTAGGTCTCTTTAGGTCCAGGCACCAGTTTTTTAGACTGTTTGACCGTCTTCTCATTTACCGCAGCTTTGTTGATTGAATCCCTCTCCGCCATGGTCCATTTTTCTATGGAACTCTTGAGGAGAATCCCCCTCGATTTCGTGCTGTCCGGCCGGAGAATGTGTCCATCAATCACTGTCATAAAATGCATTACGCCTATGGGCATTGCTTGGAAAACAGCACACGGACGTTGTGCGGTGCTGGGCATCGGGGAATTGAAGAACTCGCTTAATCCTGTCCCCACAGTTTTGACCTTTAGCAGCGATACCTCACAATAACCGGATTTCGCTGAAATTGGGGAGCCTGACTGGTACGTTGGGGAGCGCGAAGACCACCATGGTGTTAGGAGACTGTGAACTTACAGGATAACGGAACACCAAACACCAGGATGATTGCACCAGGATGCGGAGCAGCGTCTACAGCGACAAAGCGGCCTTGGACGCATGGGACTCTTCTTACGGCGTTTCCATTAAGGCACATGCGAACAGTTCCTTGATAAATGGTTCCCTGCAGAATGTTCACAATATTCCGTGTTTCCAAAATCTATCCTGTTTTGTCGTGCGTGCGCTTGAGTAATGAAAAATTCGCCTCGGCAAAGGGTTTCGCGGTCGGTAGGACTCGAACCTACGCTCCCAGAGGGAATCTGATTTCTAGTCAGACGCCTTAACCACTCGGCCACGACCGCTACAAATCTACGCGGCTCCCATGTAAAACCAGCCGTAGCCGGCCAGTGCCAGCAATAGATTGCTCTTCGGGAAACGATTTGGAATAACGTTCTTATTTTACTTTCGTTGGAATGGTTTGCCTAAATGGTTGCAACCGTGTTTTATATCCCTTGATCTTGATTCAGCAAAAACACTGTGGAATTAGCGATGTACGGTAAAATACCACAGACCTGCTTCTGGCATCCCATGAAGTTTCTGAGAAACACAAGAAGTGTCTCTGGAGTGGCCTAGAATATTTTTTGTTAAATGCAAAATATTTAGTGCAAATACCCATTGATATGGAAAAGAAAGATTTATTGCAAATGCTTTTAAAAATCGTTACTTATAGCAATCATCTTCTGTATATTCATGGCAGTTTGTCCAGCAAATGAATAAACAACACTAAAAGCAGAAACAGAATCCATGCGGAACCCATTGTAAACCAGGATATTTTTACTTACAGGTAAACGGCGAGACGCATATGGTTTTTCGGGGCCTTGCGGGTTCCTCGGTGCTTTGGCAAGGTGAAGACGTTGTCCATGGCCTTCGTCAGGTCGATGTTCAACAACCCTTAGGTGAGGGTGTGTTTTAATAAATCATGGAATAACCGTCGGTCACATTGTTCTCTTTTAACAGTCCGGCTCTTGACATGACAAAAATCGTTTTTTGAAGTTGATTCAGGAATCATGATTTTTCACTTTTAAGCAAATGTACTACCGAAGGGAATGTAGCGCGGCACGTAGGGGTTTTTGACGTTGCTACGACGAGAGACTGTAAAAGTGGGGCCGGGATGCGTGGACGGCGTATTCTGAGCTTGGGCACATCGCAATTTTTAAGCCACTCGCCCGCCCTCCGCAGTACCAACTATAAGCAAAGTTCCAGTCTCTGCGTAACTGCGGCCTCTGCCTGGTAACGCAACTAAGGGGATCAGTGGGGTCAGCTGATCCCCTCCTCCGAAATTTTGGAGGGGCCTACAGGTAAACGGGGTTTCCCCGTAGGTCAAGGAAACGAGAAAGCCAAGGGGCCGTACGCCAGGGGTCAGCATTCCAGGGCCCGTAGGTCACGGGCCTGCATGCGTGAAGGGATGCAAGCCAATGGGCTCTTTGGTTAGAACCTAGCCAAGGGACCGACATGCCAGAGGGGCCCATTGATAAAGTCCTCACCTGTGAATATGAGTGCGTACTGTGAGCTCGTCGGCCATTGGCCGTTAAGTCAAGCTGGGTTCGAGGCCAGAGGCCTCTATGCAGTAGGGACTCGCAGGTCATGGGTGCATTCTGAGAGCCAAGATTTCCGTAGCCCAGAGGGGAGCCGCAAGCCATGGGCACGTGATCCAGGGAGCCCGTTGGTCGAGGATCCGTGGGTAGAGGCCCGTAAGACAAGCCTGAAGCAGTGGTCTGCAGCCCAGGAGCTCCTGAGCCAGAGGACCAGTTGGCGAGGGGCCCGTGTCCAGGGGGCCGCATCCTAGAGAAGTCCATGGGCCAGGGGTCTGTAAATCAGCAGGCACGCTGGTTAGGGGCCCGTAAGCCACGGACCCGTATGCAAAAAAGCATTCAGGGCACATAAGCCGATGGGCCCGTTGCCCAGAGGGAGGCCTCTGGCCAGGGACCCGAAATCCAGGGAACCCGTTGGTCAAGGGTCCGCGGCTGGGGCTTGTAAGTCAGAGGTCCATAACTCTAACGTTGACTCATAAGCCAGGGACACATTTGTCAAAGGGTTACGGGCTAGAAGGCAAGGGGCCCGTGTCTGGATGCCCGCAGGCCAGTCGCCCGCAGACCTGAGGAGAGTGCAAACCCCTACGGACTTCGCAGGCCAGAAGTCCGTGAGTCCGTAACTCTCTCTCTCTCTCTCTCTCTCTCTCTCTCTCTCTCTCTCTCTCTCTCTCTCTCTCTCTCTCTCTCTCTCGCTTTGCTCTCTGCATTATTCATCGGTGAAAGATTATAAGGGCTTCTGCAGAGTCTGTAGGCACTCGCAGGTCACCGGCAGATGGATTTTGTTTCTGTAAAGGGAAGGGGGAGGGGCAGTGAAAAAAACGTTGACTTGAATACGAAGATTTCAGATGGAAGAGAGGATGGGACCCTGTTCTCACACTCTTCACCCCACCCCCGCCACGAAATAGAATCCTACGTGCGCCCCTGCCTCTGTCACACAGGGATTGAGGCCGTTATCAATGCTTGATGGCGACCGCAGGCACCTCTCACCTCCAACTTGCAGAATTCAACAGAATGTTCAGGGACTTCGTTCATAACAGCTGCACAAAAAGAAGCTCTCTAAAATAAGTCTAAAAGGTCCAAAATAATAATCAAAAGGCCTAAGATAAAAAAAAGAAACATCTGAATCCCCCGTCATTGGCAGACCAAAACCATGTTGTAAAGGGGGTGTAGATGGGAGCACAAGTCCATTCGGGTAAACCAATGTACCATCAAATGCTGATTTCTCTTCGAATTCTGGTCACTTTAGAACTGATTGATCAACTTCAGACGGAAGGAGGAAGGGGCTGCTCAAAAAACTTATTGATCCCGGATTTTCAGTCAAAAGATAGAAGACCATGACCCCGATGTCCCACCCCATGGATTCGCTGTTGTCCCTAGCCTTTGGCCTGTCTTAGAGCTGATGACCCTAACGCCAGTCACGAGCCATCCTCCCCATTGTTCCGTCAGTAATGCAGTGTTACGCGGCCTTGGTTACCTAGTTAAGGGAAATGTCCCCATCTTGGTCGATGCTTCGTAAACAAACTTTGTCGGTCTGGAAAATGTCAGTGATACCTTTTTCAGTATTCTTTTTCCCGAAAATGTCCAAAAACTCTAGAAATTGTATTTATTCAAAAGCTGTGTTCTGTAGCTATCCGCCAATATGACGCAGAACGGTCCTGTGCAGACCAGGGAACGTTACCCCGCCTGCCCCCGCTCATGACGTCACGCAATAGCTGTAAATACGACAAGGCCGGAAAAGATACTGGAAAATCGCGGAAAATCGCGTTTACGTCCGACTCTATATAGTTCTGGAACGTAACTTATTTCATTTTGGCTTCTTACGCTACAGAACATAACTTCATTATCGTAGTTCAAAGTATATGTTAAACTGGAACTATATGAACTAAAAACTAAAGTATATGTTAAACCCCGCATCCAATAGATCGATTTTGCTGCCTTCGAACCGTGGATTGCCCGGAATCATACGACCCCGCCCATGCCATTTTCTAACCTGAAGTTTATATCGCAGCTGATGGGCGAAATCAAAGGGTGTATGTTTCATCGATTTGGGAAGGTCGTTTTTTTGCCGACAAATCGGAGATTACAAGCAATCTAAAGCCGCCAGATGTGTGGAAATACCTGTGCACAAAATGCCGATACACGTGAATCTTAGATGATAACAGGCTGTGCTAGGTCATGTGGCAGTTCGAGGCCAACTATGTATTGCAGTGACACATGGAACTTCATAGATACCATAAAATGCCTTGAAATGGCTTTAAATGTTCGTGATTGCACCAGAGAATCATTAAATGGCTGTCACAGCTGGCTGCGTGGCGTAAATTGACCCTATTTGAAAAACCACAGCTAGATAAATTCGACCTTGTGTGAAGTCATGGATCATCTGCGTTAACCGGTATTGGAATTAGAACAAACACTATCGCCTATTTTACAGCACCAGGATATCCACGAAAAACAGTTGAGCCCGAAAACCAAGAAAACCGTAAGATATCTTGTTTACGGCGTCATTTCAGTATAACGTATGGTGGTCTCGGCAGTTGTGTCTCCCCAAAACGTGCAGAGTTGGTTCAACGATGCAATCCTGCGCCGTTTGGTTACGGAGATATACGACGTAAAGAAGAATGGTAACGTCTGACTCTGCTCTGACCCGCTCCAAGGGAGTGCCGGTTATTACGGGTAACGCAGACTCATCAGCGTGTCCAAAATTTTGCCCCCTTTAAAAAGAAAATCGTAGAAGAGAGGCCGATAACCAGTCCCTGCCAGCGTAAAAAGAATAGCTCCGTCTAAGACGATAGCAGAGTCCGTAATCCCCGCAATCCTTGGCCTAGTCGCAAACAGGGTGACTACGACATTGGCCTCCGCGTCTCAGGAAACTCACCACGTAGCTTCTCGCATTCCTGTTTTGCGGCAGCACTTGTGGTTTGTCTTCACGGGTTTTGTTATCGGCCAGGCGATGTTGATAGTAATGTTGCGTCATCAGTCCATCTGGAGATCATCTGATCTGTTGTTTCGTCTGGACCGTGAAATTTTCTCCATGCTCTGCTCATGGTTCGTCTGCATACTTTTTCGGGCGCAGTTTTGTTCCTCGACTGGTTCTCCGATCGTTGCTTGCAATATGTGCTGTGTGCCACGTGTATACTTTACTTTCTCAGCGGAGACATTCCACATGTCAGATGTGTTTTGAACTGAGATAGCCACCTTTTATATGGCATATGTCAACATTAGCCCTCGCCAGTACCAGGAGGCCAGATTGGTGCAATGTCCCCAGAGGTTTTCACAATTTGCCCCCGAATGACTGCTCCGGTCGCTCTGAAGTTATGAGTAGCTAAGTGTTACGTCTTTTTACGTAATATATATATATATATATATATATATATATATATATATATATATATCTGTAAATACATGTATATACATATGAGTATCAGTGTGCCAAACGTGTATTTAGTAGGGTCTTTGCATGCTATTTCATACAAATAGACGTATTGGGAAGCAAATCTGGACCAGGCCACAAGATAGTTGACCTTTGATGACCATGACCTGCAATGCGGCATATACAAGCGTGTCCATGTGCGCACACGTGTTTTTATTACGGTCTTTGAATGCATATGAATGCATATGAATGCAAATTGACATGTCACAAAACAAACCGGACCAGGTCACAAGATATTTGACCTTGACCTTCACTGCCCCTGGTATATGTAAGTGTATCACTGTGCGCACAGGCGTTTTTATTAGGATCTGTGAATGCATATTGCAAACAAACCGACATGTTGCAAATAAATTTTGGATCATGTCACAAGCTGTTTGACCTTGACCTCTGATGACCTTGACCTTTATTGACCCTGGCTTTGGTCTTGGTACATCTATCACTTTTGCCCGAATGACGTCGCCTGATGGTGTTCAAGCGGTGATCTTAGGTAGAACGCTAGTCCTTTCACAAAGTTCCCATTTGTTAGCGACAGCCGTTATTTTTGTTATGTTTGCTTGACTTCAAATGCTTGAAGCTTCAAAAATTTCTGGTCGATTTTCAATTTTCCTGCGTCAGTCGACGAGCTATTCCATTCCCATAAATGACACAAAGTACCAGGCACAAAAGACCCCCTTCCAGTGCGCGTGATAAATATGGGTGTCATCCATGATGTAAGTGACGTGCTCACTGCATTCCTTTCTTGTGAACTTTGGTCAAAATCATGAGTTGAGGTCATTGATCTCTGTGACCTTTATCAGTTTTGAAGGTGATATCGTGATGTAATCAACAACGCTGATATGTGTACCAGCAGTAGTTTGAGTCATTCATTGTCAGAAGTCGTTTTGAGCCCCTTAAAAGTGCTCTGTAGGTTACGTCTCAAAGGATTCAGTGAAAACATGAGTCCACAGGCATGACCTTTTGATGTTTGACAGGCATTGACATTGACATTGACATTGACAGGCATGACCTGTGTGGTTACCTTGTGGTCTGAAGGGGTCAAACTGGATATCACTGTGTAGTCGAAACACGGAGCTGCATGATGGTTTTTGTGTCGTCGCTCTACCCCGTCAGGTTTGGAAATAGCTGCAGGGTGGTATCCACCTCCCCTGTTCTGCTGAAGGTGGCCAGATAACGAACACTGGCAAGGGGTAAATATCAAAACTGGTTTCAGGGTGATTCCCTGCGAATTTTCCCAGCAGGGTTAAAAAAAAGTTATCGATGGTCGCCGACCGGATACAAGTTTGGTAAACTGGTCGCCACCCGGAGGGGAGAGAGGGATCCTTGTTATTTTTAAAGGAGCATGACTGTGCCAAATATAGCACTCGAGGCAACAAAAACCCTTCAGAGCTTGAGTGATCCTATACTCATATTTAGTTGTTGAAGATTTTTTTGGGAGACACAAAAAACGAGAAACTTAAACAGAGATGTATGACTACGCCTATGACTGACTGACAGAAGTCTCCAGATTAACCTGCTGCCAACACCATTCATGTTCCATGGATGAGACATCTGCATTAACGTTTTCTACAAGAAAGGAAGCACTGGCATATGAAGTATATGTGTTGCAAAATCAGATTTAGTCAATCATCACTCACATTCCACAGCTCTAGAAAAAGCAGCAGGGTTGGAAAATGGTCCTGTCATGATAGTTATGAGAAAGCAAAATTACAGTTGCACAGAAACTAAGAGTAAATTGAAATATGCCCTTCAAGAATATCGCTATGTTTTGATGATTTAAGGCTCAAGACTAGGTAGTACATACATACACAAGTCAAAGCTTTGTCAGGAAAGTGAGCATCATGTCACAATATCATTAGTTATCTTGGATGCACAAACATGAGTTATCCGAAATATGCATAACGGTCATTATTTTTATTTAATGTCAGTAATTGAAAGACAGGTTCCACAGCAAAAAAAAAAGAAAACGAAAATAAAGAACATCAAAAAAATGAAACTTTCGTAAATTGGTTAGGTACTGGGTACATATTTTCAAGTCTTATCCAGTCTGACCAGCGTACTCGAATAAACTGGCTTTCTGGAAATATCTTCATTGGCTCATGTTCTCCATGCTTGTTCTTTACATGTTTATATATGCTTTGCTCGACACCTGACCATGAACATCCTTCATGGCCACATACACACTTTCTCCCCACCCTCTTCTTGCCATTTACCCTCGCATCGCCCACAGTCTTCCCCTCTGTGTTTTGTCTTTTCGTGGTTTTTATCCTCACACCGCCTCACGACAAGCAGTGCAGTTCCGAGGTAGTTCGACTGCCCACACAAACATTGGAATTTGAAATCTACACTATGGACGATCCGCGTATTCCACCAAGACGCCCAAGGTTTACAACTAACTTTTTGGGCGCCGACCACGACAAACACCGGTTGCCCTCTCGTCACCGCTCTTGGCGACCATGGAATGTCATTGGCTTAACCCGTCCCCGACTGGGGGGCAGTTGACTGCCCCCCCCCCTGAGGTTTTTCTGGGACTGCGAGAGAACGAACAAACACAGAGTCACGAAACTTTGTGTACGTTTTGCTTCATCGTTTTTACACCTTGTGTCAAAGTTTTGAGTTCAGGTCAGGTCAGGTACTTGACCTAGGTCAGGTCAAACAGACCTATGTCCAAAAAAGCTTAGCGCCCTGTAACTTTTGTGGAAAACAAGATATCACAATAATACTTTCAGGAATTAGTGATCTTAATAGATACAACAAATCTGCTATCTCGGATTTTTCGGAATTTTTCGGGTCATTGACCAAGGTCAAGCCCATTTTTAGGACATGCCGTCGTTTTTTCGGAAATTGACGGAATATGTCAAAACATTTTTAGTGTGGAGTCAAGCAGACATCTAGTTACCGTCATTGGGCAAAGTATCAATGACTTCCAGCCATTGACCTGAGGTCAGGTCACGAATAACTGTCGTGAGCCAAAATGTACCACCGTCAAAACCAGCAATGAATTACTCAGAATGAGTAGAAATTGGCAGAACTGGCTTGCACAGACGTAAGTAATACCAGGAACGTGAAAAAATTTGGAAAAGTAGCATATTTTGGAAATAAACAGGCTCTCGCCAGTAAAGCTCTCCCAATGTTGTAGATTGGTAACTAATGAATTTTTCCAAAATTCAAGCATGAAAAACCATGACAAGAACCATTAAGATCAATAAAATTTACATGGATAGGCTTTTCTCGCAAAAATAGAGGAACGCTAAAATTAGTTCCCGTCAGTTTCTTACTGCATACAGCTGCGCCGCACGCCGGCAGCCGACTCGAAAATTGGTGTGTCTTTAACTCAACGTTTCGGCGTATATATTGAACAAATCCGAGAAATTAGATGTGTATCGGCATTTGCGGACCTTTACTTGTGCCCTGGTGCCTTTAACTATGCGTCGTTACTCACAGCCCTTGAGATTCAGGGCGTTTCGGAGTCTCATGTAGTCGGCTATGAGAAAACACATGTAGGGCGCAAATTGCTTACATATTATCTAAAACTAAAAATGAGGCCAGCTTCGAGCTCTACTCGTCGCAAGCTTTCCAGCGGTGTGCTTATTTTTATCGTGTGACCAACCGTTCGTAAGTTAGGGGGGGGCGGTCAACTGCCCCCCCCCCCTCCCCAGTCGCGCATGATCGAAACTGACCGACGGTCGTGCGCGGGTTAACACATGTGGTCGCCAAGAGAGCGATGTCCAGTGTGGAACGAAGGGCCCAGTAGAAAAAGTGGTAGGTACGAGTGGCAACAGAGCCGGTAGTGCTATCGGAATAGTCCTAGTATATTTTTGAAGTGACTAAATCGCGGTACCTAAATTCAAGCTTTCTTAGGAATGGTACCTTCTAGACACATTTAAATTGATCAGGAGGGGCGAATTTTAAAGGACGCTTATTTCTGACTGTGGTCGCCAATTTAGCAAACACTTGGTCGCTGACGCCATTCCCAGGACCTCGTCTTTTTTTAACACTTCCCCAGTCTTCTTCCTGTCCGTGTCCTATTACCAGCTGTTTCGTGACGACACGAATGTGTGCAAGCAGAAGCGTAGTAGCAGAAGACCCCTGTTCCGTCGTCATCAGTTGGTGACATCAGAATGTAGCTTCCATTCATTACCTTGTTTGACTCCGAGGGATTTATCGAAAAAGTGAGTATTGGAAACATTATCAGCTACATTTTTCGAACAAATTGCGTTTGTTCCTGAAAAGTCGTGCTTTCCAAGGTGGAAATTTCACGTTAGAGGGTGTGCCAGGACGTTGAAAATGTGTTTGTAAATGCAAACAATTTGCACACCATAACCTAGTAAATGGCCAAAAGTGAATAAGATTGGGGTGAATTGACTTCTCTACCCCTCACTTAGCTACGGTACTGCCACAGGTATTCGTAGGATAATGCTGACGTCTTTGAACACTGTAGACGCTGTTTGTAGTCCGTCTTCTTCCGACATCGGGCCTTTTTTCGCCCCTAATTCTGGTAATACCGGCACTTCCCCCAAGAATTTGTAGTCGTGGCCATCTGGTGGTGGTCGGTAAGCACAGATTCTTTATTCACTGAAAGACGCCGTCAATGGTATTTGTTTTCGTCATCTCATGTCGGCCTGTGGCATTATTTTTTTTTTAATTTTGTTAAAGCGCTTGTCATCAAACATGTGATTAACACACCGTAGACAATACGTTTCACAGTTCACGCTGCCACTCGATCACCGCGAATGAAAAAGGGTTTCAGACAGACAGCATCAGTGAAACAAAGGCAAGCTGTTCCTTATTTGTCTAGAGTCCGCGAACGCCTTCCTATGTTACAGTTATTTAGCACAACACTTTCATACGTCATATCGATGTATCGATTTCAGCTCTTGAAAGAAGATGAGAAACACTTCGAACTGAGATCTTATATATCATTTGATTGAGATATTACTTAATCATTTTAGCAACAGCTGCGATATGCTTTACCACCAGGAGGTGGGCGATACCATCGAGTACGTCCCGGCTATTCGGTGCCCATCCGGCCTGACATAACTCTCTACGAATGATCATTGCCTCTATGCGTCGCCTTAAAAAGCCTGCACGATGGGACAACTCCGAAACGTATGTATAATTGTACACGACAGATGTCGATGTCTTTTACGGCATTGCGGTACAAAAAGGGGTTGGTTGCCACTGTTCTCGATACTATTTTATAGTACATTGCTTGATAAGGTGTAGATGCGGTGATGCAATGGGTGTAAGTGTATACGTCGGTCCATTCATTGTTTCCACCCAGTTCCCTGTCCCATCCTGCTTCCCACAGAATTTCAGCTCGCACATTTTTCGCATTCTTAAGCACAACGTGCTTAAGCGTCCTCCCATCTCTGTTACGAAGTATGTAGGCCACCCGTGCAGCTATTAGTGAACCAGGTGGCTTGCTAGTCTTCTCTTTTCCATTTGAGGGGCAAGGTCGACATTAAACCATAACAATCAAGATACGTTCCACGCGCACCGTACAACACCCAAAGCTGAATCGTTGAAAAACCTTAGCCCTCTCTTGGCCCTTCTATCGACACAGTGACTTTGAATAGTGGTTATTTTCGGGCATGACAGTGGACAAGCGCCCATCTCAGCAGCATCGACAACAAAAGGCCTTCGTGAATGTAGATACGTTTCCAGTGACTCCGCGCCAAAATCTGTCTGCTTTTTCCCGAGCAATATGGCGGAGAATGTAATATTTCTTATCCCACAGAAATTCGCCTTTAGAGATGTCATATTGAAAACTGCTGGTCTAGCTATGAATGCATCGCACCTCCCTCCTCACCTAACTTATTCTCAGACTTCTAATAAACTCATCCAGATATATCATGTTTTGACCTCCCATTACGTAAGGTTGGCAAAATGCGCTTCTTCTTATTCTGTCAATAGCTCCTCCCCAAAATAAATCGATATAGCTCTTTCTTCCTGTCCTCGACGATTGTCGCCTCGGGATTTGGAAGAATCATGAAAATATGAGTTAGCCTGGATATTGGAAGTGTCTTAAAAATGGCGGTTTTTCCTAAGATTTTCCTCATTTTATAAGTGAAGTTTTCTTCTACCTTCTTGTTCTCATCGTTGGCAGATTCCACTACCAAAACTCGTAACTTCTTGACCCATTTGAAAACCGAATCCCGAAATTTCAGCTAGTTTTCAGCAACCTCGCGGCCTGCGCAGAAAGATTTGGTTTTATGTTTATTTGGCTTGAGGGCTGAGAATTTAGCGAATTCACCAAGGTCATCAAAAAGCTGCCCACAGCTATTAATGCTACCATCAGTGGCAATATTCTTGACTTCAGTACTAATAACAGTAGTAAATTAGTTCATACAATTCAAATGCATTATCATTAATTCAGATAATTCAGCACTGATTTCCAAGATTTCGATTTCTTGACCGTAATAAGATATTGTCTTTGTCATCCTACATGTTCCTTTTTGTCTGCAGTCTTTGGTAATTGCTGCAAACAAAACTGGCATCACTGTCGAAAAATCCGGGAATCCGGGAACAGTTATGTGGAAAAAGAGTTCCCGAGTCCACACTTCGTGGATAAATGTGAAGCCCTTACATAGCCGATGCATGTTCTGTGCGAACGTCATTATTTGGTACCCAGTAAAGCAAAGTTATTAGCCTGCAAAAAGCTTAATGGTCTGGCCGGGCCATATCTCAGTCTTTGTCAAGATCTCGCAGAGAGCTGTAGCATGTATAGAATCAAGGAACCCTTGCATTGTTTCGGTAGCTTCAGTGCAGGTAATAAACGTTTAGCTTCAGTGTAGCTTGTACACGTTTAGTGCACGTTGTTCCCTGGGCCTTTCCTTAACGCAACGAAGCCCACATTGCCAAGGGTTGAGCTTAATTGTTACCAGATTACGTCTTTCTTACACGCCTTTGGAATGGAGATTTTGATTGGTTGATGGTTCTAGAGCTGAATCAGAAAGTCGGCTGCTCAAATGAAATCCGAATCTTGAAGCCCGATGTTCGTTTAGAGCTCGATGCGTTTGTTTGGTAAGCAAATTTTATTATCCTCTCACTTTGGGGATGTCGTGCTGTCGTAACATGATTTCTGAGTTAACGTCACCTGCATAAGCGTGTGAAACTGTGTCCTTATTTTTTCAGTTTAATGAGATTGCTGTCCGGAATCACTGCAAAGCCAAAAAGCCTCGTCTGCCAAGACTTATGATGAAAAACGTAGCCACATGGAGGGCGATGTAGATGCCTTCTTGGAGCAGGTTCGCTCATCAGAAAAATTGCTCCAAGATTTACAAGTGCATCTGCACAGTGTGACGGCAGAAACGGAGAAGTCGCAGGCCAGCGTCGCTGGGTTGAGGAAGGACCAAGAGGTGGCAGTAGATGACTGTCTCCAACATGAACGGGATCTGTCAGAGATTTGTTCGCTTGCACGTGTGCAAGATGTTCGACTGAAGAAAATTCAAGGGTACGAGACGCAGCTTGATCACGACTTTAATCTTGCGCGAGAAAAATATTCGGCCATAAGAAACCAGCTGGCAAACGAGAGGGATGCGTTATGCTCTGAGGTCAGCAATCACCTGTCAGCCTTTGGACTGTCAGGAGTGTATCCATCAGAAGTGAAAAATGCGAAGCTCATAGAAATATCACAAACCAAGACCGAAGCAGAGCAGGTTGGTTCTGAACTCCGCGATCTCCAGAAGCAGGAGAATGCACTGGATCTGGAAATGAAAAAGCTATGCGAAGTTGAAAGAGAAATACGATCCTTGAGTCAACGTCTCAGTCAGCCTATGGAAACAAGAAATCACTTAAGTGATCTTCAGCGACAGTTATGCAACATAGAGGAAAGTCTCCGAGAGGGAAAGCATGTTCAGTCCTTGCGGAAAGAGATTTCTGAAGCCGAAGATGAAACCATTTGTATTCGCTCGGCTGCGGCGGCCATGTCGTCTGAGCTCAAAAGGCTGGAACAGCTTCTCTGGTTCGCCCGGATGGAAAATATGAAACGGAGACCACCCGCTGCGAAAACCTGTCCCGGCGGCAATAACCCCTATAAAATAACACCCAAATTCTCGAGGCTGCGTCGAGAACGTCCCTGCAGAAAAGTCTGGAGGCGATGAAGAATTGCCGAATAGTCCGGGGATTGGGATTGGTGGTGTAGAATCGTCAAAGAACAGTGATATCAGCGAACGCTACGTGGCTCCTAAAGGCGGCGTAGGGCTCGAAAACATCAGGCGCAGTGGGGCAGATTCTAGGCGTGACGATCTCACCCCACCCAAGGACCATGTAGCTGACAAGCGTTTCGACGCCGACGATCCAGACGGCGCCGACATCACCCGTGAGGTGATCGAGACCGATTCTGACCCTGCGACGGGCGCCTCTGAGACGGCCAGGAGCGGCGCCGCCTCTCTCCTGGCTCAGCGCCGCTGGGAGGCGCACCGGGCGCGCATGGCGGCTCGCCGCCAGCGTCAGGAGGCGCCGCCGCCGCCGCCGCCGCCGCCGCAGCCTCCTCCGCTGGCCTCGGTGCGTCCGCGGCCCCGCGGCGGGCCGGCGGTCGGCGGCTCACCGGGCTGCTGGGGCCAGGCGGCCGCGCCGCTGGCCGGCGGCCGGCTCAGCTACCGTGGACCACAGCCGGCCAGGCGGACCGACTGTCGCGCGGCGCCGCAGCAGCTCCGTCGCGAGGCTGCGGCCGCCGGCGGCGGCGCCCGTAAACGGGTCCGCTGCGGCGACGACGCTGCGACCGCCGCGGGCGCCGACCCGGACGGCATGGACGATTTCGTGTGAAGGTGACGAACGGCGGCGTCCGTCCAGTTGCAGCCTTGCCTGTTGTGTTTTTTTTCAGCCATCCACCGTGCGGTCGTCCGATTTTGTTGTTGGACGTCGTTCTTCGTCTAGTTCTTTTGTTGTCGCCCGCTTTGTTGTGATTCTTCTCTCAAACTATGTCGATTGATTGCTTGATTGTGTAGCTTCATAGGCAGGTCGGTATGGAAGCTTTAAAAAGAAATACATTTTGAACGATGAAAATGATACATCAGTGTTTTTGGAGGTCAGAGACAGAGAGAGAGGGGGAGAGAGAAGAAAAAGACGACTAGACGCCAAGTGGGTGTCCGAGACATCTTCCAGCTGCCATTGTTTCCATGCTCTACACAAATTCAAAGCAGGCCATGTGACACGTTTCCGCCGCTTTCAGAGTCCAGCCCCCCCCCAAAAAAAAAACAATATGTGAAAAATGATTCCTTTGCAATAAGCTTCCACCTTTTGCTCGCTCTTAAAGCTGTGTTTGGCATGTTTCTGTGCTTACCATAAAACCTGGCTTCGTCTGGCGCAGATCGTCAAATAATGCTGCTAACTTGTAAAGGAGTCAAGTAGGGTGTTGCAAAGCAGACAGCTCACTTTTATATATATGCTTGCTAAGCGTTTGCAAAGCAACGGAAGGCTATATCTGTTTGGATTTTCCTCTTTGGTTGTATCACCAGCGGCTACGTTGCTGGAGTATCCGTAACCCTTAATTAAAAGAAGTCATGGACTCAATTAAAAGACGTCATGCTGTCGTAAGTCGCTTACGCCGTATTCTGTTGTATCATTTTGTTTATCCTCTGCTGCCGATTGCCGGGTTGTGGCTGTCGTTTCTCAACACCCACACCACCCTGGCGAGCATCAGAATCGGAACACTATCATCACAAGCCAAAGCGCACATTTACAGATGTGGATCCAGGGCACTCGGGGTGGCGTGACTCTTATCGACGAATTTCCGGAAAGCTTTAATGGAGAATCCCAAGTTCAGGAGGCTACTTGCCTTTCCCCGCGCGACGCCTCAGTTTGCTCACCTGGTCCAGTCACCTCGCCCTGGGTCCGCTGCCGATTACGTTCAGACGAAGGAACCGACATCCTCGAGAAAACCATGTTTTCCACGCATCCGGATTTCGACGCCGTGCGTCAGTTTAGCCTCTGGCTATTGAGCCCCGCAGTCTAATGCGCATTCGCAGAGTCCACACGGCGGCGCACAATGGGCCCGTTTGGAGCCGATCCGCCCGCTTTGTTCGCTCGAAAGCTCTCGTCATTTTTGTCTGTCGTCGGGACGTTGGCCGGCGGACTTGGCTGCATGCAGGCACGTTCGGCCTTCCGGGCCCGCCGCTGCCGCCAGCGAGCCATGGGGGTACTGCGCCCCCGGCGAGGGAGCGGTGCTTTGTATCAGAGCTGGTGCTGCAGCGGTGACGGCGCTGCCCGGAACACGCACCTTAGCTCTTTGTGACGCAAGCGGATTAATCGTGATGGCACAGCCAAAACCTCTCCAGAATTCGTGGAGAGGGTTGGCAGTCTCTAGTACTTCCTGCAGTCTTGCTTTCGTTTTACTTTGCAGTCGAAAAACAAATTTATGCTCGTCGTAGAGACATTGCACATAATATAATTTTAGTAGATGCAGCAGCAAGGAATTGATTTCCCAAGCCAGGCAATATTCCACCAGACAGCATCATGATATTCGTTGGCGTGTCTGAAGGGTCTAGGAATGGAGAGAAAAGCCGAAGCAAAGTCATTCACTCCCAGCATTTTACCATCAGCGCTGCACTCGACGTTCATGCTTCTTTTCCGTATTTCTCAATATTCCCACGTGATTCGGGGATACCAACTCACAGAACCAGTTTTTTATTCCTTCTCAGCCTCAGTTCTATGAATGTGTGACGAAAGAGACAGGGAGATAGAGAGAGAGTGGATGAAGAGAGGGGAGAGATAAAAAGAGAGAGAGATAGAAAGAAAGAAAGAAGAAAAGAGAAAGAAAGACGGAGACAGAGAGGGAGAGAGAGGTAGAAAGGAAGAAAGAGTGGTAGAAAGAAACAAAGAAGGAAAGAGAGGGAGAGAGAGAGGGAGAGATGATCCGATGGCCGACGTCCTGAGAGCAGAAGCCCGAGGCCGCGGCTCATTTGGTCGCATTATCGCGCCGCTCAGCGGATCCCCGCGCTAACAAGCGGTGTGGCCCGCTAATGCACTCCGCGATGCGGCGGCGACAGCCTCGTCCAGCGGCGACAAATCACCGATCAGTCGAGCCGCTCAGCCGCCGGGAACGAGCTCGGCCAAACTAGTGCTGAGCTTTCGGATCAGGAAGTGAGACCGCGGCCAAGATGGCGGCCGAACTGGCCCTGAAGACGCCTCGTAATCGCAGTCACGAATAACCCCGCGGACCGGGAGGCGACGCTCCCGTTTTCCAGGCCTGGGCGGTGCGGTGTCTGCTGTCGCCGCAAATCACTCGGACCGACCTGTGGGCCGTGGGCCGTATTGACGAGGAAGTCCGGGAGGGCCGCCTGCTCTCCGCGCCCGTCAGCCGGAGCCGTTCGCTAATTAAGCCGCGCGCAATAACACGGGGACGGGGGCGGGCGGGGGGCGTCACCTGGCCGCCGCACCTGTCTCATTAACAACAGCGGTCGCTCTGGACGACACTGGTGTCCGCTTCTGATGTTGAACGCCTCTGCACTGCGCTCAACGCAGGAAACTATTTGCGGCGCGGCCTTGAGCGGAGACTAGCGAAAGTTATTACCATTTTTTTAAATCTCCGTTTCCGGACAGCGTGACAGCGCAGAGCGTGACGCACAGTCGCTATATACGGATACTTTCTATTCCATGGAAGCCGCCTTAACAAGCGCACAAATGACGGTGGAGAAAACTACTCGTGTTTTTGCACATAACGTTGGCGGTAATGATGCTAGAGTGCTGAAATATCGTCTGTATTCTGCCAGGGACGGATTCAAGGGGAGGGGAAGGAGGGAGACGTGATCGATCCCCCTTTGGCACCAAGGAGAGGACGAGTCGTGTTCCCCCTGCCCTGCTTAACATTTTGAAGCCCCACCCCGTTGACCGCCGACAGTGGGTAGGAGCTTGAAAGCCATTCAGGGACAAATTTTGCCCCTGGATACTAGGGCACCCTACCGCTCAAAAGTGGACATGGGCATTGTTTACCGGCGTAGGGCGCCATTATTCAAGAGGCACCCACTGTAATGCCGAGGAAGGGGCCACGATAGAGCGCATGTACACCCTGGCCTTGAAAAGGCACCGTCAACACAGCGTTCTGTGACACCAACTAGGGCACTGAGGATACAGGTGATGTCCTTGACGATAGTGTATAGACGCCCTGATATTGAAAATACGTCCCTTGTGACACAAAGACGGCGTCTTCGTGAGGGGGTATGGCGCCCTGTTTTTGAAAAGGGCGAGCCGCTGACATCGAGGAGGTGCTTACGTTATAGCGGATATGTCGCAGTCATTTGGTAAAACACGGTTCTTCGTGAAAGCCTAGGCATATCATGAAAAGCAGGCGTTTCGTGTGTTGGATGTAGAGTCAGCGCCTGTTCACAAAATGACTGAAATTTTCAGTCGTTTCCTGGAACGCCCGGGATCCAAAATGTGCGTAACGATTATCATTTCATTAAGTGTCGGCTGTTGTTCAGTCGTTTCACGAAACGTCCAGCAGGCCACAGGCATTTCATGAAAAAAACGTGGGTTTCTATCTCTGAGGGTGTTGTACCTACATTCGGCTTGAAATATCCGACATCTGAAAAGTTCCTTGACGCAAAATTTCATGTAAATGTCTCTGTGAGCTCACGAATAATATTACTTTAATGACGTGATATGAAAATGACCACTTCTCATTGCTGTGGTATTTTCACGGTACTTTTTGTGTAGCATCGTTGGCTCCACAACAGGTTCAAATTTAGGGAGACTCAGCGATATGGAAAATTCATTTTGACGAAAACACAAATTCTGCGGAAGAAATCTTTGTCTAGGGCGCAGAACGGTGGTTCAACCCGCCGCCGCAAAGCCAACGCTGCTGAAGATTTTTCACCCATTAAATGGTTTCTCCCCATCAGTTTGCTTTCTTTGCCATTCCCCATTGTATTTAAAGGTCCATAATCTCTCATTCACACTACCTGATACTGCTTCATATCGTTGGTGAAATCAAGAAACCTTTGATTACGTGGAACAGACGGAAACCGGGTTCTTTTTATTTATAAACATTATTCTGAACCTTATGCTAACCCTCTTCAAACATACGCACTCGGGTTTTCTACTTTGTCTGCTCCCTTTGGTGCAACGGCCTTTTGAATATCACTTTAGCTCTCACACACTTGGTCTTTTTAGTTATACACTTGAGTTTATCAGTGCAGCATAAGCATTCCAGTAAGCCATGGCCATGAAAGGTGGATAAGTCACGCACCAGCTGTCGCAGTGTCAACTCTCTCCGGGAAACGGGCGCGCACGTGAGCATTGGTGTTCCAGGGCTGGCTTGGATTTAATCTGGTGCGACCGACCGCCTAAAATTGCCTGCAGAACAGTCAATGCGGTACAAGTCATTTTTGCATGCAACAGCCTGAGCATGGACGCCATAGCTATCATTGGCTTGCTGTCGTCCCACGGTACCGCCGAAACGGCGGGGGCTCCAGCTTATGTTTTTCTCGCGTTAAAATTTTCGCATCGCAGGGTCTCCCTAAATCTGAACTTGTCACGGAGCCTCCATGAGCTCATTGAAAAACACCGCAAAAATACCGCACCAATGAGAAGCAGGGACGGGTTCAGGATTTTTCCCAAGAGGCAGATTGAGCCAACGACACTGTGGGGCTGCCAAAATCGCAGCGAAGGGGCGCCAAAATCTCGCCAGAACGGCCCCAAACTGCATTGTAAACACGCGTAATCATACGAAACGCGCTTTTGTATGTGGCGGACGGGGACAAGACGGCTTACGAGGGCGTTTTTATTCGTTCGCGTTTGAGAACGGGATACCCATGTGAAATATGGGCATATTATATTGTATATAAGTACGATATTACGTCCGCTTCCTCTATGTTAGGGGCGCCTTTTTAACAGAAGGACGTTCATATCCTATTACAAGGGCTCACGCTGCCACGTATGCCGTTGAACGATAGAGCGCCTTGGCATCAACGAACCAAAACTGTTCGTGAAAATTGTGTCGAGCACCAGTCTGAACGTTAGGTTTGGCTTTGTGCTTCTGCGTCACGAGGAAACCATTTGCTTGTGTTACTAAAACGTTGGTGCCTCTTTGATGCAATTAGGACATTATTTTTTAACAAAATGCTGTCGTGATCTTTCACCTGGCGGCCTTTGTGTCTTAGGGACGCGTTTTCAACGACAGGGTGGCCATACTCCATTACACGGGCGCCTTCCTGCTACCACAGCGTTGCCTGGTGAACGACTTTCCGCCCGTGCTTCATTACATGGATACCTGTTTGGTGCCAATGGCACCTTTTGAACGATAAGGCGCCCACAGTTTATCAGAGAGGCGCCGCCTTGGTGTCACAGGTGCGTCTCTTGAACGACAGCGCATCCATACGTTGTCGCAGAGACGCCTTTTAATCGACAGGTTGACCATAAGCCATCAGAGGGCGCCCTCTTCATGTCATATGGACCTCTGGAACAATGGGGAGCCCGTACTCCATCGCAGGGACGCGTCCCTGGTGGCACAGGGCCGCATTTTTACCAAGGGGACATCCATACACCAAAATGATCAAATGCCAAATCCAAATGCCAAAATGCCAAGGGTCCCCTTTGCTCCTCTCCCTCGGTCTGTTGAGAAGAAGTCATATTGTTATACCACACTATCAGAATGATATTATTATTCATCAACTCCGTGGTGACACTGCTGTTAACACGCGCCCGACTGGCAGTCGGCGTCATGCACGCCCGACTGGGGGGGGGGGGGGCGTTGATTGTCCCATGTGAGTCACGAACGGTTGGTCACACGATAAAAACAAGTACACTGTTGGAAAGCTCGTGACGAATAGAGCTCAAAACTGACCTCATTTTAGTTTTGGATAATACATAAACAATTTACGCTCGATAAATGTTTCCGCATAGCCGACTGCATGAAACCGAGAAACGGTCTGGATCTCAAGGGCTGTGATGAATAAAGTCTAGGTAAGGGTTCCAACAGACAGGTAAAAATCCGCAGATGCCAGTACAGTCTAATTTCTCTGATTTGTTTAATATATACACGGAAACGTTCAGTTAAAGACACGGCGACTTTCGCACCGTTGCACGGCGGGCGCCGTAGCCGATCGCGGTTTGGCATTAAGGGAAACTAATTTTTACGTCCCTTGAGTTTCGCAAAATGAGCCTTCCCAAATGTTTCTTGATCATAGTGGTTCTTGTGATGGTTTCTCGTGCTTAAATGTTGAAAAAAATTCAGCAGTTGTTAATATACACAACTGGTAGAGCTTCAGTTGCGAGAGCCTATTTATTTCCAAAATATGCAAATTTTTGAAATTTTTTGAACTTTGTGGTATTGGCTGCAACTGTGCGAGCCAGTTCTGCCATTTCCTGCCCGATCTGATTCATTCATCGCCGAATTTGACGGTGATGTATTTTGGCTCATAATAGTTATTCGTGACATGGCCTCAGGTCAGTCGTCGGAGGTCATTGAAACATTGCCTATTAACGGAAACTGGATGCCTGGACCTCCCTACACTCAAATTGTTATAAAAAACTCCGCCAATTTCGGAAAAAACGACGGCTTGTTGAAAACGGGTTGGACCTTAGGTGCATGAATTGGTAATTTCCGAAAAGTCCGAGATGACAGATTTGTTGCATTTATCAAAATCTCTGAACCCGGAAAGTATTATTGTGATCTGTTTTCCGAAAAGTTGCTGGGCGCTAAACTTTTTTGGACGTTGATCAGCTTGAACTGACCTAGGTCAGACAATTGAGTTGACCTGAGGTCAAAAAATTGTTACTAGATGTAAAACAATGATCAAGTAAAAGGTACATAAAGTTTTGTGGCCCTGCGTTTGTTCGTTCTCTTCCAGTCTTGGAAAAACCTCCAGTCAACCCCCCACTGGGGTTGACTGGGGCGGGAGGATTAAGTGTATAGAAAGGAACTTCTCAGATATCGGATATCTGGGAAGTCGAGTGTAGTTACATTACCTTCAGAGAAAATCGTTTTCCAAACGCGCTCTTTTCACAGAACACCTTTGGTTTGCTGGGTGCTTCATTGAATGACTGGAAAACAGCTGTGGTTCATTAAAATGACCATCATTACGCATAATGACGGGCGTTCTTTGCGCGTTTCAGCAAACGACTGAAAAAGTTTCTCATTCCTTGAACAGGACAGCGATTCTATATCCAGCACATGAAACGCCGGCTTGTCAAGCAATGCGTCGGCTTTTCAGGAACAACCGTGTTTCATTAAATGACTACGACACAAACGGCCCTATTTTTTTAGAAGGACTTCTCGGTGAAAGTGAAAATGCATTCATGTTGCGGTATAAGTAACCCATGCCTTTCAAAAGGTGCCCTTGAACACCAAGAAGGCGTCTCTGCTATGGGGCACTGACATCCTGTCGTTGAAAAGATACTCTTGTGGCACCAAGAGAGAGCTCCAGTGATGTAGTGTGGGCACCAAGTTATAGAAAATGTGCTCCCCCCTCACTAAGGAGACACCATTTGGATGGTTATGGGTGTCTGCCGTTCAAAAGGCGCCCCTGTAACACGGAGAAGATCCTGCGCTGATGCATGGATGCCCTGTTGGTTAAAGAACTGCTCTGTGACACCAAGGAGACGCCCCTGGAATGGAGTATGGACGATTGGCCGTGCAAACGGCGTCTCCGTGACGCCAAAGAGACGCCCATGTGATGGAGTATGGGTGTCCTGCTGTTCAAAAGACGCTGCTGCGGCACCAGTAAGGCGTCACTGTGATGGAGTATGGGCGCCTTGTCAGTCAAAAGACTCCACTGAAATCGGCAGCGTAGCCAGGATTGTCGTCAGGAAGAATCAAGGCTAAGAGGTTTGAGGAACAGTAACTGCGAACGACACTCGGGCACAGCCGTGCTCCGCCGTGAAAAGTTCCGGACTGACAACGCAAAAGAGGCTCATCGAGCGACCTGCTGTTCAGGTAGACAGTACCACGGTCCCGGCAGTGGTGGTGGTGACGGCGGCAGCCCGGTCAGAGTAGCGGGCCGCACGACCACCAGACGAGGGACACGGACCGCGGACTGGTCGACGGGAAACTGGCGCTCGCCGAGCGTCCATTGTGCCCATGGTAACATTTCGCCTGCGGTAATATGTGGAAAGAATGTAGAAATACACAGTACGTAAAACGTAGTAGTATGTAGAAAAAATGTAGAAAGAAGGCATGTAATATGTAGAAAGAACTTCATGCATCCGGAAACGCAGACCATTTTCGGGATCCTCTACGAATGGTCGGGTAAATCTCTTGTTACTCAACTTACACGAGAGAGGGGGAGCGGAGTGCCTTTTCGCCCCCCCCCCTTGTCGTGCGAAGCGCTTAGGCGCCGAAGGCGGATAATAGCGTGAAAATCACCCACGTACGAATTTTGTATGCGAGAACAAAGACACTCTGCCGTTCGAGAGCTCAGATTTCACATGGCGTGCTATTGGGATAGAACATGTGCGTCCCTCTGCTAAAAGGGTCTTCTTTTAACCCTATTCCGTGCTAGGGGAAGATTCTGCCCCTCTCCCATTATAGGCCATTTCATTCCGTATAGAACCATATAGTTAATGTTCAAATAGTTCAAACTGTCCAAAATCCGTGCTGGGGGGATTCTGCCCCTCCCCCATTACAGGTCATTTCGTTCCATATAGCACCATAGAGCTAATGTTCAAATTGTCTAAGTGTAGTAGGGACGTCATCATCTCGGTGGGCCCGCCGCCCTTCATGTCGTAGAGGCTGCTACACACATGCAGATCAGTGCAGGTTAAGGTCAAGCCATGTCGCTTCAGAGTTTAGGCTGACTTCGTCTGCATTGTTGACTTAGGACATAGCGTCTGGGCGTCACTATAATATTACTAGGGTGCATCTCAAGCAAAGCAAGGACTGCCTCCTGGTATGGGCATAATGCCATTTTGATTAAAGGGCTCTCCTCCGCTGCCATCATGACTTCGTCAGGGCGCATGTCTCGTGCTTCTAGGGGCCACGAGACGTCCCGTCTCATGACGGTCTGAAATGATTTTAGGGACCCTTCTGGTGCATCGATGTTGCGGTTGCGGTATTCATCTGGCGCCCTTTGCCTCCTGGGCTCCGTTCTGGTGTGACAGGAGTTACCTTTCTTTAAGACTGGTCTCTCAGGCTCTGCTGCCACTGGTCAGCAGCAGCTGCTCTGATGTTCATGGGGCGCCTGAGCAGCCTTCTTTAATCTTTGTGAAGGGAGCGTCGTCTGCCGCTTGAGTCTGCCGTCTGCCGTTGTTCCAGAGCTCTCTTCAATCCGTGCATGATTCATATTTCCGTGTTGGTCCAATCCTTCATCGCCAGCCATATATCCATGTCAACGTCGAAAGTAATAAGGAGATTAAAACGAAAACACAAACCATTACGCTCCTATCTCCTTAAAAGCCTACAGTTCCAAAAACCTTATCCCATAACTCCTTGATTTTATCCCTCCATGGAATTCAGGTTCTATGCTTCTGGATATCGTCCCAGGAAAGGCTCGGTTGCCAGTCCCACTGCAGTGGAAAAGGCACCCGTTGTGTGCTTCCTGTCAGCTTTGCTGACTTTTCGGTAAATTTTGGGACTCTTTCGGTCCATTTTTTGACGGGGGGGGGGGGCATCGCCTTCAGTTTACAGCACTGCAGTGGTGGCTCACGCCTTGACAAATCCGCATATGTGCCATTGCCATTGACCCAGCTCGGATCTTAACATGTCGAACTGACAGCTCAGCCGGAAACCGCGGCGGCACCTCGTCATCCGTCTCGGCCGTTATTTGCCGTAACTGAAGCACCTCCGCCTGCTGCGGCTGCGGCGCCGGCCGCCGCCCGCCTGCCGGCGGAGATTACCCCTGCTGCCACAACTCCCTAGATTAATTCCGTCGTCCAGCGACGATATTGCCATAATAGCAGCCGTAATATCCAATCTCCAGCCAATGATTGTCCGGGAAATATTGTTATTGGCGCCGTTTGTCGGTTGTCGAAGCGCGCCGAGCCGCTGACGGTCTATAATGGCAGGGCGGAGCCAGCGAGCCTGGCCGGCTGCCCATTGGCTGCCGGTCGGAGAGCCCGTGCTTCTATTGGCCGCCCGCCGGCGATGGCGTCAGTAAGAAAGTTAATGACTCTGCGCAGCGTCGGTAACGATGAGGCCGGCCTGTTCGTGGAACGGCGTCCAGAAGCAGAAGTGCGACAGCTGATTGCTCAGATCGAAGGACGGCTGGCTTTCGACACTGTCGTGTGCCGGCTGCTCGAGGGGTGACGACTGACTGGACTGCTCTCGACAGGCAGGACTGAGCGCCACCCGCCGCCTCCGGGACCGACGGTCACTCTGGTGAGTCGAAACCCAACCCGGACCAAACCTGCCGGCACTGGGACTGGCATGGTTTGATGCCTGCTGAACAGCTTTTGATGGTATCCGAGCAGACTTTGATGAATATCATGGCCGGAAATGATGCCTTTTGAGGAGAGGCACAGTCGGGTCCGGTCTGAATGGTGGAATGATGAGAATCGAGTCAAAACCTCAGAATCCGAGATGACACAAGTTAAAAGAAGTTTAGGGACGTCCTGACGCGACTTTGGTGTCCAGGGATTTGTTGTTGACAGACAGACTTTCCTATGACAGCCTCTCTCTGGACGTCAGGATTTTTACCTACGCGCCGGACGAGTCGCGTAGTTGCCACCCCCTTCCCATTTCGAACCTTATCAAAATAGAATAACGGAACAGAAAAGAGCATGTAGCTAGATTCCTTCCAATGCAAATACCTGACCCCTTTAGACCGTCTAAATGTTTCTCAGGTTAGAGGGATGGAGAGCACCTCGAGGTCATCCGTTTTCGTAGACGAAGTGTTTTACATGTATGTTTCGGCGTCCAACAAAAGCTTTGCAGCACGTGGTTTTAAAACTAATTAGCCATTGTAATCAGTGAGTGCCTTATTTTCTGCGGGCAAACGTTCCATTAATGAAAGTTCAATCATCATTATCGTCATTTATAATGCAGTTAGTGCTGGGCACTACACTTAATTATCACCTGATACAGTTGGGATCATCAGGAGGAATAACAATAGCTGCCGTCGCTGAAATCACATCACTTACCTTTAAATCAGTTCAAGGGGATTTTGAGGCCATATATGGTTAGTGAACTCAACCTTGGAAGGGTTAATGGCCTGTTAAAGCCCTCTGCGATTTTAAGCATGCGACGAAGCAGTTCTGTATCAAACATTGACACCATATCTCGTCAAAGCCAAGAAAGAAGCCAACACATGGCTCAGAAATAGGAAAACAGTTTGCAAGCCCCCGGGAATGACGTGATGATTCCGTAACCTGGCAGCCTGAACTTTTATTTTTTATTTTTTGCTATTTTTTAATCCTCGAAAAGGATGAAAGTAAATTCCAGGCTCTTGCCGCGGGCTTTTTGCCGGCAGTCTAAGGAAAACCTGGTGGAGGGGTGGCGATAGAACTGGGAATTCGGATATGGGTAATTCGAATATTCGGCCGAATATTCGCACTCGGCGAATATCCGAGTCCTCACTTCAAAATTTCAATGTTCGGCGAACATCTGGTTGACCATTTATTTAAATCCGAATTTTCGCCAAACATTCGAACGTCAACCGAGCGCTCGAATATACTTTTGCATCAAGTTGCAGAAGCTGAAGGTATATGTGGCCCAGACCATATAGATAACTAATCCCTGCCTTTTGTGGCTTCTGTACATCAAAATGGCTGACAGCGATAGGTGACAGTGCTACTTAGACATGCTGTGGCCATCCCCGCTGTGGCACTAATATGTGTCTAAGTTTCGTGGAACAATACTTTGCCCCGTGAGTTACACTTGTTCCCTGCCTGGCCACGACTGGCAGAAACGCCGGGACGGAATTAGTCAGTGGATGGAGTTGGACCCTGTCGGGATTATCAGCCTGTTCTCTTCTTAACGTCTTTGCTTCTGCTGCTGTTCATTGACGTGGATGTAGGGAGACGGTCAGCCTCTGAATGCATTTACTTAGGAAATGCGTTCGATTAACTTTTGTATCCTTGCTTATTTTCCATGCTAAAGATATACTGCATAAAAACACACAGCAGAAACACACAGTAGAAGCGGAAAAATATGTTCGAAGTGGAGAGGAGGAAGGATACCACTCCAAACTGGTATAGCACTACCTCCTCGACGTTTGTTGGAACTACGACCGCACGCAAAACTTGATTTCAGAGGGCAACAGCAATCTGAGGCCCAGTTCGGTTATTCATTATCATTAACATTAATCCAGTTGTGAATGTGAATGCATTCATTTCGGGTGGGCATTCTTGTTTATAAATCTGATTCCAGCGTTTTGCCAGGTGTTACGGAATCATACTCCGGCTTGAACTGAGACTGTTGATGGCCTTCGGCGCTGATCTCTACATTCGACTACGCAGCTTCACATAAACGGCAAGATATTGTAGCGAGAGCGCTACGAACCGAGATGAACAGCATGGTCACGCCCAGGAAACCTTTCTCAAGCAGCTTCCTTCCCGGCATTTTTGTGAAGGAAGCCCCAGAATGTTGAAAAAGCATCCTAAGCAATGCGATCTTGCCACGGCCTTGCAATGAAAACAAAAATACCACTGTATTCATCAACATCGAAATCATCTCCCGGGGTACTTGCGCGTACGTCTGCAGCTAAGCATGGTTGTAACACGACTTAAAAAACGAATTGTCTAGATGCCAAATAAGACTTATAAAAGTGAAACTGTTTCCAGCTCATAAAATAACGCACGCTTTAGATGTCAGTTTACGAATGCTGAATATGCGTTTCATGGAGCGTCTAAATCATAAAGACGCAAATCAGGTTCATAGGATCACACGGAGTGGAGGAAAGATCAAGTTGTAGCTTTGGGGTCCGTTTGCATTACAAGAATCCCCCGTCACGTCACGCGTTCAAAGTTTTCAACTATATGACCATGTTGCATTTGAATATGTTGCATTTCAAGTAGTTTTTGTAAGTGCGGAAGCACTTTAGGCTGATTCATCCCTTCAGATCGGTGCTCAGATTACTCATCTGTACCAACCTTCCTCCCAGGTACTATGTTTCAAGCAAATCGTAACCGCTCGGCTTTTCATCGCATACCTTGCAGGTTTACCCCTGAAAGGTGAGCCCCCAATCTGGACGGTGAGTATTCAACAAATAGCTATTTTTGCTTTAAACCAGATGGTGCTCCAGGGTTCTACCTCACCCCTAAAATGGCTCAAGGTCTGGAGTAAAAGCGGTTCCAAAATTTGTTTCCAAAAACCATGCCTTAGAATGCAGATAAACAAAAACTAAATGCCATATGTGCTTTGTCGAATTAAAAAAGTTCCACACGAGTTCGTGAAAAAAATCGTAAAATGATATTCGTACAAAAAAGAAAACAATGGGAAATGGAGTGGCAACTGACAGCATTTCTGTTTTACATCACACTACATGCAAGATGATCAAAACGCACCGTGATTATGCGAAGACAGTCTAAGCGGTCACGATACCTTATTGGGGGGTCGCAAAGGTGCTATCAACTTTAAAGGACCTCGAAGGCGGTCGGTAGGCCTTACATCTGTTCTGACATCAACGCACCATCATTACTGGCGATCGCAAGCTGGCCGTGAGGAGTTAGGTCGCGAGGCACGGAACATCCAAGGCTAGAACAAAGAACTCTTAATGTATTTCCATACAACGGCGGAGACAAAGTGTCTTATACTTGAACTACGAGATCTTAAGCGTCATTAGAGAAGTTTTGGTGTTAATCAGGCAGATTTATTGCATAACGTAGACATGGCTGGAGATCCCAGGGGGCTTTGGAGGTCCGCTCCCCCATATTCGGGAATTTTAACATTAGACCTATGACAATTGACTGCAGATAAACGGTCTGAAATCCTATGTGGACCACCCGAGAATTTCCGGAAATCTCCAGCCATGAACGAACATATCAATAATTAGGTTAGTAATCGGGCCTATGTAGAATTACAGAACCAAGGGAATGCAACCATGAACCATAAAACAACTGTGATGAATAGTCAGCCTTGTAGAAAATCATGAAGTGCCTGCCGACGTTCAGTTTTATGTACTTTGGTTTGGTTCTAGAACTTTGGACAACTTTTCAATCCTAAAAGAATAGATAGCGAAACCTGGTAAAGCACGACTTCGGGTAGAAAACGGGGGTTGCAGCATGTTTAAATCCCGGTTGGTTTGTTCAACAGACCAGGACTACAGCAAAAAGCGTCTTATCATGCATGAGAGCGCTACCATTGTTGTTATCATCCCATAAGTAAAGTGTAGGTGGCAAACGATGAGATGATGAGATGAGATGAGCAAATGCCAAGAGAGCCATTTGAAAAAGTCAGCCTGATTTTATTCTAAATGTGACTGGGACTGGGGTCAAAAATGCTTTGCGGTTTACGGTAAAATAGGTTGGGTATAAGGACAACATTTACAACTACGCACAATGAAAACAGAAAAAGATGACATGGCTATCCCGCTTCCTACGACTGTGACGAAGTGGAAGTCCGCGCCTACTCATCAAAAACGGTTTCTAAAATCGCCAGCGGCCGACGCGTGCTGCCGTGCGCTTTTACCAGATAGTTCCGTAAGTATTCTTGCACTTGGCAGCTGATGGTTTACCTTTTATGAATTATTCTGCTGTTTGTAGTGTTTATTGAAGTACAAGAGCGTACAATAGTCTTCCCAGAATCGTGAACAGACCCGTTCTCAGGCGTGTGCTCTCGTCCACGATTTTCACGATGTCAAAACCCATAGTTTTCGCACATTTGAAATGGTAGTTAATTTCAGAGCGTACAATAAATCAATGTTACTCCAAACTGCGAGTTATTCCCATTTTTCTTCTTACCTAACACATGTTCCTTTGTTGAAACCTGGCGTTTATTGGTCTGTTACTGTTGTACCAGTTCCTTTGTTGAGACTTGGCGTTTATTAGTCTGTTACTGCTGTGTGTAAAAAATTGTCATGGGAATGTGACGGAGAACACAACTCCAAAGTGTGCGCGCATAGAAGAGCCTGCTTTAATCATGTCCCGGCCACTCACGATCAACAGCGTGATGAAGAGGCTGTATCGAAATCGTGTTAGTGATATTACATGGAGCGCCGTAATCGATTTTCCATTATTGGCAGTAAGCAGCCATTACTTGTTATTATCAGCTTAATTGCCCCTTGGACCAGGGAAGGCACAATCTGGTCTCACAACGGTCGATACACGGACCGCGTTCTCTCGTCAACCCAAATGTGGAACGAACGTTTCCTAAAATTGGACGCATCGCTACAGAACTGAAGCTCTCCGAAAGCCACGAACGAAACGGACGCAAGTTGGACTTGCCCTTTCAAGTAGAGTGGCTTATTGTCTGAATTAAAGGAATGCTCCACCCAAGTTTATTTTCAAAAACAGATTCGACGAGCCCGAAAAATGGTGCTATTGCGTTTTCAACAGTCTTTATATTCTGACGTCACCCACTGATGATGATTCAGTATGGGTCTTAAGCCAATGTTTAATGGTCTGCGTTCGCTCAGGTCGTCACGCAGCAGCTGACGGTACGACACAGATCAAGTGGTTGCGGGAAAGTTCGGGGAAAATCGCTTTTAAACTACGAAGATATAGTTTTTGCTAACAAAGCATAAGTCGTTTTTTTACACCACAGACTATGGCTATCGAAGCTCCCAGCACGTGTCTAAGCCGCCGAGTTTGCTTTAATGTTTCTTCAGTATGATAATCATAAACGCAAAGGAAGTACACACGACAAGCAACGGACAATTTGTCGTTTCGTGCGTCGTCGATTTTTATTAATTTGTTAACTCGGCATAAGTTGGTGTATTGCGTCAACTACTAGTTACAGAGAACAGCATTTTCATCCGTTGTGTATCTCAAAAACCAATGGTCTGACTTTCGCGATTCAAAAAGGCATTTGCCCATGACGTTGAGTCCCCATATATCACGGACCTGTTGACCTGATGACGTCACGGTTCAGGTCAAAATCCTTAAGGCGACAGTTCTTTGTCACAGGTTCAGAATCGCATTAATGGGCTAAGAATGACCGGAATTAACTATATGTAGTACCAAATGTGCCTTTTTTCGACGACTGTTTTTTCAAGAACCGGCCCGAGGTCAGCATACGTTGCGAGGTCAAATTAGATCATGACCATATCTTTTATCATTGACCTTTTACATGTTTCTGATGCAGAATTTTACTATAAGATCTAAAATTGCATTGGTCTTTGTATCTGCAATAATTTGGTTGCTAGCACTAGAGTCGTCTCAGATAAGAAGTTAAATCGACCTCCTGTAAAGCAAGCCACTGAACGATGTTAACCTCACTAAAGGTCACTTGTGGTTTACACGAACCGATAATTGGTCTTCCAGTAATTCCTTACAATATTTTTGTCGGCTCTTTTCAAAAGGAAAAGACGTAGCCGGTTTCTTAGCAGTAGACAAAAACCTGTGACTCGGTATATCTATGATTCGGCTTATGACGACACACAACCTGACCTTTGGCTGCATGGTCAGTTATTATTGTCAAAAGGTGACTGCGTTGTTCCGGTAGGGGTGCAGGAAACTTGGGACCACTAGCATTTGTCGTTAGGAAGTCATTCCGGAAAAACCAAAGGGTCCAGGACAAGAAAATGCCTCGCCCAGTAACGCCCAAGGTATATTGTTCGGTGCTTTACAAATTAGCAGTACACATCCACAGCATTCTCAGATGACACATTTTCTTATCGGAGGACGTTCTTTTGCAGAAACATCGTATCAGTCACAGCCAGTGCAGAATATGGAATAAATCTGACCTTTTTAAAACTACCTTAAAGCCAAAACTATCAAATAACAAATTAATCAATAGGGGGAACAGTGAGTGAATGCATTGTATGTCCCCGAATGCTAGCCTCCTGTCCAAATCTCTGCCTGCTCTTCTCACCTCCCTCTTACATCACAATAGCCGTTTTCACATTTAGAAAGTTATGACCATTAACTGCTCTTTCTTTAGCGTGAAACAGAGAATTTTCTGACAGATCATAACATACATTTTCATGACATATCTTCCGACATATCATACCCGTATGCTAGTACTGTTATTGGTCCGGAAGTGTGAATGCGTTCAGAAATTGAAGGATAGTTTGCCGTTATTTCAACTTTTGATTTAAACGTCTGAGAACCATTTCGGGTGCATATGGGTCACATTTATAAATCGACCTTTGTAAAAACGGCTGTTGAATTCCTTGGTGGGCATACCCAAGGCGAGGTAGAGAGGTACTCACGGCTTCCCCTCACTTTGCCTGCCTGGTTTTGTTTCATATCGATGATGCAACTTCTCTTTTTATACTGTCTTCTTTCTGACACAATCACATCTTCCTCGAAAAATAAAGAACACTGAGGCGTGGGCGCAGCCAAAGGGGCTGAGGTGTCATGCGTGACCTTTCGGGATGAGATTTAACCGTTCCCTGCTCCCCAAAAATAAAAGCAAATAAAAATTCCGCAACCCGAAAAACAATCATCGAAATCAACTGGCCACGTCCTTGGCGAAATCCTGGCTACGCCCCTTCACTAGGAGTGTATATTTTTCCAGGAATTCCCTCTTCGTTTAGACATTTCCCACCTTAAGAAAATCCTGGTTGCATTTTTGTCTTTTAGTGCACTGTACCATTGCCACTGATGCAGGTGACTGGAACAAACACTCGGGACGACAAGTGACACCATCAGGAAATGAGCTTAGCAAAAATAATGAGACAGATAAAGACGACCGTCTTCAGATGTCGGAACTGAAAAAAACCATCAGCATTTAGCAATGTTTATGAACGGGTTTTCGGGCTGAAGTCCATAGGTTTTCTTTTTCAACGCCGGGTAATGGCTCAAAAGTAAAGTAAGGACAAAAGTTCGTCAGACAAAAGTTCGCCTAGGGCAAAAGTCCGCCTTCGCGAAAGCTCGTACGGAAAAAAGTTCGCCGAGGACAAAGTCTCACGTAAGTTCGTGTAGGACAAAAGTTCGTCTAGGACAAAAGTTCGTCCAGCAAAATTTGGTATAGGACGTAAGTTCGTCTAGCACAAGAGTTCGTCCAGGACGAAAGTTTGCCTCACAGAAATTCTTTTAGGACAAAAGTTCGTCTGGGACAAAAGCTCGTCTAGGGCGAAAGGCTAGGATAGGTTAGGTTAGGTTAGGTAAGGTCAGGTTATGTTACTGTTTTAGGTCCCTCCATTTTTCCGATACGAACCATAAGCTTATGAGCCCATGGTTACGAAGCTTTTTCCTTGCGAACGTTTTCTCTTACGAACCTTTTTCCTACGAATCTTTTCCATACCAACCTTTTGCAGCACGAACCTTTTCCATTAGCAAGATGGACTTCTCCTAAACGAACCTTTGTCCTTCACGAAGTATTATTTTAGACAAACCTCTGCATGACGGACTTTTGTCATAGACATACTTTCCCCCATGCGAACTTTTACTTTAAACGTATTTTTGTCCTAGAAGAACTTCTGCGAGAAGAACTTTCGTCCCAGACGAACCTTTAACCCTCCACGAACTTTTGCCCTGAACGAATTTCTGCAACACGAACTTTTGTTCTAGACGAACTTTTACCTTCGACAAAACTTTTACCCTGGACAAACTTTTGCCCTAGACGAACTTTTTCACGACGAACTTTTGCACGACGAACTTTTATCCTATATGAACTTTTGCTCTAGACGAACTTTAGCAAGACTTTAACAAGAACTTTATCAAGACTAACTTCAGCACGACGAACTTTTGTTCTAGACGAACGTTTGCCCTAGACGAACTTTAACACGACGAACTTCAGCACGACAAATTTTCGTCCGACGAACTTCTGCGACGCGAACTTTTGCCCTAAAACTGTATGAAAGACGAGGTAGAATGCTGCGTCGCCCCCATCACGTGTTTATAAAGGTCACAGTGGAGAGACGATTTGGATGGTGATACGTTTCCATGAGTTCAATGGCGGTGTGTAGGAGTGTCGCTCTTACCCCAGGGCTAACCCAAACGCATGCCGATTTCTCCGTCGGGAATCCATCATTAACCATCAACGATAGCCAAAGCGCTCGCTCATGTGCGACCGATCAACTGTAAGAATCGTCTGCCGAACACTCATACGGTTATATTCACAGCCCACATTTCAGCCAGGCATTGAATGGTGTATTTCGCCACCTTCCATTAACTGGAGGAGTGGGGGCGGGCCTTTAATTCCCCCCCCGTCTGTCTCAAGAATCAATCGACGGATTCGGCTGATTCAAACGGCAACTGATAGCGCCGAACCTTGCGGTCCTGCGACATATACAATTTTTTTTGATTTTGGTGTCACTGATGGCGTCACAGGTCAGGTCAAACGCGAAAAATGATCATTTGCTTCAGAGTCGCCTAATCATAATGAAAAGCAGAACGAGACTGACGTTTGTTCGGAAATATGTTCTTGGTAGCCTAGTTTCATACTCTAAGTGCAATCTGACCCAAGATCGCGCAAGGTCAAGGATCAGAGGTCGGGTCAATTTTGGCCTCCATTGTAACGTGTCAGGCGATACATGCGTCCTTGCCTATTTGACACGGAGATTCTAAAAATGACGCTTTCAAAGAATCTTGGGCGCGAAAAACTTGAAATGGCCTCAATCATCGTACAGATGCAACAGTGCAACATTTTGTAGTTTCATACCCGGAGTACCACAAGCCCGCTCAGTGACCTCCGTCTGATGTATCTGGATAACGCTACAAGGTCAGTTTGTCCATGATGCACATTTCCACAGAATATTGCGCAACATTGCAAAGGCCGATATCTTCACCAGGGGCGGTGGATTAGGGGCCGTGGGTGGCATCTGCCCCATCTCCTGTCGAAATTAAACATTAACCCATGGCGTTACATGGAGACGAGTTGAAAAATCGGTTTGCCCTCCCCGCGATCTCTGGAGAGGCTCCGCCGCCACTGGTCTTTAAGCCGATCACCCAAAACGTCAAACAGACGCTACCAGTTGACTCACTAAGTTGAAATCTGCATAGAACCACCAAAGGTCGAACTGGGAAAAATATTGCAATGTTGCAAGAAAATTCTGTGTAAGTTAAACGTACATTTTGCCGCAAGAAAATTTCATTATCTATCTGACCGTACTAAAAAAATAAGTTTGTTCAGCTCCGTTTCTAAAACACATCCTCACGAGACCCGGCAAATAAAAAAAGCTTATTTGACCTAGGATGACTTAGCATGAGGTCATAGGGGCTCCAAATTGAACTCTCAAGTCATGCTGATATATAATGCAAGCCACAGCCACCAAACATTGTAAAACCACCGAAAGTACAGCGGTGAAGTAACACTGAACGTCAGATCGCAACACGGTCGTCTTTATGACATCGTTAAGACGTGGCCTAAGATGACCTAGTTTCAAAAAAAATTGCCGGTATGTATCGAATTTATTTAAAAAGGTACTGGAAACTTAAGGACGCAGCGTTTATTTGTTTGGGAGATACCTAAAATATATGCCAGTGAGAGACACATCAACCCCCCAGCCACTGGCAGTATAAATCATGGTCGCAATCATGATTCAAAGCAAATGCACACATCGCAAGCGTTATATTGATAATGGAAAATGGGAAGCCCAGCCTGTGGATGGGCGTTTCATCACCAGGAGGACAGGTTTTCGCGACTGGATTTCAATTGTATTTCATTGGTAAATCATCTGAGGCTCCTTGGGCTCCGGTGTCATTTAGGCTGTTTACTGTGCATTGGGAAAACGTGATAGCAGCCGGTTGGTAAATAGTTCAGTGACTAGGTGACATGTGGTCCTGATTCTGTCTTTTGTCCGCAGACAGGGTCCGTAGCCGTCAGAACCACGGCTGTCTCGGACGATCATGAAGTCGTTCAAAAGTGACAAGTGTTTTACTCAGAAACCTAAATCATTTCTCATCGAAGATATCCTGGGGAAAGGTTATTCGGTAAGTGCTTGCTGCACGATCGACCCTTCATCACGTGTTTACATTGTCGTATCTTTTGCTGGCTCTTCCATTGATCCCTGATTTAAGTTGTTCGTATAGCATACTCATGCAGATGATTTTAGAGGCCATTATTCAACTGAAGTTACCCTTCACTTTCGACTTCTGTACTGGATTACAGGGGACAAATTCATTGATATCGAACTAGGGGGTTATACTTTTTATTTATGAATTCATCGCTATTGTTTCAGCACATTTATGCGTCGTCATGTGAGGTGCTTCTCGCAAGAGAAGCTTTGGATTTCTACATCAGTTGCTAAAGAAACGTCTAAGTTGAACATGAAAAAATGCAGTGACGACCGAATGTGTGTAGTGGCGCTCAGCTGTTTGCAGTGACGGTCAGCTGTATACTATGACAGTCAGCTGTGTGCAGTGACGTCAGCTGCGTGCACTGACGGCCCGCTGTATGCACTGACGGTCACCTGTGTGCACTGATAGCCCGCTGTGTGCACTGACGGCCAGTTGTGTGCACTGACGGCCAGCCGCGTGTACTGACGGCGCCCTCTGCGTGCAGTGCGAGCCGGACGACTCGGAGGAGCGTTTCTCGGAGCTGAGGTCGCTGACGGAGCCGGCTGGCCCGCTGTTCCCGTCGGCAGCGGTCAGCGCCGGCATGACGGCGGCGGCCGCCGCCGCCTACCTGCCCCACTACCTGCACAAACAGGACCCGGCCGGCTTCCTGTTCTCCGGGCCGCCCGGCTTCTCCGCCGGTGGGGGCCGGGCCGGTCCGAATCTGGACAGAGGACACCGCCTCGGAACGGAACCGTGTTGTCACGCAGCTCTGACCTCCCCAGAACAGCGTTTTTTTAATTTTTTTTTTCATGCAGCTATGGACACTCACGTCTGAACAGGACCGTGTTGTCATGCAGCTCTGGACACTCTCGTCTGAACAGGCCGTGTTACCATGCAGCTCTGGACTCTCGTCTGAACAGGCCGTGTTACCATGCAGTCATGGACACTGGACATTCACTGAAAAGACCACCATACCGGCACGGAGCACTCCCATCTGAACAGGTCACGACAACTGCACGGACACTTCCATCTGAACCTTGTTGCGCCACCGTGGGGATTCCATCGGGGACGGACATGATGTTTTTTTTTAAATTACAGCGCAGACATAAGGAAAGACAAAAATAGGTAATATACCAGCAGATTAGTTCTGCTGTATAGCTGACACCGAGGAGCACTGGACAGCACAGAATTTATGTGTAACAATGATACTAGTCCTAGACACCAAAGCATCGCGGTTGCCACAACAGGGATATTCTGCGTCTCCGGGACAATGAAACAGCTCTGCCCGCCGATTCCACTCGCCGCCGTCATCCGCGCAGACCTGTCTTCACATGCAATAAAGCCCGCTGCCCACCTCCAGAGCTGCTGTTTGCGGTTTCCGTCGGCGTTTTTAACTGTCAGGGTCAGTTTAGGCCGCCGGCTCCCGCGTCTGTTGCGGCGGGAGTGCCACATCTCATAACCTAGCCCGCCGAACCCGGCCGCGAAACGTGAGCCTGCGGCCCTGGAGGGTGCGCTGACCAGCCGCGGGACGTCCTCAGGGCTGCCGTTCTCCACCTACTTCTCGACGGAGGTAGGCCGCGTGTGCCGGCGGCGCAAGGCGCGCACCGTGTTCTCGGACCAGCAGCTGCATGGGCTGGAGCTGCGCTTCAAGTCGCAGCGCTACCTCAGCACGCCCGAGCGGGTGGAACTGGCCGCCGCGCTCAGCCTCACCGAGACTCAGGTCAGGCGCCGGTCAGGTCAGGTCGGGGGCGGGTCATTGTCTCCGTCTTCAGGTCAGTCAGGTCAGGCAATGGCCCAGCCAGGTCAGGCGCAGGTCGGTCGTCCATGGCTTCAGGTCTGGCGCCGGTCGTCACAGATCAGGTATAAATCGTTCGTCCACGGCTTCAGGTCGGCCAGGTCAGACAGCGGACCATTCCGGTCAGGTGTCTGGTCATTCCTCCGTGGTCCTCAGGTCAGCCCTTGGATCATGTCAGACAGCGGTTGAATCAGGTCACGCAAAGGCCATTCCTCCGTGGTGCTCAGGTCAGACCTCGGGTCAGGTCAGACAGCGGGAAAGCCGGGTCATGCACCGGTGGTCATGTACCTCCGTGGTCTTCAGACCAGACCTCGGGTCAGGTCAAACAGCAGGCCAGTTAGGTCATGTAAAGGTCATTCCTCTGTGGTCCTCAAGCCAGACCTTGGGTCAGGCCAGACAGCGGGCCTGGCCAGGCCCCCGGGCAGGTGACGCAGAAGCTCTTCTCGCCGACCAACGGCTCCGACTTTTACGCTGCCGGTCCGAGTTCTTGTGACAGAATTTCAGCAGCAAATAAAAAGTTACCCTTTTTGCGTTGGGTCTCTGGAGCCCGAGTGAGAATGCTGTGAACAGCCCAGCTTTGTACTCACACGTCTGCACCACTGTTGGCCAGGTGAAAACATGGTTCCAGAATCGTCGGATGAAGTACAAAAAGCAGTTACGCCGCTCGGACGACAAGACAGGGCGTCGACCCAGCCAGCCGGACTCTCAGTTCGACCTCTGTAAGTGTTCAGCAACGCCAGCTCAGGCCGTCGCCTTTACGTGTTCGGCTGCATCGCCCAGTTCGATCATTGTGAACATCCAATTGGACGGGCATAGCTCGGCCTCTGTAAGCGTTTGCAGTGGACCCCCGCTATTCGTGGCTTTGCCATTTGTGGGTTGGTGTATTCGTGGATTTTTTATTTTTTGTTTTGGAGGGAAGGAACTCATTTAAAAAATCCCAGGAGGATATCTCCTGCATTTTTTTCGCAGCGGAAGCTTTTCCTAGCTGTTCTTAGTACTTATATCTTGCATGCTTCCGGGGAAAAAATAGTGTCCTACACTGTTATGCTCTGTAATTACAACAAGTGTGTGCTGTGCGGCACAGGAAACATGCATTCTACGTTAAAAACAAATCTCCCGTCCTTTTCTCACAATGAGGACTTGCCGGTGGTTGGTTCAAAGGGTAGCGTCCCTTTGTACACGCGTACAGGTATTAATTCTCTCTATCCTTTTGGCCGGGTAAAGGCAGGGTCCAATCGTAGGTATATGATTCATCAAGGTCACATCTGTAATTACTGTGCATTCTCTCTCTCTCTATTTATCTAAATATATAATATAACTCGTGTAAAGCTGCATTTATTTATGTGTGCGTTTTTCAGGGAGTATTACTGCATAACTGTGCTTAAAAATGCATTTACTGGTCTCGTAGGGGTCTGTAGGTAATGAGGATAACTTAAACTGTCAAATAGTGATTTTGGGGGAAGGTTCAGTGTATTTGTGGATTCGCACAGACATGGATAGTGTACATAGATTTGCTCAGTTGGTCCCCGTAGGCATCCGGCTGTAACTGCACAGCTCGATCTCCATGAGCGCATTGTATGATTATCAGCAGGAAGCACAGTTCACTTGCACCTGTAGAAGTCCCCAGCCACGGTAGCACAGCGCAGTACAAGGCATACCTGCGAACTATCAGTGTGTTTCACCTTTGAGCGTCCGGCGGGATACGCACTTTGACATCTGCGAGGACCACTGCGTTCCGGAGGCTGGCGCACAATTGTGGGAGCTCCACTTCCGTAATCATTCTTTGATCGGTGCTGGATGCCTGATTAACGTGGCGACCACGTATGCTCTAGTTAGCTCTAGTTGAGGGGATCGGCCCTCACTCTGACATCATATGATCAATGGAAATGTTTTTCATCGCATGTTGATAATTCATCACAGGCTGTAATAAGCTGCGGAACTTTCAACACGGTTGCGAGTTCTTTCGACACGAATCCTTTGTAGTTGTGCGTCTTGCCGTTTTTTCGGCTGTGTTTCAGTATTCAAAGGAAGAAGTACATTCATTTTATCACGATTGTTTGTTTTCCACTTATGTTCCCGATGCTGAAGCTAAACTCATTCCAAAAGTATGTCGTGCTTCTCATGGCGCAGTCGTATCTTAAATACAAAATCCAGTTTTAAGATCCAGTTCAGACAGGGATTTTATTAACCTAGTTGTTATGTTTCCTTATGGATTTTAGCTCTGACAGGGCTTATGCCAGCACTTCGATTAAGCTTTACTGTACACTCTGGTTGCAGATATTTGGTTTTGAAAACTCGAGATTATAACGTAGGTCAGTTAAACTTTACAATTTGCTGACATTTCGAAACAGGGATTGTTCAGCTGCATGCGTGCAATGTTCTAATTCTCAGGTTCATTTGACTGATGTTCCCAAGGCCGACACCAATCTTTGCAAAGTTTCTGAGGCCGAAATGATCGGTAGTTTTCTGTATAGGACACACGCTCGTGTGATGAACTTCTGGGCAGGTTCCTGCGGATTAGCTACCAAAGACACGGAAGAAGTGTGGGCGTGTTGGCATATCCTGCGTAGGTAAAAACTGTAACTGTAAAACTGTTATTACTTTTTTTATTTCTGTCGCAAAATGGACGGGTTTAGGTATACGATAAGCTCCTAAGCCTTAGCTTTAAAAAGACAGCCCGGTCGTTGAAGTACCACCCTTGAACAAAGATACATCTTGTACTAAAACAAAACAATTTTTTACTCCAAGCAAAGCTGAAGCACTTTTGCTTCACGTTAAAGATGCGTTAACTTTCTGCCAGTCATCCTGGCGTTCTTAGCCCCGCAAAACGCCAAACATCCGACCACGCCTGCTCGCAGCGCTGATTTCAGAGTGATGTATACGAGCCTAGGTTTCAGCTGGGAAAGATAAACGCGTGCTATCGACACCTTCGGGGCTCTGTCTCTGGTGCGTCCACCTCCCGCCGGAGTCTGACCTGCCGCTCCTGCGGCCGCCCTTCCGGGCAGACCTCGGACGAGACGAGTCCCCGGCGGAGCACCTGCAGGCACGCGAGGACGACCACCAGGACGACGAGCCGGCGGACGAGGAAGAGGCCGAGGAGGAGGAAGAGGATGAGGATCGTGACGACAGCGACGGGGATATTGACGTGACTGAGGACAGCCGGCTCAGTTTCCATTAGTCGGTTCAGGCTGCGCGTGCAATACTCGTCTGTGTGCAACGCTTTGTGACAAGTAAATTTGTTTGTTTCGCTTTACCTGCAGTTTCCCGTTTTTTTTTTTGGCTGTCTGAGAGACCTAAGTGGATATGGCGTAATTTCTTTTATAAAATATCGAATGTTTTAGCCAAGAGGTATCAAGGCACTGTTGTTTTCCGCTTGTTACTGCCGTAGCACAACGCTGAGTCCTCGATAGAAAAAAACTCATTTTGAGTGGCCAGACTTCAAAGCAGAAGAGCTTCATGACTTAAGGCTAATCTTGCCACCACCACGTTCCAAGTTGGAGTAAACCGCTGGATACTATGTATGTGTCTTTGCGTTTATTCAATGCGATGTCGTCGGTGTCGTATGCGTTTTGCTATGCCATTCACATTATGAAATGATGTGTTTTTCGCGAAGGGTTATGAAATTCCGTTATGAAATTGTGTATTGCTCGTCATGATGGAAGCATGAACTGGATGTCGATTCACTGCGCGGCAAAAGTATTCGTCACATTTTGAAATGATGACCATTGGAAAATTCCGCCGACGATATGAAGATTACGTCATATTTAATTGCAATCCCAGACACTGAGCCATATTCGTTTATCATGCGTAAACCTACAGGAACATTTTTTTTACATTTTCTGACAAGACAGTTTTCAGTAAATTCGTCAACGCTCTGTTGTGTTTCGTGAAAAGGCCAGGTCTTGGAAATCCAAACTCGACAGCAATGGTGTGCGCGATACCTAGTCGCAAGGAAGATGTGTTTTTTTGGGCTGTAATTACCAGCTCAACAGATTTTGTTGACATCCCGCCGTCTTACTCATCATCCCTCTGTTTTGCCGAAGTCCGACCGTTTACTAGGGATCTCATTCACCTGCATGGCGATGGCAAAAGCTCTTTTTGATTTCCTTGCTGTGTTGGCTTTTCTCAAACGCATCACAATCATTTTTATTAAACTTTGGTATGCTTCTAAATGTTAGGTAAACATTAGGTTAGTTGTTATGGTACCTACAATTCGTAGGGTGCGTTGGCATGCTATTACATAAGACTACTGTACCATGCAGTGTTCTTAAACGATGTGTTGTTGGATTGTAAAAAAATCAATATAAATAATGATCGCAAAGCGCGGTTGACACCATACGAGCATTGGATGAGAACTTACTGTAACCATATGATCATTTTTATGACTTTGAAGGGCAGCCTTCTGATATCTGACAGCAAGAACGAACCGAAAAAATGGGATTTTATGCAAAAGCTGTGAGGTGCTGAGTGAAAACTACAATGAATGATTTTTACGAACCCAGAACAAAAATCAGTCGGGTCTGGCCAAAATGATGATCAGAAAACCATTCCACTTATAAAGTCGTCACCAAAGTCGTAGTGATGCCCGATCGCTTTGGTCAGCGGTCAGGGTGGTTGAAGCATGTTCCGACTGCTTCTGAGTGGCCTTGATTTCGTTTAACATCAGACTGAGTGATTCCCGACAGCAGTCTGGCGACAAATCGGGGGGGGGGGGTTCATTAGTGACTCCCGCTATACATCCCAACAGCCATCGCTGGCCACTGCCACGTTGTGGGTATGCAGTTTTCTTGCGGACCTCCCCCCCCCTCTCTCTCTCTCTTTTGCTTGTTTATTGTGATGATGCAGACCAGAAAGGTACCAAAAGTCCGGTCATTTGTTTACGTGGAGACGCTCATCTCTCCTTTCAAGAAATTCGGGGAGACCTCATCAGTTTGATGCCCTTGTGCTCGGAAAAAATAGCATACCCTGGTCCAACAGACACCCATGTGTCGAAGCAACAAAGGTGCATCCAAAGTTTGAGACCATTGTGCATCTCTCACGAGTCACTCAAGCTTCCACTAGAACCAACGACAAGACCGGGCAGAAGCCCGTCTCAACTACCGGACCACTACCATACTGCAGGCACCTCGTGTCTTAATCTGGTTCTGCTGTCATCTTTGCAGCCTCTGTTTAGCGTTATTTTTGCAATGGCAGTTTTGGAAAGCTTTTTTTAAATAATTAAATATAACTAGGCATTCATTAATGGTCACAATTACAAATGCGTCATTTCCGTTTTGCGTATTTTAACCGTATTGCATTTAAATCACAAGGAAGTAGAGCATTGGGGGACACAAATGGTTGATTTCTAAAATGAGATGGAACTTATTTTCCGTTGCAGCGAGAACAAAAATCGCAGTTGCAAAGATGTCGACGGCTCGGCGGCTGCAGCTACACGGAAGACAGAGCGGGCGTTGTATGTCACGCTTCGTGAAAACACAAACGATCACCGCATCGGCGACTTAAGTCACTGTTCTGGGCTTTCATTTTCAGCCATATTCATATTATTTATTTATTTATTATTCATATTATTATTCATATAATTCAGCCATATTCAGCCATATTCAGCACAAAAATATCGACAACAGCCACGGTTTCAGTAAGACGTATGAGCTAATTTGGGCTAAAATGCCGGTCGCCATCCACTGCAGAGTCAAATCCTCATCTAACTATGCAGTGATCAGGTGACGTTGAACTCAATCAAGGCGCAACACGAAACGAAGTTTAAAAACATAGCGATAATTTCTGGGGGTGATTGCTCCAAACCCATGTCTTATTTGACACTGGAGTTCCGGGCGTTACGGGCGTTGCTGGTTATCTGGAAAGACGTATCTACTTATCGATCTACTACGAAAACCCTAATCGACCAAAAACAGATTTCAAGAAAGTTATCCTTTTGAGTTTCAGTAGCATTTTTTCCATCGTTTGCATTGCGTCTCAGTCGCAAACACATCCAGATTTCCAACGTCTCGTTCAGCGTGGACAGGTTGCGGGATTTTTTACTCCCGCGCAGAGAGCGCGCAGGACGCTCCGCTGGCCTGTCCGCCGGTCTCTGCCGCAGCTGGCGTCGGACCGAGCGGCGGCGCGCCGCAGACGGCGGCGGAGGCGGCACCCCGCCCGGCCCGCCTCGTCCTGGCGACCAGTTTTGATAAAGCACAGCCGGCTCGGCGGCCGGCGGCTGCGGCCGATTGTTCGGCGCGCCGCGTTCGCCGCGGCGCGCTGGCGCGGCACATTTCCACCGGCGGCGCGGTTTTCAGATCTTTATCACATCATTGGCGGGCACTTTGCGCCATTTCCCGGCGGCGCGGCGCTTCAATGGCCGCTGATTGGCGATCAGAGCGCGCTCTTATTGAGTTTGTTAGGGCGCCTAACGTCTGGATCAGGTTAAGCAGCTGGAGGTGCCGGCGGGCATTCAGGCGGCGTCGGCGGCGCGGCGCCCGCCCGCCCCGCCGGCACCGGCGCCGGCGGCGAGGGCAGCGAACACCTGACCGGCAGACGGGCACAAAGCGGCCTGGTCAGGTTGCCGGCCCCCTGCCTGAGCGGCACGTGCCCGGCCCGGGCCGCACAACGGGGCGCCGGCACGCCGCCAATTACGACAGATTTGCAGGCAATAATGACACTTCAAGCAGATTACGTCGAACAACACGCCCATGCGCGGTGTAATTAGCTGTTGATTACTAGAAAGCCGACACAAATGAGGCATCTGACGGAAGAATCTGATGGCGAACGCTCTCGTCCTGCAGTCAAAAGTCGGTTGTTGCTTTTGGCCAATGTACGTACCTTACTTTTCAACAGGGACGATAGGTAACGTATATGTTGATTACGATCGATGTTAAATACACGGTCAGAAGCAGTGGCGGCACCATGTGCTCAAGTCATTGGTGGTAAAAGCCATCTTTTAGTTGCTTGCTTTCATGCATCGTCATAGGGGTACCTCTATGATTAATCTTAACCCTCGCCCGTGTAGGTGGGAGGGGTTTGATACAACATCCCTGAGGTTTTCCGAGGATTGTTTCCTAACGGATTGCTTGATTCATCTGAAACCTGGTGCACCCTTTGGAGCATCCTTTCTACAAACTTTGGTGTAAAATCCTCTAAGTTGCCATAGTAACGAGCTATGACGTCATAACTGGAACCATGCCAGCCGTTTTCGCGCGCCGAGGCCAGTTTGCACTTTGAGTTTTGTCTCACTGTAGGGCAGCAGGATGACACAAAAACAACAAAATACACATCAGTCAACTCAAAAGTGTATGTTGTAAATTACGTCAAACGACACTCCCATGTATAGTGTAATTAACTGTTGACTGCGATACTGACAGTACTGGTACAAAATATATGCTTAGTTTTTTTGTAGGCTTATGCTCACCGCCGGGATTATCGAGGGTGTAAACTAAGGTCATGAGCTACGGCAGGAAACACGTTGTTTTTGTCTCTGGAAATGCGAATGGAAATAGTTGTCACAAAACAACCTATATATTTGAATTACCTGAAGTGTAAGGAATCGAATGCTGGTTGAATTTATCCCTTATTTCATCTAAAGGGGATGGAATGCAGCGAACGCCTGACTTGCTCCCACGGGCGGAGAGGTGCCGGCCGCAGGTTGGGTAGTCAGTAGTACCATGCCGTGCCTAAAATTGTATTTTGTGTGGGATATCAACTCAAGAAACGCTTTTAACACATCTAAGTCACGATTTTATCTAATCCGAGGTCATTCTACGTCACTGGCTTAAGATAACCTTGGATAATCTAAGGTGGCCTTGGATGACCCAGAATGACCTTTATGTCATTCGACAATCGTGTTGGTTAATTCAAATGCCGCACTGGACTTCATCATTCATTATTGCCTCCAAAAAATGTTTCTGGAGCTCCGAGAACGCATTAAAGCTGACGGCCCCGCTTGACAAGGATTAACCTAGGATGACCGGACTCCATGGGTAAAACACAATCACGTGGGTTACAGATGGACTCATAATTGGTTGACGAATACTATATCCATTTCACTTCATCATCATTTATTCTTTTGCCGTTCATTTGTGCTTAAACTCGAAAAGTGCAGTTTTCTGCCAATTTTGACCTTTGACCCGACCTGGAAGGTCATCCATTGATCCGAAACCTTAAAAAGGAATACCAGTTGCGAGATCTTGTCACGTGCAACACGCTGGTTTCCTACCGCGACGCTCTAGGACGCACGGTGTTAAAATGCCCCGGTGCCGAAGCCCCAATACGGGCGAGGGTTAAACTTCACTGAGGTACCGGGGCATTTTACGTTACTTTCCCACGTTGCTCCTCCCCCCTCCCCTCTCCGGTGGTGCCTCCACTGCTTCAGGAGTTTATCACATACTCCTTCCATTCGGTTATCTTAATCCTTCCCTATAGTCAGCGGATGGGGGCATGTCGATTTTACCACTCAATAAAGGCCATGCTCAGTTGCTCAACACAGCCAACTTCACACGCGCGTTGGTTGCCTGGCCGAATGAAAACAGATCGCAGTACTGATTGGTGTTACTGGACCAGGACAGGCTGAATTCTTGCGTCACACCGAAATTCCGGAAGCTCATAAGAAGCATTTTTCATTTCATGAAGAGAAATTGTGACTTTCCATCACCTGTGGCGAAAGCCATAACGAAAGCCAGAGTTCAGTGCGCACGGTTTATTGGGTCTTTTACAGCCTAAACTGGAAGCAGCCACGAAATTTTCAGATTCAGTCGTTGCAGCAGCTGCTGTCGTTTATCAGAAAGGATTGCCGTTCCAGGGTGCGTCATGGACTGGCCACGTTTAGTGTCGTATATCGTATAGTAGGTCAAATTTAGGCGGCGGCGGGGGGGGGGGGCGTACATGGTCAGTTTAAATTTGTCGTATTTGAAGAATAAATGCGTTTTAAAACTACAAAGAAGTTTACAGATGCAAACAAGTTGATGTACTGATAGCCGAACTTTCAACAGTATTCCGGCAGAACAAGGGCATGTTAAACTGGGTAGCTTCAGCGCATGTAGGAGCGGATGGTCGTATGCAAATGGTTAAAGTGCCTGGAATGTAACAAGTATGACAGAGAATAACTTTTGCCAGTCTTTCCTTTCGGGTGAGCAGCAAACTACAAAGTGGGAGAGAGTTGCAGGCTTTGGGAACCAAAGCAGCGGTCGGGCGGAACATCCACAACAGGACAGAAGGCGGGCCACGCGCAAAACGAACGCGTTCTCCACCAGCTGGCATTCAGCGTTAGCTCTGTGTCGAGGGAGAGATGACGCGGCGGCGGCTGGCGGCGCCGCTTCGGCAGCCGAGGTCCTCACGCAGCCACCCGGCGGCCGGGGGTCCTCAACCCTGCAGCGGCGGCTTCAGCTTGATGACGGACGTGGTGTTCTGCTGGACGTGGAAGGTGCCGAAGCCCGTGGTGGAGCCGTCGTGCCCAGTGGAGCCGGTGCTCGTGCCCTTGCCCGTGTCCACGATCTTGACCACCTTCGTGCCGTCCGACAGCGTCACGATGACTGTCTTCTTCTTCTCCGCGCCGACGTTGGCGCCGGCCTTCTGGACGGTGCCGGCGGTGCCCGCCGAGCCGCCGCTGCCGCCCGTCGCCGTCTGCACCACGGTCTTATCCGGCGCCGTGCCGACACCTGGCGTCACGGAGGTCACAAGTCAGCGGCACTTCAAACGGCGCCGATACAGTGCTCCGCACTGCAACAGTCACGGGTAAGGCACTCCGGGCGGTCACACGGACTGACACGGCACTTCGGACAGCAGCACTCGCCGACACGACACTCCAGACAGTAACAGCCACTGCTATGACTCTCCAGACAGCTACAGGTACCGGCACGGTGGTCCAGACAACAGTTGCCGACAGTCGCCGATAGTCACCAGCATGGCCCAACCAGCCGTTAACAGCGAATTATTCAGGTCAGTCGCCAGCCTACATGCTTCGCAAAAGCATCGCAGAGGTCAAAAGCTGCAATGGGGACGCGAAGGCTTTTTACGGAGTATCTTTTCATTCATCACCCATAGGTGGGATGTTAACATCTTCCGTTTGACGACACCCATGCAGGATGAGGTGTCAGAATCGTGCAGCGCGAAATGGTGCACCAACTTAGCTATCTCACTTCCCGGTGGTTTATGTACCTTTTACGCAGTACAAGTGGACGCCATCGTCCCGTATAGCTTCTTAACAAGTCAACAGAGTTAAATGTAATGAAGTCATCGTGCTGTTCAAACACCAGTGCGAAATCCCCGCAAAGACAGATCCGCCTGTTACAATCGACATTTTCGATCAGGTCACAGGAAACCTATCCGGATATGTTCCTGACAAATTTAATCAATCTGGCGAAAAAAACTATCCAATTTCAGATGACTCCATGACGTTATGCACACATAGACAAGTACGTATAAATGCACAATATAAATAACTGTAGCCTCCATTTTTGTGTTTATAAACTGAACATCGCACATCAGAACAGTCAGTTCTAGAGAAGGCCTAGGGAGCAGGGAATTCGGGCCGGGAATTCGGATTCGGATGATTCGAATATTCAGCGGAATATTTGAATTCGGCGCATCTTCGAACCTTATTTCCAAGATTCCAGTGTTCCATTTATTTTTGTTCATTCTAATATTTGCCGAACATTTCAGTCTGAACGTCGCATTCACATATCTTTTTGCATTTTCAAACAGAAGAAGACGACATACGTGAATCAGATTGTGCAGAACCATGAAAAATACGAACTGGAACATCGTCTAGCGTTTTAGTGGCTTCTGCGCATCAGTATGGTTAAGAACAATGAGCGGCAATGACAGTGGGACATGCTCTGTCCCATCTTCGCCGTGGCACTGATCTGCGCCTGAAGTGTTGCGGAGCAATCCCCAGTCCCGAGAGTAATCTGACGTCTGTTTCGCGTCCAGCCACGACTAACAGAAACGCCAGGAAGGAATCAGCACGTGAGTGAAGCTGGACACTACCGCAAGGCAAATGTCAGCCTTTTTACGTGTCTGTTTTACTGCTGTCTTTTGAGATTACGGAGAATGACCAGTCTGCTCTTTGCGCGCAATGAATTTTTGCAGCCAACGCTGATTACCGTGCTGCGAATACTCCGCAATAAAAAACGTGTGGTGGGAATGCACTGGTGCGAAATCAAAGCGGGATGCTGCGACACCACGCACTGGCGCACTCATTACTAACGTTGGCAGATGAAATTCGAACAGTCTGCGAAGATGAGGGTTTTTTAAACAGACTGCAGTTAGCACGCCCTTGGACACGTCGACTTTCTCTCATTTAACAGAAGCAATAAAACCTCTGCGTCTGCACACAAAGATGACATTTTTCCGCCCGTATTACAAACGGCTGGTTTCAGTGGTCACGCGCAACACCGAAGCCCGAGCGGAGGTTTCAGTAGTCACGCGCAACACCGAAGCCCGAGCGGAATCTAGTACTTGCAAAATTTCTGCGGGTGCAGTCGATGAGAGGTACGGAAAAATTCATACCAATTTCAAGGATAGGGTGGACTCTTTCCCATTTTTCATATATTTTAACTGCCTCGTTTCCAATCTACGCAGCACGAAATTCACGTTATTACAACGCAGAGGCGCATGCCAATGGCGGGGAGGGGGGGGGGGCTTAGGCGGCCGAACCCCTTCTATTAGCACGGAAGAGATCCCCTCCGGCCCAAATTCGTGGCCCCTCCACGCTGCGCGCGGTTTGACCTGGAGTTTGACCTGCGCCGGGTTTGACCTGGAGGGCGTCCCTCCGCGCTATGCATGGAGGGACGCCGATCGAGGAGTTGGAAGGTGCTACTCTGCTTCAGGGCCTTTCGAGCAAAGGGCGCCGTTACTAGGGACTCTTTCTACTAACGGGCTCGTTACTAGCTTAGGGTACTTTACTAACTAAGGGGTCCTGTTAACATTGAAAAAGGCGCCTTCTGGCCTGAAGAGAGGGCGGCTGCCAGCTGGTAGAGAGGCCCTGGCGGCCTGTGAAGAGTCCGTCTACGGGCGTGTTGATAGGCTTCCTGCCGACTTGTTAAAGATTCTCTGCCAGCTTTTAAAGGGGTTTTGTGCCACCCTGAAGATGACTCCCTGCCGGCCTGACAAGGGGCCCTATGAAGAGACCCCATGCCGGTTGTAAAAGATTCCCTATTGGCCCACAGGGGGCCCGCTGCTGGCCTTTAAAGAGTCCCTGCGCCGCAGGGGCGTTGGAGCCGGGGGTGGGGGGCAGGAGGCAGCTGCCCCCCAAATTTGGGGAACATTGAACATCAACGCTATGTCGTTGCGTGGAGAAAAACGAGGCAAAAATCACGTTTGCCCCCCCCCCGCCCCCTCTCCACAGAGCTTCCACCGCTCTTGCCCTGCGGACATATCAAGGGTGACATAACAACCTATAAAGGGCCTGTTATAGCCTTGAATGGCCCGCCTACTGGCCTCTAGAAGGCCCTTGCTAGCGTCTAAAGGGGCTTCCTGCTGCCGGCTCTGTAGACCAACGGGATGACCCATTGGCCTGTACATGGTCAACATGTCGACCTTCAAAATTCTGTTTGCTTACAAAGGGACCTTCTGCCGACCTGCAGAGGGGCCCGTGCTGGCCTGTGGCGGTGGTCCTGTGAAGAGCCCCCAAACTAGTCCCTAAAGAGCCCCTGAACACCTGTCCAGGAACCCTTGCCGCTGCCGTCAGTTTCCACTCCAGGAGCGGCTACAACGCCCGGCAGCTTCAAGGGTTCCTTCACAGACCTATATCGGCAGCGCCGCGCCTCCGTCCACCCGGTGCTCGGCGCCAGCAGCAACTCTGAAGTTCCGTAACTAATTCATGCAACTGTGGATCAGTCTGATTTACACATTGTTCCGATTGTACCTGTTCGGATGAAATGACACCAACTTGAAAAGATTAGAATATTCGATCCGCATGTCCAGATTAGTGGCGGAGGAAACGAGGGGGGACAGCGGGGAAAGCGCCCCCCCCCGAAGTTAAGACGGAAACATATATTTTTGCCCCTCCCCCCAAAAAAAATGCCCGCGTGCCACGTGCACGTTTTTGGCAGCCAAGTCTTGAAATACTAACTGGTTATCACAACCGTAACCAGCTGAAACCGTTTAGCGCCACTTGCGCCAAAGGGTTTCAAATTTTTATTACTTATGCCGATGCTCCACGAAGTTCCTCGATAAATTCTGTACACGTCTGTCAAAATAACTGGTCGTGTTTCCTTGAGGGTGACTCAAATGAAAACGCACAAACAGTTTAAAGGTTGCGTTTTGCGTGTTTTTGTCCATAGTGCTCCAAACCAGCTTCTTTCGTTCATAGCCGAAAATGATATTGTTCGATGGTGCTGGGTTTTCGGGATTTCAAATACTTTATAAAAAAGCTGTCGCGAGACATATCATTAAAGCCATATCTGGACAGAAATGGAGAGAAGTAGACAAATTAAGGCAGAAGCCGAAAAACAGGTTCTGGGCCAGAACAGGCTCAGAACAAAATGGTTACGTTAGTGACTGTGAGTCCCCGTATGCCTTCCAGCGTACAGGTACTTGAACCGTCTCGACTGATGTGCGAATACCTTTTTGAAGTTCCGCGCTTTTTGTCAAAGCATTTGCAATGTGTCCTACATGTATGCGAGCCTGCTGAAGTCGTCTGAAAGGTTCGATCATAATCCCAGTCCCTCTACCATATTAAACCACATGTAACGTTGGTGCAATGGCAAGAAATTGGGTGCGAAAGACTCGGTTAACTTTGTCGTTTGGCGGCACGTTTCGAACCTTCGGCGCGCCAGACCAAGCTGCATCTATGAAACGAAATTATATATGTTTGTGCACGTCTGGTTTGTGTGCAAAAGCATGCGATAAATCAGCAAGACGTCATTACAAAGCGAAAATATTGCACCGGAGGACAGTGGGGGCCCAATGATTCGTTGGCCATCATTACCGTAACTTCTTAACATTTATTCATTGTCATGTCAGATCTGAACCCGAAACGAAGTGACCAAAATTCAAGGAGAAATCGGAATTTCGGGATAGTTTAGGTTCCACCAAACGAGGCGGCTGGATCGGCGAATGGTTTGCCGCCCTTACTCCCCACCCCGCCCTATCCGGAAATAGCTTCCGCCGTCCCTGGGTCGAATGCACCCGTCGGAATATTCAGATATAAAACTTCATTCGAATTCTCAGCTCTACAGCAAATTTACTGGTCATGTGTTTGCTATGACAGATTCTTGCTAGAACTAAAAAAAGATATGCGATCCAACGAACAGAAAATCGTTTTTTTTTTACCTACCACCTGTTATCAGGTGGCCAGGAGTGTTTCCGCCCCAATTCACCACGACGCAAATCACCTTACATCAACTCCCATGGAAATCAAAGTTGAAAACAAAGAAAATAATACAAGCCGTGGCACTCCTGCTAAGAAACGCAGACAAAAACTAAACACTCGTATACGAAATATCACCCGTATTATTATGTGTTAATCAACATGAAGAGAGTGGTCTCAGCCAAGAGGCCTACGACTGTCCGCTAAATCACTGCCATAAAATGAAGTTCAGCGTTAGTGTAAAGACAATACCAGTTTCTTACTTCTTGAGGTGCGCAGGAACACTCAGAAGTCCCTACTCATCACAAGCTGACCAGTGGGGTAGCCCACCAGGACTAAGCAAGGCTTGTTGTCGGGTTCTTCCGGTTCTTACGTTTCGTCAGCAAGCTGGCTACCTTTTCGTCTCTTTGGTGTGAAGAAGCCGACGATGACGGCTTCAAACCGAGTTGAGCCTCTGTTTCAGCCACAGCATTCACGAAAGTCTCGTGGCGGCTGACAGTGTTCGGGAAGCGACCAGACAGTGCGAACCAGGGCAACACCAGCGGCGGCGCCGCAGCCGGCGGGCCTCCTCACCTGCGCCGGCGTCGACGGTCTGGCCGAAGATGCCGTTCCCGGCGGAGACGCCGCTGCCTGACACGCCCGAGTTGCCGGCGCCCGTGTCCTGCGTCCCCGAGTTGGGCCCGGTGAAGGCGCACAGGCCCGAGACGGAGCCGGTGGTGGAGCCGGTGGTCGAGACGGAGCCGGTGCCGGTCGTCTGGCCGCTCTGCTTCAGTCCCGAGTGGGACGACATGTTGCAGTTGGGCGGCGTGCCGAGCACCGGCGTCAAGCTCGGCAGCTGCAGCGGCACTGGTGGACACACACGCACAAACCAGCGATGGTCACAAGCGGGCTGGCGGCCTGTCGGCTGAAGACATATGAAGACAGGATGGAGTGCCGAGCAAATGACGCTGCACGCAACGGACCAACAGCACTCCCCCAGCAGTATTAACGAGTTCGAGTGACCTCATTCACCTGGGTTACATAGAAAGATGAAGTCTTTTCAATTGTGATTAAGCAGTGATGAATCCTTAGGTCCGCTTTAGAGGACAATATGCTACCTCCTGCTGCCGCCACAGCTGCGTCCTGCTTTGTAATTGCGATTGCAATTTTATTGTGATTTTGTCGTGAATGTGTTCGTGGTACTCATTAACGTCTCGACCGTGGCTTGCTGTAAGCGTGACGCTCTCCTTGCTTTTGTTTTCCCGGGCCGATCATTCTTTTAGTAGACTGCGGTGAAATGTTCGTCTTACCCATGTATTTGACTTTAATCAAATATTAATGCATGCTCTGTAATAAATCGTAAAATACATCGACTCAGGAGTGCAGCCAGGAGTTTCTTAAGGGGGGGGGGAGCTTAGAGTAAACCGAAACCATACGAAAACCGCCTGCCGGTAAGACGACGTGCAATGATTTTCACGAAAATGCGGGCCTAAGGGGGGCCGGCCCTCTGGCTGTGCCTATGCATAGCCTGGCTGACTGACAGCAATGAGAGTTTCAAGCAGATTAACGACCTCAATGGTCAAGCAATCCTTTCCATTACTTGAATTTCTTTTACTCCTGCTGCAACTGTGTCCAGTCATGAGCAACACTCTCATGCCAGCCATTGTTACCGTGAAAAAAACTAAATGCCTGGTACGCGCAAACCACTTATGCCACAACAAAAGACAAAGGGGTTCAGCAAACACCAAAGTGCAATCGGAATCTATGCACTTCCACACGGTTTTTCGATTTGCTTGTGTTACACCTATCAATCAGTTTGTAGTGTGAAAGAGACGGTTCCCAATGCAAATGGCTCGAATACACTGGAGGTCGATTTGACTTAAATCTTGATCGCATCGGCTGCATTTAATTTCGTACAGTGTCTGAAATGTTCGTTTACAAATGATCATTTTGTGACAGCGGTTAAGTATGCTAAAGACAACGAAACTATTTATTATGTAATAAAAGAAGCCCTTGAAATCATATGTTTGGAAATATTCGCAGAACAAGCAACTGAACTTAAAACCCTACAACCTAAAAAAGAGGAAGAACCACCGGAATTTAATTCTACAGGGCATAAACTGCAGGTACGCAAGCGAGGACGCTTATGTCGCTGCGGCGTCTTTCTTTGTCCGCGGTCCGGCGGGACCGAGCGCGTCTGACGCCGCTCGCTCCCAGCCAGCGGTGCAGAGATGGCCGGCAGGCCGGCGGCGTGCCCTCACCGGCGGCGGCGGCTCCCAGGCAGATCCAGAACAGGCGGGCCGACAACATGGCGGCGGCGAGGTCGGGCGCGGCGACTCGCCGGGCCGGCCGGCGGCGCGGCCTTATAGGCGACGGCCGCCCACGCCTCCGTCAGGTGACGGCAGGCGGACGGTCGGCCGCCTGCCTCCCGCTTGTGGTTCCCGCCTGGCGGGCTGCGGGCCGCGGCCGCGTCGGACAGGAGGCCGCGAAATGGTCGACGCCTGCGGGCACGCCCCGAAGGCAAACGCGACGAGCGCCGATCTCGCGTTCGATCTCGTAGGCCATAATGCGGTTTCTGGCAACCGAGGCAGTGATGTCGCAGTCGGTTTTTATTGTTTTGCTTTGTGGCGTTGATGTTGACAGTTTGGCTAAGGTTATTAAGTTATGGCTTGGTCTTCCTTGTTTCTGGTTACAGATGCGTTATTCTTCTCAGGAACACTCCTTAATAGGGCAAATTACAAGGGTCGAGAGACTGACACAGATTGCACGTTAGGTTTATGCTTTCAATGTGCGGCCCTTGTATATGTGCAATGTGCGGGCGAAAACCCGCCAGTTGATTCCGGTCCAACCGATCTGAATGCCGACGGTAGGGCTACATTGGCGATCTGCGGCTCTGGTTTTCCTGCCCAACAGCATGTGAGCACACACATTTCTGTATCTGACACCACGTGTCACAGAGAAATACAAAAGCACGAAGATGACCAGCATACCAAGAGATCATTTCTATATTCAGCGAGCTGTCTGCACGGGCGCGTAACCAGGTTCTTCCTTAAAGGGGGGGGGGCAAATGCCAAATTTTGTCTTACGCCATTGGCATATGACGAAATTTTTGGGAAAAAGCGGCAATAAAATTGTTACATATCAAATGTAGACCGTTTGGCTTGGGGCGGGCATGGCCCTCATGCCCTGCCCCCTTGGCTACGTCCCTGGGTCTGCATTTGACAGAGACTTGACGCAGGACAGGGTTGACGTAACAAGGGGTCTTCCTTAAATTACGTTGAGCATTTTTTCGGTTCTTTATCCCTCTCTCTACAAAACGCCCTTATACTCAGGTGAAATCTCATTCTTATGATTATAAGTGAGGAAAATAAAACTTATAACACAAAAAATCGTTGCGAAACTTTGAGTGACATTATGCTGTTTCCTGTAACCTCGTGACATTCAGGAATAATAAGTCGAAACGCCTCAAGGGATCAACGTCAATTGTCTTCCAGTTTCTTTTTGGGTCTTTGACAAGATGCTAGGAACAGCTGCGTTGAGCCCACACTCCAGCGCGCCATTCAAGGCAGGGCCGACTACGGGAAGGAAGAGCACGCTCACGGCGTCGGAGAGAGTGCGGGGGGGGAGGGAGCGCCAGCACGCTGGCTGTCATCGCTGCACCGGCCCGGCAGAGCTCGCTGCCGCCCGGCCACACCGCGACCGCACGGCTAAGGTCACCGGTGTCGGCTGTCCGGCGCGGACCGGTACCGCCGGTTGACAAATGCCACGTCCTGCACGGCGTCAGGGCCAGGCGATGACCCCTGACATCCTGGGTCGGCCGGTCGCCAGGTTTCGGCCTGTGCTTTTGCGTCATGGCCGAAGCGCTGGCGACCAGCAGGGGGCGCCGGGGGCGGTAGCTTTTTCGTCCATCAGCCACGCCGGGAACAGCACGGACGACGGGTGAAATTTACTCATTCCAATAGCGATTTTACCGCTGTATTGTACAGACGCGTGCTAGTCTTTTCACAGAGCAATCGCGCGATATTCATTTGAGGATTTCAGTTGGCAGGTCCTTTTCGTGACGCCGCATTCAAGAAGCTTTAAATCTGCATCCGTCTTCGAGGCATACTCAAAATCATTGGTTGGTTATGAACAAAATTGTTGATCTGTTCACGGATGTTTAGAAAACGGATGGATGGTGACACACGCAACAAACTGTTTCCTACCGACGTAACCTGTACATGTGCAGCTACTTCATATAGCTGCGGGCGCACTTCGACGTGTGTGAGAAGACCATCAACCACATACCGTTGACCATTCTGTTTTGTATTTACAAAACGAGGTTCATGTAACTGTTGACCACGCGTACAAAAATAGGCACGGACTAGATTCTGATTGAGGCGATCTCGACTACTGAACAGAAATAGGAAATTAAACAGCACGCGCTTCCACAGGATGTCCTGCAACAACTTCACTTAGAAAGGCACATTCTGCAAGGCTTCCAGCTAATCTCCATACGCCCTTCCACTGCGGTGAACCACAACAGCATGATCATGAACAGAAATGGACGAACAAATACATATTTATAAGAAGCCTTAAAAAGCAAAATAAAAGCAAATAAACCTACCACGTTCCTCTTACGACCAAACGTTTCACCAAACCCATACCTCTTTGGCCAGCCATCAAAACACACCACAAAAACGCACATCATACCACACACTAAAAGCATTTCTCCGAGGCGCCTAGCTGCCCTTTGTGAAACTCGGCAGGACCGTGGCCCACCGTCTCGGCCCCCACCCAGGCGTGTGGCGCCAGCAGGCGACAGGCCGTCGGCGCGGCCCCCTCAGGGCTGTTCGACGTTGTTGAAGAACCACTCGGTGAAGTTGCGCAGCTGGTGCGCCGCCTGCTTGCTCTCCTCCTGCAGCCGGCGGTTGTCCGAGCTGAGCTGGTGCACCTGGCGACGGCGACGGCGCCGGTCACGTCACGGGTCTACAGTGGCACCGGCCGCCGGTCTACAGTGTACTCAGACGCAGGTCTACAGTGTCTACCGCAGGTTTACAGCGTGCCCAACCGCAGGTTACAGTGTACTCAGCCGCCGGTATACAGTGACTCAGTCGAGTGTCTAAAGTGTACTCGGCCACAGGTCTACAGTGTACTCAGCTACAGGTATATAGTGTACTCGGCCGCAGGTCTACAGTACATTCAGCCGCAAATCTACAGTGTGTTCAGCCAAAGGTTCATTGTACTCAGCCACACGTTCAGAGCGTACCCGTAGGTCTACAATATATCCGGCCACACGTCAACAGTGTACGTGGCCACCTGTGCACAATGTGTTTAGTCAAAGATCTTCTGAGTACTGAGGTCACGGTCTGCAATGTAGCTCGTCAGCTGTCTACAGCATACCCAATCAGGTCACAGGTCTACAATGTATCCAGGCAGCATACCCTTAACGTATCCAGAGGTCTACAGAATACCACGTTACACGTCCATAATGTACCCAGCCACAGGTCTCCAAATCACCCAGTCACTGGTTTATAGTGAATCCAGCCACATGCATGCAGAGCGTCAACAAAAAGTCACAAGTTTACACTGCACAGTCAAAGATCTACCGCATGTCCCATCACAGGTCTGTACAGTATCCGTCCACAGTTCTTCGGTACACCCAAACACATGTATAAGGTGTGTCCTATTCAAAGGTGTATCGTTTACTCGTTACAAGTCTTAAGTGCATTCAGCCACATCACAGGAATAGTTACAATATACCCAATCATGCCGAACAACTACGATTATGACACCCTTATGACGGGTCCACAGGGCCCTGTGGACCCGTCAGGGCACGGGTCATATGTCTAGGGTACCCAGCCACAGGTGTACCGTGCATTTAGTTATGGGTTTGCAGTGCATCCAGTCACGTCGCAAGTCCACGCCGTACCGCACCAGGCCAGCCGATGTTCATACAGATATTACAATCAACCAAGTAACAGAGATCCAACAAGATCGCATCACCGGAACCATCGAGAGGGTAAACAATCATATACACGCCGGCGTCACCACCCACCTGCGACTCGAGTAGCTGCCTTTTGGACTGTTCACTGAGCAGCTCCCTCTCCAGCGCCGTCAGGCGGTTCTTGAGCTCCTCCGAGGGTACTGGCCCGACATCTCGCGGCAGCAGCTGTCCAGAGCCCGCCGGCAGCAGCCTGACACAGGGGAGACCACAGGTCATCCCACCGTACCGGCCCCACATCCCACACCAGTCAGTAGCGTGCTGACGCAGGAGAGGCCACAGGTCATCCCACCGTACCGGCCCCACATCCCACACCAGTCAGTAGCGTGCTGACGCAGGATAGACCACAGCTCATCACACCGTACCGGCCCCACATCCCACACCAGTCAGTAGCGTGCTGACGCAGAGGAGACCACAGGTCATCCCACCGTACCGGCCCCACATCCCACACCAGTCAGTAGCGTGCTGACGCAGGAGAGACCACAGCTCATCACACCGTACCGGCCCCACGTCAACAGCGTACTGACGCAGGAGATGCCACAGCTCATTCCACCGTACCAGCATCACATTCCACATCACTCAGCAGCGTACGGATACCGGGAGAGGACAATAAAGTCCGAAATCCTGGCCTCACATAACGCACACGAGAACAATGAACTGACATGGAGGAAGGTACAGCTTGTTCCACCCAGCCATTCACAAATTGCCGTTTCGGGCCGCATATCCCATATCAGCTAGGGTTTAGCTAGCTGATATGGGTTTAGCTACCCATATTCTAGTGCACGGGAGGAATACGAACCAAAAGCGACATCCTCGTCAATCAGCTACGAGGTAACCATTTTGATACGCTCACACAGCCATCATACATCAAACAACAAGCACAAATGCCCAGACTAGCACAGCACGGGGCGATCCAGACGACGGCCACGGCCCGCCGCGGTCGGACGGCTTCTCACCTGGCGGGCGGCTCGCGGACGGCGCGACTGGCCGTGTCCACCAGCGCCTGCCAGTCCACCTGGCCGAGCGGCAGCGGCACGTCGGCGGCGCGCGGCGCGGCCGCCGAGCCGGCCGTGACGCGCGGCGAGAGCCGCTCCTCGCGCGAGGCGCGGCGAAGCTCCTCGCGCCAGCCGGCGCCGCCCTCGATCACGGTGGCCGGCCGCGCCGTGGTGACGATCACGCCCGGCTCGGCGGCCGGCGGCGGCCGCGGCCGGCGCCGCCGCTCGCCCTCGTCCGGCCCGATCAGGCGCAGCAGCTCCTCCTGCAGGCTGGCGGCGGCGCCCGAGGCGCGCCGCGCGCCGCCGCGGCCGCCGGCGCCCGGCCGCAGCCGCACCTCGGCGGCTGCGGCGGCGGCGGCGGCGGCGGAGCGAGGGCTCCCCGTGCGGCTGGAGCAGCTGCCGGTAGACGGCGTGCCGGCGCCGGGCCGCAGGCGGCGCCGCGCCGCCGGCGACAGGCTGTGCCCGCTCAGCTCGTCCTCGCTGCGCCAGGCCAGCGCCCGCTCCAGGGCGTCCAACTCCAGGCGGCCGCCGGAGCCGCCGGCGCCGCTCAGGGCCGGCTGCGCGTCCGGGCCGGCGCCGGCCGCAGTCTGCGCACCGCCGCCACCGGCGAAGCCGCTGCTGGCCGGCCGGGAGGGCGCGGCCGAGCCGCGCGGCTGGCCGGCCGCCGTCAGGCCGCCGCTGACCGGCTGCGCGGCGGCCGTGTGGCCGGCACCGCCGGGCTGGCCGCCGCGCACCAGGCCGGCGCGGCGGCCGCCCCACTCGGTCGGGCCGATGCCGTTCGACGCCGCGCGCTGCGGGCCGGACCAGGCCAGCTCCGGCCGGCCGTGGTCACCGTGGACGGCGGCCTTGGTCGGCGGCGACACCTTGGACCCGGTGACCGGCGACGAGCAGGACGCCGGCGGCGGGTAGTACTCCTGCGGCTGTGGCGGATGGCGCACAGATGGTCAGCGGCGGACGGAGGTGTCACACAGCGGCGGAGACGGAGAGAACACGTCCGAGAAGCACCGCCTCGCTCAGACAGCGCATATCACTAAACCAATGGCTCCCGAAGACGTACCGGCGCCTCCGTCCCAGAGAAACGAGGGCGTCACGGACACCAAAGGCGAAAATGTAATTCCGGGTTATACGACACCCGACGACCAAGACCTTTTCCTCAGGAATGGCTCCCTCGAAGAGCACGTTGGCGAGCAGGAACGTAAGGGTTTCTCGCAGCTCAATTAATGGAGGGCACGCGAATGATGTTGCTCGGGACCGCAGCAGCACAGCACGTCCTCCCCGATCCGACACGGGACGAGTTTCCCCAGGGTCCCGGCCAAAAGATGGCGCCCCAGCCGCCAGACCGGGACTCGGCTCTCCTCTCACCAGCGGCGGCCGGTCCGGGCCGCAGTCGATGACGTAGGCGGGCCGAGGCCGGCCCGTGCTCGGATCCACGGACACCGGCCGAGGCAGTGACGTCAGCTCGATGTAGTCCAGCGAGTCCATCCGCGGCACCTGCACAACGGAGCGGCTGACGTCAATCAAACTGTGTGCCCCTCCTGAGCGTCAGTCCCCTCCGCCGGACTGGGACTTGCAGGATGACAACGGTGGGTCCTAGACGATCCTCATCGGCTCCGGGGTGACCTTTACATACATCATGTCCGAACTGCTAAGATCATATCTTTGTCCATGGTTACCTTGTGGGCTTGGTCAATGGACAGTCGGATACGCAGCATCGTTCAAAGCAAACATCTTACTGTTTACAAAAACGTCCACAGTTTTTAGTCTAAGGTAGACGGATTCCAGCTTTGTCTCGACGTGAATGAGCAACTGCCAGACGGCAAGATCTGCAGGGAAATCTCGGTCCGAAGTGACACAATGCCAGCCGGCGCGGCGACGCACCTGTTCCGCCTGCTGCGAGCGGCGGCGGCCCACCGGCGCCGCCTGCCCGTCCGCCGGCGCCGGCCGCTGCGAGTCGCGGCCGGCGGCCGGCCGCTGCCGGTGGCGGGCCGGCAGCGGCGGCGGCGGCGGCGGCGACTCGGCCTCGTCCGGCCAGCGCTCGGCCGAGCCGCTCGAGGCGCTGCTCAGCGTGCCACTCGCCTCGGGCGAGAGCGACGGCGCCGCGAACGAGCGACCGCTGCCTCCCGTGCCGTAGCCGGAGCTGACGACGGACGGCGGCGGCGGCGAGGCGGCGCGTTCGGCCGGCACCGGCCGGCCGCCCGGCTGCTGGCGGCAGGCCGGCTGGCGAGCCGCCGCCGCCGCCGGCACGGCCGGCACGTTCTCGTAGTCGCCCTCGGGCGGCGGGCCGCCGCACGCCGGCAGCGCGCAGCCGCGCCGCGCCGCGCCGTCCGCTGCCGGCGGCACCACCGTCACCGACACGACCAGCGACGTCTTCAGCAGGTCCACCATCTGGTCGTGCGTCATGGTGCATACGGCCATCTGGCAGATCTGAAGCAGAGGGGATAGATCAATAACGGCCCCACGATAAGAACAACAGTATAGCAGAGTTGCCAGGACACACTGTCCTGGTGACAGTCCTGGTGATTGCACGGTCTACCCTTTACACAAAAAGATCGACTGGTACTGCTCAAGAATATACCACAATAGTGCGCATTTCCGTACGGAAGCAATGGACGGTCAAACGTCGACCACGGCACAGCAGTTCACGCTGCGCCACACCATGTCGCGTGGTTTCATGCCGCGGCCAAACAAACGCAACGCCACCTCTGATACACAGAACATACAATACAACAGCGGACACCCATACCGTGGGCCCAGCATGAGAGGGCCCCATTTATGGCGCTTGAAACGCCATTAGTGCGGCCTGAAACCACGCGCTAGGGATCCGCCAAATCAGCTGTTGCGGCAATCAGAAGGCAGCGATGCTAGATTGATCCCTAAAACTGACGCCAGCGCTTTTACGAAACGATCGCTAGAAGCGGCCCGTTGACCGGACCTGGACGAGCCGGGCGTTGGGCCTCAGTCCCGCCTGCCAGGCCGGGCTGTAGCTCTCCACCTCCGTCACCAGGCCGTCGTGCTGCACGTGGAAGCCCAGCTGACCCATCTGGTTGCGCCGTAGCAGCAGGTCCTGCGGTAAACCGCACTCGCGTCACGCCAGGCGTGACAGCTCACCCGCACAGGGTCCGGCTCGGCCCACGCACGCAGTCACCGCGGAAAACCCGACAGATCGGACGTGCCCCAACAGTGAACATTCAAACCACCAATACGTATTTACGCCACCAGCGGACAGTTGGAGTACCGATGAACCAACGCAGGGCGTTCAAAGCTGAGCCCAGACGACAGCAGTCACCGACTCTGCAGCGCTCGGCTGGGTTCCCAGGGCGGAGGTAGCAGCCAGGGCCTGGCGATCGAGTCACGGGTCTGAGCCGATGTCCGCGTCCGAGTCGGGCTCGGATGGAGCCCGGGCCAAAGTCCGAGCGGGGTGAGCGCCCAGAACAGGGGGGGGGAGCATCAGAGTCAAGGTCGGCGGTGCAGCCGAGGTCGCAGACGGTCGTGGAGGTCAGAGATTCGCGCCAGGGTCAAGGACACATGCCGCGATCGGAGACCCGTGCCGGGGCCCCGCCCTGGTGTCGGCGTTACCTGCGTGTCGGCACCGTCGGAGACCACCGCCAGCCGGGCGGCAATCTCGGCCAGCTCCTCGGTGTCGGCCGCGCTGCGAGGGTGCAGCTCCACACACTCGCCCAGGTGGTAGTACAGCCGCAAACTGCCGGCCGTGCGGAACATCGGTCACCACGCGGAAAACTCAGAACGGGACAACAGAAGTTATGCGTGTGATGTTCTTCTCTCCGTACTCCAGCTGTGAAGACACAGCTTTAGCTGTCACGTTGCAGTTGGATGATATTGCTCATCTGAGGTGTGCACGGAAAAACTGGTCCAGCGAGAAATAACCACTCCACCGGGGAGAAAACACATCACACATACACACTATCCCAGCCGAGAAAATCCAACTCTTCGTTACCAACAGAAGTTATTCAACCGGTACCGGCATGTTGGCGACTCCTGAAATGAGCCCACCCGCCGGAACGCAGGCTCACCTGGGGCCGTGGAGTGTCCAGCCGAGGACGCTGGAGACGGGGGCGGCGAACAGTAGCGAGCAGGCCTCCTCCTCCGCCAGCACCACCGAATCAGTCGACACTCCCAGCAGACAGTCCACCTGGGGAGAGACATACAGCTGTATACCAACCCGTCACTCAACAGACAGTCCACCTGGGCAGAGGTACACAGCAGTACATCAACCAGTCACTCAACAGGGAGTCAGCCGACACCCGCCAGCAGACAGTCCACCTGAGAAGAGGTATACAGCTGTGCAACAACCAGTCACTCAGCAGACAGAGCACCTGGGCGTAGATACGCAGCTACAAACAAACCATTCACTAAGTAGTTTACAGTCGCACACCAACCATTCACTCATTAAACAGTAATTTGGGCTGCGACAAATAATTATATACTGCCAGGCAGAGACGACACAATTCCACATCCCTCCGTAGGGCGACATTACGCAGCAGCAGGAAGTCTCTGTATCTCGCGACCTCTACGCTCAGCAGCACAGCGACAGCAAAACACACATCACCCCTCCTCGTCAGCAGGGAGGGGAATTTACGACGCCGTTCGCGATCACACGAGCCATCACTCAGTTCTGATACAGCTGGACGCCTCCTCGCTCAGTACTCGATAGCTCGCCCCCACAACAGCCCCTCCCCTCCACACGACCCCCGATGGCGGGCGCTGGGCGGCGCCGCGCCCTACCTGCGAGCCCAGCGAGTGGTCGTCGGCGGTGACCTGCCAGCTGATGGCGCCGCGCTGCACGGCGTCGGGACTGAACCGGGGCCGCTGACGCTCCTTCTTCCGGCCGCCGAACGGCATCAGAGCTGCCCGACACGGAACAACGCGGTCAGACCGACGGGGACGGGTCAGCCGCACAGGCCCGGGGACGCAGGCGCGCCACGGACAGGGCAGACGGCTGGGCGCAGAGAAGTGGGCAGAAACAGACCGCAGACATTACACCTGACCACAGGAGTCTCCTCGCGGGAGACCACGACTCAGTCATTCATCAGCAGGAGGCTCACGCTGTAACCGGCCCAGTCGTGACATTATCACGCCACGACGGGTGTCACAGTCCACCTCCCACGCTCAGATTCGGGCATCCACAAATACACATTGCCGAAAAAGACGACACCCACGCACATGAGCTGGGACAAAACCGACCCCGGCCCCGACCCCGGCCACGCCCACAGACGGCTCCCGACGGACGGCCTCGCGGGCGGGGTGGGGCGGACACAGCCCTGCCGGCGGACTCACAGAACTTCTGCGGCGCCTCCAGCGGCGTGTCGGTCAGGTAGTTGGCGGCCAGGTCCCGCAGGTATTCCTGCCGCGTGCGGCGCGCCATCGTCACGAACTTCTCCGACTGGTAGGCGGCCGTCTCGGCGTTGATCACTGAGGAAAGGAGTAATGTTACGCCATGTTACGCCGGCACGGAACCAGCACGAGGCCGCCAGATAGGGCTGCTAAGCACGGGATCCAGGTCCTGCTACGACAGAGAATGCTGACGTCATCGCGGCACGAGGGAAGGAAAATGGAAATACAGCACAGGTAGGCATTTCTATATTCCCACAAACAAAGCCAGCAAAAGGCAAGTGGCGCAAAAACACAATCGTGTCTTATCCAAGTGGATAATTTCTACATCAAACCAAACAGACTGGCCAGAAAAAAAACAATTACTGTTCCCGCCATGAAGACTCTCCCATCCAATGGAGAGTGGGCTCACAGCATCAAAGCTACGGTGAAGACCACTCACTGTTGTAAGACTGAAGAAACTCACACGCCGGGGCGAGGCTCACGGAGTGACTAAGCACCGTATCAGGACCGAGAGAAGCCCGACACTGCGCCAGAACTAAGCGAACGCTCGCATGCCAAAACAGAGCGAAAGGCAAGCCGGAACACCATGACGGGGCTAGACTCCGTAGGTGGTACGCCTACTGCCATCTTGCGGCCCGCTGGCGAACTAGAGGCCGCCGACGCCGCCTGGTCCACGCGCATTAACCGACCGGATTCACAGATTTCATTCAGATCAACCTCTCGTGCATACAAACGTGATCTGGAGCCGGCCCAGGAGATAAATGGGGGATAAGAGACTTCTCTACCCTCTGCATTTCGCTTTGGGTGATGTACAATTGCACCTCAGCCAATTCACACTTTTCATTGGTCCACGCCCAACTCGCAGAACGTAGCATTCAAGCGTAAGTCAAGGCACTCAAGCACAGCCGCAGAGATAGGTCTGACGTAGCGGCAAACGTGGGTGAAGGTTAACCAGGGACGAACAATCCCTCGTGCATAGCGCTCACCTTTGGCGTACAGGAACTCGGCGAACGCCTTCGACTTGGCGAACGTGGCGCCCTCTGGGATTGGTGGTCCGAACGGCGGCACGTCCCTGAACCGGTTCACCGCCACGCTGCAGGTCAGGTCAGGTCAGGTCAGGTCAGGACAGCTTAGGTCATAATGGTCTGTCCATGTACAAACACTTCCGCAAACAGCAGGCAACTTTACAAAGACGTCCACCACTCAAGTGACGAGCAGAGTACTGTCATGCGTCAAGCCCGCCAACAAACGTCACAAAACCACCAAACCGAATAACGCAATCGCATGACTAAACAAAGATTCCACTATCTCGTGCGTTAACAAGCACAGCAGCCAGCTTATCTTCACGTCCTTCTATTCACCATGATTCACATCTGCCTAATCTCAGCCCCATCTGAAATGTGACGCCATCGTCCCCGTCGTCCCTACTAACGGGTCCTGAGGTCCCGCCACGTCCCGTCACCGACCTGTACTGAGTGTTATCCGAGCACGGGTTCAGCGCGCGCACCACGATGAACACGTGCTGGAACTGGGAGCGGATGTGTTTCGGTGAGAACGGCAGGGCGCCCGGCTCCTGGAAGACGATGGTGACGATGTCGTTGCCGATGTACCGCTTGCGCAAGAGCTGAAACGGCAGCATGCCTGGACGTCAGCGAACGAGGGCAGCCAGTGGCCATCGCAGAAATGACAATGCGGCTGCCCACGGGACAGAAACGAAACGTCAGAGGCCAGACAGGACCCAGCGAAAACGAAACGGCCTGGAAGACGATGACGAGCCCGTCGGATCAAGGGGACAGATTAACAACTGTCAGTTCGGTTCAAACACAGCGCCAAGTCCGACCACACGACACCAGCGTCCGAGTCCACGCCGTGACGGGTCCCTTGGTTCGGGGACACCTGCCCGGGTGACGGTGGTTCCGCGCCACCTCTGACCGGCCCTCCCGGAGTCAACCGGTCAAGTCCGGAGCCGCGAAACAGGCCTGCCCTCTGGCGCTGGGGCCCGCCGGAAGACGACAAGGACCCCCCACCGGCCGGCACACGCCAGGAGACTGTTTACAGAGCGATATACCGACAGATAGCGGAGACACTGGCTCGGCTCAATCGAAGACGTCATGAGCGCCAACTGCACAGTAAACGGGCAGTAGACTCCGAACTTCCCATGTCAGCTTCCCCGCATCGTATGGCGACACGACAGTGGAGGCGACACTGCAGTCAGGCTTCCCACAATGAGCCACAGTCAACGACCCCCCTCCGTGTTCAGGGCTGGCCCAAAGAGAACGTCACTAAGAGCACGGGAAAAAATAAACAGCGTAACGGTCACAAAGGGCAGCGCAAATCACAAATAGTCCGGCATCTGTCCTCGGCCGCCTCATGACACGACGCTGCCTCGCGTGTCCGCTAGTCAGCCGTAACCACGCCCTCATCACCGGCGGCCGCGTCCCACGAGGCCCGGTCACGGGGGGGGGGGGCGCGCTCACCTGCTGCCGGTTGTTGGGCGAGAACTGCAGCATGGTGGACACGTGGAACATGATCTCGTTCTCGCGGTACTGCGCGTACACAGAGTACTGGCCGGTGGAGTCGGCTGCGGCAGAGAAACGGGCTGGCGGTCAGACGACACACCCAAACTCAGCGCGTCACCGCACGGTACCGAGGCACCGTCGTCACGGCTTCAACGTCATCATACGCCGAGATGATTGAGCCCACGCTTGCTGACCAATGCCTTTGCCTGTTGCCAACAGGGCCACACATGTACCAAGAAATCAATGTTTCACTGCCGCGATCGTGTGGCCCAGCAATATAACTGCTTCACAATCTACTTCTGAAAACATTACCATCTTTGTGACCTCTCTACCTGTGTGCCTAGTGGCCAGTCGCTTACAAAGCTATTCTTTTCGATTAGCGGACAGCAAAAGGAACACCCAGCCGAAATTAAATACCCGGCCGGATGTTCCCCGCAAAAGGAACACCCGGTCGGCCCCCCGGCACAGGAGTCGCTGGCGCTGGAACACTCACTCTTGTTGTCCAGACCGGCCTTGTACTTGTCGAAGCCCTTGAGCCGGACGCGCTGGCCGAGCATCTCGAGGAACTCGTCCAACGCCGGGCCGGACCTCTCGTTGTTGTACATCTCCTCCTCCGTACTCTGACCGGCCCGGCAGTACATGACACCCACCTGGAACGGCACACGTCAGGTCACGCCGGCCCGGCAGTACATGACGCCCACCTGGAACGGCACACATCAGGCCACGCCGGCCCGGGCTGGGTCATGCCACGTCGGGTCAGGCCCGGGCAGATGTTTTCGGGCCAGTTCAGGGCGTGTCTGGTCGGGCCATGCCGGATTAGCTGCCGTCGCAACAGACGGAGCCGGGTCAGGTGGGTCAGGCCAGGCGGAATCAGGTCACGCCACGTCTGGTCCAGCCCGCCCAAACTGGTCCAGCCCGACTCCGGTCGGGTTAGACCAGTTCGTGGCTCGTCACGCCAAACCGTGCACAACATGGACCATTCCACAGCGCGGCTGGCCCGCAGAGCAGAGCTCCACCCACAGCCCAGCCCTCGACAGGCGCGGGTCAGCTGGCGCCGCCGCCCGGACCCGGCGCCAGGAGCGGACCGCAGAGCGGCGACCAGGGTTGAAAATTTTGTTTCTCTTCTTGGTGTCGGAGAATAATTTTTGTTTTGGGGCACAACATTACACAAAGAGTATTATTGGTTTACGCTGGCGTTCTTGGTGTCAGTCAGTTATGACATTAGGCCTGCTTCTTACTGAATGGAGACAGAGTCACTTGCTTGCGGAGTCAGAAATTTGCCAGCATGATTATAATGTAGCTTTTTGATGGAGGCACAAAGTTACACTTTTGGAGTATAAAACGTCTTTGGAGCACATGTTTTCCTAGTGTCCTTCAACACCAAAAACAGGACTTTTTCCAACCTTGCCAGCGCCTCGGCCGCGGACCACAGAGAGCGGAGGCAGCAACCGCTCTCTGGACGGCGCCGTCACGGCGGACAGCCGCGCCACGGTGTCCGCAAACGTGACGGCGCGGACGTGGCTCGGACGCACAGCGGACCGGAGCGTCAGTGATCGGCGCGGGACCACGGCCGTACCGGCTCAGTCCGCCACTCCGACGCCGTTCTGTCCACAGTTCCGCGTCCCGTCTGCCACGCCGTGTCAGACTGATTGACTAATATTGGGTTAAGAGGTGTGCCTCGAACTTCTGGGCATTATGCGCCGCCTATAAAGTCTGTGTGAGCTACGTGTCGTTAGCGCCGCCAGGAGACCGCCTCAGACGCTGCGTCGGCAAACGCGCGACTGCACCTCCCGTTCCCATTTCCCGCCCGCCGGGGAGCTGAAGAGGTACGGAGCTACAGTGCGTTCCGCGGCACGCAGGTGACCCACCTTGTATCGGCTGAAGATGTTCTGCTCGTCCAGCTTCATGAGGTACTCCTCGGTACGTGGCTCCGGCACGGCCAGTCTCAGGCTGGAACGGGACACAGCGTCGACGTTAACGTCAGTCCTGACGAATTCGTCACGTGGAAAACAAAGCTGTTTGGACGCATGCTTATCGCTCACACAGATCTCGCTGCACCGCTCACAGCTCAGGGCCCGACACGTAGCGCCGCGCGGTACAAAACTGCCAGCACAACGCACAGACCCTGAGGTCTGTCCGGTCTCTACCGCCCTGAACCAGCCGCCCGTCCACACAATACGCTCTCCGCCACGGCCACGCCAGCGACTATGTGTGCTCTCAGGCCGGGGGCTGGGGGCGGTCAACCAGTGATAAAAGCGCAGCGGGGCGGCCGCGGCACGCGGCGCGTCAGACAAACTGCAGGCGAGCTCGACCTCAGGAAATCCGGCGCTGAGGTGCGCACGCACGTGGCCGGCCGGACCCCCGCCGGCCGGCCACCCACCACCTGGTCACGCGCACCCACGCTAGCGTGAGGCGAGCGCTTTTGAAGGCCGCGATCACAATGGTGGAGTCGAACGGCACCTGGATTGAGGCTTCGCAGTCCTTTGATGGAGGCTTTTCATATTACTAAAACGTAATGAGCTCTGCCCATTGTTGATTTCACGCAGGGGTAAAGGGTTTCACGCAGGTTTAGCATTCCTCAAAGCAGATCCGATAAACAACAAGGCGCAAGATACAAATGCGTTCCAAGGTCCGTGACTCCTTGACGTATCAGATACAATCGCATTCCATAGCTGGTGTATGAGTATGTGTTCGCATTCCTCTACAGGGAAACAAAAAGCAGAAGGGGAGGATATATCCGTAACAGGCTTCAGGCGGCCAGAACGGGCATCCCATCCGGTACGAAGACGTTAGGATCGCCTACCGTGTCTCTGTACCGGTCCGATCAGGACCGGATACAGTGCGTCAGGACCGGACAACGAGTCGTCAGGATCGCCTACCGAGGCGCCAGACCGTGTCTCTGTACCGCTCCGATCAGGACCGGATACAGTGCGTCAGGACCGGGCAACGAGACGTCAGGATCGCCTACCGAGGCGCCAGACCGTGTCTCTGTACCGGTCCGATCAAGACCGGATAACGAGACGTCAGGATCGCCTACCGAGGCGCCAGACCGTGTCTCTGTACCGATCCGATCAGGACCGGATACAGTGCGTCAGGACCGGACAACGAGACGTCAGGATCGCCTACCGAGGCGCCAGACCGTGTCTCTGTACCGGTCCGATCAGGACCGGATAACGAGACGTCAGGATCGCCTACCGAGGCGCCAGACCGTGTCTCTGTACCGGTCCGATCAGGACCGGATACAGTGGGTCAGGACCGGACAACGAGACGTCAGGATCGGGAACAGGCGCGTCGGGACCGAATGACGAGAAGTCACGGCCGGGTATCGAAATGACCAGATCGGGAACAAGGACTTCAGGATCGCCTACCGCGGCCTCCGCGCCGCATTCCCAGACGTCAACACCCGGATGCTGCACTGCGCGGATCAAAATCCGCACCGGCAGTCGGCACTGACCGCTGACAACCGGCGTGGCACCCGGATAACGCCGAATATGTCCGCTCGCACTGCACTGTGTCCGATTAACGCGTGACGATCGTACGATGCCAGCCCGACTAGCGAGTCACGGTCGGCCGCCCCCGGGCGCTGGCAGTCATTCATTGGCCGGCCGACGCCGGTTCAATGGAATTCACCCCTTCCATGGGGACCGGGAGGTCGAATTCCAGACCAGCAAGGGCTGATGTAGACGTTGGGAGGGAGATCGGGGGGTGGACTGCTTCCACACCGAGACAACAGGGTGTGGGGGCGTCAGGGTGCCCTCTCACTGTGGAAAGACTGACGTCGGCAACGATTCAAGTAACAGCGAAGACATTGAACCCGGTCCTGAGTCACCGCGTCATCCAGCGCTGCCGGCCATCACGTTCGCGTCGAGCGCGGCGCTTGGCCCGCTCCGACCATTCCACGTGGCCAGATGCGTCTCTGTCGGCCTGAACACGGCACCCTTTGTACCGGCGGCGCCCGCCGGTCCGGAGCCGGCGGCTGCGGCGGCGGCGGGCGGCACATTCCCGGCCTCCCAGGGCGCGGGCGGCGCGCGCCCAACCCGGCCATTAGCGCAGGACGAGCGCAGCCGCCTGTCGCCGGCCGGTCGGCGGCGGGGCGCCTCCGGTGGCGCGGCGCCCGGCAAAAACCGTCGCCGCCGGCAGCGGACCACCCGGGCCGGCCGGCCGCTCTCTCCTCTCCCCCGCCGGCGGCGGCGGCCGCCGCCCACAGCATGACCGGACACACCACAATGGACGCAACGGCGGGCCGACCGGGCGCGGCGCCGCCTCACCACGCCTGGAATCTCGCCAGGTATTTTGACGCTCGTTTTCGTTTCAGGGTCGGCCAGGGTGGTCGGCGGCGATCGGCAACCTCCCCGCTCCCCTCTCGCCCCCCCCCCCCCGTCTCGGCGGAGGTCAGGGACCCGGGCGGCCGGCCACACGCGGCGAGACCGACGCTTGTTTGCTTTGGCGACCGGCTCAACCGCAGCCTGCCGTCCGTCTGCGTTGCGCTGTCTGCGGGGTCATCACCGGACGCCGCCGGCCGCCTCCATCCCCTGCCCGCCTCCCCGGCCGGCGCCGACCGCCGACAGCCCGGCGGCGCTACCTGAGCGCCCCACCGCGCGCTGCCTCTGAACAGCGGCGACCGGCCGTCTGGCCCGGGCGAGCGCCACGAACGCGCGCCCGTCTCGGCGGCAACAAAGAGCCGGCGCGGCGGGCACTCCGGAGCGGCTAACGAGTGCCCGCGCCCGAAATAGCCGGCGCCGCTCCCTAACGACGGCCGGCAATAATACGGCCCGGCTTTCTAAAATTACGGCGCCGGCAAACGCCGCGCTTCCGGAGGTGACGGCGCGCCGCCGCCCGGCTGTCGGTCTCTACCGATGGAGGCGGGGGTTTGACCGGCACCCGGCCACTGACGGCCGGCAGATATCCGGTCCCGGCCGTCCGAGTCAGGCTGATGGAGGCGGGGGTTTGACCGGCACCCGGCCACTGACGGCCGGCAGACATCCGGTCCCGGCCGTCCGAGTCAGGCTGATGGAGGAGGGCGGCACCCGGCCACTGACGGCCGGCAGATATCCGGCCCCGGCCGTCCGAGTCAGGCTGATGGAGACGGGGGGCTGCCCGGCACCCGGCCACTGACGGCCGGCAGATATCCGGTCCCGGCCGTCCGAGTCAGGCTGACGGAGACGGGGGGCTGCCCGGCTCCCCGCCACTGACGGCCGGCCGGGCGCCGGGAGTTCACGTGCTGACAACTGACCACATTTTGTGCCCGTAGAGATCTGTCACCAACAGTCGGGTCCCGACCGTGGAATATGTCAAGCAGGTCCTACGCATGTGTATACCACACCGACTTCGGTCTTCAGTCACCAATTTACAATAACCACACTGCCAGAGTACAATAAGATACGACTACACGAAACGGCCCCGACCAGCCAACGTGCGGTTTGTTTCGGTGTTTCCAGCCAAGGCACCGGACCTGGCGCCCTAGAACCGGCACGTTCGGATACATCCCGCCGCTCCCGGGACAAAAACTACTCCACGACAGCCGGCCATGGTCGGACACACCGGCTGCGGGCCAAAGACCATACTAGAAAGCCCAGACCAGAGGCAGACTCAGGTCAGGTCACGCGGGCCGGATCATCGTGCTCACCAGCTGGCCTGCAGTTCCGGCGCCACATGCTCGAGAATCTCGCGGACCGGCAGCCGCTTCAGCTTCTCGCCCGGCTTGGAGAGCTGGCCCAGCGATTCCTCCAGGATCAGAGCGCGCACCGTGGGCAGCTGGGGACAGACGGCCGGACGTCAGCAACGGCAAATGGGACACCGTCAGTGCCAGACGGACGGCAATACATCAGTGGCAGAGCGACGGCACAGAGACAGAGACAGAGACAGGGACGCTGCCAGAGACAAAGAAACGAGACACCGCCAGTGACAGACGGGTGACAGACAGATTCACGTCATAAATTCATAATTCATCATAAATTCATAATTCATTCATAAATTCATAATTCATCGTCAGTGACAGAGAGATGGGACATGGACAGCCCGCAGTGCGTAACAGAAAGACGGGACATCAACAGGGAGACGGCACACCGTCCATGACAGGGAGACGGGACACAGTCGGAACAGACACCGTCCATGACAGCAAGACGGTACACGGTCAGTAACAGCACGACGGGACGCGACACCGTCCATGACAGCAAGACTGTATACGGTCAGTGACAGCAAGACGGGACACGGTCCGTGGCAGGAAGAAGGGACACGGGCCACTAACAGGGAGACGGGGCACCATTCGTGACAAAGAGACGCGACACCGTCAGTCGCAAAGAAACAGGACACTGCCCGCTACAGGAAGAGGGTACTGCCGCTGCCGGCTGTCGGGAAGTGGCACGGCCGGTGTCACAGAGACCAAAATGTCGCCACCGACGGGAACACACCGCGCAGATACGCAGAACTGATGGGCGTGACGACCGCGCCCGCCGTTTCTCGCGACCGGCCCTCAGCTGCAGAATCTTACGGCGGACAGCGGACAGGAAAAAAGGACGAGGAAGGAAACTGTGGGCAGGTCAAGCACAGCGAGGGGAAATAAACGGCACGAGAGGAACCGTGCGTCAGAAGACAAGAAACAGTGTCCGGATACCTAACAAGACAGGAAAGGGGAAAACACTGTGTGTGGAGTTAACGAATGCGAACAAAGCGCGAAAACAATTCCGGAGAAAACGCCAGTCACAATGACAATGCAGAACGCGCGCCCAAAACCATCACCTCCCACTCAAATTGATCTGTGGGTTATGGGAGCACTACAACCCACAAATCAACGCGTCGCACACACGCACAAAACAAAAACAGAGCAGTTCATGCCCAGCAGTTTATGGCGGTTCAGCCGCAGACTCGAGCCGCACCATTAGCTCTCTTCCACACCAGCCGCACATAGCCGGAGCATTTCACACCGCGTGACGCGAAACACGTGCTGTCGGCACGGCTGAAGAGCAGCCAACACAGCACTTCTTCCGCTCCCTGCTGTGTCGATACTCGACGTCCAGTTCTCCAGCGGATGACCGCAAACCACGCAAGCTGCCGCCTGCGTACCGTTACGTTACTCGCTTCCTGCGCATGTAGACGAAGCCGGCTAAAAATCGTCCAGTCGTGCGCCGCGACAAATGGACCGTTCCCCGGCATGGCACGGTCGCGTGACGAACTGCGGCCGATGATCATGGCGAACTACCCGTGAATCAACGACTGTCATCGCTCACGTACATTTTACATGGTCGGAGAGCTGTGAGTGTTGAGTGGAGACTACTAACACAAACATACCATTTGTTCACCCAACACATCGATTATTTACGAACTGTGGAATCCTTCACAACACTGCGGTTCCCTTATAGGCCTGAGCAATTATTAAACGAGCAATTCAGTCCAAGCAAGAATGCAGCCGTGCGACGACCAAGTGAATCACTGATTTTCTGCTGCACCGGTAGTCCACTGTTTCCGTTTTCCGCCCGGACACCTCAGCTCCTACGGAATTCTGGGACAATGTGGGTGTGTCCCGGGCCTGGTATGGCCAGTGTCCAGCACGACAGTCTCTGACACGGTGGACGACCGCTCGTAAGTACCAGACGTTGTATGCTGGCAGCTGTGCCAGATGTGAAGGGGCGAAATTCGACTGGACCAGCACAAAGCGGAGAGGCCACAGCCGCTCATGAGAGCATCAATGGACTTACACAGAGCAAAGAGCGCAACAGAATTAAAGGCTTATGAGGGCCGGCGAGAGTCGGTCTGGGATTCGACCTGAGCATATTACTGGCACGACGCTGGACAAAGAAATAGCCACGAGAGGGCGCGATCTCCGGACCGATGCCGGCCAGAGGATCAGAGGCGAGCGGACCAAACGGCAGCGGGTCGATAACCCAGCGTCCAGCGCTCGGAAGCCGCACAACACTGCCGGGTCAGGGTCGCAGCGGCCGCCGCCGCCGCCGCCGCCGACCGCACGACCCCGACCCGGAGAAGCCACAGCTGCTCTGTGTCCAGATACCGGCAGCGAACTGGTGCTCCACCGGTGATGGTGATGGTGACGGGCACTCTGGCAGGGCCGCAGGACACGGGCGGTTCTCGCCGTCGGTGAGGTCCTGCAGCCTCACCACTGCCTCGCCGCGACTCGACACTCTCCTCTGAGAGGCAGTGGTGGGTCTTGATCCGGCCGCACGACACCCATCACAGGCCTGATGCTCCCAAGCGTCCCACATCGTGAGGCCAGCCAGAGCTGGTCCCGGTCCCGGCTGTGCACAGTGTCAGCTGGCGCATGTCCCTCGTATCTTTTTATTTATCTAGTCCAAACATCTCCAAGCGGACAGGGTCGGGATATCAGTTCATGTCAAGCCGAGCCAGTTGTGCTGATATCCTGACCAGGCTACCAAAGCGTTTCTTAATGTGACGTGATTTACCTCCTGGCACCGAACCATACAGCAGTGAGGGATCTTTACCATGCAGTGCTACCCCGCCCGACGACAGTCACGTGACCGTCTGACCCTTTCGTCCTCGAGAACAGCGGCGCCGTTCTGGGACTGCCACCCCACGTCCGTTAAATCCTGCTGAAAACGACCTCTGGAGAGACCCGGACATCTCGGCGCTGATTCGGTCACCGTCGGTTCTCCCGACCACTTCGGTCGCGACCGCACACGGGACATGGTGAAGCAGAGGACCTGAACAGGGCCTGAAGCTGAATAGAAGCGGAATCTGAATAGGGCCATCCACCATCAGCCACCGCAGCTGTGCGCATATAGCTGGCTTTGAGGGTGTTGGTGTGTGGTGAGACTGCTGCTGAAGGGAGCTTGCCTCTTGGTGCTTGCTGTTCGAAATGCTGGGAAACAAAGTCGTTTCACCGTCCACGCTTGTGGACATGACAGTCACGTTCAGCCTCGTTACCGTCTGGTTACCTTCACAATTTATCAACAGCCAAATGGACAGCCGTAGACCACCGCATCAAGCGGCATAATACCCGAAATGGACCACAATTTCCATGTGTGCAGCACTTTCACCGCCGGTTTTTCTCACTGAAAACCAGTCTCTTTCGGGCCGGTTTCGGGGTAAAACACTAACGCAGAAGAGTGAGATCTCTCAGGTGCCATTAAAACGTCATTTGAGGGTGATTCAGCGCAGTTGGCGCGCGGCGGAATCCCACAGGCTTGTCAGCCACAGGCGTTATCCGGGGGCAATCAAGCATACCCCCAACCCCGCACACACGGAACAACGTGGCAGACCAGGGACCAAGAGCGCAGCGCCAGCACAACCCCTCCGCAACGTTACAAGAAGCACCTCCCACAGCCCCTGCACCACACCACGACGGCGTGACCAGCGACACCTCTGGCAGCCCCACCAGCCCCACCCCATCAGAACGTACCAGGGACACCTCCCGCAGCCCGGCTACCACAGCCTGAGCCGACGAGGGCAGCGGCGGCCGATCCGAGCCCGCGCGCAGCGCCGCACAAAGGCGGCGAGCGGCGCGACAAAAACGGCGCCGGTCGTGCGGGCCGTTTCCCAGGCCTTCCGAGGGAGCGCCGGAAATGGAGCGGCTGCCGGCCGGCGGGCGGCGGCGGGACGGAGGGCGCAGTCGCCGCCAGGGCCGGCCGACCCGCCGTCTGGCACGACTGACGCCGGCTGCCCGAGCTCAGACGGACGCGCGGCGGACAGTGGCAGGCATGTGCGGCCGAAAAATCGAAATATATTGTAGTTTGGATGGACAAGGCAGTCGCCACATTTTGCCGTCCTTCTTTCCGTACCCCGCTGAGGGCCTTGCGTTAGAAACACACGGAAGTGTCCCACTCCTCTCGTGCTCCACCACCAGTAGTCCGCAGAATGGCCGGCAGAAAAAGGTGGCGACGGGCCCACTTCACGCTCGCCCTCCTGGGACCCCGCCCCGTCCGGCCCGCTCGCCGCTGCCGTGCCCTCGCCCCTGCCGGCTCTTTTTCAGGCCGGTAATGACGCCGGCCGGCACTAAATCACAGCCGGCTCCGCTGGGAGCGCCGGGGGCGCCGGGGCCACGGCAGGCGGCGGCGGCCGGGCGAGGGCTCTGCCGCCCGACGTCGCGAGGCTCAGTGGCCGGATGCGCCGCTATCATACAATGCCGAGCTCATTTGAGTTCGTCCGATGGGGCCCAAAAGGGCGACATCCGGTACTCGGGGGGCGACGTGAAGCCGAAGACGACCCCTGCACCTTCGGAAAGGTGACGAATCATCTCTTATCGACGGGGTGAGGCATAAGCCGCGTGAACGCTCCACGACCGGCTGACGGAAGCGACCGAGGACAGGCCCTCAAAACCGTTCGCAGGCCAAAACATGGCAGCGTGGAAAGGTCAACACACGGCGCCGCCCGGAGCCCGGCGGATGGCCGCAGTCCCGCCGCTGCCGCGGGCGGTGGGAAGGGTCGCAGCGCATCCTTCCAGTCCTCTCAGTGCCGTCCGAGCCGGCAGCGGCGGGACGAGGCCGGCGCCCGGCGCGGCCCACTAATGACCGGCGAGCGTGGTACCTGCCGCCGGCGACCGGCCGCGTCCGGGGACGGGGTCCGGGCCAGGGGTCGGGGGAGAGGTCACCAACTGTCCCGCGGCGGCAGGCTTCCCACGCTGCCGCCCGGCCGTCCCCTCCCCCCCCTCCCCCGCCCGGCCGCCGGCGTGCCGGACACGGACCAGAAGACGTCCACAGCCGGCCGTCTACCGGACGTGCAAGACTGACGAGAGAAGACGGCTCACACACATCAGCGACCGCCCAGCTTCCAGACCATGTGCCCGCCTATCAGGCACGCGGTCTACGGACACAGTGACGCTGGCAGGGGCGTTGCCCTGTTGGCCGTGCCGGTCGCGCTGGAGCGTGCAGCACGAGCAGACAGCCATCTGGGACGGTCAAGGCCCCGCCTGTCCAAACAGCAGGCATTCCGACCACCGCGTCCCGTCTGGAGCGGGCCTAGTGACAGGGGCACGGTCGGCCCGGGCCGGCCGTGTCGCGCGCGCTCCGGCCTGCCGGCTGTGAAGTCAACAACACGCCCGGAGCACAACATTCGCCTCAGATCGATAACAGCGCGGCGGGACAGCACTCGATGACCGGCGACCGCGCGGCGACGCAGGCTGAGGCCGCTCCGCCGGCGACGCGGCGTCAGATTTGGAACGAGCGCAGCTGGGCGGATTCTGCACGACCCCGGTACTGAGGTTTCCAACAACAGCTCAGACGAAGGGACAGGACCGCGTAAATATACGCATGCCGTCCAGGCTTTACGCATCGCCACAAAGTGTTCGTAATGTACACGCTTTTACGAATGGATGTAGCCAGGTTCAGAAATTGAGGGGGTGGGGGACAAGCTGACTGCAATCCACCAAAAATAGGTAGGGCAAAGAGTAGAAACCACTTTTCTCGGACGCTGCATGACAAACTACGATTGAAATCCCTTTTGGTAGACCTGAAAGTTAAAAAAACTGTGCTGCCAGTAGGACGTACCAATTTGATATCTTAGAAATTAGAGGGGACATATCACCACGTCTGGAAAACTGCGAGGAACAAGTCCCGGCAGCCCCCGCGGATATTACACCCACGCGACGAAGCGACAGGCTGCACTGACGGTGTAACAAATGCTAATAAAACGAACAAAAACATGAGAGACGCCGCGTCCTCCGCTTGTCAGCGCTGCGCATGCGGCGCGGCCCCTCACCTCGCTGGAGCGGATGATGATCCGGTAGCAGGGGTGGCCGCCTCGGCCCGCCTGCTCCCTCCTGGCGGCGTCCAGGTGGTCCCGCCGCACGCTGACCGCCACCGGGCCCAGGCACTCGTCCGTGCCCACCCAGTTCTCGTGCTCTGCGGACAGGCAGGGGGGGGGGGGGTCAGGCGTGAACGGTCCTCCGGCGCTGTTCCCGGGCCAGGCGTCCGCTCGGGCTTGCACGGGCCGACAGTCTGGCCTACATCGCTGACACGCGACAGACGCCAAGGTCTGTTTTCAGACGGGACTGGAACACATCACGGGTCACGAATTGAGTGCCCGTGTTGTTTCTCTGGGACGCATCCGAACGTGGGATAAACAAAGAATAATGAGAGATACCACAAATTTGCGACTGCGAGGCAGTGAGACAGGAAGCCAAGCTAGAAACGGTGTAAAGCGGGCAACAAAAATGGGGTGCAGTCTTCTGTATTGCGAGGTCTCCAAGAAAAAAGTTCCTGAGGTACGGAGCCCCTTCTCCCTCGGTCTCCTCGCGCGTCTGCCGCAACAACATCACGAGTGGCCTGGGTTACGACGACAGGTTCAAAGGGTTTGTTCAATATCTGAACCATTTGGATTCGACGAGTATTTTATCCCGAGCGCACGACTACAGAAAAATGAAAAATGTGAACCAGCCTTCCGTTCCCGACCACAGCAAAATTACCAAAGAAATCAGTACTGGTCAATAAAAAACCGCCTACTACAGCCATGAAACACACATGCACGTTCGACGATGCCGATTCAGTTTCGGTCAGCTGACTTATATCAATACTCAATCTTCATTTGCAATCGGCATGCATAAATTCCGGGGTGAGCCCAAGGCCAAAGACGACTACGTTGGGACATAAGTTTCTTACGCTGTACGAGTCCAGAACAGACATTGACGTCAATACCGCCAAAAGGCATATGATACAACGAAACCGGACGCACGCGCTACATTTCAAAAGTCCCCAGCACCCCTCCTCACGGAACCGACTCGACACCTCGGCCGCGTTCCGGCCATATCAGCCCTTCGCAGTCCAATGTTCCGAGTGTTTCCCGCTGACTATGCGGTGGTACGGAGTTCAGCCGGCAAAAGGCCACGATTGCACGATACCGGACACTCGGCGAAGTGGACTGTTCTTCACACTCTGAGTCACTGAGGCACATTCAAACGCACCCACTGTCCGTCTTGTGTTCTGAAGGCGTGGCGCGGTGGGAAGAAACGGGAGCAAGACACACTTTCGGACAATTGGGACAACGGAAACACCTTCAGTATAATTTTATTCCATCCCCTGGAAGCATAATGGCAACACGTTTCGTCACACGCGGGTTTTACGGGAACGAAGACAGAGACAACTGGCGACGACGTGAAGACAACGAAGACGAAGAAAATTTACGGGAACAACGAAAAATGCCCAAAAGCCCCGCTCTCCAACCGTCCTAAGCTGGCATACGAAAACAAGGCTGCGACTTATCCACTGGGCAGGTCGCTGAAAGCTATTGGGAAATACTGTCGGCAATTAGCAGCCCAACAAGCGTTCGGCGTACGGTATGCCTTTTCCCAGGACCGGAGGCGACCAACTTTCTCCGACACGGGGGAGAAAAACAACTCACGGCCGGCCGAGATAAGGAGATAAATGACGCCGCGTGGACGGCATACCTATACCTGGCTCATAAACCGAAACAGGTCCCGCACTTTGGACCGCTGAATGGTAGCGCTATCATGCCCCGCACAGATTCTGACTACCCGGACACCACCGCGAAACCGTGAAATCTACGGAGCCGGCGGAAGCCAATGCTCGCATTAGCCACCATGGACTGACGGACGGCAGGCCGCCAATGCTGCGGTCACGTCTGCCGGCGCGGGGCCAGGACAGCCCGCCGCCGCCCTGCATCGCGTGAATCAGCCGAGGTTATCGAGCTGGCCGAACGATCAGAACGCCTCGGGCCTGAATCTCGTTAGCCGCAAATCTGCCGCCGCTGACGCGACACTCGTCAGGAGCCGGTGTGACGCAGAGGTCTCGGCCTTCCCGAGCGTTAAGTGCGGGTCAGTGACCTGCGATCAGCACTTTCGTCAGCGGAAACAGGACCCCGTCGGCAGCCTTGGGAGGGGCCAATCCGCTTATGGTGGGATGGCGGGAGTGGTCGGCGTCGGCAACAGAAGGCAAATGACCGGGTACCAGGGTATTAAAATTTACAAACAAAAACATGTCAAATATGACTTTCAATTTTTGAACGTGATTCGTGTCGGAACGACCCAGGAGGATGGGGACGGGCTCTTTTGACCTTCCCTGCGCCTCACCCCTGGGGCGATAACACCACGTATCACGTTCGAGCAGGGCGGTGCGCCAACGAGCCGCCGTCACAGGAGCCCCGTTTGCACTGTTAAAATGGCCGGGCTTCCGGTCCGGCCGCGGCTGACGGCTGAAATCCATGGCTTTCAATATTCATGCGACACACCCCGGTGAACGCCCAAAGACCTTGACCTTGACGGGGTCGTGTGTCCGGTGTTTGTGTGCCATATACAGGAGTCCAGGCCGAGCCGTTGTGGTCTCATTAGCGACGAGAAGAGCTTGAGCCAATATGGCGTAGGAAGGCAATTGAACGCCAGGCGTGACAGGAAGCGCAACTTGCGTTTGCAAAATGCATTTGAAACGCTACTGAGGGTATTTTCTTACTGACGCACAGCGAACCTAAGCATATCATCCGAGGTTGATAACGAGGTGGAATCGTTCGAAAGGTTCTGTGAACAGTTTGACCAATGCTGAGCAGCAAATGGGATTAAGCACGAGGATCAAAGTCGTTGGCATGCAGTTTTTCTGGCAATACTGTGTGGTGGCCTCTGGTGTACTGGAATAATTAATGTCGCCAACCGATGGAATGATCTTTACTGTGAAGCTTTGGAGACGAACGTCTGAGATGGTTGCACCGTTCGGTTTCCTTTCAACCAGCAGAGAACGCATCGGTTCTTTTACGGTCCCACATTGAGGAGGACTGGAGAAATACATGGTTTTTGACGTTGATGACACAAACTCCCTTTGGATGTTAAAATAACTATCCTAGCCAAGAGCAATAATTTCAACTTCTGTGTCAGGGAAACATACAAATGGTACGTTATGCATTCACACCCAAGGCTTCTTCAATGTAGATTTACGCTCAACGCAGCAGTTTTAACTTACCACTTGCAGAGCTGCAGGCTGCTTTTGCCAATTATGTTCCGACACGGAATGCAAGTAAGTTTCTAATTCAAGTTTCAGATAACCGCACTGTGGACAGAAATACATGACCCTTGACATCAGACCAGGTCAAGGTCACGGCGCATTCACTCAGTCTCTCGCATACATTCCACCCGTTCTCCAGCTGTGAAGTATCGGCAGACTCCAGTCGTTGCAGGAGCAGCTCTTGGCCAGATTTAACATTTGTCGTTACTGCCATTCGCCACATACTTTGTCTTAAGCTGGTTTTCCCACCCGGCAGCCGATGACCTTCGTCGCATGCAATCTTATGCCGTGCCACAATTATCAGTGTGATCTTTAAATCGGATTATGCTGATAGCGGACGACCGTCACACCATTTCCCATTCAATAATCTGTTGTACTGCATTACGGCCCCTGCTCTCTGAACCCCGAACGATTGATTTTTTGACGCTTCTGTCCTCAACTGCCACACGTTATTTCACCAATTAATTACCGCCATCGTTCCCACACAGCTGCCGAAGCCGAGCACTGCTGACGCCGCAGAGGCGCGGGTGGGGGAGGGGGGGAGAACGGGGGGCCGGGACGGCGGGAGAGCGGGGGAGGGGGGGGGGAGGAGGGGTGGCGCGGCGCTGACCGGCGCGGCATGGCGTGACGCCGGACCGGACGGAAACTAGAGCCGGCCGGCGGGCGGAGCGGCGCCAGGATCGATCTCCGCCCCCCGCGGCCGGGGACGCCGCGGCGGCGGCCGCCGGGACAGCCGCCAGCGCGGTACGCCAACACGACTCCTCTCCCTGCCGGCCGACGCGTACCCACACAGAGGGCCGCCCTATACCCATTCCGAGGGCCGAGCACCTACACCGAGGGCTAGTCGTGTTCCCACGCAGGGGACAGCTGCCATTCAGGAACTGAACACGCTGAACACTGACCAGTGGATCCTGGAGCAGTGGCCAGCACCTGCCGCGGGCGGCGCCGTCGGCCGGCGCGGCCGCCGCAGGCGGAGCCGGCGCGGCCGCCCGCCCGGCCGCGGTCCGGCGCGCGGCCGGCCGGCGTATTTATACCGCCGTCTGAGTCAGAACGGCTGGACGCCGGGGCGCGCCGTCGGCCGCCCGCTCCTCATTACTTGGGTCAACAAACAGGTGACCGCCGGCCGCCGGCAGGTGGGCTCGGCCCCGCCGCCCGGGCGCCGGTCGGACTGCGGCCCGCGCGGGGCGGCGCCGGCTCCGGCCCGTACCGGCGGCTCGGCCCCGGCGGCGGCGGCCGGCGCCACGGCCGAGCCCTTTGACACCGGCCGGCGGGACGGGCCGGTGACCGCGCCGTGTGGGCCGCTGTTCGCCAGTCGTAAGCGTAATTAGGCCGGCTAATCCGGCCGGCCGGCGCGGTGACAGGGCACCGGAAGCGGGCCTGGACGCTGGGACCGGCCGGCCGGCCTGCCGCAAACAAAGACGGCCAGAGCAGCCCCGGCATGTGGCGCACTGCCGGCGCCGTCAGCGCGACGGAGGGTGCTACGTCTTCTCGGGGGACTGCGTGCCCAGAACGCAGCGATGGTGAGTATCGGCGTACAGCGGTGACACCCGTGAGTACAGCGCTGCTGGTACCAGACTACAGCGGCTTCACACCCGCGAGTATACCGTTCGCGGTACCAAAGCACAGTAGTGACAGACCCCCGAGTACATCGCCAATGGTAGCAGGGTACAACAGTGACAAAAGCCCGAGTAGAGCGCTGATGGCATCGGCGTGCATATCCTCGAGTACAGCGTCGGCAAAGGCACGACACACAGCAGGACACTGTACAGGGATGTAGGCAGGGGGGACCATAGGGGCCATCGTCCTCCCTGAGCCAAGCGGCTCTCACTACATATATGAGGCACGAATACGGAATGGTGGCCATATATATATTGCAAAAGCAAGCATTATGTGTTCTCCTGTTCGTTAAATATGAGGCGAATTGCATGAAATTGCTGTCTTTCCTATAAATTTCGTCAGATGCCGGTGGTATATGGAAAAAATTGACATCTGCCCCCCTCCCTGAGAAAAACCCTGGCTACGTGCCTGGTACTATGCAAAACAGGAACGGCGTCGGCGCCGGCGCCGGCGGTCGTCGGCAAAACGCAGCGTCAGCGCCCGACGTCCCGGCGAAATGACGGGGTGCACCGCCGTCACCACACGGCGCCGATTCCCACCATTCGCTCTTGGGCGGCCAAACAGATCGCGTCGCCGACAAACAACGGACGGCCGAACGAGCCGGGAACGCCGCGTCAAATCCGCCGGCAGCGGCGGCCGGCGGCCGAAGACCCGACACCGGGCGGTGGCGGGGTCGACCCCGGGCCGGAGGTCACGGGAAGGTCAGCGGCGCGGCCGGCAGCCGCCGCCGACGCGCATCCGTCGAGCCCGGCAACAGCCGGCCGGCGGCGCGCCGGCCGGATGCAGAAGTGGGCACACATAAATCACGGCCGCCCATCTGGGTCGGCGCTGCCGCCGCGCGGCCGGTGGCCGGCGGTCGCGGCGGAAGCCGCTCTCTCGGCCGCCCTCTCGACCCCGCCGGCCGCCGGCACGACGAGGACGGCGCGCAGGATACGCAAACTGGCGCGGCCGGCGCAGCGCGGCGCGGAACAGTTCCGCGGCCAGACCGCGCGGGTCACAGGTGAGACGGGACCGGCGACAGCGCGTGCTGTCTAACGCCGCACCGCGTCAGGCTAAGGACGGCTCCGTACCACCATGTCAAGCCGAGGAGGACGGACAGGCAACCGAAAGAACTGTTTCTGTCCGGGATGCTAAAGGAGATGATCCACGGACCCTTCGCAGCGCCCCGTAGCCAGGTCACGCTGCGCTAATCGATGCTGCAGGCTTAGACATCGATGTGACTTCGCAAATACGAATTCTGCAGTTTGAGTTGCAGGACCACCTCCGTCTCGGTCGAAAAACCAAAACTCAGCCGTGCAGCGACTAGGCGATGGCGTCAGCACCGATGGGCAACAGAAAGCTATCCCGGGGTTCGGAACGTGTGTGTATGTGTTTGGTGGGGGGGGGGGGGGCAGCAGAGGCAAGATGGAGTCCCACTGCAGCGACACCAAGTGTCGAAATGAAGCGGTGCTAGGCGATGAACATCACAAATTTGACGGCTGATAACAGGGACACCGACGCAAGGCCTCCGAAAACCGGCGACAATGAAAGCCAGAGCGCAAGCGAAATGGACGCCAGGTTGAGGCAGCTGCATGCCCAACTGTCCCTGACATGAAGCTGGACAGTTGCATAAGGCCAGCGGTTCACGCTGGGAGCGATACGGCTGATAACGTTAGCACAGAGCTTTTGGTAAAAACGTTCCACTGGGTTTCACGACGAAAAACTGGTAGGCTGTTCTCACGTTCAAGATGGGAAAAGCTTGTGACAGCGCTGCCGCTCGCACGGCCAAGGGTATGAAAAATTGGACACACCACTCTCATGATCAATCACGGTATGTCATCAGGCTTATAGGATGAAGATCATCACAGACGGAATGGCTATCTCTGTGCTCAAAAGCTGCCCTCGCCATAGAGTGCCTGCCGCCCGGGCGGACGGCCGTGGGCATGGCTTGTAACTCCATAAAACCTGGCCGGAGACTAGACAGAGTCCGACCAGGAGCCCAATAGAGCCCTCCCCCAAAACTCCACAGAGCTTGGCCCGGGGTTGACTACAACCCGGCCCGGGACCCCGCCGCGCAGCACGGGCCCGCAGACCGGCCGGGGGCTCGACAAAACCCGCTCCAGGGACACGGTCCGGCCCGTCCTGGCAGACAGAGACATCCGGCCCCGGCACGCAGCTGTAGCCCGGCTAACGAGGGCTCGCGGCGCGGCCACCTGCTACGGCGTGCCCGTCGTTTGTCGCCTCAGAGGACGGCCGGGAGCGGCTCACATCCTTCTCCCCTCCCCGCGGCGACAAGTGGAGACGCCGGCCATCAATAACGACGCCGCGGCCCCGCGCGACACCGCGTCACCGCAGCACACCCGGACAGCGTCGGCCGGCAGTCGACAGCCGGCCCGGGCTTCAGACCGCGCTGATGAGATGTTAATGGCCAGACCGCTTCACGGCGACCCGGGAACCTTCCGACCGCTGCCCTCTCAACAATGGCCCGCTCCGCGACGCGGCTGACACCGCTGGAAGCTCGCCTTCGGCGGTCGTCGCTCTGGTCACCCGGCTCAACCGTAAAATGCTACGCTTTCCGCTCGTGTGTCGGTTTATCCTGTCATCGAAGACAACGTATCACGCTCGAACGTGCATATGTACTTTCGTGCGTGAAACGTTATGATCGTTGTTACCGGGCCGCTGAGAATGAACTGACCAGTGCTTTCCTCCCCTCGCCGTGATTTCACTCGTGTACCTCTTTTCCTTGTCTCTCGACCATTCAGAGAACGCTTACCCTTGCTCACGTGAACCCCTCCCTCCTTCCACTCCTACAGCTGGCCGTAAACTGACAATGACGCCTGCGCAACCCAAGTTTTGCGGAGGGCAAGGACCACCTCCGCGCCGTGACGTGTCGCCCACGCAGCTGGCCCACGGCCACGGTGCACTAATAAACACGGCCCGGGGCGCTGTGTCAGCTGCACCAGACGCACTGCGGTCCCAAAGGGCCGGGCACGGCACGCCAGCAGCGCGAGGAAACTTCCTCCCACTGACCACCGACCCGACTTCCACCGCCTCCGCCGGCAGCTGGTTTCCGTTGACCCCCGGTGCTGTCCGCCGAACCAGCGACCTCCCCGAACAGCCCCACCCACCACGACGCCGCCCCGCGCCGCCGGCCCCGCCTCCCGACGCTCACCTTTGCCGTAGAAGAAGTCCTTGTAGTAGTAGCTGCCGAGGCTGGAGTTCTCCGTGGTGACGACGTCGCGACGGAACGGGCAGACGTGCGTCGGCCAGTGGCTCATGCCGGCCGGCCGCTCCAGCACGGAGAGGCCGCAGGTGGCGGCTGGCCGGTGCAGCGGCGAGCCGCGCGGCCGCCGGCTCCGGCCCATCGGGCCCATGTTCACCGCCCGTTCGCCCTCGCCGCCGATCTCGTTCCGGAAAAACGGACAGCTGCAAACGGCGCAGCTCGGTCAGACGGAGACGGGGCAGACCGGCAAACCGGCAGACAAGACCTTTCCAGACGAATTTGAAAAAACAAACAAAGAGGTGCTGAAAAATCACGAGTGAAAGTCACCTGTGAAGAGCCATTCTCGGAATGGATGCATTTTAGTCAAGAACAGCAGTCACAGTACAGTAAAACGTAGTGTGGCAATGACACATCCACATCCACACCCGCACATCATAAGCGCGATATGGCAACAGAGAGAGAACCGCCCGACAGAGATCGAGGACGGACTCCATCCCCACCCAAAGCAGATGATTACCGGCAAGGTACATTCAGGGAAGGGTGAAATCGGTACACAATCAGCTCCAACAGATGTTCACGGGTTCTCTGTAGTACAGCCGCAGTGCCAGGCGACCGGGAGCGGAACCTCTTGTGAGCTGCCCAGCATTTTGCATGGTGGTGGTGGTGATTCGGGCTTCAGCGCGCATCGACTGCATGGTCATATCGCGCCCAAAGCGACTGTTTTACCGAGCAGAGTCAAGAAATTTACGTCTTATAGCTTTGTGTTCATGAAAACACAGCATGCAAGGACCAAAAAAGGGAACGAGACAATGGTCACGGAGCGCTGGTGAACAAAGTGCATCGGCCACAGCTACGTGGGCGAACAGATGACAGAGACGCCAATGTCCGCAAGAAGCTGGAAGATTTGCGTGATATAGATCGAATCATCGTCAAGCTCTTTGTGCCATGGTTGTCCCTGCAGGGAATGGGACTGCCCTTTCCCAGCTATTACCATTCGAAACTTTGCATGTTCTCACAATGATGAGAGTCGTCAGTGCACGGGCCTCGCCGCTCTCCTCTGACCAATGAAGATCCATCAAGCTATCGGCCTGCCCTCTCGGCTGACCAAAGGGGACCAGTCATGCTACCGCCCCCTGCTTCCCGCTGACCACCGGAGACTTAGACCGAAGCGGCCACACGCCGGCCCCGGTCCGTCCCTCCGTCGCAGCCCACCTGAGCACCAGGTCGTTGTTGCGGTCGTCGCCGCGATCCTCCTGCTCGTCGGCGGCCGGCGGCTCGGCGGCGGCCGGCCCGTCGCCGCCGTCGGAGCGGCCGCCCGCCGCCATGGACGCGGCGCTGGCGCCGGTGGCCGTGTTGCGGCGGCGCGCCACCTGGCCGCGCTGCCGCGCCGCCGCCGCCGCCAGGCTCGCCTGCAGGCTCTGACAGTCGTAGTGGACGAGCGCACGCCGGCGGCGCCGCTCCTCGAGCCGCGCCTCGCCGTCCAGCGAGTCGGACGAGCGGCTCGTCTCGGCCTCGGCGGCGCGCGCCGCCTCCCGCGCCGCGCCGCCGCCGCCGCCGCCGCCGCCGCTGCCGCCGCGCAGCTTGCGGAACAGCGACGGCTCGGCGGCGGCGGCCGGCCGCCGGCCGCCGCGCCGGTCGCGGTCCCAGAGCCGCTGCAGACGCGACTTGACGCGCGGGCTGGCGTCGGCGGCCGGCGGTCGCGCCGCCTCCGCGCCGCGGCCACCCTTGAGCGCGGCCAGCGCGCCGTCGCCGCCGGCCGCCACCACGTCGATGGAGCCGTGCGAGCCGAACTGGCGGCGGAGCGCGCCGCCGCCGCCCGGCTCGTGCTCCAGCTCCAGGGACGAGCTGCTCCGGTAGAGCGGGCCGGCGCCCACCGCGGCGGCCGGCGCGTCTCCGGCGCGCAGACTGCGCGGTCCGCCGGCCGCCGCCAGCACGCGCTCCCGCCGCCGCGGGTACAGCCGCTCGCTATAGCTGGCGCGCACGCTGGCCGGCCCGAACGCCGCGGCCGGCGGCCCTCCGTTGGCGTACTGCTGCAGGCACGAGAGCACCAGCTGGCGGTCGCGGCCGGCGGCGGCCAGCGGCGCCGGCGGCGGCATCAGGCCGCCGTCCATGACGTCCGGCCAACCGCAATCACTGCGCGGACGACGCATCGGCCGCGGCCATCGGCAGGCGCTGAAACAGGACGGCCCGTCACGCTTACGGACCGGGCACTGCACCGCTATTGGTACATGTTAGTGAGACAGACACCAGTTGCGTCTTCATGGTCCCAACGGCGACGGGGGCTACCCATCTAACTGTTTCTCACAGCAGGTTCAAAACAACGTAAACAAAACTCACCATTCAACAACACACTCATTAATGACATCATTCCTGGGTAGCCCATGGGGCGATGAAAAAACATCATTTTGATGTATATGTGCCAAAACAACTGAATCATCAAGCACTCAACACATATTTCATTAAGACAACATAGCGAATGACATTAAGAAACAAAGCTTCCAAAAGCACGAAGCGTATGCGTGGCCTCATCGCAATACCATTCGGACTCTCAATGCGCAAGCAAAAGCGAACCCCCCTCCAAAACAAAAACGCCTTGAATAAAACCAGGTCGCTTTACCGAGGCATGACTTCTCAGAAGGTCCAGTGATAACTGCACGCGGTGGCCAAAATGAGATAAGGCCTCCCTGGCACTGCCGTAATACGTTCCCCCCCTGCGGGCGGGCCGGCGTCGTCCGATTACGTCATCCTCTGCGGCGCCCTCGGGCCTATTCCGGCGCAGTACGTCAGACACTGCGCCGACAATTACCCAATAATTAGCATAAACTCGCCCGGAATGAAGGGCGCCCCATGCGGTCGAAATTGGCAGGCCGAGCAGCCCCGGCGGCAGCGGCGGCGGCGGCCGTTCACGAGATACGGCGATCAGCGCCCCACGGACCGGCCGACGGTTCAGGACCCGGCACCGGATCCAGGGATCAGCAGCGGGCCGCGGGTTCCGTTCCGGCCAGTTCCGGGGTGCACCGCAGCATGCCCAGCAAGACCGACAGCCCGGCCAGACTGTGTCAAAACCCAGCCGCAGCACGTGAACCAGGCCAGACCCTCTGTCGGAAGTGCGTGCCAGCGCCGCGCCGCTGTGCACCTGACCCCAGACGTGCACCACAGGTGCGCGGCGGTCAGGTACGGCGCGGGGAGGGGGGCGGGGGCGTTCATCCGCCTTACCCGGCCGTTGGGTGACAGCAGGGCACCTGGGGAGACAGCGAGGCACCTGCAGGAGGCCGTCTAGCCGGCAGCAGGTGGACGCCGCAGACGGAAAAAACGCCTACCGCTTGAACTCTACAACACAGGTCAGGTGTAATCCTTTGTTGTTGGCGAGTGTCGAGAGAAGACCCGCGAGAAGTACAAATCAGCCCACGAGCCAGGACGACCAAGAAACCTAGACACAGCTGAGAAACGAAGACCATTACAACGGCGATCCGACATCCAACGGCAGGCTATCACACGTATTCTGAGCGGCGTTCATAAACTTGCCAACATCATCACAAACGTTATCATGTGCTTCCTTACTGCCGTTTGTGGCAAGGTTGCATTTCCGTCTACATCTAATGAAAAATCGATCTTGCTTCCCAATAATGTTTTGACGCACTAACGTAACTTGGTCAGTGACCAGGTTGGTTTCTGAACGCGGCCCTGATGTTCACGAGACGAGCATCCGTCCCGCAAACCTATCACCGGCTGCGGTCGCCCGGACGTGCCGGGAACCGCCCCGCGGACGGCCGACTATTTCAGTCCCTCGCTCAGAGCCGGACGGGACCGATGACCCCCTGTTTCCATCGCGAGCGTAAATATTTATGACCTGCCGACAGAGCCGCGTACGCGGACGTCTGGGCGCCGGTAAACAATCAGCGCCGCGGCAGCCGCCGGGCCGGCCATTGACACAACAAAGCGGCTGATACGGACCAGGCCGGGAGCCTCAGCCTCAGCCTCAGCCCGGCTCCGACCCCTAAGAGCTGTCGCAGCGAGGCCGCCGCAGTCCACCCGCCCTGACGTCTGAACCCCCCCCACACACACACACACTCACGGCCGTCGTCCGCTCCGTTCGACCGGCACGCCGGCGTCGAGCCGCCTCCGTGCGACCGGCAGCGGAGCCGCGCCAGCCTCGGCACTTTGGCCGGGCACGCTCCAGTGCGGCGATGAGACAGTGCGACTGTCGGCGGACGGCGGGGGGGGGGGGCTAAACACAGGGTCGGCGCCGCCGCCTGATGACTCAGTCGCCGCGCCGCTCCAGTGGTGCGGCGCCGACGCCGACCTACCCGCTCCGACCACTCCGGCCGAGGTGATTCAGACGCTGCGACGACACGGTCCGGGCTGCCGGCACGGCCGCTCCACGGCGGCAGGGTGGCGCGCGGGCGGCGGCCGCCCGGCGCCGTAGCAACAGCCCCCTCCCCTCCCGCACGCACTGACGGCGTGACTCGCCAGCTCGGAGTGCCGCGGGCAGGCGGCGCAGGCCAGTCGTCACCTGCCGCGTGAGGCTGCGCGCAGCCAGCCGCCGCCGGCGCATGGTCCGAGCCGATCACGCCGTTTGTTTCTGGACCGCACGATCTCGCGTCCGGTTCCGCCAATCGCGCGGAACGCACTGTTTCGGAGTTCAGACGCTGCTACCATCGCTGGCTCTGGATGCAACACTCAGTCACCTTAGGAGTTAAATGCATTAATAAACAGGGGGCCCCAACCCTGGAACTGGAATCAGGCGGGGGAGGGGGGCCGCGGCCCATGGAAGACTTCTTCAAAGGTCACCAACGGAGCAGCTGGGTCACAAGATCCCAGCACAAGGCCCGCACCGAGGCGAATACGGTCACAGAAGACAACGGCAAAACCTCAAAACTTTGACCTGATCGATATTTCGTCCCGGTGAAAAAGCAAAACAATGAGCTCCATCATGGTGCAGTTGGTTCATTTCCCTGGAAATGGATATATCAACTGTTCCCATGGCATCTCACGAAACCACATCGTGTGAACAGCGGCCCTGTACCTATTCCGAATGTCACGATTTCTCTGATTTTATCAGCAGCATTGCGAACGGCCCAATGGACAGTGACACGCTAACCCTGTGGCCGCAGGCCCATTGCCAGGCCAGACAGAGGCCAACACAAAGGACCGGTGGAGAAAACCCAAGATGTCAATGTGATTATATGACGTTCAACGCGTAGTTCATCGACAACTGAACGACACTTTTCGATTCTAACAAACGCTTCTGACAAATGCACACTGAAAGTTGGAAATGCGCCCCCCAATTCCTCCGCAAAAAAATGCAACGATGCACAACGCCCCGGCAGCCCGAGACCCATCAGGTCCTCGGCCACCTTTTCAGCTTCGACACGACTATCGCACATTTCCTACAGCTTCCTCACTTCTACCTATCACTATAAATCGGCAAAGATGCCAGCAGAGATGCGTCCTACTTTACGGGCAGCGCATAATGACCGCTGTTTAAAAAATTCGACAATTTAAAGGCCCATTTTCTCCGGGCCATTTCAGAAAGGCAGCGTTTTAGTGAAATCCCCAACCCTCGTAGTGCCAAGGACACATCTCGCCCACAATATGGGCCACAGCCCACCTTCGAGCGATTACCAAATCCAGGCGACCACTCGTCACGCGAAAGACGTCTTCGGACAGATCACTCTAATGTCCTCGGCCGCTATGGAGGACAAAGAACCCCAGCGGTTGCGTCAGTGCCAGGCTCTTCGTCGCTCTGCCACAGGACGTCCGTCGTCACAGTGCCAGGACGTCAGATACGAGGCCACGTGACTCATCAGGCGAAGAGCTATCGCGCCACACTGGTGACAGCCGACAAGTACCCGGGAGAGATGAAGAGACGTGTGCCTGTCGTCTGAGAGCTTTAGTCTTCTTTCACCGTGCTTGAGCATGCTTTTAGATGTACACCTAGTGCACAGTCTGCTATTTTAAATCACACGCTCGTCCCTGCTGCACTGGAGTTTTTCTAGCCTACCCTTTCCGTCCGGACTCCAAAACGGTGAGAAATGCGCATCACGCAAAAAATGACCGGCCCCATGAAGCACATCGATTCAAAAGAATATCGACGGAGAGAGGCATTAGGAATATGACGGAATGCAGTAAAGGTGACGTGAAACATCGGACGTCGCCGTGCTGGTCTACACGAGCAGCCGGACCTCCAGCCAGCCCCCAGCTCAGTGGCTCACCGGATCCGCCGGCCAGAGGAGCCAGAGTTTGGCGGCTGTTGGATGCCCCGAGTGTGGCAGCTACCGAGCCGGCGGTCGGAGCGTGACAACGAGGGGCCGAGGACAATGGTGGGCAGCACAGCGGGTATTTCGGTAGCACTTAATCTCCGCGTGCGAATCGGAACGGTTACACAACGGTGGACTCGAAACACGCGCTATCCCGGCGATCAGGCGGCCTGCCCAATGAAGACTTATGACCCGAAATGGCGTTTGTTCAGGGCGGTAATGGTTCAGGAGGCCGGCCACCAGAACGCCCAGCGCGCCAGCCCCGGACGTTGGCACCGGCGTTCCAACGGGAAGAGGGTGGGCCGGCGACCCCGGCTCGGTCCACATTTAGCATTAACCGCCGACCGCTGCGTGAGTGAAAGCGAGGTGCCACCAGTCACCGCCAAACGACGCAAAAAAAAAAACGGGCCGCACGGCAAATCAACGCAGCCGACGCAGACAATTTCACGATGCGCTTGGCATTCAGCCAGATTCTCATTAAAAAAAAAAACAGCATGTCTTCCCAGTGGAGATCCCCGGTTCTCGCCCGTTTCTGCCCGTCCTTGTCCTGTCCTCCGTTCCTGGCTAGGCCCGTCGCTGCCCCCTGAGGTTCAACCCACGTAGGCGTCCTACTGGGAGTGCCGTGTGGAGGGAGCTTCAGCAGCCCGAGACACGCCGGAAATAGTTCCCTTACCGCCTGCCTGTCCTGATGGTGACACTGACAGCTAAACTGCGCCAGAGCACCCGGTAGAAGGCATCACATTGTGCCATGCTCGTCAAAATGAAACGCCTAGAGCGTTCAGTCGTGATAGGCGTCGCGATATCAAAATGATGCAGCCTACGATTCAGAGGGATTTCTGGGTTCTCATGCAACCAGTCTCGCTACAACGGCAGTCTGCGGCTGATATGCAACGCGAAGAACTATCGGTAATTCAACACAAGCTTTACGCAGTTCAACACAGAAGGGTTGAATGTACTCCCACACAGAAAGGCCAAGGGTAGTTCAACATAAAAGGGCTGAAGGTAGTTCAATACAGAAGGGCTGAGGGTACTTCATCATGACAGGGCTGGAGGAAATTTCACACAGAAGGGCTGAAGACAGTTCATCACGAGACTGAAGGCAGTTCTGCACAAAAGGGTTCAAGAACGTTCAACACGGAAGATGGTTCACCACGGACAGGCCGACAGTAGTTCAACGCAAAAGGGCTGAAGGTAGTTCAACACGGAAGAGCTGAGGGTAGTTCAACACGGACGGGCTGAAACCAGTTCGGCAAACAAAGGCTGAGGGTAGTTCAACACAGAGTGGCTGAGGGAAGTTCAACACAGAAGGGCTGAGGTGACGACCCCGGCCAGAGAAACATATCCCGGCGTCGCCCGCGGTAAAACCAACGGAGCAAAATAACTCAATTGGAACGACCACGCTAATGGTGGAATGGACCCAACTAGCCGCGTTTCAACAGAAAATGTCTGCTGCCACCGTCTTGAGAAATACTTTGCGGGACGCCCAACGTTCAAACCCACGCCAGTCGCGAAAACGACACGTCATCGCGCCCCCAATGCAGTCTGGGGGATTTTACGGCAAAAGTTCGTATCGCAGAAGTTCGTCGGACAAAGTTCGTCGGACAAAGTTCGTCGGACTGATGTTCGTCGGAGAAAAGCTCGTCGTTGTAAAGTTCGTCGTGTAAAAATTAGTCTGGGGCAAAAGCGAGCTATGCAGCTGCTTGTCTTGAGCAAGAGTTCGTCAAGGGCAAAAGTTTGTCTACGACCAGTTTGTGTCGTTAATGGAGACGGTTCCTACTGCAAAAGGTTCATATGGAAAAGATTCCAAGGAAAAAGGTCCGTAAGGGAAAACGTTCGTAAGGAAAAAAAGATTCGTAACCAGGGATTCGTAAACTTTAGGTTCGTTTCGGAAAAGAAACGGACCTAACCTAACCTAACCTGACCTAATCTAACCGAACCTAACCTAACCTGGCCCTAAACGAACTTTCGTCCCAGACGACCTTATGTCCGGAACGAAGTCCTGTTCCGGGCGAAACTTTTGTCTTGGACGAACTCTTGTTCTAGACAAACATCTGCATGGCGGTCTTCTGTCCTAGATGAGCTTTTGTCCTTCACGAACTTTTGTTTTGCGCGAACTTTTGTCCTCTTAGTCCGACGAACTTCTGCTTGACAACCGCTTGGGAGAAACATACCACGGCAAAAACAAATGGAAAAGTTTAATGAGAATTTGCGCGAATCAATACGGGGTTCCAATGACTTCTGTTCATATACAAAGAAAGGAGATCAGCTAACATCCGACGCTGGCACACTTCCCTTTCCCTCTCGATCCCACCCTCACACTCGGTCACCATCTGGTGTCCTTCAAGACGGAGCGGAGGGAAATGGGGGAGGGGGGGGGGGGGTGAGCTCCTCGAACGGAAGGGAAGCCCAAACAGACTTGAAAGGAATGTGCTGACGAGCCAAGAGCAAAGGGCTCGCCAGGAAAAGGCAGTTATCATTCTGCGGCGGCACGCGGGACAACGCTCCACGCCTGGCAACGGCACGTATCATGCCTGACAACACCTCATCGGGGGCTGGCGACCGAAAGGTCCCCTGTTCGATTCCGACTAACTGCGCCATTTCACGTCCCCACCACAATTAACGTCATAGGCTGCGACGCGAAATGACTCCCCAGCACTCGAAAATGCTGGTAAATAACACGTCCTCGTCATTGCTAAGACGACTCGGACACCGCCCCGTGGACGCCGATTTTCAGTGGCCGCATGCCGGCAGAAAACCATGGAGTCCCCAGGACGTGACGAACACACACCAAAAAACGAACGCACGCTTCCGGCCGCACAGCTGCCCTGCAACCGACGCCCGCTGAACGCAAACAGAGCCCAGCGAGACCAGATAAACAGCCTTAACGGCAGCCATTATCGCGCCGAGCAGCGCCAGGATATTTGAGACGCGAACCGAGCAGCAGCGGTTGGCGTCGCACCGTCCCAAAGACTACGGGGCCGACGCTAACACGCCAGACTGCAGGTTCGGTGGGCGACGGCACGGCAGCGGTCCTCAGCTGCCGGCATTCCTGCGTCGGCGAGGCGTGATCGGCACGCAGACAGAGCGGCGCGCCGCGCCCGGACGGCTTCCGTTCCGTGACTGTGAGCCAGACCGCCTCCAGTCTCCCGCAGGGCTGACCTGCCGTGTCAGGACAACGGCAGGTCGGGCAGGGAGGCAGGCCCATCGGAACCAAGCCAGCAAGCAGGAGGGACACAAGGCAGACAGGGAGCGTCTCCGAACCAGGCCAGGAGTGGATCTAAAACTGCAAACTGAAAACGGCTGTGAAGCAAGACGTAAAACGTTACGTGAAAGGTGGTCGGTGTGTAGGGTTTTGGTGTCAGAGACAAAACTGCGATATACTTATTTTTCTTCGTTCGTGGGATCAGGTTCTGGACGCCAACCTCTCCATGATCTCGACTAATTCCAATGTAAATTGGTTCATAATGGTTTAACAGTTTAAACACTCGGCCTGAAAAACAACAAAACGACAGAGGGAAGGAAGAACGGCGCAGTACACTAAATGCCAAAGATTCACGACGTGCAATTCTGGTGGCAACATTGAAATTACAAGTAAAGCATTGGAGTTCCAGATCAACGTTTTACTTCTTTTCTTTTGGTCGAGCTGCTGCTGTTCTCAAGTGCAAAAATGCAAGCCACAGAAACCGACTACAAAAAAAACACCGTTACCCGGTCCAAAAACCCGGGACCACTCACAAGCGCCACACCCCGCATACCTAACCACGCCACGCCGCTCAGATCGAGCTCCGAGCCACGCCGGGTGTACCCTCACAAACGGCACGACCACATATGCTCCTGGCCACCACGATACTATGCGAAAAATCACCGTCTACAGGAAAAAACACCTCAGCTGGTGGAAATCCGTGACAAAGTTGACAGACACATTCACGCTCGAACGCGACGATATCTTTATGTGTGAGCCACACGTGATAGGTCACCGGAGGGCGTACAGGCGACCACGCCAGCTCCACAGCAGTCGGCTGTCCACCCGTCAGGAGCAGTGCACGAGTCTTCCCAGACGCTGCGGCCGCGGTCCAGTAATCCGAGGACACCAGACTGACGCCTCACGACCACAATCCCATTGTGGGGTCCGAAGCGGTTAACACGGCAGCCAGCCCTGCACGTCCGGCCGACCACCAGATTTCACGGACGCAACTAAAATTTTTTTGCTCGTGAGCGCCCAGGCATACACGCAACACAGAAGCCGGCACCTACAGACATTGCTACACAGGGGCGTCGATTTGTATTCTTTTGAGAGGGCCCTGCCCCCCCCCCCCGATGTGATTGGGGCCCCTCCAATGTTGGTTTTACCTCCCCCATATTTTCCGCCCGTTTTAAGTGGCAATGGGTAATAATAACGAAAAGAACGGCCACAACAGAGAAGAGACAGGAAAAAAGTAAAGAATAAAGTCCAAAGCGATGTATCTATCTCTCTATCTCTCTCTCTCTCTCTCTCTCTCTCTCTCTCTCTCTCTCTCTCTCTTATATTATATATATATATATATATATATATATATATATATATATATATATGGGAACAAATGCAATTTTTGATTTGATAAATAATAACGAAAAATTTACAGATTTCCGTCGACCAAAATAAAGTGGGTTAAATCTGTTGAGGAGCCTACCACTCACGGAAGGTTAGACTGTCGGGCCCTCGGCTCGGCCCCCCGCTCGTTTACTGAAATCGACATCCTTTTTGCATCATTCACAACTGTGCGACATTTGAAACTCACATACTCGAATCCACGACAAATTTCTGGAACGAAAAGCATCTGGGGGTTTTACAGTAGTTTGCACTGCGCTTTACGGTTTAAATTGTAGAAATATCTGTCAGCTCTTTTAGCACAAAGTAAATTTCTGAGAATCAGCCCTCCAGTTCCTGTCGCCCAGCCTCCAGCCGAGGGCGACCCATACAGCGCAGACGGACAGCAGCCCGGCCCCGCCACCGCAGGTACGCGCGTCCGTGCGTTATGGGGCGGGCCCGAGCGTACGTCACGAGCGCTCAGCGCTCCCCGGGCGCGTGACAGCCTCCGCCTGGGGCGGCAGAGGGCGGGCCGCCGACAATGGGAGGCCGGCCGGCGCTGACCTTGGGTCCTGACCCCGTCGACCTCCGCGACCCCCCGCGACCTTTCCTGCACGCCGCGCGGCCGGCGGCGCTCACGAGAACGAGGACCTGCAAGACGCTGCACCTCGGTGAGATGCAGACCCGGCGCGGACGGCGCCGCGCCAGGCGAGAGGGGCAAGACAAAGCTGGCGCACTCCATCGGTGGATGACGGTCTGATGCTCGGTGATAAAGTTAGCTGACGGCTCATTGCGGTTTTATGCCGCACCCATTTCGCGGTAACACGGCGCCATGGTGTATGCTCTGCAGGGGGAAGAATGGAGAGGATAATGCTCCATGGGAGAGGATGTTGCTTTGATATCAGCTACCAGCCGATAATCACCGACGATAATACGACGCGGGAATCAGCAACGTAACGAAGCTACATTCCTTCACACCATCATCCGTTGGATCTGGGAATATTTATTGATTTGTTAACGAATCAAAGCCTCACCTCAGAACTTCCAAGACGTGCCAGAAACATCGTTTCCTGGACTCTTTCGCACCACAGTCAGTGACAGTACCCGAATAGACGACCGTCCCTGCCACTTTCATGACGACGGAACTGTGAAACGTTCCAGCTGAAGCCCCTGCTCCCCGGATCAATATTCTTTTCACGTCCACTCATCGAATGGAGACCGTCGAAAGCGACCGTCACTCGCTAGTCTGGTGCATCGGCGGATCCGGGGAGGGGCCATTAGAGTCATGGTCCCGCTTTGAGCTGAAAAATCCGGGACCAACTTTTGTTGTGGCCCCCATTTTTCACGAAAACTTAAGAGCATGTGCCAACAAAACGTCGGAAATTGTTATCAGAATGTGATAATATGAAAGATACGGTACAAAAATGGCAAAACAAAGTGACCAAAATCCGGTGACTGTTTTCGGGCGCGGGTTAGGTTTCCCGTATGGAGACTTACCCCCCTCCCCGTTCACGCATCGCCTGAACCCGCCAATGGTCAGGCGCTCCTGTTCCCCTCACCGCAGGTGACTTCCCCGTCAAGACGCTGAGGGGGAGCTCAGTCGAGTGAACAGCACTGGGGGAGAGTCTCTCGTGGCAGCAACACGACTCCGGCTCTAAAAGAGTCAGCCCCTCCCCCCACCCCCAGCTGCGTCGGTTATAATACCCGATATCCGGTACGACCCGGTCCGGACCAACATCCGTTCAGGTCCGATACAAGGCCAAGCCTGTGCCGTCCTCAGGACATGTCAGAGCAGAGACGAAGATGAGGACACATTTAGTATCGCCTGTTCACGCTAGGGTGCCAACGCTGGAACGTTCCTGAATAAGCCGCATGGCCGAATGCTGCCGGTTACAACGGCATGAAACCTTTTTTAGTGCATACCATGCCACAAATGAGATCTGGCCATGTCAGGTTCTCACCAGGCCACTCAGGACCACACTAGAACACGTCAGAATCACACCCAGCCGCGTCAGATTAACACCCAGCGAGATCAGAATCACACCAGCCACGTCAGGGTCGGAGTCCGGCGGGACCGGCGGCGGCGGGCCCTCAGCATCAGGCTGGGCGCCGTCTCAGGGTCGGCGGCGGCGGTGCGTGCGGCGGCGCCGGACACGGTCGGCTGCAGCCGGCCGCCGTGGGAACGGACGGCGCCGCCGGCCGCCGGCCGCGTCCGGGCCGACCTGAGTCGGCACCTGCAAACATGGCGGCCGCCGCCAACCGGGCGGCCGTCACCGGCACACGGCACCGGACACGGCCACTGAGCGGCGGCGGACAGCACCAGACACTGCCGCTAGTCACCGGCAGACGACACCAGACAGCGCCACTGAATGTCGGCAGACAGCACCAGACAGCGCCAGACAATGCCGCTGGTCACCGGCACACGGCACCGGACACGGCCACTGAACATCGACGGACAGCACCAGACACTGCCGCTGGTCACCAGCGAACGGCAGCGGACACTACCACCGGCCACCGGACGACAGTGCCAGAAACGATTGCTGGCTACCAGCAGACGGCAGCAGATACCACCGCTGACCAACAGCAGTGCCAGACACCATCACTGGTCACCTGCATTCAGCACCGGACACCACGGCTGTGCCCCGTGGTCGGCACGACACGCCACTGATGGTGACCATCAGTCAGCACTAGATCTGGCAAATGTTCGTCAACCTGTGCGCCACGGAACAGCTTGTCTTCGATTCAGAATAACTGAAACCCACCTCCCCAGGCACGGAACCAGGGGAGACCATGGGACCATGCCTCTCCCCCCCCCCCCGAGCCACGAGGTCTGTACTAGATATTTAGCCACTTCGCAGGAATGCGAAATAGTGATCATATATACAATGCAAAAACAAACACTAAATATTTTTTCTGCGCGTTAAATATGAGGCCAATTAAATTTGCTGATTTCCCCCTATAAGTTTTGTCACATGCCAGTGGCATACGACAGAGTTTGACATTTGGCCCCCTACCCTGAGAAGAATCCTGGCTGCGTGCCTGCACCTCTCCGGCACAGAGAGCCTTTTCCTCTGACTTCGCCGTGAACTTGAAATCCCCAGACCACAACGTCACCTAGTTTCTTGGGCTTTTCCGGTCCGAGCAACGATCACATCAGAACAAAATCGAGCCACTACCGTGAGCCGAGTACTGACTTCATAACCACCACATTCAGCCAGCGTTCACCAATGACTCACGATCGCGCTCAGCTCCCGCTCACTGCCGTTCGTCGTCAGTGACCAGCGTTCACTGACGGAACCCCCAGATGTGGTGGCTCGTCTGCCACCAGCAGATGTCACCAGACGTGTCACCAGCAGAAGTCACCAGATGTGACGGCTCATCGGTCGCCCGCAAACGTCACCAGTCACCAGACGTGATGGCTCATCGGTCACCAGCAGATGTCACCAGTCACCACTCGTGACGGCTCATTGGTCACTAGCAGAAGTCACCAATCACCAGACATCTCGGTGTTCCGTCCGCCGGGCAGGACGGCGTCTCTGACAGGTCTGACAGGTCTCCGGGGGCCGGCCCCCCGTTCGGCTCGACTACATCCGTCGCCCGTTGTCTGGCGGGCTCCGGACGGCCGCCAGCGGCGGCGACGGTGTCACGCGGCCGCGGAAGACTGATGGACGGACGAACAGCACGAATCGCGCGCCGCCGCCGGTTTCCCACGAGAAACGGGCGGACGGCGAGCGACGCCAGACAGGACTTCGTGGTGACATCCGACTGTCGGTCGCCCACCGGCGCTGCCCACCCGACTCAGTATGACGCTGGGACACCAGCCGTTTTCTGTCCACACAGCAGTCACCATCGCCGACTGTCGGACGCCCTGCGCACACACGTCCCCGCAGACTGCTCTGTCCGAACACCAGACGAGATGATCAGGTCTCCGCACACCTCGGCACAGGCCCTACGGTGACGGACGGCGTGTCCTAACAGACAGATTATCCCCTTATCATAGGGGGATCACGCGTCTTCGGTAATGAGAAACTGGCGCGTTCTCTGCAGTCTAGTGCGCCTACGCGTCACCGGCCAGAGCGAGGTCTGGCTGTCGCTACATAGGAGGCCGACGGAGACTGATCCCGAGGCCGCCACCAGCTGGCCGACCACAGAGCGCGCGTGATACTGCCCGCGAACGGATCCCGACCGCACCTCGCACAGCGCGCAGCCAGTCACAGCCGGGTCCTGCGCACGCTGTACACATTACACAGTCCGTCGTCGGCTGTCAGACGCTGTGTAGACGGCTGCCATGACGCCGCTCCTTCGCGGCGGCTGCGAGCTGCTGACGGCCCGGGCCAATGGCGACGAGGACGCGACCGCACCAGACAGAAGCGTTCGTCGGACGACACCGGACGTGCCGACCCCGACACAATCCCAAGGGTCCAGACGGCCGGAAATTCCGACCCTGACACAATAGACGGTCCGCCCGACCGGACGTTCCCACCGGCCGGCGCGCAGCGCAGAGCCCGTTTGCATGCCCTTCAAGGTGAGCGCGCGCCACGGGAGCGCGCAGTGCGCGCGTCTGACGCACTGTGCGCGCCCGCTGGAGACGTCCGCTGGACGGACGGCGCCGGACGCCGGGCCCTCCGCCTGCTGCCACCGGGACCCGCCGTCGGGCCCGCCACAGGATCCCCGGCATGCCGCGCCACGAGCCGATACGCCCGCCTCTGAGCACGGTCTGAGCGGGGCTTGGACACGGGCCCAACCGCCGTTGAACGCATCCGTCCGATGCCGCACCAACTGGCAGCACCTAGTCGGCGCTTCGTGACCGACCGTGTACGAAAGCCGTGGAGTCGATCTTAACAACGACGCTGAGATAATGCGCTGTCCAAGGGCAGCTCCAGGGCCATGGCTGGCGAATTCCCAAATTGTTGGGGAAAGGGGTAGTGCTGCACCCAGGCCTTTCCTAAAGGACGGACCCGCTTCACAGTGAACGTAACCCCCTCTCTACGAAGCTGCAGATTTCGGCCATTTCATTTGGAGGTCGAGTTAATCAATTTTCGTCGTGAAAACTGGAATGTTCTGTATCGCGTGGGGCAGGGCCTATTTTAAGGAAAAATGACTGCGGGGGCAATTCTGCGAACGAGACGCATTGGCTGAGACCACCCCCCCCGCTGTGTTTAATGAATTCTGTCCACTTCATATATATATATATATATATATTCTTAAGGAAAGGACATATATATATATATAAATGTTTTCCTAAAGAAGGCATATATATATATAAAAAAAAGGGAAAATTAAAATGAACAATTCCACAGCGCTCTGTCATTAACTGATATGTCTCTGGAGGAAATCATGTGTGCAAAATATGGCCTTGGTCCAGCACTCTTAAGCACTTTCACACGAAGACTGTATGTCGTTTGTGCTGGATTTTATTTTATTTCAATGAAATTCGCGCCGGCTTTTGTGCATTCCGAGCCCATTAAATTCAAAGAACACCATTTCATTTATCGCCAGTAAGAACTCATTCTCCATGGACTTGTGATCCCTGGGAGATTCGTTCAGGGAGAGATGTGTCTGAAATGCCCCCAAACGTGTTTTGTGCTTCAGTTTTTTAAACCAAGCGCACGATATGCATAAAATGCACATCATAGTACTCCTTTTGACACACTGGATCGAAAGACACTTCGCATTCTGTCCCAGGTCATAGGTCACTGACCCTGTCGGCAGCAGTGTGGCTTAGGTGGGAATGATACTTCAGTCCTCTTAGTGGTCTCGGGGTTCTGGCGACGATGCTGTTCGACGACTTGCAGCAGGTACTGCTTTTGCCCTTCATCCTTCGTCAGTACCTTGTTGTATACTTGGATAAGAGCCGCAGCTCGTTCGGCGAAGTCGCTAACTACTGCGATCCCGCACAGGACTTCCTTAGCGTTCGTGAAGCCAGGTGCTGTCTCCCAATCAGCGGGATCGGCGGCAAAGAAGTCCATGTTGATGCCGTAGGCTTTCAGGTTGCCCACCGACTTTGCGGTAATGAAGTCGACGATGATCTTCCTGGGACGAGAACCTTCTTTTCTGCGAGATCCACCTGCGCTCGCTGGGAGGACTCTCCGATCCCTGTTCCTGGAGTGCCGCGATCATCCTCGTCTTCATCTCACACGGCACGCCTTCGTCGAAGAACGACACACCAGCCAGTTCTTCGCTGGGGCACCATAATAGGTGATTGTTATGATAAATCATATGTCGACTATAATGTCATAATAGATAATAGGTGATCGGCAAACTCCTTGGAGATCCCCTTCGAAATTTCAGCATTCACATCAGGCTTTGCAGAACGGTCAGGTCGTGCACGGAAGCGCTGACCGCCGATGAAGAGCAGAACCATGCACTGACGTACAAAACAACCATGAAAGAGACGAAGCGTTTGAGTGCTCCCAAATCACTGAGAGTCACGGAGAACTGATGGCAAAGCAAGAAGATCTTGATCCCGCAGATTATGCGCCCCATCCATCTGGCGCGATGGAACCATCTATCTGGCACGTTGGAGAGCACCTGGCTGGGGAACTTGATTCCCCGTGGAGGCTGTTGACCAAAGGGGATAATCGAGACCTCAAAGAACGACGATAATCATCGCTAGGCTGGATTTCGGCGAGCTTCTCACGGCAGAAGGCGACGAAACGATCATTGGAAGAGAAAAACGTCTCGGCCACTGCTGGCTCCAGGTCTTCATACACCATAGGTTCAAACTTGTTCCAATCAATGAGCCTCCATCTCTTCTCGAAGCTCTTGAACAAGGAGATCGCGGTCCCGAGGACGGACCGAAGCGCGTGGAGAAAGCCGCCTCTGCCACCAGTTCGACGATATGATGACGACAAGCAAAGTGAAAAGGCCGTCACTCAAGCCTCTGCTGAAGAAGCGTGTTTGCTCCCACAACTTGTCCAATATTGCTGGAGGTGGTTGGGCGCCGAATGACCCTGCAGTCGGTGCGCCCCTAAGCCCCAATAACCAACCAACCAACCAGCTGGAGGTGGTGTCGAAGCTCATGCCGACGACGTTGTCCGAAACCTCTCAGTCTTCCAGACAAAGCGCGACAACGTTGACTGGCGTTGCTCCGGCTCTACTTGCAACTTCCAAACACCGAAGAGCTTGGCGGCACTTCTTGGACCGGTTACAATGACAGAGTCGATCCACCTTTTCCTTTCCATCGTCAGTAACAGTTTGCCGTCCCAGTGGACCACCAGGTTGGGTGGCGCGGAGAAAGAATGCTAGATTTCGTCCGCAATGGCTTTCCTCTGCGATCTACGTGCGCGCCTGCCCGAGCTTCTGTGATCGCCAGTTCAGAGGAGTCGTGGCCGAGAACCGAAGCCGTCGCCGATAGGAAGTGAATTGCAGAGCGATCATTGAGCTTGGTCCGATCGAGGGCTGCTGCCTGACCAGGAGTCGCGATGTTCTTGGCTCTCCTGCAGGACCGCTTCGAAGGTATGGCCATGGGCTGCGGGTCATCCTGATCTGTCAGTTGTGTGTTGTCGGTAGGCGAGTATTCCAGCTGGGCAGTTGCCTCATGCTCGGTCTGCTGTTTAATCTAACGGTGGGCCCTTTAAAGCTTCGGCCCACTGTTGTCGTTGAAGAGCTCGCTCCTCCTTCTCAGAAGAGAACTTATCGAATACCACCATGACGCCTCGGCGACCTGGCTCCCCTTGGGCCTAGAGAATGTGTTTATCCTCTTGGTTTTGATGATCTTAATGGTGCCGACAAGGGCAAGGTCAAAAAGATTGTTAACCCTATTCCCGGCAGGGGGGCGGAATCCGCCCCCCTCGGGTTTTTTGCTTGCCGATTCCAGGCTTTTTAACGCAGCTTCACGAAACTTGGTGACTTTTCCTAGCTATTCCTTCTACGCGCCGTGACAAAATTTCGAAATTCTATTTCGCTCAGGGGCGGAGCCAGGCAACGTTTTTGGGAGGCACCTCATGCCATTTTTGGCCATGTTGAGGGTAAAAGGAAAATGCCTGCCAAAAACAGAGTTTTTAAGATAGAACTTAAAACTTTATTAAATGTATAGCTAAATAGTTGGGCAATGTGCATATGTAATTTTGTTTATCTGAGGTCAATTTACAAGGTCAGGTTAAGGTCAAAAGTTAAAATTTGTTTTTTCGCAATAATTTCGGCGCCGTTTTCTCAAATGCCAAACCCGGAACAAATGTGACGTAGAAGGGTGCCCTCTACTTGTGTACCAAGTTTCAGCTCGATATCAGGTCGGGTCACGGAGCTATGATCTAAAATGTCAGTGCGCGTACCCTATATCGCAAAAGCCAAAAAATAAATTTTTTGGAATAGAGTGAATTCAATCGATTAAAAACGTTTACAGATAATCTTGAATGTACACGACATCATTCCAGGTGACCTCAAGGTCACTGGAGGTCATTTAAGGTCAAAGGTCACAAGTTGATCTGAAGAACGTGTGACCATGACAGTTCCCCCTTTTTTATGTCCCTGGCACCGCCTATGCTAACATTATACAAACATTGTAATGCGGTTTGTACTTTTTTAGCATAACATGACTAGCAGAAGCTAAAAAAGTGTTTTGGCCTCTTTTGTTCATTCAGTTATTAGAAAACTAATCCCCCTATTTTTAAAACCCTGTGAACGCCCATGAATTTTTTTCAAAATTTCAAATTTGCATACCCATGGTAAAAGCCCTATCCATAATCTCTCGATTCATGCCAGTTTCATCGAAATCGGTCCATAAACAACGGAGTTATAAGAAGTCAAAAGTATCCCCCATTTTGACCTTTTTGTCCCCCTGTATCCACAAATTTCGAAATTTTGAAAATTTCTTTTTATAAAAATGTAGTTCACGTCACGGCAAATCGATTGCCGTTTGTTGCGATGAAATCGGATAAGTAGTTCTCGAGATCTCAGGGGGGGCCGAATCCGCCCCCCTGCCGGGAATCGGCCATACCGTCTAGCCCTCCGGGAATAGGGTTAAGGTTGTCCCTAAATCCATTCTTCTTGTCAATTTCCGGGGTGAACCTCCAGAATTTGCCTTTGGTACTGGTCAAGCTTCCTGTTGAGCTTCTTTATCACGTTCCGCGCCAGTGCAGTGAGAATACCGGCTTTGTTTCACACCTTCATCATTTCGCGGACGATCTGTGTTTTGACCTACCTCTGGGTAAGCCTATCCACACGGTGGGACTGAAAATATTGCTGCTGCACTTCTCCCCGCGAAGGCAGTTCTGAGCACCGGTCAACCAAAATTCGTTTTTTTCTCGTGGTGCAGCCATAGTGGCACAGACTTCCGTTATAAAAGGTACTTTCTGCATTGACGCAGGTGGTCCTTAAACATCCTGACGTCTAAGAACGCGCGGGAAATTGCCAGACCGGCACCGTGGGTTACCGTGGCATGGCAAGGCGTGGTACTTCAAATATATAAGTCACAGTCTGCAAACGATGGCCAGAATATTGGCGAGATGTTGCGGCAGGTTTGATTCTTCCCTAAATGAGACAGTAGGTTGCCTGTCCGGGATAGTTTCTGTTGATCTAATCTATCCCCAAAATACATTTTCTCACCGAATTTTGGTCATATGTTTTTCAACACTGCGCAGAAGTGTAAAAGCTGTCCCAACACAGGCAGAACAAACTTCTCCATTTCCAGGTTATCGGCCCCAAAATAAAAAAGTCACCTCAGATTGAAACATTCGCCTTAGGCCCGCCTCAGTGAGATATCATCAACATTTGTCATTATCTGCAGTCTGGGCCATGCCATGTTCGTTAAGCAGATGAAGCATGCTCATGGGATGCTCAAACCCATGCACTAGGAGCAGCAAGATTGACGGTTTTAATAATGACTGATTAAGTTTCCGTTTTCCTCGCGTAAAACTCGGGTTTAACCGCCTAGTTCAATGAAGTTCTACCAATCAGGTACTGGGATTTTAGTAGGGTTTTCAGATCAGGATGATTGGTGATAACTACAGCACTGCTGGACTGTTACCGCATTCATATAAACCTTATCTCACCATAGCGAAACCGCCCTGCGCACCAGCTCGCCCTTCAGTTTTCTTGCGTTTGAACACATCAAAGATGGTTATCATCATTTTTAACGTGCTTACGATGCAATGAAACGCCTTGGCCGCTCACCAGACAATCGCGGCATCGGGTGCCGACGTACTAATTACGAAACACGTTCGCCAGCGGTCACTAGGTGTGCCTGCATTACGTATTATAAAGTGATGCTTCTAAGTGTGCTCTCACATTACTCAGTGATTCAACACATCCTTCGTTGATAAGATGCTGCTTTGCGAGCGCAGCGCTTTATGGAATACCTTCCTGGGTACGCTAGTACACCTGGCTGTTTTTTCTTTGCATGGGCAAAGGATCTTGACGGGGGGGCAAAGTGTCCGACTGGGGGGGCATTTGCCCCCCCAGTTAACATGTTAAAATAGGCCCTGGCGTGGGGTATGCTAATAATTACACTGCCATGAAGATATTACTGTGTTCTACGTGAGACACGGCAAACATCTCTTCGTTTATGAAAAAGTCAGAAACCTTACTATATCATAAAATGAAATGTCCCTTTAATAACCTGCACTCTTTAAAAATCGGATATAGGGTAACATTTTCAGATATCGTCCCTCATTCTTTTTTTCGTCAAGAGAGGAAAAAATAAATTGTTAAAACCACTAAGGGGGGGGGGGGCGTATCCTGCGGCCCTCCCTTCGACGCGCCCGGGGGGGATCAAATAGGATGTCAGGCCGTTCCTTTCCGGTCAATGCCATATGTCTCATGTGAAAATCGCTTGAATACCTGAGGGCCCAGACCTTCCAAACCCCCGGGATCTCAAGCCATGTCCATGACCACTGGGGGAACAGCACTTCACGGACAACACCCATACTTGTAATGTAAATTCTGCAACAGTCGGGGGACGGGTACCTGTCCCTCCCCTGTTTGCCTCGACCTCGGCGTTAAATCAGCAGGTGACGCATGGAAATGCGGGTCCTCGACGGCCGCTCAGCCACGCACCCCTCGCAGCCGGATGCCGCTCGGGGAAGGGCGCTGGGCTGTACTGCAACGCGTGCACGGATACACCCCAAGAGCCCGCATTACCAACTGCTGAAACCTGGCACCGTGGCCGGCGTCACCTCACGACCGGCGATTGAATTCCGCGCAGGTTCCGACACGCCGACAAGCCGTTCGGCGTCGCGGGCAATCGGAGGCCGCGCGGAGAGTCTCGTCATCAGTGCTCCGTCACGGCCGTGCCGCCTGACGCATTCCAGCGTCTGATCGCCGACAGGCTCCAGAGCCTACGATCAGAGCCGGCGCGCGGAACACCGCCCGGACGGGACGGGGTGAAGAGAACGAAGAGAGAGGACGGAGGGGACCGGCCCGACAGGGCAGGGGACGGGCAGACGAGGAAGCAGAGAAGGGAGGCAGGGACGCGCGGCGCACATGGTGGGGGACGGACAAAGCCGAGAGGAACAGACGAGCAGAGCATGGCTGAGGCAGGCTCGACGGGGCATACAGGGACGGGCAGGCTGGCGGAGCGCACAAAAAGGCTGAACAGGCACGACAGGGTTGAACAGGACACAACGGACAGAGCAGTCGGGGCTGGATGAACGGACAAACGTGATAACAGTGGCACTGCGGACAAAGCGGCAGGCGCATGCCGGCAGCATACCGGGCTTCGGGCCATGAGTGGTCTTTTTTAAGCTGGATTCGGGGCGCCTCCTTATACATTCTTTTGGGGACTAAAATCTTGATCGGCGCTTACCGTTTACGGTTCCGTATTAAACTGACAAATCTGTGAGGTACCCAATCCACATTAGGGGTACCAAAGCACCAACAAAAAAAAATTAGAAAACTACACCGTCGTTCAGCGCCAATGGTCGTCTGATGTCCAGTCAACGCGTGAGATACAGATACCACTAGGTATATGACGTAAATCCATTGTTACCTGCGGAGGGGAATTGAAGTCGAACTCGTCCAAACTCAAACCATGTTGGGAGCTCATCGTCGGCTTCCAGCCACTGAGGAATAATTCCAAAATAGAAAAGACGTTTACGCGACGCCGGAACTCGAGAAAACCTTGGAGAATAAGTGACGCACCCTGATAAGATTAACTACTCTCACATCACAGCCATTCCACGAAGAAATGAAGACGATAAATGCTAAACTACATTTATTTACGCTTCGTGCTGGTATTCTCGGCTTAATTTACCGGACGGAAAAATACCTAGATCTCCCCTGATACTCAATGTAAACGTCTGGATACCCAAAGTCCGAACTGATACCCGAATTCCATGCTCCTTTGTAACCGCCGTCCGACTTGAAACTTGCAGCGTTTCATGCGCAGCAATTTCTGAACAACCGCTCGCATCCTTACGCAAGACGTCTCTGCCACCGCTGGATGGCCAAGACTCACCTTCAGACGTCCTCTGCGTGATTTGGGGTTCCTTTCGGCTCCCACGCCAAACCCTTTCCAGTCTAGAATACTCAGATCCTCGCCCGCCAACACCACTCGAGGCCAAGCGCAGGTCAAATTCAGACGCACGGGCGGCGCCCCAGCCCACACACGATGCCACCCCCTCCGCCACGCGTACGGCTCACACCCCGGGTCCACCCTCTACACTGGCTCGCAGCCGGCCGCGTGCGGCGCCGTCCCCCCAGCCGGCCGGCCGGCGGCGAGGTCTTCTGCGCAGGCGCGGCACCGCCCCGGGCCACGGCGGCGGCGGGAACTTTGAAGAACGAGAGCCGCCGCAGGTCACGCGGACATCCGCTGCGGTTCAGCCAAACGTGCCCCCATCTGGCGCCGCCGCCGCGGCCGGCGCCGGCGAAGGGTGAGATGCGAGCACGGGTGTCTTCTTTAGATCGGTAATCGAGAACTGGATTCGTAATGGCAAGGTTGGGGGGGGCTGAATTTCGACACCGCTAGCTTTCGATCGGTCACGGGTGCGGTGTGGATTGGACCAGGGACGTACCCAAGGGGGGCATGGAGGCCACGCCCCCCCTCGAGCCAAAAGGTCTACACTAGATATATAGCAATTTCGCAGGAACACGGAAAAGTGACCATATATATCTTGCAAACGTTGCGAACGTTGTATGTTTTCCCTTGCGTTAAATATCAGGTAAATTACGTAAAATTGCCGTTTTTTCCTATAAATTTCGTCACATGCCGGTGATGTATCACAAAATTTGCCATTTAGACCCCCTCCCCTTCAGGAAAATCCTGGCCACGTGCCTGGATTGAACACTGGACGTCTGAGCTCAAGTGGCTATAGTAACCCAAACCAGCATACCAGAACCAGCTAAACGTTAACAGTGGTTTTGTGTGGAGGGCAAATTCAGTTGAAATGACCGACTGGCAGGGGCTTCGCCACGTCATTTTGACTGGAGGGTAGAGTAAAGGGCGCCCCATAAGCCACTCTAGCAAACTAGAAAAGTACAGAATTTTGGCTAAAATTCGTAGGAATGGTATTTTTACAAGTGCCAGGTTGTTTTTTACAGTATTGCATGAATGAAACGCGCTTGAATATTTGGGTAAAAATGCAGTGTAACTTCACTTTTGTATTAAAATCATGCAATGCGGGTGAGAGCCGAGACGAATATATACACACACACACACATATATATATATATATGTATATATATATATATATATACAGACATATATGCATGCCAAATATGGAGTGATTTTGCACCAGACGCCGGAACAGATGGCACTGGAGAATCTTTACCGCGTCGTTCAATTCCATGACACGGCCGACTCGTGCCTGGGTGACCCTTTCCGTCTCAGGTCAAATACAGGTGCCCGTTCTGGGTCTCGGACCCAGTTCCTGCCATGCACCGACTCTGTTGTCCGGCTCCTCATCCGTCAGGGTACCACGGCGCTTGACCCGACCCGACACCAAAGGATAATTGCTATCGGAAGTTACGACGACACGATATGCACTCCCCTATTCGATTTCGGAAATTAGGGATTAAACGAGTTTGCTAATGTCATGCATGCATTCGCCATGCATCATCTGTACTATAGAAATGATAGAGCATCGCACAGTTGCTTTCCATTACAAAATGTCAAGAACCATCCCCGGATTTTGAGCGTTCGCTCCAAACTGCTGACCTTTTCCACCACTGTCCCAGCTAGATCTCACCCGAAGCTGTGATAGTTGGAGTCGGGGGAGGCAAACGCTAATTTTCAAATCATTATTCACTATGCAATGTCATACAGGGCCAAGTTAGGCTTGCTTGTCTCATGCATGCTCCTTCTTCACTTTCATTCAAATTATGGGCTTGCATTACTCCTCAGCTTGGTCTGCCTGAAAATAATCACAATATTTATTCCATTGACGCCCCCTTGATCCTTTCCAAGGCGCTATCTAATTCCAGATTGGCAGCGCATCAGCCGTGTTTTTCCGCACTCCATGTTTTCATTTCCGCATTTTCTGAATAACGTCTTATATTAATCACTTGTCTTGGTCAGGTACGTATCGTCATATTGGTCAAGAACTCATGAAAAAACCGTGGCGGTGTCCGTGGACTTTACCATCACTTTGGTGGTGAGTTCTCCTGACTCCTCTTGACTTGCACTGGTCGCACTTGCCGAACTGTCCATAGACCGGGGCGCGGCCGGAGGGTGGGGGTGGGGGGGGGGAGTAATGGTGCGATGGCTCTCCTTGAGGCTGAAAACTTAACGTTTCTGAACGCGCCAGAAACAAAAATTAATAACAGTTTCTAGGACTAGAAAATAAAGTGGCCGAAATCCCATGGGTTTTCAGTTTTGAGAGAGTTCAGGTTTGTCCCGGCCCCTCCTTGACAAAATCCTAGCTACGCCCCTGCCCATGATGTCTTCACTCGTGGAGGGGCGCAGTAAAAAGGTTTTCTTGTTCGCCTAAAGGACAAAAAAGAATGTCCGGATGGACTCCAGTGACTGCGACATTTCGTGCTCCCCTCGTGAATTTTCAAAACCTGTTTTTAGTCTGATTCGAATCCTAGGTTATATGCGCTGGGTCAGAACAGACTGTTCTTATGGAAATTTGAGTCAAGCGCAGGTCTGCTGACGCCTTAGTCAAAATGAGTCCAACCCATATATCTGAGCTCTCCGAATGTTTGTAGATGTTCATACACTCACTGTGAACCCTTGCATAGTTTTTTTAATTGTGAAGGACCATATCAGAGTAAAATGTATCAGCTAATTGAAGTTTTCCAGCTTAGATTCTCAGGCACCATGCTGATAGCCCAATGGGTAGGTACCCATTACATCATATTTTTTTGCGAAGCTCCACCCCTGGTCCGGTTATAAGCTGAAGGAAATGAATGGATCTATGTCCAACCAGACCATGCTTGTCATACGTTCCTTATGCTTACGAACCTTTGGTTACGCACCTTTTTCTTTTTCCATTACGAACCTTTTTCATACAAAGTTTTTGCAACACGAGCCTTCTCCGTTACGTATGTTTTCCGATACGAACCTTCTCCGGCTCGAACCTTTTTTGATACGAACGTTTTGAGTACGAGCCTTTGGTTACGAACCTTTCCCTTACGAACCGTTGGCTTACGAACCTTGGTCCGGTTGCCGATATTGCATGCCGCTGTATCGTGCATAACGCCTAGTGTAAGTGGTGTTATATTATGCAGAAATTGGGAGACGTGTTGTGGACATCAGTTCTCTCGTCACTGACACCATGAGTGACAATCATAAATACGACTGAATAAAACAAGTACTGTATAACGTTTCAAACGTTCGCTACACGATGGCGACCGTCGCCACATCATAATTTCTCCATGGCGTACCTTCAGAAGTGAGTTCGTGGGTCGGTGACCTATCAAGGCAATGACCTCTGATTTTAATGAATTACGTAAGGTTCTGCACTCAGCTATGCAAAGTTTCTGACTGATCAGAATAGTCATGCTGAGGCAACTAGCGACAGACCTCAGGGAAGTGTCCATGAGCCGCACTTTATTAGCGAGTTTTAATAATACCATTACCAGTTAGAATACGATTAGCATGATATATTTCCTAATTATGATTACTAGATTACGGTATGATTACTAGATAAGACATAATTCGTTTCATATATGATATATTCCATATGATTATTTAATAAAACTTCGGAAGGGAATTCATATCAAATAACAGCACTCAAATATATCTACTAGGCTTATCAGACTATGGGGATTAGCTGACCCCGTGACCCTGCTTCCGCAAGTGACGAGTCCTACACAGCCCGGCTTAAAACAATTGCACTTCACCTTCTGGGTGCATTTGCTACCCTTCGTCATTATCAGAAGCCGCCGAAACAATTTCGCTCTTGCAAGCGGTTATCGGTAACTTTATGTCTGCCTCAGTGACTGAGGTCCTAGATTCCGAAGGGTGGCGAAGCGTATATCTTTACGAGAGGAGCCCAATCTGATCCATTCGGCCCTCAACCAGATATCGCCAGGATTCTGACGGGGTTGGGCCAGACCCAATGACAACCGCGAATGGAGGACATGCCTTTGAACGAAGCAAAGCCACACATATGACCTTTCGTTAAACGGCCACTACGAGTTTTACCATGATTGTCGTTAAAAAGGGAGGGGTCCATGGTTAAAAGGCCTTCGAGGCTCATGTCCTCGTTTCCAAATGCGCGCATTGTCGTTTGCCGCGACCTAAATGATCTGCTCAGTCTGACTGAACACTGGCCTCCAGTCAAAGGAGCTGGAGAATCGACATACGGTACTGGGGCTAATTATACTAATTACACATCGATCCGGGCTTTTTGGCCTCCTGCACCCAAAGTAAAGACTGATCTCCCCAGTTCCGATAGGCATTGCTGGAAACGCCGAGGATGCATCTGGATATGGTTTCAGAAGATCCGGGCGCGACAAAAAGATCTACCACAGAGCGGGTCTCAGCTAGCATGCAAAGGAGAAAGCGCGTAAATGATCCGACCTCTTTTTGGGTCCATGAGATCTGAATAGGCAGGGAAGGGCATGGAGTAATCAGAAGGACCATACTGCAGGTAGGCAGGCAAAGAAGCAGCTATCTACAGAATGGTAAGAGCGGACAGGAAAACGCCCCTGGTCTCCGCTTGGCTGTCGCCCGCATCAAAGCAAATCCAGAGCCATTACACTGCAAATATGTGCCAGGCTAAAGCACGAGAAAGACATGCCATCCGAGACATTAGAATGTGCTCTGCGCTGAATGCGTGGCAAATGTCTAGGAATAAGAATGGATTGAAACTACCCACGGAAATGACCTTTGTCGTTTACGCATTACTACACACATCGATGTCAAGATCAGGCACAACACCTACCAGTCTCAGTGCCTTACTCACGGCCAACTAAACGGCATGGGACTCTAGAGATCTCAATAGAAATATAGAAAGGAGTATATGTTTTAATTACAGTGGTATTGACAATAAGTAAGAGATGAACTTAGCATAAGCCACTTGAAATTGCTTTCCAAAAGATTGATTTTAGTAAAAAAAAGTGTGGTGACTAATGGTCCACCATTGCAAATGAATCGACGCTGTCGGTGATTTTGAAATTACGTGTCATATAATGGGACGCATAATTCAGCTTTAGAGATGGGTGCAGCGAAATACAATCACCGGGCAAACTTTACAGGTGGCGCAAACAGCCTGCTATAGATGGCGGTTGCGTCGCAACATGAAACCCAGCGCGAGCGGCGCACTGCATAGCACAAAATATTCGTATGGTTACTAATGGCATGATGAGAAAGACAACAAGGGAAACAGCGTAAAATACTCATATGGTTACTACTGGCATGACGAGAAAGGAAAAAAGACCAAGGAACCAATAAATTATCCCCACATTATCACTAACGTAAATTATAACGCATCTCAAAGAGGAAAGTGAAGGAAAGTTTCTGAGCCTGTCGGTGCCGCTTAACCATGGCATGATTTTTCCTTTTCTTCACCATCATCCACGAAAGAAAAATACACATACGCTAGGTTCCCAAGCGCAAAACAGCGCTTTTCACCGGGTGTATGGTAAAATCCCGGACGATTTCAAGCGTGGCTGGGCGCGCCAGTTGTCAGGTGGGTGCTGTCAGTGCCAGCTCAGCAGACTTCACCTAGCCTCAATACTTTGCCAGAACCAGCAGTACATCAACAGCGCAATCACTTGAATCATCATCCATGTACTCAGTTAAAGAAAGCACCTCCCCATAGGACCGTTCGGTGAGTACTACGTGCCTTGTTCGAAGAGGCTGGTACCAGAGTAATCCGACCGGGTGGCCTCGGGCTAAATCAGCTCAGTCGAGTTCCGGTCAGCCATCGCTTTATTCGAGGCACAGGGCCCGATTACCTGCTGTCCCTGAAGGATATCTTACTGATAGTCACTGACGTCCATCGTATAGTCTGTGTAGCGGAGACAGCGAGTGGGCACGGTAAAGTTCCGCTACTGAAGCATTACGACTGCAGAAGCTATGCAATTTGTTTCTTTTTATTCGATTTGTTTCGTTGCACATATTTTCATCAAACCAGAATGAACAAATACAAATGCTTACCATTTGCTCCAGGCCCTAGACATTCGTTTCGCAGAGGGAAAGACAGAGCTTTGTGATCTGCATGATACCAAATGACGAATCTATCTTTGGCGGATCACAGTGCTACCAGCTGGTGTCTTGCTGCAGAGCTGTCAACCTGTGGTAGCGTCAGTGTCCTCTGGTTGCGTGCTTCGATTTGCATGGTCATCATTTAGTCTAATCAAACGAAAATGTATATTCTCTTAGATTTATCGATTCACCTGACAAGGATGGTCTGCACTTTTTACAAGCATTTCGTCATACCAACAATGTCAAATGTCAATGGGACCAGATGGTAAGCTGGTAAAATCTGTCTAGATTCTGGATCACTTATTCAACGGGCATAAAATGGAAAATGATGCAGTCGGCATGAACGGAAATGAAACGGCCACAGTAAACACCGGACAAATGAGAGAAATAAACCAAAACGGAACTCGGTCTAGAGCTAAGAATTAAGCAAAATTGTAAATGATGTTGTTTACAGCCAACCAAATGCTATTGTACCTTTGAAAAATATTTTAAATGTAACTTATGTGAGATATCTGTCCGATGTGTTCGCCATTTTTATAGACACAAATATGCTACGCAAGCATTTCAATGGTTTTCTGCAATGCGAATAAGACATGCGAAATAGCATTACGGCAAATAAAAGGAGCACGCCAACATTCAGTCTGCCAGATGCTGAGTACACAGTGAATTCGAAACAGGTCAGAGAAGCAAGGTGGCGTGTTATGTACATCTGTAGGGGGACGAACGTGGCCCGAACGGCCGGGCCGAACACAGCCGTGGGTCATGACCTTTCCGGGAGAGGTCAGAGGAGAGTGACGGCGGAGGTCACTTTGAAGGAAAGGGCTGGCTCTAAGTTGTGTTGTGCAAGTAAATGAGTAGATTCAGTGCACATGATGGCGAAATTTTGTGTGGTAACATATTCTGGTTGTGGTAGCTAATTCTGGAATTTCCAAGGTTGTGCACATGATATGGTCGTCGGAAGTGAGAGTATCTCTGTATGAATGATTCCGACGTTTTTTTTTTAGAATTGCTCTCAGTATTGCCGACTCAGTAAATACTACAACGCAGGCCAGTGAATGGCTTACATCAAGCTATGCAAGATTAGATGAAAGCGGAAGCAATTAATGTAAAAACTAACTACATAGTTGTGTTTGCCTGCATGCATTTCTAGTTCATTTTGAAGATATCTTGCTTATACTATAATTATCTTTTATTTTGATCTCCGACATGCACTCAACATATATGCACATGCTGATAATCCGAAGAAAAGTGTGGCTTTCCGTCATAACGATACTGCATGGTTTACTCCTGTATAATGCCATGTGTCTTTTTGTCCCACTGAAGGACTAGTGTATTTCCTCCAAACAATGATGTTTTATCTAGCACGCATCAACTCATGGAAAAGCGAACCAACAACGCATCGTCAGACATACGAAAACCAATTCAATCGCCGAACAAAATAAGGGAGACACCACCTTCTAGTGTGGGATCTCCTGCACGAAACGTAAGTTACTTCACTCGCTGCATGTGACAGACCGGAAGTCAACTAACGAAGTCGGTCGGCAGACGGGCGGCCGCCACAATATGGCACGGATCATAGGAGACCCACACCACACTCACCCATTTACGCCATATTTCGCGAAACACTGAAACATGGCTATATGTGGTAATAACAATTCACTGACTTCCGGAATCTTCCAACGCAGTCTGCTCCCCCTCGCACCCGGTGTCACACAGGCCGTTTCACGGGAGCCGTGCGCTGTTTGCAAACACCTCGATGAAAGCTACCAATTCATGGTTAAATTTATCCATGCTGTTGGCCATATAGACTACGTATCTCTGAACTGTTATAGATTTGAACTAGTGTTAAACGAAGTCTTGTAATTTTGGAATGAATTTCATAGGCCTGTAGTGCCAAATATGCCACTTGTCCAACAGCACAAGAACGTATAGCGCTGGAGGAAAGGGGCTATTACAATCTGTAGAACTTTCTAAAATTATGCTTTGGTCTGGAAAATGGTCGATGCCTGTCATATTCTGGAATTCTCTCCAAAACCGAGTCACCGCAGGACAGTGCAAAAACAGATAGTGCAGAGTTTTTTCTCTTTCCGGGACATCTGCCACAGTCACTTGTGTCTTTATTGTTGTAAGTTAATAGACGGCTATTGGCAGATAGAATTCCGTGAAAAAATCCTAAGCTGGAGCCATTTGAGACTCTAGTCCTTTGTACTTTCGCACAGGCAGGTGTACATTTGTTCCTAGGAAAAAATTTCATGTGGGCTCATTTCAGTTTCGCATTTTTGCTGTGTTATTACGGTCTTTTCTACTTAAACAAAAGCTTTTTGTACGCCCATCTTACACATTGATATTTACTGAAGCTCTGTCAGTTTGTCATCACTGGCTGCCATTCTTAGTTTACCACATTCTAATGTTGCTTTCATTCAGAAGTCAATGGACATACGATGGTTAGGCTCTCCATCGGGTGAATTCCGTATATCTGAGTTATCTGCTTAAGTGTAAATAATATGTGATTGTTCGCTTCGTATAAGTCTTTGACTCGCGTTTTGTTCTTGCGCAACAACAGCCTTTGGGGAAGGGTTGGGATTCGTCGCAGATGCATATGTCCGCTCAGCGATAAAAACAATGCGTTTTAATGTTTGATTTCTTATACAAGGGGTATAAGAAAACTATTAACTGAGTGTGATAACACATACTCCAATTATAATCGCCATATATTGAAGAGCCTTTGTTAAGTCGTTGCAAAGTCTTTGCAGAATGGTTAAAAGTAAAACATGCATGGCTGCTTCAATACTATTTTGTAAGCGAAGTTTAACGATTTCGCCAAGATCTGCCCCATGTACTCATTTAAATTTGTGGTGTCTATAAGGAACACGTGCATCGCCATCAAACTGTACTGATTCGGACCTCCTCACACCTTCACACATGGTGACAAACAAGTCGTGCAGCAGGCTTGCAGCTGCAATCTGATGACAGTGCGATGTGTTCTTGGAACGCATTGCTTATGCAAGTCAAGTGTTCATTATCAGGCGGAATTACCCGTAAAACCCTCTGAGTTATCCTAGCAGGCGAGCCCACAGGTTTGTCATTTGGGGGGGGGGGGGGCAAGGCAGTGTGGTAGAGTAGGTCAACTCAGAAAAGTAACAAAATCCCGTTGACTGTGGTGGATTGTTCGTTTCTGAGTGAGTGTGAGGAAAGACCAACATGAATGACACCTGATGCGATGTGAACCACTTTTTTCAATCTGGCATGGTCTCGCTCTCACTCAGAAGCGAATGATTCACAATGTTTTGAATATCAGTGTAATGCTGACTTTCTGTGGTTATTCTAAAATCTTGATTTCCTTCGTTCAAAGTAATCAAAATTGAAGATGAAGGCACGTAGATTTTTGGGACTGTTACGCAATTCTATCGGTTCGATTTCATCGGTTGGATCCGGTGTGGCAAGTACTGTCATCATAATGTAGCTGTGGGACGTGGATGGCGAAGTAGAATATTGCGAAATTAGTGGAAATAAGCAACTTGTCTTTCGATCATCACTATGCAAAAATCAAGCCCAGGACTGGTGATGATACCAGGAAATAGTTACGGAAAGACGTCGTAGATATTTTCAAGTTCCAGAAGCATTCATGATAAAAGCCTAAAAGACTGGGGTGTTCCGCTGTATGTCAGGGTGCAGTCTCCACAAAACATCGTTGAACCCAGACACCACGTGCCTCAGTTTGTCATACATTGAAATTTACATGCCTTGCATATTTCAGGACGGACAGAATCCCATTTTACCTAACACACGTGCTGGTGCCTGTGATCGGTCAGTGGATAAATCTTATCTGATCATAGCAGTCCACGATTTTTGTCCACAACCGGCCATCGAACCTCAGGAATGGCAGCAGGTGCTTCAGTGCAAGGCGGAACTTAAGATACTGTTGGAGAGGCGCGTCCCCTTCCCATGTTTGCCCCCATCCACAGTAACAGATTTTATCCCACCAATGTTCATTTGGCTATGGCTAAAATAAAGTGAAGAAAATTACAAACTGGGAGAAAACAGCTAAGTGGGAGCTTGGAGCACCTGTTACGATAATCATTTTCTTTTCAAGCACATCCTAGGCCAATTAAGACCATTACAATAATCCCTGAAGAAAAAGAAAACCATGGAATTTTCGCAAGATCAGCGCCAAACCGGTTGCTGATTGGCCGCGGGTTAACCCTATTCCCGACAGGGGGGGGGGCTGAATCCATCCCCTCGGGTTTTTTGCTCACCAATTCCAGGCCTTTTGACGCAGTTTCACGAAACTTAGTGGCTCTTCCTAGATTTTTTTTACGTACTGTGACAAAATTTCGGGATTCTGGTTTGGTCTGGGGCGGAGCCAGGCAACGTTTTTGGGAGGCACCTCAGGCCATTTTTGACCCTGTTGAGGGTAAAAGGAAAATGACTGCCAAAAATAGTGTTTTTAGGATAGAACTTGAAACGTTATATGGATGCATAGCAAAATAGTTGGGGAACGTGCAAATACGATTTTGTTCATCTGAGGTCACTTTACAAGGTCAGGTCTAGGTCAAAAATCAAAATTTGCTTTTATAGTAATACTTTAGTGCTTTTTTCAAATGCCAAACCCGGAATATAGATGACGCAGAAGGGTGTCCTGTACTTGTGCATCAAATTTCAGCTTGATATCAGGTCGGGTCACGGAGCTATGACCTAAAATGTCAGTGCGCGTACCCTATATCACAATAACCAAAAAATAAATTTTTTGAAATAGAGTGAATTCAAATGATTGAAAACGTTTACAAGTACCAGCAAATGCACACGAGATAATGTCAAGTAATTCCAAGGTCACTGGAGGTCATTTAAGGTCAAAGGTCACAAGCTGATCTGAAGAGCATGTGACCATGGCAGTTTCCCTTTTTATGTCCCTGACACCGCCTATGCTAACATTAGACGATCAGTGTAATCCGATTTGTACTCCTTTAGCATAACAAGACTAGCAGAAGCCAAAAAGCGCTTTTACATTTTTCATTCAGTTGTTGAAAAACTACCCCTGCTACTTTCCAAACCCTGTGAATGCCTATCATTTTTTTATTTCAAATGTGTGTACCAATGGTAAAAATCCCATCCATAATCTCTCGATTCATGCCCATTTCATCGAAATCGGTCCATAAACAACGGAGTTTTAAGAAGTCCAAAAGTACCTCCATTTTGATATTTTTGCTCCCTGTATCCACCCCTTTCAAGATTTTGAAAAGTTCCTTTTGTAACGTGTAGTTTACGTCATGGCAAATCGATTGCCGTTTGTTGCGATGAAATCGGATGAGTAGTTCTCGAGATCTCAGTGGGAGGGGGCCTAATCCACCCCCTGCCGGGAATCGGCCATACTGTGTAGCCCTCCGGAAATAGGGTAAAGACTGCCAGTTTCGACCTTCAGTCGCCATCTGATGAATCACTCGCATCGTGCGCATGACTGACCAGGGTGTGTGCGTGTGTGCGTAACTGTGCGACTGTTTCCTTTCCATTTTGCATCTACTTGTGCTGGTATTTTCTTGTTTCTCTTTTTTTTTAGTTACCGACGACAGATCTGAATAGCCACGGTGTGTCGCGGACGACCTTAATGAACGTCTGAGTCTGAGCCTGATTCTGAGTCTGTGTCTGAGCCTAAAACAAGTAAGACGCCTTGTGGGGACCATGATGAACGAGGCCTACGTCGCTGCTGCTCGCAACATTACTTCCCCTTGTTTATTTCGCAACACAACAGGATATTTACTGATCTATTTCCGTTTTTTTGCATTCGAATAATTGCTAGTTTAAACGTCACCCGCGTCCGTGGTATTGTTCGCTGAACGGCTCAAAACGGTTATTGAACGTCTCAAAAACGTCCGCGGAAAAAGGGTGTAAGAACGGAAACGTTATTCCCGAAAAACTTATGAGCAAAACAGAAGGAGCACGCTGACCTATTGCAAACGGAATGCATACATTTAACAAACAAGCTATGTTCTCACGAAAATTTCATGATTCAGTGACCAGCGTTTGCGAAATTATTGGCCTCCAGAAAGCGCTATGGCCGAGCCAGGCCGGGCCGGGTTAGCCGCCTATTTGAGTTTTGTTCTGCTTATTGAAGAAGACTCACTCGGCCTTCAGCCTCCCTAATTAAATCACCACATGCTTAGCGATAAACCTTTGTCAAGGTACAAAAAGAAAACACGATATGTGATATTGACATCCGAAGTTTTGCAACAATGCTCATTCGCCGTAACGTAGGGTTGAAACTGAATGTGTTACCTACCTCATTTTACACGCATCTGAATGCGTTATCTATTTAGTTTAGACTCAGATATCCAGTTCCATGTACAGTAGGTAGGGGAACTGAGTGGCGTTTCGGCCGGTGTAGAATTTCGTCCGTACTGTCGGTGATACAATGCCGGCCCGCTGTCGTAACGGAGCTGACATGTTCTCGTCCACCCGTCATGTAGGTTAGTTCTTGACTTAGAGGAGAAAGGGGCGATAGGATCGTTCATGGATGGCACAGTTACTTGTATTAAAAGGTATGGACAGTCTAGGATTTCTCTCACCAACTATTTTGTGCACAAAATCACACTGGTGAGTTTTGATCACAAGTATGCCCACACCGGAGACATCCCGGTTTTGCCGGTCTCGGTGCCGTCTGGAATTGCCGGCAGCAGCGCCCCTAACGGGCGAAACACGGGACGCCGCGATTGGAGCGTGGAGCCCGAGTAGGACGAAGAAGTAGAAGAAGAAGAAGAAGAAGACAGGAAGGAACTTTGGCACATTTTTTTTGGGGGGGGGGGAGGCAGCTGCTCACCAATGTCTGGTTTTGCTGCATGCCCAAGACAAACTTTTCCCCAATGTTCATGGATTAAAGAGTCATGGATGACATTGCATTTCCCTATCGCCCCTCCTCCTCGCCACTTTTGGATCCACGATTTTTGTCTAAGTCAGAAAATGAAAAAAATAGCTTGGCTTCAAAATGCAGTGGTTTAAATCCGAGGAGTTTCCCCTAACTGGGGGATGGTTCGGTGGTCTCGACATCGATCCCAATGAAAAACAAAAAGTCCCACTCCTGCTTGAAAGATCCTTGGACTTGAACATCAGCTTTCATCTCCCATGTCTGATTAAGTGTTTTATATGTTCGAGGTATGTCATATGCCTGACACACTAATTTGCTATGGTCTGCTTATTTGATATGACTTCCGCGCCATGTGTCTGCAGCGAAGTGAACAAGGTTCCACTACCCAGGTCAGACGCTGCCGCCGCGCCCGGTCAGTCTGCATTGCTGCACCTCTTCCTCGGCCGGACGGGGCCGGAGGGGACTCGTCCCGGGACTCTGGCCTGGCTGGCCTCTCGGGGATGCAGTGGACTCGTCCTGGGACTCCGGCCCTGGCTGGCCTCTCGGGGATGCAGTGGACTCGTCCTGGGACTCCGGCCCTGGCTAGCCTCTCGGGGATGCAGTGGACTCGTCCTGGGACTCTGGCCTGGCTGGCCTCTCGGGGATGCAGTGGACTCGTCCTGGGACTCCGGCCCTGGCTGGCCTCTCGGGACGCAGTGGGCCGCGCCGCGCCCCTCGCGCTGACCGTCCGCCACCACAGCCAATCAGACCCGCTTTGTCTCGGCCGTCTCCCGAGATTCCATATTGCGTTTCCAATTTTAAATTGACGGTTTTATACCGGCGCCGTCCGGATTTTGACAATCAACCGGCGCGGATCAGTCGGCGCGGCGCATATTTGAATTTTTATGTGTCCAGGGACGGCCGGCCACCGCCGCGCTGGACAATGGCGCCAGATAAAACGCGCCGGCCAGGCAAGACCCCGCAAAAAGCGGCCCGAATCCATCACGATTAGCGTCGCATCGACGCGGGCCGCAATCAGCGGACGCCTTGTTTTCCCCGATGAATTGTCGGCCGTCTGTTTGCCGTGTAGGATGGCCATTTGCGCAGATCGGGCGGCGCGCTTACGGCCACCTCGCGCCGGCCGGGCCCGCTCCCCTCCGGTTGCGACACTTAGCGCCGGAACTAATCAGACCTTGTCTCCTGCCGCGCCGACGGAAGGCCCGCGCCATATTTGCCGCCAGAAATTAAGGCTTATGTGCTGCACCCCAGAGCGCACTTGTTTGCTTATCGCTAATGAATGGGAAACATTACGTGCGTCTGTATAGCTTTATGACAGCCATCGTCCGGAGAGGACGAGCCGGTCCTGGCAGCCGACCAATTTTACAGTGGCGTTATCTGGGCTAACAAACAGTCCCGCCAGTCTCAGCCGTGCCCCGCCCGGCCGGCCGCTGAAAGTCGAGGATAAATTGGAGGCGCCGCTCACCGAGGTTCCCGAATTAGCGGCGTTTGCGTACCTTCAGATTGGCGACATCCGCAGGACCGGCTTCATTTGATGTGCGTTCTTTTTAAAGTCAGAGAAAAACGAGTGATTGCGATGCAAATGAAATTCGTAGTTCGGTTAGCAATAAGATATTTCAGACTTTTGATGTGACGTTTCAATTAGCATTTTGCCTCAGTCCCGCTTCCTGGCAAGTTTACCGATCTGTTCCTCATAACAGAATGTTGCTGCCTTTGATTGGCACGAAATGCGATGCAAAATATACGTCGTCTGATTGCCAATGAATAAAAACGCAATAATTCGACAGAAATGTCCGCCTAAACTTCGCCGATTGACGCTTCAATCGCGGCATAATCGGATCACTGTTGGCTCTGATAATCAGCCGGCTGTGGTTTGACCCGGGCGGCCAGGAGCCGGTGACGGTTTACCGTTCCGCCGCGGCCGATTTCGCGGGCCCGCCGCGCCGCGTTCCCCGTCCGCGAGAAGCAATAAAGCTCCGCCGCCGATCGGGCCGTGTACGGCGAACCATTCTCCGGCGCGGAGAACAGGCGTCAAACGCGCGGCGGCCCTCAAGCTGATCGATGCCGCTTTATGGAAAATCCGATGGAAGTTCTTGCGTTGATTTTCATGCTTCTGATGAACATCTACTTTTACGATCAATAATCACGGTCGGGCTCTGTTCTCTAATGAAGCTTTTCTCCTGCAGAACGTATAAAAATCAGTGATAAAGAAAACGCGAAGCCGGCTAGCGTGGGGCGAGCGTCACCTGCTAGGATCACAAAACTCGGCCCCCGGGTAATAAACACAACTCCCCTGTGGAAATATTAAAAACTGCGCCGTAACCTGCGCTCATGCAAGATGTGATCGTCCTATAAAGGTTTAACCGCCCGTTTTAAGGCGCATCCAACGCTGAGAATTGCTGAGGCGGTTCAGAAAAAAAGAAATGGCGAATATCAGTTTACAAACCCGCATGCGTTCGAAGGGCCTGTTTTGACGGAGAATCGGTGTAATGAAACTAGTACAGAACAAGCCTGATATGAAAGGCTGGATCGCTGTTGGGAGTGCCATGAGGTTTTCGGACCACTTAAAAACCGTGGAATGAAAGAGTCGATAGAAATGCGATTCGCGCCAGGTGACAAGCATGAACCAAGTGCTCTGACCAGGGGAGAGGTATCCATTGAGTACTGGGACTAGCTGACGGACATTTAACTTGTCCTTTGAGAGTTTGGGTTACCTTGGGATCGGTTTGGCACAAGACGGTCAACCCACAGTGATATCCCAAAAACGTACGTGCTTGTATGATTATCGACATTTCACAAAGAGTTATCACGCCAGGAAGTGTTTTACTGGGCTTACTAACTTTCGATTTTTTCCGTGACTTCGCCATGAAAATATACTTCGCGGAATAGCAATAACACCAATATCCTACCTGTAATGTTGTATTGCTGGTGTTAGCATTCATATCGTCTTTTTAATGACAAGCGTAGTGCACAGCACACGCAAGAACAATTCAACAAGACTGCTGTTTCGCAAACAAAAGACGGTATGCGTCAGAGACTGTGGCAGGGCAAGCACGGATCCAGTACTGGAAAAGGACGGGCACCTGGTTATGGTGACCAGCCTCGTGATCACGGCTCGTCGGCCTGTTGGTCGCACCAAAAACCGAGACAGAAAGAGGCTGAGCCGCCCGGGATGCAACAGGTAGGCTGAACTTGCCAGAACAGCTCGTGAAGTATTGACGTCACGCTTTACCCTAGTTTCTGAGAACGAATGTGTTAAGCTGCATGCTTCCCAGTGACTTATTCTGATCAAATACATTCTAACGAGTTCTAGGGACCGAATAGGTATTCCGGTGGAAAATGGTTGAACAGACAGGTAGTTTCACTCCCGATGAATCACTGACAAGTAAAAAGATGCGCGGAAACGTATACATGAAAACGCAGGACCAGGCAGTCATTTGGCCTTTCCTGAAACAAAAGATAAAGACCAAGAACCGCCAAGTTGCCAACTTTTGCCGCGTACAGCCTTGGAAAGGTTTGACAATGCTACGACTCATGCACTGCGCGCTATCATGACGAAATTTGTTCAGAGACGTGGAGTTGTATTCTTTTGGAAGGGCCATGCTTCCCTCTGGTGGATCTTGACCCCTCCAAAGCTGGTTTGGCTCCTCAATACTTTTTGCCGGTTTTAAAAAGGGAAGTAGGCAATAACAACGAGAAGAATGGTAACAGTACACAAGAGATAGGCAGAAAACATGAAATGAACAAAACATAAACAAAACAAAACAAAAAATATAGAACAAACCATAAAATGTTCTCAAACATCTAGTAAAGAAATGATTAAGGATTTCGTGGTCAAACGGGTACAGAGTTAAGGTCGTGCTCAGTGTCGTTGTCTATACGTTTGCTAGTGCCAGAGGCTTAGCGATAGTGATTTGAGCCCTGCCACTGTTCATCCAGGTTTCGCAAATGTTTTTTTGTCCGAAACAACTCTTAAACCACGACTATATGTGAAAAAGCCGGTTGAAATAGAAGATAAGGTCAAGAATAAAGAATGTAGTATAACAGAGTAATAGTACCAATATATGTATCTCGTGTGCAGTATACACGATTGGGATATAAGAATACAGTTATAAGTATCCACCTTATATCGATATCTACATCTATCTGTCTATTAGTCTACACGTGCATATATATATATGCATATATATATATATATATATAATATGCGAGGATATGGATGAGGACATATGCAATTTTCAGTTCATAAGTGATGAAAAACTTAAAGATTGTCGTTGGTCAAAATAAAGTGAGTTAAATCCCATGAGAAACCCACGTTTTCCGGGGAGTTAAGCGTGTCGTGACCTAGGCTCCCCCGAATTTGCACAGAATGACTCCCCTGATTTTGTTAAGAATTTGCTTGTGAAGAATATGCTGCACGCGAGCCCACAGTGGCCAGTGGAGACACTGTTTTCATACGCCTTGGGTCTGGTGCGGCTGTTGCGACTGGTGTGGCTTATGTGGCTGGTGTGGCGTGTGTTTTGGACATTTTACCAGTCCTCATTTGATAAGTACCGTGGGTCCACGTCCCACCTGTTGGGCCGGGGTCTACTTAGGCAGCTATGGGCACCAGCCTATAGCTGTCAGGAGCACCATCCTCGGGCCGGATAGCTGTCAGGGGCACCATCCTCGGGCCGGATAGCTGTCAGGGGCACCATCCTCGGGACAGATAGCTATCAGGGGCACCGATCCTCGGGACGGATAGCTGTCAGGGGCACCATCCTCGGGCCGGATAGCTGTCAGGAGCACCATCCTCGGGCCGGATAGCTGTCAGAGTTACCAGCCGGGGATCGGACAGAGGCACCAGCCGGGGATCGGACAGTGGCACCAGCCGGGGATCGGACAGTGGCACCAGCCGGGGATCGGACAGGGGCACCAGCTGAGGATCGAACAGGTGTCAAGGGTACCAGTCAATGGTCTGGAAACAATCAGGGTTACCAGTCACAGATAATCGTGTAGTGGAGTTGCAAAGTACGACGAACGTCTCCCACTGCAATCTGGGGGAAAATTACTTTATATTTGGACAGCACTTTAGTGGAGGGCTTAGGGCCCGCGCAACAAGTTCAGCTCAATCTGGATTTTGATGCCACCGCTATCATGCTCAAAACACCCATGGTAAAACTACAAAATGGAGAGAGGGAGAGGGAGAGAGAGAGAGAGGGATAGAGAGAGGGAGAGGGAGAGAGGGAGAGGATAAAGTAAGTGCGGGTTAATAATAGGCACGAGTTGTCTCTGCAAAGTCTAAGAGGAAGATGAATGTTTACGCTGCATCTAAGGATAACACAAGAATCTCACTGCCTCAGTCGGTTCCAATTTCGGGTAATGATGCAAGAAAAATGCCCATGATCCATTCAAATCTTTGACAGTTTGAAGGTATCCTGATATGCTGGCTTCCGCGGGTTCATCAACCACTTCTCGTCTGAAATAGTTTGCCCCATGGCGGTGCCGCTAGTCAAAGGAATATAACGGGGTAGCGAGCTCCACTGCTATTGGCTGAGAAGGTCTAATAAAGAGACGTTCGCTACTTTTCTGCTTCATTCATGCCTACCCTGCTCCTGTTTTGCATTCCTAACTTTCCGTTGTCGTCTGGGCTGTCAATCTTTCCCTACCTAAATCCTCTGCCGTACAATCTATATTGCCTGGCCTGTGCGCGGGAAATGCATCCGGAGACGGTGCGCGTATCTCCATCCCACTACATAATTCTCGCCATTTTTAACAGCGCCGTAATCGGATCCGCCACGCCGGGCCATTAGCATAAATCAATGATTTGCTTATAACATCGCGCCGCTCGCCCCAACAGTACGGTTGCATAAAAATTGAATGTTCATCGGCGCCCGGGCGGCGGCCGCATTGAGTGGCTGTCGGTGAGCTGACAGACCTGATGGCTGGGGTCGGTGCCGGCCGCGAAATTGGCGTGATTCACGCTCCGGCTGGCCGGCGAATCGGCCCAACATCGGCGCGGTCCCGACGGTAACATGCAAATGACGCCCTTCGCGCGGCGGTTTTAAGGCGCCTGCGGGTGGCAGGTCAGAGGACAAGCGGTTCGGCTGATTTGTGCGAACTTTTTCAGTCAATTTTTCATTGCCAGCTGCGGTGAGTTTGAAGGGAAGTGCTCGGGCGTCGGGAAAACTGCTAAAAGATTTATCATCCCCAACGGAGGAGACAGCGAACAAACTTCCGGCGGGGATTAGCCGAGAGGCTGGGCCTTTCGACCCTAGCGGTACTTGCCGCACACTCGCATCGCAGGGGCCTGTTTCCCCTGTTCACCACGGTCCGGAGTCCACCAGCGGACCGGAGCGCTCCTCAGTGGCCGGTGATCGTGGCGGGACGGACCGGGAGGGGACGAAAGGGGACTCGGGCGGCCGCTCCTGAGAGCTTCAGCAGCTCGGCGCCCCGACACCCGTCCGCCGGAGGTCCATCGATTGTCCGAGTCGTCTAAAAGCCTCTCGGCGCGTCAGTCGTGCGTGCCGCGATCGGCGCTGTTTGGTTTTCATTCCGGCCCGCCCTCGGGCCTCGGCGATGTCCACCTCTCCTGCACGGTCCAGCGGTCTTCAAAGGCCGCCCCGGCCGCCCCGGGCCCAATTCGGCCAGACAAAAGCGCCGAATTCGCCCGGCTGTCGAAAAAATCGCCGCGAATTTGGAAACTGTCAAACTCAGCCGTCTCGCTATTGCTCATCTGGCTGATTTCCTTTGGCTAATTTGCGGGCGCGTAGGTAAGTCGAATGGACGACAATTTGGCCTCGCGCCCTACCGTGGTTGTTCCGGTCTGCTGCGTTTGCCGGGCTCGTGTGGTCTCTCTCCGGTTTTCATCAAAGAAACTGTATAGCAGAATGCCTTCTGGCAGTTATTTCGACTAAACCAAAATGACCTGCCATAGTTCCGAAGCGTTTTAGATATATGCCAGCACATACATCATCTGATTAAATGGGGTGCCCTAATCTCCTTGCGGATTCTTCACGTGAGCCATCACACAATATGTGGAAACAAAGGGCATTTGCATGCTAATAGTGCGGCAAAAATTTGCCGCTTTAATTAGCGCGTGAAATGGTCCAGAATACTCGAGTTGGCGCATTTATCAGGCGTCATCAGCGCGCATTTACCACGTAATGAATGACGTGCTGATTAGGACCAAGAGTTGATTAACACGGATTAATTTCTATCAATTTGGAGGTTGGAATTCAAATTTCGAAGGGGACAGAAATCAGCCGACGTCGAATATTGTCGAAAACGGATTATTATTCAGCATTTCGAGACGTAAACGGTCCAAATAAGGTTAGAGTTTGATTTCTGGTTTCCGTTATGGGTTTGTCCCACCCCGAAATTAAGATAAGCCGTAAATGTATTCCCTCGCGGTCTGAAATGCCTGAAAACCCCGGACAACTGTGTTTTACAAGTCCGAATCCAAGAGACACCTGATTAGTTTTTCTCCATTGTTCATTTTTGTTGTTGAACAATGAGTTGGGCATGAAGAGTTTCCTGACTTTCAACACCAGTCTCCGGAAAAACTGGTGTCGAAAGCCTTTGCGTTTGATTTTGCGTCGGAAACACCAGTGTTGTTAAATTGGCAGCATTCTGACACGTGTGACGGAGCGCACTGCGATAATAACGGTGTTCATATCTCACATATAACCCAGTGGGATAGGAAAATAGGACCAGTAAGACGCCTTGTGGAGCGTAATTCGAGCGTAGCCAATGACGTTCCATTTCAGATTTGGATGTGTGTCAGTGTGATGGACAGTCGGAAGTTAAATATGGTTCGACGCGTTTAATTTTCTGTTGAGGTATTTCGTGATACAAGCGGATATTTATCGATCTGTTTCAGTATTTTGCTGCCAAGGAAATGAAAGTCGTCACGAGCGGACGCAAAAGCTGTCATTACTGAGCGATTCAGAAGCGTCTAAAAGAGCGGAAAACGTCTTGAAGCGAAACCATCAGTCCCGAAATAGTTATACTGACGAAACAACTTCTTTAATTTATTTCTACCCGCCACCTACAACCAGATGACCAGGAATACACCCAGCCCAATCCACCACGACGCAGAAAACCTTACGTCAACATTCAATGCAGCAGAATATAAACAAGAGAGAAAAAAGCAGAACGTCGTGGCACTACCGGTAAGCAAAGCAAGGAAAAACAAAGAAGACTACTATTCTGCGACAATGTCAACAACGTTAACCTGTATTGAGTAATAAGAGGGACAGCAGTCTCAGCAAAGAAACTAGCGACTGTCCACCACACCGATCCCACGCACAGTGCATTAGTGGACAGCGTGAACAGGGAAAACGTGCGCTTACTGATGATGGTGAGGGACATTGGTCCAATTTTATCAGCGGCCAACCACTGAGGCAGACCCATCAAGACCAAGCTGGTCTTGTCCGGTGGGTCATCCTAGGACCGGCCTAATGAGGTGGTGGCCTAATAGGAATACAGTAAACCGTGTGTAATACCGATCCGAATAACTCATACATGCGCAACTGCAGTCCCAAACCCACATACGCACACATGCAAACGGCATGAGCTCTATGACGCTTGCAATGCTCAAATAGCCAGACCAAGATGTCTCGAGTGAGACTTTTCATAACGGGTAGACAGGAGAAACTCCTGATCTCGTGGTCCCGTCCGGCTCAGCAGAACTGAACATTTCGTTTGTACCGTACTCAGCGGTGGCAATGCCATCACTGTGGTTCGCTATTAAACTTGAAACGAACCAAGGTGCCTCGATCCTTGCCGTCTGCCACAGGAAGGAAAAAAAATCGGATCAAATCAAACAAAAATCAAAATAAAGCACCTCCCGTGGCCAGGAAGCAGGCAGGCTTACCAACGAACGCAAAACGGCGGGAAGAATGATTTCGTACAACAGACATAATCATGGACTGTGCAACTACGTTTGCAGCAAAACTCATCCACTCATCTTGGCATTCACCATCACTCAAGAGCATACACGTACCTGAATTACGTGCGAACTATGCAAAGACATAAGCAATGGCACACACACCCACTCACAGGTAAACAGTGTTCACACTTGTATGCGTGCACACCAAACACATCTGATCATAAAGCATATGACTAATTAGGACCATATGAATCAACCAAGTGCTTTTTGCCTATCTTCTTTAACACATACTTCAAAGTTCCGGACCAAAACACGAGGTAGCAAAGAGTCTGTAGTTTCTTTTTGTGAAAGGTCGTTCCAGGTACTGGGGTTGTTTTGAATTGTTTTCTTTTCCATTTTTCACGGAGCGCAAAATGAAAAAGAAAAATGCAAGGCATAAGGCACTCAGCTCCTTGTGCCTTGAGTGGAACAAGGAGTTGATCGGTCAGAAATTCATATATAGCAAGAAGCTTGTGAGATTTGGCAAGATCTAATATTTTCAGAATTTTGTAGCATTGGAAGACTGGTTCTGAACTTATGCAAGAATACACATGATCAATCATCCGAAACGCTCTTTTGCAAAATGTACAATCAATCCACCTGGCGAGCATAATTAACCCCCCAAACGAGGCAGCAGAAAGTAAGGTCAGGAAGGATAAGGACATTCTATGGAAGATAAGCTGTCTTTTTGTCAGTAAAGTACCTTGTGCGACCAACTCCGCCGATATTCTTCCTGACTGCCCTAGAGATACTATCTAAAACGCATTTAAATTTCAACATGTTATCGAGGATGATGCCAGTGTACTTAACCCGCGCACGACCGTCGGTCCGTTTCGAACATGGGCACTGGTGGGGGGGGGGGCAGTTCGCTGCCCCCCTCTAACTCACGAACGGTTGGTCGCACGATAAAAATAAGCATACCGTTGGAAAGCTCGTCACGAGTAGAACTCGAAACTGGTCTCATTCTTAGTTTTAGGTAATATGTAAGCCAATTTACGCTCTATATATGTTTTCTCATAGCCGACTGCATGAGACCGAGAAATGGCCTGAATCTCAAGGGCTGTGACTAATAACGCATAGGTAAAGGCACCAGCGCACAAGTAAAGGTCCGCGGATGCCGATACACGTCTAATTTCCCCAGATTTCTTCAATATATATGCCAAAACGTTGAGTTAAAGACACGGCATTTCTCCCGCCAGCTATCGGTGAGCGCCGCTGCCGTATGCGGTACCAAACTGACGGGAACTTATTTTAGCGTTCCTTTGTTTTTGCGAAAAAAGACAATTTATGTAAATTTTGTTGATCTTTGTGGTTCTTGTGATGGTTTCTCATGATTAAATTCTAGAAAAATTAATTAGTTACCAATCTACAAAATTGGCGGGGCTTTATTCGCGACAGCCTGTTTATTTCCAAAATATGCTACTTTTTAAAACTTTTTGAGGTTCTTGGTATTACTTACGTCTGTGCAAGCTAGTTCTGCCATTTTCTACCCATTCTGAGTAATTCATCGTCGATTTTGACGGTGGTACATTTTGGCTCACAACAGTTATTCGTGACCTGACCTCAGGTCAATGGCTGGAAGTCATTGATACTTTGCCCAATGACGGTAACTAGATGTCTGCTTGACTCCACACTAAAAATGTTATGAAACATTCCGTCAATTTCCGGAAAAACGGCGACATGTGTTAAAAATGGGCTTGACCTTAGATCAATGACCCGGAAAATTCCGAAAAATCTGGGATAACAGATTTGTTGCATCTATCACGATCACTAATCCCTCAAAGTTTTATTGAGATATCTTGTTTTGCGAAAAAGTTACAGGGCGCTAAACCTTTTGGACATAGGTCTGTTTGACCTGACTTAGCACCGGACCTGACCTGAGCTCAAAATTTCAACACGAGATGTAAAATTGATGGAGCAAAAGGTACACAAGGTTTCGTGACTCTGTGTTTGTTGGTTCTCTTGCAATCTCAGAAAAACCTCAGGGGGGGGCATTCAAAGGCCCCCCCAGTCGGGGACGGGTTAAGGTGCTTTTTCTTCTATGCAAAAGTAATTGGTCCTAGCATCAATATTGAAGTCCAAAGAAAATGCTGAGTAAGTCTGGATAAATGCCTTTGTAACGTTTAAGGAAAGATAATTTACAACAAACGCCTTCGTAGTAAGACATAGCAACTCATCGGCAATGGTTTAACCCTATTCCCGGCAGCGTGGGGGGCGGAATCCGCCCCCCTCGGGTTTTTTGCTTGCCAATTCCAGGCTTTTTAACGCAGCTTCACGAAACTTGGTCACTTTTCTTAGCTATTCTTTCTACGTGCTGTGACGAAATTTCAAAATTCTATTTTGTTCAGGGGCGGAGCCAGACAACGTTTTTGGGAGGCACCTCATGCCATTTTTGGCCATGTTCAGGGTAAAAGAAAAATGTCTGCCAAAAACAGAATTTTAAAGCTAGAACTTAAAACTTTATATGAATGTATAGCTAAATAGTTGGGCAATGTGCAGATATAATTTTATTTATCTGAGGTCATTTTGCAAGGTCAGGTCAAGGTCAAAAAGTCAAAATTTGTTTTTTCGCTATAATTTCGGCGCCATTTTTTCAAATGCCAAACCCGGAATATATATAACGTAGAAGGGTACCCTCTATCTGTGTACCAAGTTTCAGCGTGATATTAGGTCGGGTTACGGAGATATGACCTAAAATGTCAGTGCGCGTACCCTATATCGCAATAGCCATAAAATGAAATTTTTTAAATAGAGTGAATTCAAATGATTGAAAACGTTGACAGATAATATTGAAATGCACACGAGATCATTCCAAGTGACCCCAAGGTCACTGGAGGTCATTTAAGGTCAAAGGTCACAAGTTGATCTGAGAAACGTGTGACCGTGACAGTTCCCCCTTTTTCATGTCCCTGGCACCGCCTATGCCAACATTGTACAAACATTGTAATGCGATTTGTACTTCTTTAGTATAACATGACTAGCAGAAGCCAAAAAAGGGTGTTTGCCTCTTTTGTTCATTCAGTTGTTAGAAAACTAATCCTCCTATTTTTGAAACCCTGTGAACGCCCATGAATTTTCTCAAAATTTCACATTTGCGGACCCATGGTAAAAGCCCTATTCATAATCTCGTCATTGATGCCAGTTTCATCGAAATCGGTCGATAAACAACGGAGTTATAAGAAGTCCAAAAGTACCTCCCATGTTGACCTTTTTGCCCCCCTGTATCCACAAATTTGGAAATTTAGAAGATTTCTTTTTATAAAAATGTAGTCCACGTCACGGAAAATCGATTGCCGTTTGTTGTGATGAAATCGGACAAGTAATTCTCGAGATCTCAGGGGGAGGGGCCGAATCCGCCCCCCCCCGCCGGGAATCGACCATACAGTCTAGCCCTCCGGGAATAGGGTTAAAGTTCACCAAAATCTTTATTTCTGCACATAATCACCGTATCATCTGCGTACAAAACACATGCCATTTTCGGAAATATTTTTGGCAAGTCATTTAAGTGCACGATGAAAACTAAGGCCGAGATTGATCCTTGTGACATGCTCTTGATGACGACACGATATCCCGAAACACTGTGTTCAACTTGCACACAGTTCACACGACTTGCAAGCTAACGCGATGTAAAATATCATACAAAACTCGTAACAAATGAGCTATCTTCAGGCGAGCTTTCATGATTCGATGCCCAGCTGTTGCGAAAGTATCAACTAGCCAGTCAAAAGCGATACTGCGGAGGGAGTTCAGGTAGGGCTTGGCTGCTCGATTCGGTTTTTTCTGTGAATATAAGTATTCTTTGAAGCAAACTACCATTTTAAAGCATGATCAAAGTATAACATACGGAATACGTCTTTCCAAGGGCTTTTGCCGTGTGGTTAAATACGTACTCCGCAAAATTGGCATGTGTGTGATGCACAATGCGTACAGTTTTCAGTAATCAGCATGCCATCCACGATGAAAAGTAGTCTAGTGCAAATGATGGTATTGAACTCAAGTGATAAACTGGCTGCCATGCTCTAATATGTTGTGCATATTGGAGTAATACGTAATACAGAGTATACGTTCTCAACGCTTTCAGTTATTAAAAGAACGCTCAAACAAATCCGTATAGCTGGACGCAAATGTAACAACGTGGTCAATTGCCGTCTTAACAACGGCAAAGTTTAAAAGCTTTTGCGATATGACCCCTTGAATGTTGAAGGTTAATACAGACTGTGAAGCCTTAAATAGACCAGAACCTTCTGAGACCTGCTGAAATGTTGCTGTGCTTCAAAGAATGGTATTTTTTCTGAGCTACATAGCCTAAAACTTGAGGTTCGTACCAGTCCAGATGTTGGCCAAATGCAAAGCGATACGACCCCTTCAGTTTCAAAGACTAAAAAAACAGTAAACGCTTTCAAACGTCAAGCATCGGCGACGTTAAAAACTTGATCGTTGAAAAAACAGTTCATGCACCATTTGCCGTGGATCACGAAGGCAAAATTTTCGGACAATGACCGCGGAGAACACTGTTTCGGACCGCGGAGAACACTGTTAGGCCACCGCAGTGTCGGAGCTGACCACGCCGTTTTATTTCCGTTTTCTGCTGACAGCGTCCGGAGGTGCCTGTTGCGCTGCCCTGCTCGGAGCCTCTCGCTCAGCTCCCGCCGTGAGTGTGCCACAACTCGTGCCTTTCAAGCCTGCTCCAGTAATTCTCCTATAATGAACAGAAATCACACTGCAATCTACATACCAAAGCCCGAATTCGCCCCTGCAACATCAAAGCCCACCCTATTCATCAGCGCAGTGTTGCAGGGTGCGTTGCACGACGCTAAATCATCGAAATTGTCGCCTCTAATCTGGCTTTGTCCGTAAATGCCGGGGCAGGTCCGAGAATTGGCGCCGGGGATAATGTGTCGCTGTAATTGGTGCCGTCGGCGGAAGCTATACTGACGGATTTCTCCGAGACCCGGTGGGGCACTGGAAGCGACGGGAGGGGCAGGGGAGGGGGAGAGGGGTGCTGGTGCGGGCGATAAACAGCGCGGCACCAGTTGGTGCTGGTGCCTGGCGGCGGACCGCTGGGCCGACGGGACAACGCTCGGCCAGCTGAGTTATTGGGGCAGTCTAATTTCACTGAGGGCATTCGGCCGGATTACCCTGTCTTAGTCGGCTTCAGACGCTAACGAGGGGCTCTGGGGATCAGTCGCAGAAATTTGTGACTGGGTTGTGCGCACAGTCATCCGTAATTCAGTGGTGGTATCAGAGCTGCCTGTTGTTGTATGCTAAAGAGTGGCGCAACGCGGCGTCTTTGTCGTCATGCTGTTGAACGAGCAATGGAGGTAATAATAGCAGGACCGTTTTTATGTCTGATATTATCACATTGCATTATTACAGACAACGTCGTATTCAAATAACATCATATTTGTCATTTCAATAGCTGAAATAATCTTTTCATTTGTGCAAGAGCTACATCAAACTTATTTTATATTCGTCACACAGTCGTGTTGGCTCAGTCCCACGAAGGTGTTTCCAGTTCATCATTTTATCATTGCTCATCAGCAAAGTATCCATCCCAAAAACATGGCCGACAGGATAATTCAGCTTTGGCCAATTGTACCATGACAGTTTCCCAAACACTACATTATTTGTACCATGCTAAAAGCAACGGAGTTAAAATATTATGTGCCAGAGTAAAACTGTAACAGAGTACAACACATATAACACAGCGAGTTAGGTACTTTCTTAACGCAACCATAGCAAGAGGGGAAAAAATGTAAGGTGAGATTTCAAGGCTTGTCCAGGGTATAAAGCAGGAAAGGTCTGTTCGGCTAGTCAAATACTTAAAAAAACTCCGTATTGATACTTTTACTCAGCTGTAGATTGATCAAGTTTCTCGGTACGCACGCCAGTATAAAGGGTTTGATATTATAAAAAGCCAAAATATTCTGGCACAGCTCCGTATGACTTCGTCAGTGGGGTCGGTTATGACGAGACAGATGCCGAAAAGTTCGCAAAAAGTTGGGAGCCTATATCTGAAGTTAATCGGCAAAAGGCCGAAACGTCATACCATGTGCTGTCAGAATGCCACCACTGACAATATGACACCTGATTATGACATCTGATATCGCCAGTGACGAATATCAAGTATTGTCGAAAGATCTGGGCTCTTAATAACATCAGACCATTATACTCACGTCTATTTCGAAAAACCCAGTCGATTGAAAAAGTCGACATTTCATGCTGCATAGTTTACAGCATGATGCATGACTTACAACGTTCGTGGCTAAAGATACTTTAATCACTTTATGAGCATATGTAATGCCTCATTTATGGGGTATAAAACAATATGAAGCCGTAAATGCGAATTATTGCATAAGAAAACTTTGGAAATGAGCATGGCTGTCTTGAAAATATTACACATGTTTTGGAGGTTTTAAAATTCACTCAAAGCAAGAATCACCGCAGCTTTTTCTCAGGTTTCTAGCGGTCTCACTTAAGAGCTAGCCTGTTCCCTTTAAATCAACTACGTGCATCTTATCAGTATTCCATACAGCATTTCAAGCGCATGAAATACGATGTGTTTTCACTGCTCCACCGCCTTTATGGTCTGACGTTAATCACAGTACTGGTTCGACATAAATCAAAATGGATCCATTTTTTACAAGAAAAATAGGTTGGTTTTCGTAGATAGGTATAGTTTAGTGGTCAGATGCAGAAGAACAGCGGAATCACCTGTATTTTGCACACGTGGGTCACTGCCTTCTGTGTGCGACCTTGCTGGTGTTGTCGATCAGCCTAGAAGTAGGTATGTGCGTTCGGCCGGTGGCTTGATGTCAGTCCAACGCCCGGCGCCGTCCTCTTTAACCGTTGGGTAAACATTAAGCCAATGTACATATACACAGTGAGCTAGGTCCGCGGTGCCTCAGGCTGGCCATCTGCTGCCACCACCCGTCAGCTCGGTACCTCTCGGCGCGGCTCGGCCATCCTCCGACTGTCGCAGCGGCGCCGTCGGCGGCCGCGCCGGCTCCGCCCTCCCTGCCACGGCGATCTACAGGAGTCGGCGGCGGCCCCGGCCGGCCAGTCGACCGCCGCCGCCGCCGGCGCCATGTCGCTGACGACGCTGCTGGCCGCCGGCGCCGTCCCTCTGCACGCGTCGACGCTGGCCCGCCGCCCGGCTCAGGGTGAGGGCGCCGAGAGACCGCCGGCCGCCGCCGGCCCGCCCGAGCTGCAGCAGCGGCTGCTGCGCCTGCTGGACGTGCTGCGAGGCCTGGCTGCGCTCGTCCTGGACTGTGCCGTCTCGGTCGGCGCCGGTAAGACCTCCTGCTGGGCTGTGTAGGCTCGGGCGTCGCCGTCGCAGGAGGAGCTCGGAGTCTGCTGTTTTTCTCGAGTCGAAGTGTCGACTCGTGCCTCAGTTACGCTCTCATGCTACAAGTGCGGGTAATCATCCTTCATCTCTTTCTCTACCGAAGGGAGACCACTAAGTGACTGCTTCGATATTACGACCGCACACGGAATAGCATTACGTTACTGCTTCCATTTCACTTTCAGCGTTTTAGCTACGATATATTCGATTATGCTTCGCAGCCACTGATTGTTCAGAGAATGCGGCTTATTGTCCGTCACCTTACTTCCGCAAATACTTGAGGTTACGTAGAGCCGTGCACAATTTTTAGCAAAGTTAAATCCAACAAAATGAGCGCCTCATTAAGTTGTGATTGAGCTTTTGCGTTACAGTGGAACGACGGGCGCCGACGCAGCACAACAACAACATATTCCATTTTGCGTTTAACCGTAGTGTAAATCTAATACGGATTGTTTCACTTATCTTAGTAACAGTTTGCATTTCCTTAGCATTGTCGTGTGACCAAATCAAGTCATTTACAACGGCGTCGCCTCCCTGCTCGCAATGCTTATCGTACTCCACATTGCTGTCGTGACGCATCATGGCTCGGAAAACGGAGATCGCTCTGCGTTTTCGTGAACCAGGCTCAACGGTTCCAACGATATTTCAGCACCATGCTTTGTTACAGCAACGCATCACTGACCCACTAGAGTTACATCTTCTTAACGACAGTGGTAGTTTCGCCATCTATTGTTAGTGTCTGTTGTAGTAGTCCTTGAAACGTTTTATTTGCTTTTGTCGGCGGGTACATGAGACCATGTTTCTTTTTGAGGGAATGTCAACATCGAGTTTCTTTGGAGGATATCGTTTGTTTTATTTCGACGACGATGGTCACCGCTGCTTTCCAGCAAGGTTATCGTTACTCCCGCATTACGCCAAAACATGAGCGGACAATCAAACGAAGAGAACTAAAAACCAGACAGAATCATGGATAATCCCTGTTATCCTAAGTAATTCTCAATCCGACCACTCCCTTACCAGCAACAGGCATTGCACAGGTCTTTAACTCGTTACGTAACGGGAGATGACAGTGGCCGGAGGCTGGAACTAAGTCTCAAAAGGTATTACAGGGGAGGGGAATCCAGCTGAACACGTGGCAAACCGTATGAATGGCCTCACACTGAGCCTCCGTCTGACGTGAGACCGCAGAGGTCAGTTTCACGGCAGAGCGACACGACGGTTCATTAAAGCCTTGTTATTACTCACGCGGCAGCAGCAGATAATCAGCTGGTATTAAATGGGGCGAAGGTACGACGGGCTTTGAACTGTTGCTACCGGATTCTTCCGGGTGATGTATATTCTGATGTGCGTTGCTCATAGAAATGCATGGATTAACGCCCCATTCCTTCTAGAAAATAAAAAAAATTACTACTGCGCGACTTACAGAGGTTAAAACTTGTACCGATACATTCCAGAAAATCTGAATATTATTCGAACTGACTCACGGAAGAATCAAAACGGTGCCATCCCCGTATTCCACAGTTACCGTCCATTTTTGTCGCATCCAAACCCGTTGGTCGGTTGGCCGATCCCTGGCCGATGTAGGGACCATTCGGCCGGCCGACGGATTTCTGGCCTGGAATCGAGACCGAATACCACAGAACCCAGCTGGCCGGGAAAGGGAACGGAACGGCTATTTCGCGGCTTTGCCGGCAGATGAAGGTTGCCTATCAGTCTGTCGTATGGACACATCCGTTGTTGAAGTTGTAATAAACACCGTGTACATTCATACTGGGGTCAAGTTTAGTAATTAGTTCGAAATATTTTGACCTAACCGTCATTTGCATAACGTGTCGTGCTCCATGCCTATACGCCATGCCTGACAGATTTACCACATGTAGATAAGATTTTGACTGCTCGTGTACGACAATATTGTACAACTTCGTCAGAATCGGTCGGTTTATTGCGAGAGTATTGCTGGTAAACTTTTTCCCCATTTCATAATGACCACGCGTTACAACAAATTGCGATGGTTAAACATCAGCTCTTCAGCGTGTAAACTCTCGGAACCGCCGTAGTGCACCGATAGCGTTCGTCCAGGCTTGAAGGAGCTGTCATGCCGTAGTGTCCGAGCTGAACCTCGTCCTGCCGCAGTTAGACCAGGAGATGACCGAGAGCTGTTTATTTTGTTCGGCAGGAGCGGAAGAGGCCGCGGCGCAGCCGGCGGTGGACGGCCAGTCTCAGCCGTCCGGAACACTGCCCGACCTGTTGCTGGACTGCCCGGCCGCCCTGCCCGCTGCCCGGCCGGGCGAGTCGCCGGGGGTCGGCCAATGCCCGCCGAGCGTTCCGCCGGCCGCCACGGGTCGCAGCTCTCTGCCTCGCCTGGCCGCCGGCGAGCTGCGGCTGCGGGCCGGCCGGCCGGCGCCGTGCCGCCGCCCTGAGACCGGTCATCACGGCGGGGACTGTGAAGACGCCCCTGAAGGGACACCCTGCAGGGATGCCTCTGAGGGGTCTCCCTGCAGGGACGCCTCTGCTCAGGCGGCGCGGCAGAGGGAGGTCATCCGGCTGGCCGGCAGGGACCTGCGGAGATGTGCGACCGCGTTCGAACGCAGGCGGCGGATGTAAGATTCGCAGTCTGTTTGAATACTATGAAAAGCAGAACACCCAGCGTAATTTGCACATTGGTCCACATGCTGTAGACAAATGTGCAAGGACTGTGACTGAAACCTGAGGCTAACCGATTCAACTGAAATCATCTGTGCAAAGCTATCCTTGAAGAGCAGGGATTTTTCAAAGTTCAGTCATGACGTGACGTTAGCTCCAAATCCGATGCATTGTCGGATCTCGGTCGTATGTCGTATACGAATGTGTGGCCTGTGAAGGTAACCTGTCGTGAAGTCTAGTCATAGTGTGTAACATTGTTAACAGTCGTGTGGGAGACTCAGATTCAATCACGCGCAGAGCGAATGTGTCGACTGAACTATGTGGATTCCAATTCAATTTCCTGCAAGCGAAGTTATCCGAATCTAGACTTTTCATCGGGAACATACAACAGTATTCATAACCCGTAATTCCTGCGCCTTTTTATCATGGCGTCCATTTTGCAATATTTGGGAGATACGTTTTTACTGAATATTTTATTAGTAAGGCAATGCATGACTACCTGTGAGTCTTGCAAGCCTTACTAAAAAATCATAAATAATTTTTTGATGGTCAAGCGGTGGCTAGTGGTCACTCGATTTCAAACTGCTTCTAAATGAGATATGCTTTAAAGAGAAAAGTATTTTCCGCAAATTTGCTCTCATCTTTATTTAGCCGTCTGCCGGCGAAGCCGCCTGATGTGACGCTGCCGCTCAAAATGAGCCGGCTGTTTCTCCGACAAATGTCTGTCATGTAAAACAAACACGCCCTATGTCTTTCAACCCAAACCGTAGATGTTGAAAATGGTGAACAAGATCCATAGACGCGTGGTCCGTCTTTTTATATGTCGTAGTGGTTATGTACTGATTTGTGTTGCATGTCGAGAGGCTGTTCGGTGTCACTGGTGCCAATTTTGTACAATTTCAATGTGTGTGTGTTAAAAATATTGGCAGGGCTTCTTTCGAAGTACGAAATGAAATGTATTCATCCTATGTCTTTTTCACACATTTTGTAAAGCGCGAAACTAGACTGCATTAAGAAGTGGTCACTTATATTCTAAATTTTTAGCACATGACAACAATATACTAGATGTTGTGCGCATTACTTAATTTCTCCTTTTCATAAATTCACGTAGCTGGGGCACCTGCACATCAGCCAAAAGCTTACCAGGAACCATCAGGTCAACGGAGCGGCCACCGCTTCAGCCGAAGTCTCGCCAGCAACCAGCAGGGCAGGAAGAGAACATCAAGATAGCTGACGTGATGGTGCTGACTTTCCCTCCCACCAAGGGCTGTCAGGGAGAGCAGGTGTATCACGTCAGTTGACACCTGTCGGGTACAATCAGAGCGGTGGAGGGGGTAAAACGCTAGTTAAGATCACAAGGTCAGTTAGCAGCCGACTAACCAACCAGGCTGTTTTCCGTAGAGACGAAACCAAGGTAGGTCTCGCCACGACCGTATTTGTTCTGTTCTGCATTCTCACTGTCACTCCCTGAGAAACCACAGGCTCGAAAAATGTGCCCAGCTCTGCAAAGCTATGGATCCTGATGGCCGATGTGGCTGACGTGTACATCAGCACATGAACGCGAATATATGCGATCTATAAATTCGCCATCGAGGAACACGGTGCTCCGGGAGCTCTGATCGGAATCGGAAGGTGGCATTTGATGCCTTCAGTGTAAGGTCGTTTTCAAAGCTGTTACGTAAGGACGAAACCATTCTTTCCATTCAACACCATAGGCCTAATGTTAAGTTGGTGGCACCGCCATCCCTTCAGCCCTCTGAGGTCCTACAGAAATGATTAGCGTGCTATACAACGACTATCTTGCTAATGTTATTTGTCTTAGGCCGCCCGTCCATTGGCGGAACAGTTCTTCAGGATATTTCGTCATCCAAGGTAAACGTGAAATAAATTGAACGGAATATACACTCGCGGAAAGGAACAACATAACGCACACATTACAATGATGACTGCGCTCCGTTCAGTTACCCATCTTGAAATATAAGCACGGGCTTATGTCAAGAGTGTGGATTTAAATGCGTTTAGTGTGATGAAGGCACTGATATGCGGGGAGTCGCTCCTTGGCGGCGGCAGAACGATATAAGAAGGCCATTTGTGAAGCTGCGTGCTTTGGGAGCAGAGTCGGCTTCGGGACAACTGCAGTCGGCCGCTGTGAGTCAGGCGGGTGTCACGCTACGCTGCATCGGAGCGGTGTGTATAAAAGGCGTTCATTGCTAAAAAGCTGCTGAATCACCGAGAACGTGGTAAATTCTCCACGAGTGTGGAGAATTCGGTATATGCCATGTCACATAAGACACCTTCGGCACTATTTGACAAAGTGGTCCCTCGGGTAAGTACAAATAACACAAGATCAGAAAGAAACGAAAACAAATTAATTTATCCTGTATTTCGACCAAAGGCCTTCCTCAAGGATAGTGCTTTTTCCTAAAACACAACACACCGAGTTAATTAGTGATGTCCCTGCATGAAACATGCACCCATCACCATGAAACACGATCATTATAATACAGATTTAAAATTACACGGCTCTTTCAAATTAACACGACCTTAACGACAGACGACTAAAGTATAAATACGACTAACATTTCATTGAAATTATTTACGTGTATGGGACTGACAGCAAATGGTGCCAGGATGAAATATGAGTGCTTAAGATAGACATGATGTTACAAATTCTAAGGGATTTGACAATTTTAATTTCATCACGTCCTTACATCTCCACATAATTTCAGTAGGTCATAGATTTAGACACAATATTGATATGCTAGAAAGATGTACGAAAATGGTCTTCCAAGGGCGTGCTCCTAATTTGTTTTTGTGTCCCTCAAATCTTCATCATAACGCTCCTTAATTCCACGTTTATTTCCCAACGATATCTGACCCCACGAAGAGAACACAAACCACAGGTAATTTTGTAAGCAGTGTTCCTTACGTGACATTTCCCCTGAAAACCGCCTCACAACAATGATAATTCCACCTGTCTTCTGAGCAGGAAGGAGGGTCAAGGGCAGAAGACGTTAGTACGCTAGAGAATGTCTACTGGTTCCTCCATGCTACCGTAACGTTTATGCCCGAAGCTCTGATGATCGCGTCAACCCATCTGGCTAATGCATCGTCAATGAAAAAAAGTACGTGATGGCCATGCTGGGGAAACATTTACTTCTAGATTTTGTTGGATTTTGAGCGATTTAGTGTCTAATACGTTTGATAAGCTTATCTAGGTAATCAATGATCAACAATGAAAACTATGTTTCATTCATACCCCAATCAAATAGACATAGTGGTTAGGTATATTGCGGAAACTACGCATAGAATTAGGCAATGCTACAGAAACACGCCGCTGGGGGACCACTTTCGGATATCTCACGCACATGTCAACCTTACGCTCAAATCTCTACCCAATGAAATTATCATTACATGCAAGGACGTGACAAAATGGAAAATTGTTGAATCCATTGAAATTCATATCAGGCAACGTGTTAAACCGTCAGTCCCATACGTGTAAATCGTTTAAATGAAGGTTTGGTCATAATTATGCGTCAGTCGTTGGTCGTTGAGGCCGTATTGATTCGAAAAAACTGTTACTGTAAATATGTACTTGAATCGTTACATGCTAGTGTTTCATTGTGATGGATGTAAATTTCCTGTACGGACACGGCCAATTTTTGCGTTAACGTCGGTATGTTATTGGAATAAAGCTATCCTTGAGGAAGATCCGCGGCCATTATCTAGGATGCATTAATTTGCTCCCGTTTTTCTGATATAATGACCCCGACCTTAGCCCTATTGCCGTAAGGCAGGGTAAGGGGGGGGAGGAGGGGCCTTACGAATCCACCTCCTCCTTTTTGTTTGCTCGCCATCTCGAGGATTTCTGCAGCTGGACGAAAATTGGTGTTTCTTTATATCAAACCAAATTTTCATAGTTTCCTTTTACTCAGGGTCGGAGCCAGGCCAAGTTTTAACGAGGCACCGAGGGCCAGTTCTGGCACTGTTGAAGTAAAAGAAAAATGTCTGCCAAAACTAGAATATTTAAGACAGAACATGCAGCTTTATGTGAATGTACAGGTTAACAACTGGGATAACACGCAAAACATTTGTGTGAATCTGAGATCTCTTAACAAGGTAAAGTCAAAATCTTAAGTTACAGTTTGGTTTTATGTAAATATTTGTGACTCCGGTTTTCAAAATGCAAGATCCGTAAGACATATGGCTCAGAACAGTGCCCTCTACTTATATTTCAAGTTTCAGGTTGATATCAGGTTGGGCCATGGAGCTATGACTTAAAATGTCCGCGCGCGTGCCCCACGTCACGACGGCCATGACGAGGATTTTTAGAAATAATTTAATTCAAATGCCTGGAAACGCTTTCAGACACTATGGAATGCGATCAAGACCAGTCCATGTGTCTCTGAGCTCATCTGAGGTAATTTGAGTTCATAATTTCACTTGATGAACATCGACCATGACAGCTCCCCGTTTTTCATGTTTCTGGCACCGCCCATGGCGACATTGCGCAAACAATATTATACGATTTGCACTTCTGAAGCATAACATGACAAGTAAAAGTTAAGCAAATATTTTTAAAATACATGTTAATTCAGTTTTCAAACAATACTCGTTCCATTTTTCAAGCCCTGTGAACGCAGATGAAATTCTCAAAATTCCAAACATATGGACCAAGGGGTAAAGTCCCATTGATTAGCTCTCGATTCGTATCAGCTACATCAAAATAGGTCCCTAAACAGCGGGGTTATAACAAGTAAAAAATACCCCTTGTACCCGCCCCTTTCAAAATATTGAGTATCAAGACGTAATTTACGTCATGGTTAATCAACTGTCACTTGTTGCCATGAAATCGGCCGGGTAGTTCTCGAGATCTGGGGGGGAGGGGGCGAATAAGCATCCCCATATGGGAATGCAATCTAGCGCTATGATTACGGAAATAGGGTTGAGGCTGTTTGTACCTCACGGAACTACGTTTGATATCCTGAAGAATGGCTCTTATAAATTCCTGTTTTTTAGTCATGTATACATTACATGAATTGCCTTCCATCAGTATACCAAGGTGCACCGTGTTGTTACATAAATCATTTCCAATAAAAGGATATTAGGCTCAAATATATTGTTAACAATACAGTGTCTCCTGGAATACTGAAGGTCGTTTTTTAACTGAATGCATAGTTTACCGAGTTGCAACAGCAATGCTCAATTCAGTATTACAGCAAATTACATACTACGTGATGCCCCATTACGTGGTTTGGCACCTTCTAACATGACCACCTGGATGCGCCCATGCCGGAGACAAGGTTGTGTATTGAATATAACTGTACCATAAATGAAAATTTGTGCATGCATCATCATTTTTCCTGTAAGATGGCATGTTGATCTAACAGTGTTATGAAGTTCTTGCGATCACATGCCTCCTTGCAGCTGCGTTTCTAGCATATCTAGCATACGACAGAACCCCTTGGATACAAATGCCTTTTAAGGGCATTCTCTGTCATGACTGACGGACGATTGTTTCACGGACAGCGCATCGCACAGCCATACACACAAAAACACCTTTCATGTTCTGGCGCACGATGAAGAAAGAATAACAAAAGCAGAACTGTTAGCGACAAAATACAGAAGGCCGGATGACATTAATAATATCTTCGTTTTTCTTAAAAGGAAAAGGAACGTGACGCAGAAAAAATGGATGTACTATACGATATGTGGATACAGCAGTCACACAACGGAACGGACAAAACCTTAAGTCTTTAATCACAAATAGTATGCTATTTAAAGATCAGGGACAGCCTTCATGAAGATAGTGCAGCAAACATTTATCATCATACCCTCTTTGCACTTCATAGCGCTGCGTTCCGTGCAGATCCATTCGACATGAAGCCACTTATGGAGATCAATAGTGTTCCGTTTTACTTGGGGATGCCTCGTTTGGAGACAGCAGGCATGGCCATCTTTTGCCTGAGACCCTTCCTCTGCACGTGTATCTTGGGGACTGAAACACACTTTGACAGACGTATGTAACCTTAAATCCGGCAAATCCGGCAAGAAAATCCGGCAAACAACAAGTATTGAGAAATATTGAGCATTACTGAGTGTTTTGTCAGTGCTGTCTAATGAACGTTGATGCAGTTGTTTTTAGCGGCAGAACTGACACGTATTGGATGGCTTGTTGTCCTAAGTGTAACGAAGACGCCCAATGCTGGAAGAACACAAAGTTATCTGTGTGGCGGAGTTGGATCCTAGTCCGTTTGTCTTATTCCAAGTTACTGCTTGATGGCTTAATCGGTAGCTAGATGTAGCCCGTAGGTGATACGAATAAACAATAAACTATAAACAAAATCTTTAGAATGATTGCAAAAATACCTGGCTTTGCAGGTGCCTTCGCTCATTGACATATTAATGATCAATGCCCATCGCACCGTCTACAGATCCCCTGCCCATGCTAATACCGTCGTACTGGTATTTGCAAGATGAACCAGCGCGCGCGGCGATGAAGCACTTAACGATCGTTCTGCCACCTACCGTCCAGATCAAAGTGCCACCTAGCGAGTCGATACACTTTTGTTTATGTCGGCACCGAATTGACGTTTCGAACACACAATTCAACGGTGCTTATTCTTTCCCCGCAGACTACAAATCACCTATTTGAAGAAGACAGAAAGATATGCGCTTGCGAGAACTCCTTGGACCTGTGTTTGCCTAGCTCTATGAATGCATGATGTTTTCAAAAACTGGCACTTTAACACATTTAAGTGACGACACGCTTCGTTATAGGTGACTCCAGTATCCAGCCTACATGCCGTGACGTGTCGTTATGAATATGACATCAGTTTACGGTGCGTAGCCGTGCATGAGCTTTGTATTCATGCGGTTCGCGACACACAAATAAATCAGCAGCGGCAGTATCAAGCTCGCTCTCTGGACCAGAGGAAGCCCACTGAGTCACAGATGGAAGTCACCGCGCCACGGATCAAAGGCCCGTAATAGTCTCCTTCCGGGGAAAAGAGAGTCATCGTCTTTTCCGATTCTTAGATTCTGACAACTTTGTTCGATGTCTGTATCATTGGAGACCACTTGTTCTCTTGTTTCTGCAAGTTCAAGGATTTCAAGGTATGAGCGCAACAATCCAGACGACCTTGCGTTCAATAATTGACCAAACGTTTCATCTGAAAGTAGTTTGAGATTGTTTGTATGTATGTATGTGTGTATGTATGTAATAGACACTTCGTACAAATCACAAGTGTGGCACATGCGAAAGCATTGATTCATTATTGCATACCAGATTGGTCTGCAGCTGTAGAAGACATATTCAGACGACTAGCAGCAGAAAAGGCTCATCTGAACGGGGCGCAAAACCTGCTGAATGCCTAAACGGGTCATCGAAGTGCTATAAATTACTGAACGGGTACAGAAACATGAGACATGTCTAAACAGGATACATGAACGTTATACATGATAAACAGGACACGCGATCGTTGGCATGTCTTGGCAGGACACGGGAAGATTAGGCAAGCCAAGACGGGATCCGGGAGCGTTCGACATTTATAAACAGTAGACAGGAGCGTTAGACAGCCTCCTACAAGGAGTGTTAAACAGGCCTAAAAGCATATGATATATAAGGGACACGTAAGACTACCGAAACGGGGATTTTGAAGCAACATACACTGGTGAGACTTGGTGTCTATATATGGATGTGTGTATAGGTGTGTGCGCTTGTGTGTGTGGCGGAGGGGGAGTGTAGAGGGTGGGGTCAAAAGTGGGAAGTGTTCGGCACGTTCAGGCATTGATTATCGTTCCCAAGCATTGAAGGCAGTGTTCAAGAGCTACGTGTTTATAATTGTGTTGAAGGCAGACCGGAACATTGGCAGTAAACGAGACCGTTTTCCAACGTTTATAGGACGACGTTCAAACGCATTGCCGCTCACCATGCATGACCATAGAAATCCAACTGGTATACGAGACGGTAAATCATGATATTCAGTCCACTGAAAGAGAAACTTCGACACTTCTCTCCTGCATCTACAACTCATGAGACGTTTGGAACGAAACTGGTGGCCCAGTTTCACGTATTTATGGCGTCGGGTAAACCACCCTGCAGTTTGATGGCCCAGTTTGAATTGATCATGAATATGCTACTAGCTTTCTATCAGAGATGGCTTTCGATCGGACACATAATCACCTTTTTCCAGGGTGGGGTGTTCGGCGCGTTGCAGTCGCGCAATGCTTTCAGACATTGTCAGACAGGCGAAGATGCAAACTTGAGCTGACGGTACACATCATGCATACTGCAGTTTCTGGTAGTCTCTCTTGCGACATACGATCGGTCATGTCAAAAATGATATGATCTTCGAATGTCTTTGTTTAGCCATAGACAGCCTAGTTCCCTCACGACATTTGATTCGTTGTGTGAAACTTGCTTCTTGGAATGCTTTATTATACAGACAGCAGCTGTCAACACAGTCCGCTGCTCTGCAACTGCTAACCCTCGCCTTCGCTGTACGCGGCACGCACCAGAACCAGCTTGTTTGTTTTCTTTCTTCTTTATCGACGCCTCGGTCAGGCTCGACGAGCAGCGTCGTGGTCCTGCGCCAAGTCGTGTGTCTCGTCAGGCGTCCGTCAGTCGTCTGCTCCAGAGCCATGACTGCTGGTCGCCCGCTCCGGCCGGCCCACGCTGACCTCAGGTCAAACGTCCCAGACCCTCAGGCCACTCTCCGGCGCCGGCCGCTCAGTGACCCGGCCGACCCCAGATCCCATGGTCCGGTCCCTCGGGCTGCCGGACGGCGGCGGACGGCACCGAGGCCGGGCGGCGACCTTCTCGACTCTGCACCAGGTCCAGCGCCCGCCTTACAAATATGTGGGGCTTAACAATGAACAATGAAGATGCGCATTCCGACCGACCAGTCTGGCAATCAATGCAAGACCATTTTTGCGTTGGTGAACCCATTATGTAGCATTGAGACTCATGGTTTGTTTTTTGCTATTAGACAATTCAAAAGAGCGCAAGAGGAGCCAAAAGCGATTGAAATCATACAGGCTTTATTCTGCTCTACAAAATGAGATCTAACTGATAATTCTGGTCAACCAGTTTTGACAAAAAATTCTAACTCAGTCCCACCATAGAAGCTTCCGTTTCTAGATCGCTAATCGCCATTGGACTGATTTGTGTCTTGCACATTTGCGTTTTTTGTTTGTGTTTATTTTTCATGTAGCTTTGAGCCATGCATTTGACATGAGCATGAGGTCACATGTAACATACACAGCCCGTCTATGCAGACTTCCTTTACCTTTGGCACAGTTTGACGGACGGTGTCCACAGGGTAAACTTTCCAGTGCCGCTTCTGATGGTGTAGCCTCCCTAGTGTCACGGCCAACGACGATCATCGTGGACGTGTTAGAACACAGGACGATCACTGTGGACATCTCAGAACACAGGACGATCACTGCGGACGGGTGAGAAAACACGGACGACGATTGTGGACGTGCTGGAACATGCGGACGACTTCACCGCCGGGCCGCCGCTGGGGACTGTCCTCGTCATTTGGGCAGCCCACCTCCTCTTCAGAGCTGCCGCTGAAACGCTTCTGAAATACTTTCGGCCGGAACCCATTTTTGTAAGGGTGGACAGGAGTGTACTTTCCAGTCCACTCTTACATCTTTTTGGTGTTAAGTCCGGGCTTGGGACTAGGGCCCGACTGGCTCTCGATCATTTTGTGTTTTCTGCGAACTGCATATAGCGGTCAGGCTTTATTGTTATAAACAGTCAGACAGCTGTCCTTGAGCGCTTGGAATTTAAGTCCAGAATTGGTCGTGTGATGTGACATGTTCTTAATTAACAATTATAGAATGTGTGTGCGAGGCATATTACCTGCAACAATAAAAATGAGCTTTCATTATCAAAAACATGTATTGATAATGCGCGAGAATGTTCTTTCACTTACTGTGATTGCCAAGCTGCTACCCTCTCTTTGCAGCTCTCACTCTTTCTCGCAGCTCTCACCCAGTCCACCTAACCGGCCGCCGCGGCGAGCCGGCGGCGCCGGCCAGCACCAGAGCCGGACCGGGCCGGCGGGCGGCTAATCCTGCCGTTCTCGCCGAAAAGCCGGCGGGCAGGACGCCGCCGTCGCACGTGGGTCTGGGTCGCGCGCCGTGATACCGTGCTAACCAGCCGGGCATTCTACCGCCGTGCACGTGACGAGGCGGCCGACGGCGCCTAATCCCCGGAGAGACGGCCACCAGCGACCGGACAGCGTTCCAGCTGTCAGCCACGGTCTGTGATTCACGCCGTTGTCTGATGAGATAGGAGCACGACCTGGCAGCCAGTCCGGGGCTATGACTCATGCTGTTACCTGGCGAGACAGTTGACGATAAGACGGTCAGACAGTTAATCCGGACTATGTAACTCACACGGTTCTCGGATGAGACGGAAGCAGGTCAGACAGTCTCGGGCCCGGTTATCACCCCTGACCCCGCAATACAACACTGCGATCAGACTGTTAGGAATGTCTGCATGACTCGCTGATACGGGCGAGACAGGGCCATGCAGCAAGCCGTTGGGTCGTGCCAGACTCATCACCTCTGAACTGTTCGGTCATTTCCTTCCGTACATAATTCCATTTCCAGCCGGATGTACTTCGTTACTGATCAGAGGCATTCCAAGGAAGAGACCACCGGGCCTCGTGTTTGGAGCGAAAGCCCTTCTTCAGGATTGCGGTGATGTATATGGAAAGATTAGACTTCTGGCTTTCGAAAATTCCGATTTAATCAAGACGAGTCGACAGCACGGTATCAGGATGACAGCCTTGCCAAGATGTCTCTCTTCCTCGGGTGCAGGAGGCTTTGTTTCCCTCAATTTCGCAAGAAGCGCGGCACAGTGGTTTCTGTGACTACCTCATCAAAACAACCATGACTGTGTTCAGACGACATTCACGATATTCCAGAGATGTAAGTCTTAATGGCTTCCTACCACTTCGCGTTTCCGGGCAATTTACCACTGTCGCGCGCAAGACTGCTCAAAGTACATTTCCACGTAAGACCACACATTGAGACATAGGCTGAATGCAGAGAAAGCTTCCAAAAACAAAAAGCGGGTGAGCTGTAGTCATCCCGGTATCGGACTAGCCTGAGCCGGTTGAGAGGAGTCCGGATTGACGGGGGTATGTAGGACTCAGTAATCACATGGGTTTACCGGGATGCTGATTCACTCGGCTGTGCGAAAGGCAACTGGGGTGATGACCATGATATGCGGCGTGCATGACAAGATATCCGGAAGACCAAAGGAGGCATTGAACAATGCGACAAAATTTTTTTCTTGCCTACGCGTCGGCTGCAGAAAAAATCGTGCCATTGTTCGGAACGTTCAGGTGGCCGGTCAGAGGCCGTGTTGTAAGCCGTGCTTAGAGAGTTCTCTGACCGAAGCACCAAACGAGCAAATCATTCCATGGACTATCTAGGATGAAAAATTATATCTGTCAAACTGATAATATCAGGGCACTGACACTTTGATGAGAAAAGTTAGTTTTCTGTTGAGTTACAGCGTTTGAAAAGGATAAGCAGCCATGTACTCATATCCGGCATGTTGTAAATAACAAAAATGTGTTGTTTCGAGGCACCAGCCAATCTGTACAAGGAAAAACCGTGACGAGAGAGAGGTCGTCTGCACTGCAGTGACCTCCCTAGCAGATTTGGTTCGTAAGCCTCTTACCGGCATTATTTTCCGCCCGAGCTACCCCACATCGGATTTACATTTGTGTGCACAGGCGCATGAACGGGGAAGCTGCGGGCTGTCTTACCAAGTCCAAGTTTGTAAAACTGACGATTTTAACGCCAGTGGCTGCTGCACGCAAAAAGAAAAAAAAAGATTAAATGACGTCGCAGCTGCTCCTTCGTAACTGGATATATTCTTGTATGTTTTACACGTTCAGCAAGGAAGTTCTTTCAACAGGTATTTGCAGTTTTCTAGCGAATATCACTGAGTGTATTTTAACCATCCGTTACGTTTCCGTGTCGGAAATCCGCATCTGCTGTTTGTCATGCTCACTCTGAACAGGAGCCGTTTAGCGGCAAATCTGTCCCGAGCCACACCACTCCTGGAGCACCGAGACATGTAGCACGGCAGAGCACGCCCGGCTGAGCCACGATGACCAGTCTGTTTGGCCGAGGAGCGGCGCAGGCTGCCATAACCAACTTCGTCAGCTTGTATAAATAGAGTGGCGAAGGACGACTCGCTTATTTAGCCCCGCACCGGATGGTCAAAGATGAACAGTGTGCTTAGCTATGTGGTTAGTGGCAACGATCAAAGCCTTTTTCGTCCATCCATACAGGGGTAGCGCTTTACGAGCAAGGCTGTAGGCTGAATAAATCTTACTTTAATTAGGAGAAAAAAATGAAGTCGAGCCGACCCGCCCGACGCCATTATGACGTTTTCCGCAGGTTAGTAACTTTGCAACCATTGACCACCGAATCGTCAACTTTTCGCCAAAATGTAGCCCAGTCGCTTGCAACCTTCGTCGCCCAGGTTTTGGGAGTAATATGGGATGGGACTGGGAGCAGGGGATTGGGAGTGGGAGTGGAAGGGAGTAATAATGAGAGTAATGATTCTGGGAGTAATAGTTTTGTTCTTAGACCTTTATTGGCCTTTTACATGGGAAAAGTTTGCTGTTATCCGCCATTCGATATCAGTGGGTGTACATCTTCTCGAATTATGTATTTTTTCCAGTTTCGAATTTCAGAACCCCAGACTTCATGTTCTGATATTTCTGCTCAAAACACAAGGTTGTTATACATAAGTTTCAGCCTTGACTTACGTCGATACGGAAATGCGAGGTAAATCTTGGGCAAATTATCATCAGCCGCAGGGACAAATCACTGGCTGTTCTTCTAATATTACCAGGTGTTTCTATAGGTCTAAAAAATCCTCGTCACGTTCACAACGACACTGAGATACCAGAAGAAGGTTATGATGAACAGATAGTGATGAGCAAACGGGAAATGAACGTGCGTTTTTAAAAACATCCGTTTTAATACGTTTCTGAGCTTAAATTTTGTGCAGCTCGTAGTTTCAAAATACGAGCAAGGAGCCTGAATTTGAGAAGCCACACAGTCTCTCACGTTATAAATTCGCACAGACGACATAAAAAAAACAAAAATTAGAGCATTATCACCCGATCCCACTGGTATCATCGGCATAGATGGGTGTTATGTAATCCATGTTATGAATGGGACCACCAGTGCGTTTGGTTTGTGCACCCCATATGAAACTGGGGCTCATTTCATGGTGCTTTAAAGCGACCCCAATCGCTGAATCACTGAAATAACTAAAATCTCCGATGTTCTGTTCATGATGGTCATGATGTAGGGTACGCGGGCAGACATTTTAGGTCAGAACTCTGCGATGTGACCTGATATCGCCCTGAAACTTGGGATATGAGCAAAAACCGCTGTTTAAAGTCACCATTTCAAAATTGGCGCTAAAACTACGTCGGCCAAAGTTTGACTTTTGGCCTTGACCTATCACGTAAAACAATTTCAGACCAGCAAAATTTTTTTGGGATATTTGCCCTGACATTTAAGTACATAAGCAAATAAAGTTATGCCTTAAAAAGGTTTACATTTCGTAAACATTGTTCTTCTGCATTCGACAGTGCAAGAAAAAGGCCTGAGGTGCCACTCCCTCGAAAAAACTCAGTTGGATTCCGCCCCTGGACCAAGTAAAATTGCAGTAACTTGACAGTACGCCTAGAAAGACTAGATAAGAAAGTACACCGAGTTTCGTGAAGCAGCTCCAAAAATCAGCAAGTGGCGAGCAAAAGCCCGAGGGAGGAGGTTTCTGAAGCCCCCAATACGGGAATACAGTTAAGGTTTTCGTATAATGATATAATCCGTATGACTCGTGTAAAACCACAAATCTCTTCATATGTGCGTGTACGTGTCTGGATATGTGTTCTTATCAGTGTGCTTCCAATTTGTTTTGTTTTGTCTTAGTTTCGATTTTACCTCTCATTTCTTCCTCTCTTATCTTTTTAGCATTTACTGAATGATGACAAGCCTCGTTGCTTCATTTCGAATATTGTCCAAAGTCTGTGAGATAAATAAAAAAAAATAAAACCAATCTTCAGGAGCGATACGAAACCAGAATACAAAATTTCACACACTAGTCGTTCGGCGTTCAAAGAACTATCCCCACAACTGCAGGCACTAGTATGACCGGCAAAATGGAAGAGGCATATCATGACATTAGTTATATATAAATGTAAAACGAGAAAACCTAGTGTCCTTTCTAAAGTTATGTATGAATAAATGGTTAATATTTGTTTTTTCGGATGTCTTTTGTACCTTGTATATGCAGTACCATAATAATTACTTGGTAATAATTTTTTTGAATAGCAATAAGTGATTCCTATAAATAATATAATTAAACAAAGAGTCCAGGTGTTGTCGACCTGATGTGAATTATGTATTTCTTGTCAAGTGTTTTGCTGGTCTTGTTGGTGTGTGCATTGTGAGGATGGTTATTTGAATGTTTTGTAACCTGTTTTTTTCCTGTGGCTTAACTCTGAATCACTCTTGAAGAAAGCACAAGGTCGAAACGTTGAACTGAATATCAATCGACATCTTTGTCGAGTCAAAACCAGTTTCACCTGGCGTACAGAACGTTGCTGTTTCCATAACTGTGCTAAAAGTCCAGGAGCCGATGAAGACGTCTTTGGCTTTTTTTTTGGACGATGGCTTTGTTATGTTAAAAGTGAAAGCATTGCTCCCGGAGTAGTTATGAGAGTATGTGGAGGAAAGAAATTGCAAGCCAGCGTAATGGAAATGCAAACGTACAAAATTTGAGGACTGAACTATCTTGTCACAAAACTTATCCAGTGGATGCGAATGCCAAATAGCCTGGATTGCGAACTTATTAACCTTCAGAATGCGTAATGGCGGGGCAGAGGTGCGCCATTTTTGTCCTCGGACGGGACGCCTGTGAGGCATACTTGATTGGCCCCTGGGCAGGGTTATATTACATAACAGCACCGCTTTCGCGACAAATGTTGCTCATATAAGACGAAGACTCCGCGTACCGCCGGTTGTTATTGGACGATTGACTGTGACGTCAGCAGGCATTCATCAGCTGATCTGTTGTGTCATTGTCGGTAACTAGATATAGAGGTGGTGTATTACAGATGGAAAGTGAATGTTGTTTGTTATGAAAATACTGTTTTCCGCGATAATGGTATGTCCAATACGGGACAAACGTTGAAAACAGGGGGTTTTGGGTGGGGTTAATTTTCTATATCGCAACAGGGGGGTTTAGGGAGTTTTTTCGTACCCGACCAGTGACTGCTAACGGTGTTATCGGTGGCTAGGCGGTGGCGGTGCTATGTGTGAATGTTGTGTTCGACGATATTGGTATGTCCAATACGGGATAAACGCTGGGAACGGGGGGTTTGGGTGGGGTTAATTTTGTATATTGGGACAGGGGCTTTTCCGGACCGGCGATTGGTACCGGTGTTATCAGTAGCCGGGCGGTGGCCGTGCAATATGTGAATGCTGTGGTCGGCGATATTGGTATGTCCAATACGGGATAAACGCTGGGAACAGGGAATTTGGGTGGGGTTAATTTTCTATATCGGAACAGGAGCTTTTCCGGACCGGTGATTACTACCGATGTTATCGGTGGCCGGGCGGCGGCCATGCTATATGTGAATGCAGTATTCTGCGATAATGGTATGCACAACAGGAGATAAACTCTGGGAACAGGGGGGTTTGGGTGGGGCTTATTTTCTACATCGGAACAGGGAGCTTCAGGGGGCTTTTCTATAGCGGGCCGGTAATTGCTACCGGTGCTATCGGTGGCCTGGCGGTGGCCGTAAAACTATAGGAATTGTAGACTGGTTTTCCACATTAAACCAGCGGGATGGGTGAACTAGGATATTCCGCCACCTTCCATTAACTGGGATTAACACTGTTTATGGGGCGTAAGGCTATCTTATACCGCGGCCGAAGCGCGGTATAAGATACTAGAGGCCACAGGCCGATGAAGGGTGCGATTGGTCTTGGCTCTTTCCAACACTTAAGGTAGATTAGGTTAGGTTGGTAAGGTTAGGTTAGGTTAGGTTAGGTTAGGTTAGGTTAGGTGAGGTTAGGTTAGGTTAGGTTAGGTTAGGTTAGGTTAGGTTGGGTTAGGTTAGGCTAGGTTAGGCCAGGTTAGGTTAAGTTGGTAAGATTAGATTAGGTTAGGTTAGGTTTTGTTAGGTTAGGTTGGTAAGGTTAGGTTAGGTTAGGTTAGGTTAGGTTAGGTTTTGTTAAGTTAGGTTGGTATGATTAGGTTGGTAAGGTTAGGTTAGGTTAGGTTAGGTTAGGTTAGGTTAGTTTAGGTTGGTAAGGTTAGGTTAGGTTAGGTTAGGTTGGGTTTTGTTAGGTTAGTTTGGTAAGGTTAGGTTAGGTTAGGTTAGGTTAGGTTAGGATAGGGTAGGTTAGGTTAGGTTAGGTTAAATTAGGTTAGGTCTGTAAGGTTAGGTTAGGTTAAGTGATGTTAGGTTGGGGTAGAGTGCGGGAAAATATAGCTTCCTGTATTTGATATCTTTGAGATATTTTTTATTTCCTTTTCTGTTTAGTAATTAAGCATGTTTTTATTTTTCATTTTTATTAATTAAACATCTTTTCACTTTTCCATATCATTTTTTATTAAAATTGCATGTCTTAATATTTTACTTATATTTCCCGTTCATTCTATATCTATACTTTTGGATCATTTCACTGCTACATTGGATTGCCATTTCAGCCTTTTCCTTTATTAAATTCCCACTAACATAATGTATCTATTGCATTCTGTTCCCCTATCTTGTTAATTATCTATTCAGTTTCATTAGGAAACATGTAAGTTAATGGTCTTATATATCGATACCACCCAGTGAACAGGACTGAGCATTACAACCCATCTACTTTTGATGGGACAGCAACATAAATGGCGTCTCAGACGGCAGGAAGGAGTGAGCGGTGCATTATTGAAATGCTGTTTCCATGGAAATTACAATCTTTACATGTCGGGAATGACTTTTTCACGTAACAAGACTACATATTCTGCGTTGTAAGTATAGTTTTTCCTCAATATCGTAATCGTCACGCAGCCGGTGCGAAATGGACCGGTGACCATTTAAATATATATATATATATATATTTAAATATATATATATATATATATATTTAAAGATAAATATATCTTAAAATAAGAAAAATCGGAATGGGGGAAAAGGGTAGTGAGCTTTTGATACGCCTCTGGATGCTGAACAACTTTGGATAAAGGCAGTTTTGATTATTTCACGTATAGCTGCACAAAATTGCACAGTTGTATGGTGATCTTTGCCCATTTTAGTGGCTTTTCATGAAAGTACCTTGCAAAGCAGTTATGTATTTCTGGTACGGACCTACGAACTCAATCCATTTTTTTAGCCACCTAGATGGATATCTGAGATAGTGCCTGATAAAACTGCAAGTTCGGGTCAAGTTCGGGTCAACAAGCTGTAATGTTACAAAATCAAACCTAATTCCACATCAAATCGAAATCAAATGTACCAGAAGGTGTTTGAACATCCTCCAGGTTTTTCCGCCATAGTGGAAAAAAGAAAAAAAGACACAAACTGCCACATGTAAAGCACTTTTCTGTCGTTCATTACACATATTCCGTAAAATTTTTAGCTCTGGATCAGGTCAGATCATTGATCTAGATTGGGTCAAAGAGGTCAAACTCCAAAAAATGTTGAATACCTATGACTTTTTCAGGGTTGGACTGAGTTTGCCAGAACTTGCAGGAGTTATGACCTATGACAGAAGGCACAATCGTATTTTTCACATTGCTCGCAAAATTCCAGGTCAATGACCTGAGGCCAAATCAATTTTAGCCGCTTTTTAAGATTTCGTTAAATTTGAATGGATTTTTACGGCATTGCGATGAATAGATATTATCAGCAACATGACCACACATATGTGCTACCATTATCTCACCAGAGCATACGTGACCTTGGCCCAGGTCATAACCCACCAATAAGAGTGCATGTTAGAAACCGTTTTGCCCAGAATCAATAATTTGTAGCTCTATGGGGTCAAAAAAGGTGCTGAACCCTGAACTGCGGCCCAAAATATTCTTATCTCACACTGTAGGGCAAAACGAGGTCACTTGGGGTCATCCGAGGTCAGTCATCCTTTTTGACCGGAGTAATGCACTACAGAGTTTGTTGTGGTCTTGAATTGCTCAATGTAGTGTGTAAAAACAATGCTAGAGATAAAATGTGAGAATAAGGTTTTATTCAAAGAGAATTCCTACATGGCCATATACACCTTACTTATTCTTCCCACGGCAGGCGCATGAAGCGGAGTCGGAGGCGGTCGGCTGGTGACTTCATGTGACCTCTCTTGGCTTCCAGTGACCCTTCCTGCACCTGAAAAACATTGCACTTGCACGTAGACCGTGCTAAAACTTTGAACTTTTCGATTCCTATCGTATTAAAATTTGACCTTAGTGGACCTCAACTGGCCGTTGGTTCAACCTGAAATCGTGTTTGGATACACATAGTGTGCTTGGGTATCTCACCTGCACCCTCTTAAATACAAATTTGTCATAAAAACATGGTTTTCAGTAACAAGAAAAAGAGGACGTTCATTTTGTAAATGTACCGCTTTGGACCGATGACGTGACCTGACCTGACTCGTGCTAACGGTCAAAAAAGTTGACTCTACTTGAAAAAGGTTGTTTGGTGTATTGCTAGCTATCATGCAAGGCATAATTTGAGACAGAATATGGATAAGTTGCTGGGTTATTAAGAAATAACAGAAACCGTGAATTTTGAAATGCTTGGCTACATTTCCATAACATTCTGGGCTGTTTTCGAAAACGTCATCGGTTTTAACCTCAACCTTTTAAGTGCTATCCATTGGTGTATCTTTCATGTTCCTCCGATACATGGGTTGCAAGTTAAAGGGGAGGGGTGTTCAAACACCCCCTGGCACGGGGAAGGGAGATCTGGCCCGGGAACGGGAACATTGGCACGGGAAGGACTAAACGCCCGACGAGGGAGGAACATTTTTTAAAAATGCACTTAGATCACATCAGTTATCACATAGTTTTGCGGCCCACGAAAATCGTATCATTATTAAGTTTTGGAACATGACCAAACCACATTGCTTATCACATAGTTTTGCTGCCAAAATCTGATCACAGTGATTATGACAAAGTTTCAGTTTTGCAACGTTGTATTTAATGCAGAACAAGGTGAGATCGTGTATCACTTTGCTGCATCCGATGTTCAGAGTTCGCTGTCACAGCCCACCACCAGATATCGCTTGGCTGAAAACACCGACAGTATGTCCCTGTATACGATTCCAGACCGGACGAAACCGTCCCGTCTCGCATAGCCATAAACGCTGCCGGCAGCTGCAGTCACCATTTTGACCCACTTCTCAGTGCTCTGAGTGTGTACCGGGAAGTATGGAACTTGCGGCGGTGTGTCTTCTGGCTGCATGAGGTTTTCAGTTTGCAGTCTGCAGGTGCTGACTGGTTCTCGAGCGCCTTTCTACTCGATCTGGTCGGAGAGTGTTGTGGACCTCTGCCTTCAGCTTAGGAAGTCTTCTGTATCTTGTGTCGGGTCCGCAAGTCCGAGTTCCCTCCCAGCTCTAGGAGTTTGTGGACTGAAGAGCTGCGTCCTCCGTTGTCTTCATGCTCTGCTGAACACTCTAAGTGAGAATACCACGCGGACGACGTCACTGTCGTCATCGTCGTCTCCTGCACTAGCTCAGGCTGCCGCCTGACGAGCCTGAGTTGCGTTAGGAGACGGCGTGGTCCTTCCAACCAGCAGCGCTTCATCTTCACCAGAAACCAGCAGGGCCGGTACATCCGTAAGACGTAGGTACAGCCATAAGACGAAGGTAGCGATGCGCCTGAAATTCTCCTCTTGCTCAGCTGTGGAGGACATACTGACACGTGCAGACGAAGGGGGTGGCTGGCGGTTGTAAGCCAGCGGCTGTGTACGATTGGCCCAATAGTGAGACGTGCCAGGTCATTTGGCAGACGGCCACTGCTGATTACCTTCACCATTCGGTATCCATATGTCCGATCTGGTGACAGATCTTACGCCACCTCCGGACTCAGCGATTGGTTCCCCACGTGCCGGGATGGCGTCGAACTGCTTCAGAGGGGAGATGGCAGCCTCTGGGAGAACCTTGCCTAGCGGTCCAGAGGTGTTTCGTCAGAACCGGTCTCCCCATCGATGTCTGCGACCAAATCTTGCGGTGACATCTCATTCAGCTGCAAGCATCAGATTATCCAATCGAGCTTCCTCCCTTCACGTGGTGAATACTTGCGCCGGCGTGTATTAGTGTTTGTGGAGTCGCGTAATGGCGACTAGGGTCTGACCCACACCGTGTACTTTTAACCAGTCCACCAGGGAGATGGCCACTTGTTCAGCGCGGTTGATGTCCGGACTCGTTTCAGGAGTGAAGCAGAGCAGATACTCTCCTTCCGGCTCGGCAGTTACAGTGTACGGTAATATTCTCCCTTGATGATGGAAGGATAGTACATGCTAGTTTCTGGACACTACCAGCACCTTGGTTTCGCCCTTCCTGCCATCAAAGAACACGCAGCTTATGTCCCGCTCTTGTTGGGTATGTTCTACCTGAAATCCCTTCGCCCTTTTACCCTGGCCACCTTACTAAGGCCAATGGCCTTGCTGATGCCTTGAGCTGTCACTATCAAGGTTGAAAAGGTGCCGTTTTTTATATGTTTTTATGACATTTTTGGGTATGTTTTTATGACATCGCACCAGAAAATATGCGCCCCAAAAACGTCTTGTACTCCAAAAGTTTGATCTCCTTCCATGAAAAAGCTACGTTATAAATGTGTTGACGAATTTCTAACTCTGCAAGCAAATAACTCTGTCTCCGTTCAGTAACAAGCAGGTACGATGTCATAACTGACTTATGCAAAAAACGCTACGTTAAGCCAGCATTACTAATTGCAAATTTTGTACTTAAAAACAAACAAAAACAAAAAATATGATCTGAAACCAAGAACAAAAACAAATCTCCAATCCTGGTCACAAAATTCATGAACGCAGCCGTGGCGATTGCTGCAGCAGCAACAAGGTTCATAGACTGCACTGACATAAAACAGAATGAATATATATATATATATATATATATATATATATATATATATACATATATATATGGTGTGACCTAATAACTTTTAAGTCTTTTTCCATTGAAATGTCGTTAACGTATGGTGCTTTGCGTCGAGGCGGTTCGTGGGCCAGAGCACTCTTGGTCATCTGTTCATAGGTGACGGTAGAAAAAAATCCATTGGCAGCCCTCAGAATCTTTTCGAAGATAATTAGGCACTCAGAAGGTCAGTCAAAGCTTATCGTCCGTAAAGGTTATTGTATGACCCCCAGATGACCTTACAAAGGTCAGCCACTACCGATTTCTTACATGTCTTTATTATCTATCCCTGATATCTATACATTATAATCTATCCCTGATATAGATTGGCGTCATTATCATTGGTGATGCAACTGGTCCACAGCATGTCGGCGTCGACGTTCAGGGCAAAGATCCGCTATTTTCAAGCGCTCCTCATCCGGGTAGCTGGTACACGCATGTGCCAGGTACCCGGGTTTACCATCTATAGGATGGCATGATCTAACGACCTAGCATGTCTAATCGTATTCGTGTCATCCATTCGAAAGAATAAAGATAATCTTGGGGGGGAGACGGGGGCGGGGCATTTTCGCGCTAAGTCACCAAATATGCGGAAATGTCGTTGTAAAAATACGATTTTGTATAGACACATATAAAAATATGAAAAAAAGCACCGGGGTTAAAGTTGTCCAGTACTTAAGGACACAATAAAATCTGACCATTTATTTCTCAAATTTCGACTTTTTATATGGAAGCTACACTTTACTAAGCAATAATCTGTTCACGGACGCCAATTTGTCACTGACTTGCCTGACTCCATGATGTAGTTTTTGAGATGTCTGTGAACTGCAGTCAAACAATCTAGTTTGTGCCTGATTCTAAATCGGATCGAATCAACACAGAATCTATTAAGGAATTCATGAACGTTTGTAGTGAATCTGAATATATTCAGTTAAAACCTGATGTCAATCAGAATCAGATTTGAATCGTATACTTGTTCGAAGAATCGGCCGTGAATCGATTCAGTAAAAAGTTCACAGAGCGCAAAAACATATTTAACAAGTTACATGTTCTTCACTTTTTATGTTATTTGTAGATCAGTGTTTAATAAAAATACGAGTTCATTACACACACACACACACACACACACACACACACATACATGTGTATATATATATATATATGTATATATATATATATATATATATATATATGTGTATATTATCATATGTATATATATATATATGGTAATATACATATATACATATGGCTCTGAACTGGATCGAAGGTGAACTAATTCACTTGTGACTCTGGGCCCGACCTGAATTTATTCACTCAAAGAAATGCACTGAATTTGAATCAGGATCGATTCCCCGCTCTGGAAATCCGGAAGTGACTCGGTGCGCTTGAAGTGAATCAGGCACAAGCCTGCAGTCAAACAAACGATTAAGTAAGCAAGCAGGCAGAAATCTAGTTTTCTTTGACTATGTGTTATCTTGCTTCACTCTCGCATTGCGTCTGATTCAAATTATCGTACCCAAAACGGGAGCGCACTGAAGGGGAAGGGCACATGCAACAGGTACTTGATATTTCGCTGTCGTCGATATTGTTAGTTTTCATTTGTAAACGCTTAGTTTCCCTTCAACTCCATATCTGAAAACCTCTACAAGACATCTGGGGAGTGAGTTCACGTGAATGGTAACAAATTACATCATCACGTAGCATCACTCCACTAATTTAAACAAATCGTCCCTGGTCGGTTCGTGGACGTTCCGCTTCGTTAGGAAACGAGAGCATCCTTGCTTATGTCGGATACGGATGCTTTCTGTATACAAAATATGGATAAATGCGCAGCTCGACATAGCGGCATATCGACATATCGATCGTGTTCCAATTTCACCTGAAAACGGTCTAAGGCCGAAACGCCAAGTTGTACATTTGCGCACGGTTAGGGGAGACCGAGCTAGTTGTCCCACATTTCCTTTTTGTCCATATTTTGACATCAAAACTCTTTTCACGCTAGTTCAGGTAACAGAGATGTAACGTCATACGTGAGCCCATGCATGAATTTTTTCGCCTTTTAGGGAGGCGGCGCAAAAGAATATAATGTATGGACTATTTGAATTTACATGGAACACGGTACCCAAAAGAATATACAACCGTGGCATGTCAACATTAGAAGCCATGCTTGGTCATACGCATGATGACAGTTAGACTAATTTGGATTGTGGTTGATAGAAGTGGTTGCCGCTGACCTTCCCCATCATTCCAGCCAGACAAACAAATCTATGTCCACCTCTTAGCAAGGTTCAGCAAATGCAACGTGCGGTCATGTCAGGTCACGTCATAGGTAGATGTCAAAAGAAATGAAGTACGACATTGTCTGTGGAGGATCGTTCAGTAGCAGCAGAGAGCAATTATTGCTCCTAGAAAGAAAACGAGAAATGACCATCTGTTGTGACCTGGCTCGACCCTGATCTGACAGATAGCAGACAGAGCAGATTTGATTATCACGAGATATCACTTCAGTTTTGCACTTGACGCAGTTAAGAGTGCTAGGGAATAATTATGGCTCTTTGTCAGGAAGAATAATGCAATATTATTTGACCTGTCCTAGAATGACACTAACTGGATGAAAAGCAGGTAATGCAAAACTGATCATCAGGTTTCACTTCCGTCCTTCGTGTCACGTGGATGAGAACGGCTGCTCAAGTATCGATCTTTGGTATGGAAAATAATGTCAATATTTCGCCTGATCTAGGCTGACCTCGACCCGACATTTTCCAATATTTTAGCATGCCTCTGACGCAGAAGACTGTGACCCTTCGTCTGATACCCAGTTGAAGGCTCTAAGACCGGTATTGCCGGTGGTATGAAACACAAACTGATGTCAGTTTTTCCACCGTCGTGTTTTGCGTTTAGAGCGACCCGGCCTGTTTCGATTCTGATGAACTTTGGTACGTTCGTTTTACCTATCAAAAATGTCCAGTCACAAATTTTTAGCCCTGGATGACCTCTGAGGTCAAAGTTACAAGTCACGAAAGGTCGCCGATTTTCGCAGGCATTGCGTGATTCAAATGCCTGTAACTCGGCGACGTGACCAGAGCTTACATGGTCTGCTGAATCGCAAGACTCAGGGCTATCAATTGTTGGTAGACCGGCTCAGATCTGACGATTAGATCCTGAGATGGCGTGGAGCGCCCTTTTTGACACCCCCAGGCGGTAGCAGGTACAAAAACACGTCAGGCGGCGCCGTTTTTAAGCCAAGCTTGAAATCGCCTGAAAAATAAGTGATCGATTCATAGCTTTTGTTAATGGCTTTCGAAACGTGCAGCAAGCAACTTGTTACAACCCAAAACTTGATCACCGGTATTTGCCCGCATGACTGCGTACTACGAGTACCTCGCATTTGGTGTGAAAATGACCTGATAGTTGTTTCTGGTTCTGTGACTAATAAGACAACATTTTCTGCTTCTAAATGGCTTCCCAGTAACTACATCAGTATTTAAGACAGCTGCGACAAATTTGCTTCAGTATTCTATGTCACTGTTTACGCTTACTTACAGCGTCCTGTCAGAATCAAACTAAATGAAATGGTGTATTTTTAGTCAATGAGTAATGTTTTCGTTGCTAACTATTGACGAGAACGTGCTACCTTTCGCACGCGTTTTGAACTGTAATAGTCAAGTTGTAATTTGTAATCTTAGACACCGATTTGTAAAAGACATGCTGTTTCAAAAATCAAAATTTATGCTTAATATTTATTACACACACACACACACACACACACACACACACACACATATATATATATATATATATATATATATATATAACATAGCCACGCAGTTTTTAAGCAACTTCAAACGATTTTACTTTCGTCCTATTTAACCATGTGCTATTTTCGCCCGTTATATGACGCTGTAATTGGGTGCACCCCAATGAACGATAGCAAAGGACTCGTTCTGCATCATCACCAATGGGTGACGTCAGGATACAGTTCTTGAACAATCAAACTTTTTAACGCCTCTATATGTTTCTCGGAAGCTGATTGCTGAGATCATCAACATTTCGCCCACCAGCTGAACACATTTTTGGAAAATCGACTGAGGTGGAACATCCCCTCTGCAACCCACCTCTGCCGTGACACCCCCGTCGGCCGCTGGCCGTCGGCGGCTCCCAGCGTGCGCAGTGTGATGGTCGGCGCAGTCGGCGGCGGCCCGGCCTGGCGCGCCGCGCCGCCCGCCTGTCTGGGGTGTTTGACGCGAGCCGATCGCTGGGACAAAGCGCGGCAGATGCTGGCCCCGCACAGCTGGCAGTGCTCTCTCGTCCTCCGGGGGTACCGCCGCGAGGCCGGTCCGCGACGGGCCTGTTCGTTCTCTGGTAGACTTGGCAGCGGACCAGTTCGGTGGCTCACTGGATTGGATGGACCACGACATGATTTATCCTTTTGGCGTTGAAAAACTGCTTGGTTTGAGTTCGCCTGCGGGAATTATGAAAAATCTCCCCAGAAAAAGTTTTGTACCGAGTTAAAGCAAAACAACATAAAAGCTCATTGTCTCTTGGTGACTTCACATTGGAAAATCCCTTAAGGACACGTGCAGAACGTAATTAATCAAGATATGATTATCCGTTTCCTTGAAAAGGCTATGAAATGAGTAAAGAACTTAATTAATCAACCTAAACTTAGATGACCAAATGCAGGTCTTTCCATGCGACTCAAAATTGTTCCATTTATTTACTTTTTAGTACTCACGTTCTTAAGAAAATGTAATAATATAACTGATATAGTTAAACGAGCAGCAGCGACGATTGTTGTCAGTTTTTTCCTTGTTGTCGAAGTTGTCGTTGCAACTGATACTCACAGCAAAAATCTTTTTTTTTTGTCCGTCAGCACGACTGATGAAAGATATAACTGAGCATCCTCTGGAGATGATAAATCCAGGGAATTAAAGAGGCCAAATTGTGACGCGGCCCAATTATCGTGTAACTTCATCTCCGTCTGTCCTCTTCAGCATTTGGACAGCGACCTTTTGCAGCGCCCAGAGAAGCTGCAGAGCTCATGGCAGTAGGGCCCGCGGCCGCCACGGATAGCGCAGACCTCCTGAAGACGGTACCTGGCACGTGTCCGTCTCTTCAGTCACGCGCGTTGGACGCTGACATTCTGCAATCAGTCGGCTCCTGCACTGCTGAGAGCCGCCCGCACGGAGCACGCCTCGGAGAGCAACCCTCTAATCGAACCTCTTATCCAGTCTCAAGACGTTTTCAAGCGCGGGACGGCTGCTATGCTGCACGCGCTCTGTTTGTCCGACCACAAAGGCATCGGGCCTGCACATCAAAACCAAACACTAGATAGCAGTATATCAATGTGGTCATCATGATCGGCGTCATGCTGCCCGAGGTAACTTCAGGGCGTTGTGTTCCGCGCGGCAAAAGCGAGATAAAGTCAGCTTATGTGAGGTGACTGATGAGAGCAGCGAACAAGTGGCGCATCGCCACCTCTCGCTAAATTACCTCTTGTTTAAAAAAAAAACGAAAAAGAAACAGGAAAGTGGAACGAGGATACATTTAGACACTCGCATTGTGGTTTCTGTTAATAAAACAGACGATACAGCGCTGTTTGACATCAGACAACGATGCATCGTTATCAACTTTTCTTCCAGTGCTGACAGTTTAGCATGTTGATGCTTACTGAGTTCAATGCTTGCCAAGGAAGTTGATGGCTATGGATGTCATTTTTAGGTTTGCGCCACCCGCTGCTGCGATGAGGTGATGCGTGAGCTGTATAAGGAAGTCACACATCAGAACTGTCTCTCGCATTAGATGTTGTTCCATCCTCGATATCACCCGGTCCTGCATGCCACCCAATCCTCTGAATTAATCCGCCCTTTCTATCGCTCTCCTTCGTACCAGCGCGCTTTCTACCAAGCCGTCGCTCCCACCGCTCCGGATACTGGGGCTCCGCGAGAAAAAGAGTAGCAGGAGAATCACGGGTATTTGTTCCGTTCGGCCAGCTAATGAGATTTGCTGCCGTGTTCGATCGCCCTGGTAATGCCTGTGGCCAACCACCGCAATCGCGTTAGCTTGATATTCATCGGCCTAATCCCATCGCAGCCCGACGAGGGAAGCCCAGAGGCCCGGTGACGTCACGGCGGCCGCCCAATCAGGCCCGGGTCTGTTCAAGCAAGCGAGGCGCAGCAACGGGACCGTGCAGCCCTGCAGCTCACCCACGGAGATTAGGGCCTGGTGCGATCGGCTGGGGGCGCATTAACGCTTGTTTCGCATTCATGTTTACGGATTGTTATCAACGTCGCCTGAACGGCCAATCGGATCGTGAGCCCGTACATGATGAAGCGACTGCATGAAGCAGAAAACTGCATCGTTCATTTCTCCCCGCCACGTGTTTTGGTCGTAATGGACATGGATTTCCGCCAGACTTGTGTTGAATTACGCTTCGGGGGAGTACATTCCGAATCAGACTCATGGCTCGCTGACCGGATTCTGATTCTGACTCAACGTGGTTTTCCGAAACTGAATCGATTACAATCTCGACTCAAAATGAACTGTGCTCGAAATCGATTCCACTGAGATCGATTGGATTATATTAAGCAATTGGAATCAGTTCTACTTGTAATTCCGTAGACAAGTAAACGATTCAGCTCCGACTCTGACTACTGCACTTATCAGTGGAATCGACTCCAGTTCTGACTCTGACGGAATCGACTCGGTTCTGATTCCGATGGAATGGAGCACAAGTCCGTTTTCCGCACGCGTCTGTGCATTTTGGCGAAGGGGTTGTTTGGCTGATGGAAACAAACGGCTGAGGATTTGTTAGCGTTTGCCACCACTCTCGGCTCGCTGAGGAACGTGAGACGACCACGTCATGACTCCGCAGCCAATGGACCGATTCGACTGGTCTGAACGGTTATGGATTTGCCCGTGATGACGCTGTCTCCGGCACATCGACTTCGGAGCCTCAACGTTATATCTGAGGCCAATGATCAGATTGAAGGTCAGCATTTCATCGATTTACACTACGCACCTTTTTGAGGGAACTGGTGACAAAAACCAAGTCAGGCCAGGGGATGCCAAGAGGCCACGTATATGCTAGTTTTACTTATATCTAATATGAAGCATCACAAAGCACGTTAAAATGACCCTATGTATTCTGTTTGGACCGAGAAAACTTCAAATGGCAGTTACAGCTGGTCTGCTTTAAGACATAAGTTAACACTATTTCTAAAAACTGCAGTGGTGCAAATTTGGCTAATGATGACCTTACGTGAGGTCATGGATAATATGCATCAGCCTCTCATGAATGACATCATAACACATGGTGCCCACCACCGGTATTGCACTGATGATGATCAAGCAAACTCGAGAAACGACGAAATAATCAACCGTTATTGTCCTGATGGTGTCATTTCAGCATATTTGCAAACCCCTGGTAATTTTGTTTTGCCCAAATGCGGGGAATTAACGTACCGATAGATGACGAAAATTTGAAGACGCGGCGCCGATTGGTTACTACGATAAAAGGCACAGTTAAAACATGGGGCGTCTTAAAACCCCTTCCACAGTGAGCCACGGGTTAAGCAGAGACTTTGTTTGTTTGTCATTCCAAGCAGTACTGCGATATCAGAGAAGGCATAAGCTTTGCCGGCGTTTTAGACATCACATTCATGGAATTGATGATGATTTCATCGTTGTCGGTTGGTCGCAGCTGGACGTGCGTCAAACATATATACACAAAGAATATGGTGGATTTATGTTGACTGGGCAACTGCAAAAAATCAACAGTTTCTGCCCGAAACAAAAACATTCGCATTTTTTTTATTCTCAGAACTTTTAATAATTTCTCGTTTGACAAACTAGGGCCTTTAGGGGAAAAAATCGCATATTCGGATTTTGTTAACAGACATGGGTTTACAATTTTGGATCTGAAATCTGTTACTTGTCTTGGAAAAAATAATGCATTATGTAAATCGTCACTACAGCATTAATGATTCGACGTAAAAAGAAGGCAAACACCACAAGGACAACAACAACAGAAACAACAACTACGACGGAGGCGGAACAAAATGACCACATCTATTGCCCGCATCTATCCTGCTTTCGTTCGAATGCAGAGCATCAGTTCCTCATCTGTCAGAGGGTGGCGCCGCCTCGTAAGGCTGTCACTGGCTATCGCGCGTCACAGTCGATCTGCCCCGCCATGAGCGGACGCTTTGTTCTCATTAAAGACACGAGCGAGGGGTGTTAATCAAAACAATAAAAATGATAAATAAGGCCATTAGGTCGCAGTCGGCGTGAAAAATCGCCGGCGCCTGTACATGGAGATTAAAACAAATGCGTCTGGAATGCCCGGTGGCGTACAGCGTCCGAACCGACAGCGTTTTTACCCAGTTGGTCTCGCCGATTGTCGGCTACAAAAAGCGACGACTGGGGCGGGACAATGTCTGGGACATGACGGAATGTACACACGAATGTCAAGGAGTCCGGCAGCAGTGCCAGCAGTCAGCGCTAGCCGACAAACACCGCCGCGTCCCCAGCGAGGTCGTATGGAGATTCACACCTTATACATAGTGCCGAGAGGGAGATATCGAGCGGGAAAAACGGAGAGAGAGAGCGAGAGAGAGAGAGAGACGGAGAGGGAGAGAGAGAGAGGGAGGGAGGGAGGGAGGGAGAGAGAGAGATCACTGAGAAAGCCTTTTATGCAGGCGGCATTTTGTCGATGGCTGAACAGACGGCGCTATAATTTTTTCCAGTAACTCTTGGGCTATCTCATGGACAACACCGTATGCGTTTATTGCCATCTCCAGCAATTTTAGTATTCTTTCTAATTAGTGGCAGCTCCTGAAAAGTGATTTACTTGACAATAGGAGGTTAACTAGCCCGTTTTAAGATGTTTTTCCATCACGCATCTTGCGACATATCACTGCTTCTCAAGACGGTGGTCGCTTGGTTCGGTTCGGTTCGGTCGCTGTCAGCGGCAGAACCTATTTAGCAAACTAATGGTGAGTCTTGGTTCAGCTGCCACAGTTGCAGGCACGTAGCCAGGATTTTCCTCGTGGGGGATGTCAAATCTTGTCTTAAGCCACTGGCACATGGCAAAATTCACAGAAAAAGGACATTTTTTGTGGCATACATTTGGTCACTATTCTCTATCCCTGCGAAACCGCTAAATTCTAGTACAGACCGCTTGGCTCGGGGGGCGGGGTGGACATGGCCCCCATGGCCCCCTAGGCTACGTGTCTAGGGGGCACGTATCCTGCAAAGTTGCGCAAGGTCTTTCGTATTCTTCGTTTGCAAGCAAGAATTTGTTCACCGTTAAACGTTTTTCTTCATAACAAAGGCCATCCCGAGCACCGAGTGGATGGCACGCCAGACGATTGGCAAATACAGGCACGCACTGCAAACATTCGCTGGCACGGTCCGTGAGCGTTGTCTGTGAAAGGATCGCCGCCTGCCGAGAGAACGTCCACAGTGGCTGCTGATCGCCTGCTGCTCACGTCCACAGTCGCACTGCTCTTCCGACGCGACGGCGGAGAGGAATCACCCCTGAGCTCCAAAAAAGAACACCTCTGTGGGCATATAGGGAGCACCTCCGAAGGTGGAGGGAGCACTCTGGACACAAAGAAGTGAACACCTTCAAGGTCAAGTAGAGGTGTACCTCCAAGGATGGGGAGAGGAGCGCATTCGCGGAAGGAAATGACACATCTTCATTCACGCCCAGCAATGTCCTATAACGGATAACCCTGTTCTTTTTCACGTCGCTCTACTCTGTCTGACGACCAGTGATAACCTGTGACGTCTGGTGGGTTCACTCCAGTCTCTGGTCCGTCTGATGACCAGTGATAACCTGTGATATCTGGTGCGTTCACTCCAGTCTCTAGTCCGTCTGATGACCAGTGATGACCTGGACGTCTGGCGAGTTCACTCCAGTCTCTAGTCCGTCTGATGACCAGTGATAACCTGTGATATCTGGTGCGTTCATTCCAGTCTCTAGTCCGTCTGATGACCTGTGATAACCTGTGATATCTGGTGGGTTCATTCCAGTCTCTGGTCCGTCTGATGACCAGTGATGACCTGTGACGACTGACGAGTTCACTCCAGTCTCTGGTCCGTCTGATGACCAGTGATGACCTATGACGGCTGGCAGGTTTACTCCAGTCAGTCTCTAGTTTGCCTGACCGTAGTAGGCAGCGTGGCGAACGCGGCTGCAAGGAGACGTGCAGAGAAAACAATTTTGTCTGTACGACGTTCAGTGCATTTCATGGGGTCTCATTTGCCAGCTACCATCGTTTGGTCAACTGGCTGCGAGTGTCCGGCTGACTGATCTGAAAGCATTAGAACTCGTCCTTTCAGGGTCACCATGGGCACGTGACCATTAAAACGAGAGCACCTGTGCCGTCCAGCGCCCTCGCAAACAACTCGCAACGCGCGGCACTGCAGCCGCTTGCAGTTGGGCTTAACAACGGTACTGAGATAAACTTGAGTGGGTCATGGGCCAGAGGACTCAATGTTTCTAGCCGAGGAAGAGCATGGCAATATTTTCGAGGAGTGGCACGTTGACAGGCGACCCCCCCATGCATATTCCAGCACATTAGCATTATGACTGCGTTGACATCGCGCCAATTTTCGAGCGGAACTCGAGAAATATTTCTGTGAAACAGCCGCCATTAGATACCATTGGAACTGTCATCGATGTCATATAATGCAGGATATATATAGTCACAGCCCAGGCGTGTGCTAATCCATTAGCTATACCATACCACCTTAACCTGTCACACTACGAAATCGGTCAATTGGCAAAAGAAAAAAGTGATGGTTAAAATGGGTCACGTTTGGAGACATAACAAGCAGCAATGATACTATCCTCGGCTTCATCAACATTTTTGGAATACATGGCCATCAGGCTGATCAGATAAGGTGACGATGAGTTAACATGTAATGAACGCGCTAAAACTGGCAGTCATTGATCGATAATAAATCAAAGGCGATGCAGATAGTTTTGACAGCTCAATAATTGCTTCCTTTGTGGCAACGCCCAAATATCATTAGTGCTCACATCCAAAGCACAAATAATGAAATAGCTTCAGCAGATCTCATAAATGAAGCCACTCAGAGATAATTGTCCGTTTTAAATCGCGGGCTTCGTGCGGGGGAAACGCGTTACGTTTGCCGAAGTGTTGTAGATGTCTGGCGCGACCTTTGAAAATAAATGAGCCGCTGCGCCGTGCTCAAATGGACCTGATGTTTTCACGGTGACCCCCAGCAGTAATTTCTGGCGACGCTTCTGGAACAGCACGCGGACCGAGGGCGCTTTCGACGCTGTTTGTACGTCTTCGCTTATGATATCATACATAATTCAGGACCAAGCAACTTAGATGGAGCATTTGAATTCTTTGCTGTTTTTGAACACGTTGGTCTGTAAGAGGATTTGATGGCGACCTGTTGAACGTATGGATCTACGTGGGATTGAAGAAAACTGTTGCCTTCTCAATGTTTCATGTTGCAGCTATTTGGACAGTGTTGGTCGTACCTGAAAAGGAAACTTCTGATCCTATTCATGACCTGAATTCTGCGATATGCTTGCACATCCAGCACGGGTCTCAGGCTGCAATTTTAATCGAACATTTAGGTTCACAGGCAGATTCATTCGCATTCGTCATGAAGACTGCTAATGTCAAATGAATAAAGAACACCACATTTAAGCATATGTTAATATCATGTTCAGTGGTGATAACATGACTACATTTTCTGCGAAGTTAAGATGTGTCTTTCGTAAAAATATTTATATCAGCCTAGGTGGATTCTGTAAACACAAAAGGATTATGCTTATCAATCACTGGTCCCACTGACGAAGGCATCTCAAGTCGTGCCGAAAAATTTGGGCATTTCATAAGATCAAATCCCTATACTCACGCATACTCCGAAGCAACTTAATCAAAACACAACTGCGTTGCTGCATCTCTGTAATAGCGCTCTAAATTTCGCTCATTGAAATTCACCATTGTACCAGTGTAATTATTCCTTACTCATACTAATCTCTCTGCATGTGCCACCCCATCACTCCACCTCTTTCTCCCCTCTTTCTCTGTCTCTCTATGACTCTCTCGCCCATTTTTTCTCCTCTGCCTCTCCCCCTGTACCTCTCTCCATTCATTCGTCATTCCGAAGGGAAGAAACATGTGCCACTTTGGGAAAGACATACCTAAAACACATACCAAAAACACCTTCCTCAGGAGAGCCCGTTCCCCGGGACCATAAGTTCACCCTGACTGCCGGCGAACAGTGGACGGCCTGTTACCCTGTTTGTTGCTCGGTCTCGGCCGACGGCCCGCAGGCTCACCGCGGCGAACGGTCGGCGGCCGGCGGCCGGCGCCGCTCCGCCCGGCCCGGTTCCGGCGCACCGCTCGAGCGGCCGTCATTGCCGCCCCGGAAGCGGCTCCCGACCATCAGCCAGCTGAATAATTAGTGCGGCTCGCGCGTGGGAGTGTCGTCGGCGGCGGCGGCCGCGCCGCGCCGCTCCGCCGGTCCGGGGCAGCGCGGCGCACCGCTGACCCGGCTGGTCAGGCGGAACGCGGCCCGACTGTCTGCTCCGGCTGCGGCCTTCTCGGAGTGCGCTCGGAGCGCGCTCGAGCTCCGCCTTCAGTGGCGAACCGGTAGCGCTGGTGAGGGCTCGGAAGGCCGTAGGTGGGCTGCTTGCTGGGACGGAGTGTCATCCGGCACTGCTGCCGGCCGTGCTATCTCCAGCCAGTGTACCCAGCCTTCAGTTGGTCGAACCATATCCGCAGCCAACCGTACCCCAACTTCAGCTGGTCGTGCCACATCTGCAGTCAGCCATGCCGCACCTGTAGTGGGCAGTACCACATCTACAGCCGGCCGTAGCATGTCCACAGCCGGCCACACCATACCTGCAGCCCGCCATACCTCACCTGGGCCAGCCGTTCTGGACATGTAGCTGGTCGCACCACGCCTGGCGCCGGCTAAACTTCACCTGCAGCCGGCCGGCGAACGGCCGGCGCCGGTCGGTCTCTCGCCGGTCCGGCCCGGCCCGGCCGTCGACTGCCATTGATTTGTGCCCGGCCGTCGCAGCCGACAGCGGGCCGCCGGCGGCTGACTGACGCCCGGCTGAATAATGGAACCCGCCGGCCGTGACGGCCCGCGGCCGCCGCAGCCGCCGCCGCCGAGCCTGCTGGGTCTCCCGTCCCGTCCGGCGGCGCTGTGGAGACCGCAGGGCGAGAACCGAGACTGGTGGCCCTTCTCGTCCCGTCTGGCAGGGCTGGAAAAGCTCAACATGGCGGACTAAACCCCACGACACGGCTGTGTTGTTGGAACAGTCTCCGAGGACCTGTTACGACCGAGTCAAAACGCAACGCAGCTTTCAGGTACCCGCGTCACAATCTTAACTCGCTGACCCACCGGTTGTGGTTCAGTTTCGGCGGATTTTGAAAGTCGTTCTGTTTGTGATCCTGTCAATGCTTTTGAATGTATGTCGGCATCGTTCTAATTTATGTTCTGCGCAATGCCGTGATTTTCAAAACTTTTCATGTCTGATATGTGCGGAACGTCAAATGAAATGGAATGTGATGTGCCATGGCTCGAAAAGTGTGCTCTTGTTGAAATGTTTATATTCCGTGGCGACAGGGCATTATGCTTCTTTAAACACGTGTTAGCAGTGGCATAATAACATCATTCTACGGTTCTTTGTAGTTATGTTCAAAAGTCAGCGCAGTTACAAACGACATGTTGCACTGCATGTTGGGTACCAGTAAAGTGGAAACAGAAAAGGAAGAAGAATCAGGGTCATCTTTTCGTGGGAACGAAATAAATGATGAGTGTGAAATCGTCTTCATGGAAAGAAGCATGTATCAGATATGTTCTCGTATGTTTCTTATCCCCAGGTTGCAACTCCATGGCGTCATCGCTCAGAACAGTCGCAATCAACCTGAAAAGTCCAATTACAAGTTGACGCACGACGATTCATAACCGCCAGTTTATCCGGGACCGTCGCATTCCACCGGCACACGTGGCAAGACGTGCTCCAAACCCAGAGTTACAAGGTGCTCTCCGTCATGAGCGTGGTGCACCACGAATAACCCCGAGCCCGCCGCCTCATTCACGGCCGATATAAATCAATCCTCGTTTTCGGAGTCAATGCCTCGGAAGAGAGTTCGGGCCCCAGCCCTCCGTGCTCCCAGCGCTGTTGGCGAGTGCCGCTTTCTCATGCATATGAGGGCCAGCGGGCGAGCGGGCCACCTCGCGACGTTCACACGATGGCCCACCGGAGGGTGCCTGGTCGTTCACGAATTCCAGCGCCCGACAGGGCTCAGAGCGAGCCGTGGCCCGGCGAGCTCAACCGCCGGGGCAGGGCTTCTTTGTCGGCTAACTTCGGAACGGTGCCGCGAGCCACGCGGCGTCGTTCGATTTCGACGGCAAGGCAGCAGTCGACATGTCATCCGACGGGGGCTGCGGAGGGGGAGGGACGGATCGAGGCCGACGACCCGGCTCGGATGGATCTCCCCGTCGCCGGCGGCGTTTTTGCCGCGCTACGAGCGGCGCCGGCGTCGGCCGAGATTCTGCGCCGTCAGCCGAGTCGGCCCCGGGCGGCCGGCGCCGTCGTCACGTCCGCCCGTCACGTGACGCGGCCGGCGCCGGGCCGGTCGAACGGCGGGCCAGCGCTCGCGTCCTGTTTTCACCGCCACGGCGGCGCTTCCGGGCACGTTTCTGGCCGCCTCGCGGTCTTCGCCTGCGTCCGTCTGTGTTCGATTCCGGTCCCGAAGAGCCCGCCGTCGCCACCGGCGTCTCCCGGGGTTGATAAATGCCGTGTAGGACTGACGCGCATGCGCTGTCCGATGAGAGATCGTGTTCAAGCGCTGCGCGATCTAAAGGTTTTGTTCGTGAAATTGCCGTCGGCTGCCCAGCAGAGCGCAATGTGACACGCCGTTGACACAGCACAGCGACTGTTGAAACGTCGAGAACAAGTCCCATTCTGCTGATCTAAGGCTTTGTTGATAAGAGCTCGCATTTCGCGCTGGCGGGCGTTGCCTGATAATGCCCGTCGTTGACTGCTGTTGCGTCTATTTGGCTAATCCTGAAAGTTTGGAACTGGGGAGGAGGCATCGACCAGAAGCGTCGCTGGGATTTTCGATGGGCTGCTCAGATATGGCAACGAGTGGTTAGGGCTTCCAAAGATTAAGCATTTTTTAGATATTTTCTTGCAGAACGCGAAGGCCAGAAAACGTCAAACGGATTAGACGAATGCCAGGCAACTGACACATCAGGCATCTTGCTGTCTCATATGTAAAGCACGGATGATCTCTGTTAAACGGAACCAATTAACCCAGAAAAGGAGACGCCAGCCGCTACGCTGTCGTGCAGCGGGACGGACGGCAAATGACGCCTTGCACCGTAATGGCCGGCACGATTCGCCACCTGCAACTCCAGACGACCCGGAAAGCGGCAATTTAGCGAGCTGGACTAACATGCGGACAATCAGTCGGCGACCTTTCCCATACTCGCCGGCTGGTGCCAGCAGTTACGTCTGGACCCGCTAGGCTCTGGTGCCAGCAGCAGCTGCCCGCGGCCGTTTCCGCGACAACACTGCGTGTCGTGCATCACCAGCCGCCTCTGGTGTAAAAAACTGCCCATGGGAGAGCGACAGCCACCAATGGTGCAGCACTGGCCGCCTCTGGCGCAGCACGAGACATCTCTGAGGCAGAACTAGCCGCCTCTGGGGCAGCACCAGTCGCCTTTGGGGCCAAACTAACTGTCTGTGGGGCAGAAATAGCCGTCTCTGGGGCAGAGCTAGCCGCCTCTGAGAAGAGCTGGCAGCATTTGGGGCAATTGTAGCTGTCTCTGGGGCAGCACTAACCGCCTTTGGGGCCAAAATAGCCGCCTCTGTGGCAGAAATAACCTCCCTTGGGACAGCAATAACAATATCTGGTGGAGCACTAGCCACCTCTGGTGCAGCACCATGAATGGGACGGCGCTTGTTGAGCCACAGCTGTCTTTTTAGCAGTAAAACAGAGTGGTGCGGACCAAAACATGATGGCAACTCGTCTAGCAACGATGAAATTTCGGTGTCAGTGAATGAAGTTTGATTGAAATGCTTAAACCGCCAATACGGAAAACCCACGGCAACGTACCAGATCCGCATTGTCCAAGTGCAGAAGAATCCAAACCAAACTAAACCCACACAGCTAAGTGGGACCAAATCTAACGTGCGCAACAAAGCAATCTGATGCTCTCATTCAGTGATGATGATAGATAAAACTTAATCCAGTCGATACACCCGACCACAATTACGACGTATTTGCACTCCGATACCATGAACAGATAAACCGTTAGTGCAACAAAACCACGGTGTCATGAACGTATGAACGACGGAAAAGTGGGGCAATGGCAGCTTTCTGAGGTGATTCTTACCTCGTAACATGACGGGATTAAAGAGGAATGTGAAGGAAATGTGGGGACAATGGCCTCCTGGTCCTTCCCGTACCTACTTTTACGCACGTTCACCACCCAGAGCACAGCTTCCTACCACCACCTTTATCTAGAACATTTTTTGGGATCTGGAGCATTTTTTTGGGATGACATGGTAACGAATGACACCCATACGGAGGGAAGCCACACATTCCATTCTTCGTTAGTTAGGGCTGTTCAGCGGCAGCTCGCCCCGTATCGTCCATCCAGGTCCGTTTTGTGCCACCTGCTGGCGACAAGGACACGCGATCCGGCCTCGAACTCGGACAAAGCCAGGATCGCCCGGAACATCGAGATCCGCCGCGGCCCGGCCGCCGATAATGGCGCAGATTGGCCGCATTGTGCGGCGGGGATGGCGCAGACCGGGCTGAAGACGCCAAGGTGACGTCCCTGTGGAGATTCGATCCGCACTGGAGGGTCTCTTCTGGGGAGACTAGAGCCGTGCTGGAGGAATCCTGGACTGCGCTGAACTTTGTACAGGCATCTGGTCAGTACGGCTGACAGAGCGCTCACCTCTGTATAGCCTGTTCGGTAGAGCAGTGATCATCGCCGGGACTGGCAAAATGCTCGCCTCTGCCTGTGACATTTTTGGCCAAGCGCTGACCTCTGCCTGGTCTGTTCATCTGCTGAAGAGGCTGCCGAACTTCGGCAAAGTTCCGGTCTCCTACCGGCCTACCGAGCAGAGGCCTCTGTCTCCTCTGCCCCAGCCATATCGCCTTCCCGGCCCCCCCCCCCACACTCTCCCTGCAGACCGCTGACAAGGCCCCACTCGGTGCTCGTCAGCGAGGGGGAGGGGAGAGGGCAGCCGCCGTCGCCGCAGACAGGGAGGACCGCTCATCGACACAGAGCCATCACCACAGGCACAGGCACAGGCCAGCCACCGATTCGCGCCGACTCGCCTCAGACTGGGGACAGTCTGGTACCAGTGGGCACACTCGCGTCTGTTGACTTGGCTTCTCAGCTGTCCACCCGACACAGGCTGGAGATGGAAACTGAACACGTGACCGCGAACGGACCGGTCCCTGCATTACTCTTGTCTGCGCACTGAATTGGAGGTCAGACAACGTTTGTGGTTATGAAAGACAGAGCCAGTAGGCACTCAGTGGTGTGCCCACGGACTGACACTTCTTTTGGCTACAGCGTTAATAATCCATAAAATCAAGCAAAGCCAATGCTCGTTATCGGGTCGTTGCTCATATTAAATTGAAATAGAGAGCCAGAACAGAGATTAAAGTTTGATTCCACTTCGGTGAGAATGGACTTGGAATCCGATTCATGGCTTGCTGGATCGATTCTGGTTCAGACTCAACGCGGTTTTCCAGAACTGCGTCGATCCTGATTACAACTAAAAATGAAATGAGCCGATTCCGGAACCTATACCATTGAGATCCATTGGATTGGATTAAGTCAATGGAATCATTCCAATTCTGATTCCGTAGGCAGCTGTGCAATTCAACCCCGACCGATTCCGGCACTTGTCGGTGGAATCGATTTCGATTCTGGTTCTGACCGAAACGCCATTGATTCTGGAATCGTTTCCGATTCAGATGAAACCAAGCAGTCTGTCGCAGAGGAACAAAATAAACGCTGTTGATGGCAGTGGGCCGTAAAATCAACTGGAAAAGTTGCGCAACATTTTGTTTGGCTTAAAGCACATTTCATAACCGCGGCTAAAGATAACGTCTGCAACAGCGCTTGCCTTTCATTTGTTTCGTTACGTTTTTCTGTCTTCACCTGAGGGTTAGGATAGCGTCATCCTGTGCATGTACAAAGACCGCAGAAAGTAGGTCGACTTCAGTGACATGCCGCCCGGGCTCGCTGTGTTCTACAGCTAATAGTAAATCACCGACATTTCACACTAATAGAACGGAAGTAAAAAGCAAGCACACATTTCATTAATCTAGGTCCATATTTTAGTGATGTTATGTACCTGTCTTTCTAATTTAATGTCTTGGGGAGGTTCTTGTGCAGTATGAACGTCACACGTTTAAGATAATTACGGGAATGTGAGGAGCACTCGGCGCTATGTTAATGCTTCTATGCAAACTCACTTCCCGTTTAGCAGCCAACCACACGTCACCCGCCATGTGACGTCACCATGGTGCCTGGGATCAGTGTCGGGGGCCGATGACGAAGTGGACTGTTTGTCGTCGTGTGGACGAAGTCGGAGTGGACTGTTACCGTCACGCCGTGTCATGATCTCCACTCACGTCTTTCTCCTTCGGATCGCCGGAATTACAGAATGTGCCAGCAGCAGAGCATAGTCCTCCAGCGGAGCTGTGAACCTCACCTAACGGCTCGCCCAGCCAATGGCACCCCTCCCTCTGTTTGTTTTCAGAAGCTGCCCACGGTCGGCGCAGAGTGGGACTCTCTCTCTCTGTCTCGATTGATGGCGCATCCCGCCAACTTTATGGCCAACTTCCAGCAGTCGCGGCTCCCCTCTCCCCACGGCCGGCGGCATAAAGAAGTGACTAATTCATTAGGGGGACAGATCAATTCCGCTGAGATCGGCGCTGACTTACGGCGCGCTTGTTGACTGCCGCGCGGCCGGGCGGGCGGTGACAAATGCGACGCAACTGCGCCGCCATGGGAGCGTTCTTGCGGCGTGATTTGCGGCGCCGGCTGGCGGGGGGGGGCTCGATCCCGCCGGGTCCTCGCCGGATGGAGGAGCTCACCGAGCGGCAGCCAGCGGCGCAGTCGCCGACAGCGCGACGATCGTGGCGCAGACGTGACAGCGAAGACAGTCTGCCATGTTGTCCTTGTTAGCTCAGTGGATAGAGACTCGGCCCATAATCACAAGGTTTTTTGGTTCGAATATCGACGCCGGCAGCTCTCCATCGGCGATAAATGTGTTGCAGTATGGACACCGAACTCCTAAGACCAAATGGTACCGTAGCCGGAACCAACCGACCAGCCTTCACACATATAACCTGAATTCACACATACACCTAACGTAAAGATCCGACTAGAGATTCTATGGGAAGAGAATCTTGGCCATACCATGGATATTTATCACGCAATAAATAGGTGTCTGCCGAAATGCGCAGCTTCATGCCTCCTCGGGACACTCATTGGTTGACATCCGCCTTTGCCACTGACCGTTGCCAGGTTGGGACTCGGAGAATAATACTGAAAGGACGAAGCGGACGTGGGACATACTCACAGACCAATGTTGAATATACGCAACGAAATGGGAAGCGGACTCAGGGACCCTTACTGAGGAGACACGATGGACGGGGACAAGGCTCTGTCAAAGCAACGCTGTTTTCAACATAGAGCACACCTGCTCGGAATTCCCATTCTGACTTCAGTGGCGGACCCCCACAACAGTTTGGAGAGGCCAGATTTTCCCGCAGGAAACCTAGGCTGTCCACAGAATCTAATTTTCCCTCAGATATCGGCCACTTTGTTTTCACCATTTAAAAGGCATGAATAAGACAAAGGAATTCAGAAAAACTAACATCACCGTTCACGTATCTGCATTTATTATCCAGTGGTTTCGTAGGAAGACTTAACCTTCGTGGAGGCTTTCAAAATCTCAGCGTTAAATAACACACGGTTTTAAACTATGAGTTAGTTGGCGAAGTTCGACCCGCCGGATTCTGAACAAAATGTACCAGGACAGAAATTTGACGCTTGTACCAATTTGGAAAAGTTATAGCTGCATTTAAGGCAAACTGCATTCTAACATGTCCATAATGTTCGCGGAGTTCGATATACGATATGCAGTAGGAACTGACAACCCATTTAATCGCGCCCAAAGTGAGCAAAAAGCCCCGAATGCATGATTGTGGAATGTGCAAAAGATGATTTCCGGTTATTAAGTGATTTTGAACACTTTTGTGAACGTATTCGATATTCTAGGTATGGAGGGCACGCCGCATTATTTTGGTTGCCTCTCTCGGTACAGTTTTTAATGATCAAACAAAGCCATGGGTAGCTACGATCTTCCCGTGGGTGGTTTTGCCTAAGCATTGAAGCCTTGGGGATGTACCGCAGGATGGACATCGTCTGACATGATTAAGATGATGGGATAACATGTTTAAAACCTATGGGGCTAAACTACGCCAGGAAATGATATAAACGGAACGTTTTCCGTCAGACCTCATGTGAAATGCACTCAAAGTACTCAAAAACCTTACGTAAGTCAGCACGTGAATTTTCCAATGAGGGGTCTGGCTTCGGGTTTTCATAGCTAGAGGATCTTAATGATTCTGTGGGCGCGATAATCAACAGAACATACATATGCGACAGTCTCTACGAAAAATCTTTCCCAAGCTTTGAGGTCGAGCATTTGGGAGTGCCGGAAGTTTCTCCCTTTTAATCGCATTTGCTGGAGTAGAATGGTATGGTGACCGCACTTTCCGAGAAAACCCCACTAGTTTTAAAGCCTTCGGTTGAAAAGTAAAATGCAAATCAGCATGAAGAGTGGGCACACAAAAATACTATGATGTCGTGAACACCAAGCATGATATGAATAATCTTTTTCGTTTCTTGGACATGGAACATGCTACTTAAGCCTTTGGAGTTAAGCTTTTGGGGTAGGGGGCAAAAGACGTGTTGGCTCCCACCTTTTGGTGTTTTGGGAGATCATAACCGGAAAGGTTCCTTCAATGATCCGAACCTGTCCGGCTTAATTTACTCTTCATCTACATATCAGTATGAGAACACCCCTACATACACATATTGCCACGTGAATTCATTGCCATCACTAATCTCATCCAGCGTAAGGTTGTAGCGGTGTGTGACAAGGGAGGCATATCCTACATTGCCTTGTTGTTTCTGTGGCCTGCTTGTTGTAAGTCTGGGCCCCGACAGGAGCCCGGGTTTCCGCTTTAACAACAGCGGGAGTTGTAGCGGACGTTTCAGCTGCTGGCCTTATTCAGCACTCTGAACACCACGCCAACCAAGCCGCCGTACCGCATACAGCAGGTCCTCTAACGGCTCAAGTTGCGTACATTGCGAACGGATTTTATAGCGTATGGTTTTGGTCTAACTTCCTTTTACAGCATGTCTGTGATTTGAGAACTCTGAAGTTTTGCAACCGACGGTGGCTGCGGCGCGACACTGGCAGTTAAAATCGAGACAAAGACATGCTCCATGGTAAATGTGCGGTATTTATCATATTGTTTTTAATGCTTACCTTGGGATCTTTGCAGCGCCGGCGCCTATGTATACGAATTACGGCCAACATTCAGCCGTGTATTTGCCATTTTCGTTCTCTGGCGTTACTATGAGACATGCGTGCTTGTTTCATGGACCGCCTAGCCACTTTGAATAAAAATGATAATCCTGAGGACAGCTGCATCGTCCTCGGAGCGCAGGGCGCTCCAGTGAATGAACTTCGCGATCCGAGTTGTTAAGTGTGAGGTGTGGCATCGTTGCCTCGCGTGATGCTAGCGGACAGATTTTGCCGAGCAGTTTCGGCAAAATCCAGCCGATTCCAGTCCCGACGGGTCTGTTTCGCAAGACTGAATCAGGCACTGCAGTCATATTTGCTCAGCTGCGCTGCGGCTCCAAGCACGAAAAGCCCGGAAACCCGTCAGGCAGGTGCCATACGTTAGCAATTATCGCCGGCGTTTTATCAGATATGTTGCAGCTCCGTAATGTTTAACCCATTGGTACGGCCGCCGGTTTCTAATCCCTCCATCTTCGAAACGCCAGCCCAGAGAAAGCAGCGTGAAGCAGTGTCTCTTGATGAGATGCGATATGAAGCTTCGACATGATCCGAAGAGGTTATATCCGCGTGAGTTCATTGCCATACAAATCCCTTCCATCTAATCTGCAGCAATGTACAAGAGAGGCATAGCCTTGTGCAGAAATCGTCATGAAGATAAGCGCACATCCTAGACGTTGCACAGGCATCTTCGTTGTTTTTAGGATTTTTTATTAACTCCATAGCGCACGGCGCATAGGAACAAGCCTAACCATTTACGATTTGACGGGGACGGTCGCGCGCAAGCGGTTAGAGATTAAGCCCCAAATTTGGTGTCGGTTAGTTGGTAGGCAGAGGCAGAGGCGCTGCCTGTCACAGCAAAGCCGTGCTGAAATTGAGGATCGTCATGTTTCATATCGGTGGAATGTCGTGTTTAGATATGCCAGGCTCGTTGGATGAAGTTGACGTGTTCACGACGCCCTCATTTATCTGCATCATTGGCATGTACGAGCGCTGTGGCATCCTCTCAGGCTTTCCCACCTACTTCACGGTAAGCCCCATCATTTCGCAACACCTAGTGGACGCCCTTGTCACCTTTATGGTGCTTCGCTTTGGGAGGGTTCGGCAGCGGCTCGCAATACCTGCGCAATAAAAAATCGCGATTTGCATTCGAATTTATTTTTGGCTTACGTAAACTCGGTCGGCTTTTGGATATGTAAGTCCATATCGAATTTGTCAATGTACATCAGATGTGCGAACTTCATGCTCTCGTTCACGTACAAATACAGTGATGTGCTTACTGAAATGAGTTCTCCTTAGTGGATCCTCTGGAGCCTCCTTTCGCAGGAAGGAGCAAACAATCCGTAGAGAGACGAGGGACGAACTGGGATAAGCTTCTTCATCAGCTCGGACCACCTGGGAAGCGACACCATGAGGTACGCACTGAAATGCGTATAACGTTGAAGCAATGTTGTCTTTCATCATCCATTCCAATATTTCCTTATCGGGGAGATTATTCGAGAGACGAAATGAAAGCGTCCGCAACGAAAGCGTCCGCAACGAAAGCGTTTTTTTTGGGTAAGTCTGATTCATGCTAAAACTACGTAGCCAATCTCCGATCGGCAATGATTGCAAAGGCAGATATGACGGGTAAAGATTACTCTCCTCGATCATCCATGCCATGTCTGTCGAGAAAGTCTTATGCAAACACTCAAAAATCAATTTATTTTAAGTAAATCGCGGACGGATATGAACTATCTGACACCGGAAATTCACTGCAGCTTGGTAAAGAGGCTGTTCTGAAAGCGGCAGACACCTGCTTCCGAGAATTTTCCGCGATTCCAGAGTACCTTAATCGATTTCAAAACCCTGTTGATGCGTTGTAAGCCCATTTTTCCCCATTGTAAATTGTAGGGGCTATATCGGGACATATCCGCTCCGATCTTATTTGCCAGTTCACCATTGTAGAAGCGGCTATTATGTCGTACAATGCGAATGCTTGCCAAACGATCCTAATAGCTGTCCATCCCAAACGATCAATGCTGAACAATGTAACTCGTTCGTTATTTCTGGAAAAGCTTGGAGACGCTTGTTCAACACTCTGATGGTGTATCTTCGTTCTGCTGTACGAAGCGGACAGAGACCCGGATGCCTGGCGGTATTTTCAGCTGCAGCGCCGTCCTCGCCGCCACAGAGAAGACCGGTGTTAGTACAGACTATGGGGCTAAATGCCTGCTGTTGCCTCTGAACAACGGAACAGTCAGCCCTGCTGCAACGAGGTTATGCATCATGTTTGCGTGAGATAAATCACCCGAACATGTATTCAGCTCCCTTTCTTTCCAGGAACTCCAGTCTCCCAGATCGAATGTGTACGTCCTACGCTATCCTCTCCTCTCCTTCACAGTGACGTGAAGCTCTGACGACGTGATGTGATTGCGATGATGTTGTGATGCCATCACGTCACTCCTGCACAGTGACGTGATAACGACGTGACTACGTAATGATGTTGATTCCCAGTGACTCTGCCAGTGTATCTGCTTTCGAGACTGTGGTGTTGCTTTCCTATCAGTGCCTCCACCCTCATGGCGGGCTGTGCCTGAAAGTCGTCCCTCAGGTTCCACCTCCCCCAGCGTAGACTGGGACGGCCAGAGTGCCGTTTCTCCTCCCCCTCCAGAGCCTCGGGCGGCGGCTGCACGTCGACGCCCGGCCGGCAGGCGCCGTTTGCCCGGCCGCGGCGGCGGCGTGTTTTTTCAGAGCAGCGCCGGCCCGCGGGCCTGCCGGCCGCGATTGGCCGGATCAAACGGCCCGGCTGCATCAGGCGGCCGGATGTGGCCGCCGCCGGCGCCGGAAACGGCGCCGATCATCGGCTGCAGGCGCGCGGCCGCCGCGGCCGCCGCGCGCCGGCCGTGCCTTGGCGCCCGCTCGCCGAATTGCCACGTGAGCTGGCGCCGTCGCAGCGAGCACGACTCGCCGGCGCGGCGGGACCACAGCCTGCTTCGAGCAGCTCAGGCCGGAGGGACCGCGGCCTGTTCCGTGCAGCTCAGGCCGGCGCGCTGGACGGAGGCACGCGGAGGTACGGAGAAGGGCGCACCGAGCATTGAGCGTTGTGTGTTTAGCATTTCCCTCTTTACAGTCGGTCGAAATATTAATATTTGTGGAGGTTGTTGATGCATAGGTGTCGCACTACACAGTTCGCGTCATTGAACCTAATTACATACCTCTAACGGCGCGCTGCAGCGGTTCTCACGACCGATGAGGTGAACCAGCTCCCTACCTCAGCCAGCACGAGAGCAAGAGCCTCGCGAGGCCGCGTCGCCGCTGCGGCTCGACCCTCCCGTCTCGCCGACGTGGACTCGCCCGCGGACAGCTGGCCCGAATCGTCCGCGGCCGGCCGAGCGGGCGTCCATTGTCGCGGCCAGCGTCGTCGCCCGATGATTTAGTGGGGGACCGCCCGCTGGTGCCGGCGGGCGGCGGCGGCCGACCGGCGGCGGATCACGCTCGGCCGGCCGCCGCCGCCGCTAATCCCGCCTTACACGGCGCCGACAGACGCTATTGATGCGCGCGCCGCGCCGCGCCGCCGCCGCTCCGGCCGCGGCCGCTCGTGACGGCGCCGAGCGTGATTTGTGCGCAGGAGCCGGAACGTCGCGGCGTCGCGGCGTCGCGCGTCCTGCTGCACGCCGGCACGTGGTTAGGATACGGCCGGGCAGCCAGAGGTTGGGATGAGGCAGAAGTCCGTGGTCTGGCCGAAACCGTGTTCAGACACGCGCCAGTCGGCGATTGAACATAATCAGTGCGGGTAGCGAAACTTGGTGAACTGTCGGTGCGTGGGCCATTCATGTTGCCTGTCATTCTCGCCCGTCTGTGACATCACTGCCCAGTTCACAGGTACAGATCAGGCATCACACATCCAGAAACGACTAAATCCGCGATAAATGGTGTGTTTTTCGGTCATAGCCTGTCGCCATTCCCTTATCTCGGATTTTTTTTATCAGACTCATAGTATTCATCATTTTTCTTTCGTTCTTTTGAACAAGCGTAGCGAGCGATTTCAGTCTTTCGCCTCAGTCGCTCAACAACGCATTGAAATTCCAAGGCATGTAAAGCTGCGGCCCCTCATGCAAGGCTAGGGCTGTTGAGTTTTGCTCGCTCTGCTAGTTCTATATGGTTCTCGTAGTCAGGACAAAAGTGCTCTCACCGACACTGGTGACTGGTCCGTCGTTCGCATTGGCAGGAGGCACAATGTCCAGCAGCAGGAACAACAGCGAGGGAAACACTGCCTCTTGAACCCTGGTAAAATCTGAACGTTAGTCTCGAAGGTTCCATGCAAAGATTTGCTCTAAAATGCGCCAGTCCTCTCTCCAACTTTTCGGCGTTCCTTCGCCATCGGGAAAAATAAACTGTAAACTGGAGCCATGCTATTTCAGGCTGCGTCAAAAGCTGGAGATGTAATCGGTAAACAAAATGCGTAGTCTGTAAAAGTATGTGTAATCCTGTGTTGCTCTTGGCTGACAAATGTAGTTGGCTGAAAAAACAACAGAAGGAATATCTCCACCTGACTTATTGGTCTAAAGCTTTACCGTGTCCTACAGTTTTTTTTCCTTTTTTACAAAAGATGGTTGAAAATGATGGACTTCGGCGGTCACAAGCATAAACAAAGACCGGAACCAGCGCGAGCCTGATGCGAGAAGGCCGTCCGACGGCTGGCCAGGCCTTTCTCGCTCCCTCCGTCGGCGTGATCGTATCGATGGCTTCCCGTCTCCGCGCCGACCTATCTGATCTGTTTGCTCTTTGTCCGGATGAAAAGCCGCGTCTCCTCGGAGATGGATCGCCCTCTGGGAGGCTATTAGAAGGACATCATCAATACCCATCTGGAGATCAGGCAAAAAGTCGCCGTACGTTGGCGGATCAGGCGGCGCTTAGGTACATCGGAGGCGTACCTATCTGTCTTCTGCTGTATGTACCAGCCGGGTTCCGCGGCGTCTGTCCCTGACGGGACCGCGGGTCGCCGCCAGCGCTGCGCCAGCTCCAGGCGCGTTCTGCAGAGTCGCGGAGCTGAGAATGTCGCCGTTCGCGACCGCGCCCGCCGACCGGGGAGAGAGGGAGGCAAGGTTAACGTCACGTAGGTGCTGTTGTCCCGCAACCCTACTCGAACACTGCACGGGGACTAGGCTTTCTTTATGCACGCAACAGCAAGCCTGGCCGTTTGCGAGGGCTCAGATTCAGAGAAGAATTTATCCGCTTGGCTTAAGACACATTTTTTCGTTTGTCAGCAAAACGTGTAAGCCAGATGTCTGAAGTCACGGTCTTGTGTTTGGCTCCAGAGCTTTCTCGCATATTACCAGACGTTTCATCCTAAACTGAATGGTCCCACCCCAAAGGATTACGTCGACTAGGCACGGGGAGGTGAGTGCCACCAGCCACATCCATGCAGGGGCGCAGCCAGCACTGGAGACTAGGAAGGTGTGGTTGTGACCCACACCTTCCTAGTTCAAAATTCCTGCAGTGACCCACTACGTCTCGAATCAGAGGGAGAACCGTCAATATTTTTCTAGGGGTTAGGTCAGAACAATGTCCCTGCATTCGGAGATGAAGGACCTGCCTCCGGACGAAGCAGAACTGCCGACATGACCTTACGCCAGGACGCTGATCGGTTATTGGGACTTCTGTCGTGACTGTCGACGGTCGGGAGTCTTCTGCGCTCCACCTCCCCCATCCCCCGCGGGTGTATGGTGATATACGACCTGTTAGGTTGCCGGAGAGTGACAAATTCCTGCAGTGACGCGCCGGCGTTCGGACAGCCCGAGATTGACAAACTCGTGTAATGACGTACGGCATTGTGCGTCTGAAGCTGCTGAGGAGCGGCAGAGCCAGCTGAGCCGAGAGTCGCTCTGCCGCGTGCAGACACAATGAAGCCTTCCGTTGTTCGCCCATTGTCCGCAAGATCGCACAATTGAGACCTGCGGCGTGAACCTGCTGAGCCCAGCGACAAGCCGAGGGAGAGGTACCAACGGAGGGCACTGCCGTCGCCGGTGTTTTCGCCTGTCTTCCAGGATCCACTGGTCACAGGAGCTAACATCTCCACCGTATGTCCTCCAGTATGTCATGGTTACAGGAACTTTTAACATGATCTGTTACAGGATCTGAACAGGATCTGTTAACGTCTCTAAGTCCGTTTATCTTTCTTGTACTGGGACGGTTTTTGGCCAGTTTCCCGCCTATTTGTTTTCTTCTTCGCTTAAATGGTTAGTTGAGCAGAAGCATTCGAATGTCCAGGAAATGGAAGTCAATTTCTGAAACCATCTAAAATATTGGGAGTTCTGAGAGAAAAGGTGTATTCAGTGCAATAAAGTGCAGAGACGGAAAAAGGGGAAAAGACATAAAAAATGGGAGAGAAAGAAAAGAGAAAAATTTAAGATAGGTAGAGAGATAGGTAGACAGACAGGCAGACGGACAGACGGACAAACAGACAGACAGACGGAGAAATGGGGGAGAGAGAGGCCGTGACAGCTGAAGATTACATTTATTTTGACATACCCGTTATTTTGCTACCCGCCCTTCGTTCGAGGCTGCACCTTTGCAATTACGCAATGCATTGGGACGTAACTGCCGTTCTGCGCCTGTTCCCGTGTCACCTGTGCAGGAGAAAACCAGGAGTGGTTAGAGACGGCTGTGCGCTGACGGCCGACGCCGTAAGCGCCGACCGGCCCGCGCCGCCTGAAAGGATACTCGTGTAAGTGCCCCACTTACCGCTGCACGTGAGATCGCCGAGTCAGGTGCCGACTGCGGGAAGGCGGGGAGCAAGAACTGGTGACCAGAGAACAGCGTCTCCCACACAGACCAGGCAGGAAACCGGGACGTCCTCTTCACAGGCTGAACAGAAGAACGGGGTGTCTTGTTCACAGACTGAACAGAAGGACGGGGTGTCCTGTTCACAGACTGAACAGAAGGACGGAGTGTCCTGTTCACAGACTGAACAGAAGGACGGGGTGTCTTGTTCACAGACTGAACAGAAGGGCGGGGTGTCCTGTTCACAGACTGAACAGAAGGACGGAGTATCCTGTTCACAGACTGAACAGGACAGGGTGTCCCGTTCACAGACTGAACAGACGGACGGGGTGTCCTGCCCACAGACTGAACGGAAGAACGGGGTGTCCTCGTCACAGACTGGACGGAAGGACGGGTTGCCTTCAGTATGACAGACAAACTTCAGTTAGGAAAGCGCTAATCTCCCGTCCTGGCAGGCAGGGTTTGAGGTTCGGCGTTCGTTGCCAGTCGCGTGTGTCAGGGGCAGCTGGCCAATCGCTGATGATGACCGCGCAGTCGTGTCGTATCTTTGCCGCAACGTTAACCTTCACCACAAACCCGGCCATTACCTGGAAGTGAACGGCTGGGTGTGTATTTCAGGGTTCGTGCAACGAAGTCTGCTTAGCAGGAACTCTGATTTCAAACGTCACCCGAACAAATCACGAGATGAAAAAAGAAAACCGCAGTGTTGTCATACCGGTCATTGCTGTTGCCTGGTTCCTTAATCCCATTGGTCATGTATGCACATAGTCACTGAAGTCCTGCTGACTCAGAGCCGATTCGCGCGTGACACAATCCACCACCTTCACCGTCAAGCTAAAAAAGAAAAAAAAACACCACTGGAGCCCAGCTGCTGATCATCCTTCATTTCCGATGGGAGACCACCGCCCAGGCGTCCCAACTGAGCGGCCCGGGTAACAGGGGAACTGCTCCTGTCCGACAGGGGCCTTTGTCACACAGCGGAGCGGGCGCCTCCCGGGCGCAGCGCGCCCTCTCCGAGGCAGCTGGTCGGTGTTTTGTCGCGCCGCCCGCGAGCTGCTGCGTTTTCTGAGCCCATTCAGCTCTGATTGAGTCCTTACATGGCCGGCGTTATTCATGCGACCATTGGAGTGCGGCGCTCAGAGGAAGAACCCCACTCAGCCGGGTGCCGCGAATACCTCGGGCCGGTGAACAAGGCCATTCGGCGGCGGACAGTGCTCCTGGGGAGGGTCGTCCGCGGAGGATGCTGTCGGCGCGCAGTTGCCTTGGCCCTTCCGCTTCGGGGCCAGAGCTTTCGCACGAGGACGTGCTGTTCCATGCAGTGAGAGAGGCTGTGGCCACTTCTAGCAAGGCGACAGCCCAAGGGAACTTCCACTCGGCTTTTTTACGGAAGTCCATGCCCCTCAATGAAAACAAACGGACTCTAGACGAAAAGTTGTGAGCTAGCAGTTTTGCTTCTTTTGGAATTTTGTTTCCATTTACATCCCTGGCGGCGGTCTTGTAATAATGAATTTTCCAGTGTCTTATCAAACTTTTCTGGGAAAAAAGAACTGACATGAACGATTACAAAAAACGTACAAACGGAACGCACATATACTAACCCGCTTCCAAGCCAAGGCAACGTTCATCGGAGTCAGAGCATTTTGAAATATGGTAGGGCCAGAACTATTTTCGTCAGTTTCTGCTCATGCAACACCATGGAGCTAATCTAAAAATTATTCATGGCTGGGCCGCCGTCAATGTAGCATGGCGCTGGCCTACCTTCCCCGTTGGCAGCGCCAGACGGGATAACGCTGCATACGTGTAACTATGTATGATTAATAAAACAAATCTGAGCTGTACAGCTGGAGAACACATGAAGTACCATAACAGACCGAAACTCAATGCTGGTTGCTATGCGCTGTCGGTGTGGTTGGTCTACGAGTCCAAACGCATTCCTTTTTTTACGTGAAGAGTCGTTTTCTCGCAATTTAAGGCACCATGCGAATACAGAACAAAAGGTAAACATGAATCGATCAGTGCCGATTGCTATGCGCCTTCGGTGTAGCCGGTCTATGTGTACAATGCATTGTGTTTTTATGTAGAGTGTTGTTCTCTTGCAAAGTCAAGGCCACCACACGAATACGGAACAAATTCGGTCAGCATTGACCGAACATCAGTCTGACGGCAGTACCGCAAAGCACGTGAACAAATCTGGTGCTGTTTTTTTACAGCAAGACATTTCATGCACTTCTTGCGACATGCTGGCCGAAGTGGACTTTTCTTTTGTGACCGATGTACAGGAGTTCGGTGATATTTTGCAGGGGTTTCAGAAGGATTACCGCGTACCATGGGACCATTCATGACGTTGGTATTGGGCTGTTATCATGCCAAAGTGCTGTCGGATGAGTCACTCAATGAACGGGAGGATGCACCTCCCGGAATGGCCATCTGTAACATGGCGGATTAGCAGTTCATGCTCGGGTTCCAAGATCACTGTTGATTACGTGACCATGTTTTGATTGTTCGGATTTTGGGTTGGAAAGATGTTTAGCTGAGGAAGTCGTTGACACGAGCTTGTTTTGCGGACTACGAACCCAGCTTCGAAGTGCCGCAAGTTTTATACACTGGCCCTGTAAATGTCACAAAGAATTGCACGTTTTCGCATTCCAAACAACCCAGGTACCACGCGACAGGGCAGTTTTTAGCTTGACATCTTTTCCATTCCTTATGAAGAGACCAGGCTGACAATACTATACCACAGCTGACGCATTGCCTCCAGTTTCCGTAGAACACGGGAAAATCCATACTTGGAACACGACCAGAGGCGCAGCCAAGGGGGGCCGGGGGCCTGGCCCCCATTAAGCTCGCATGTTTTGTGAAAAACCATTGCATATCGTCTTGCCGCCAGGCGGTTTTCGTATGATTTCAGTTCACTCTGAGCTCCGCCCCCTCCCCTTAAGAAAATTCTGGCTGCGCCCTGAACACGACAAACTAATTTCCAACCGGACGTAGAAAATGTGCACTGTTCGCGCGACTCGCGGAAACCACGACCGGCGCGGCGGCCCTCTTCCTCCCGCTCCGAGCCGCAGCCCCGGCTGGCCGGCCTGAAGCGGCGAGGATCACCGTTCCGGCCGCGGCGGGCGGCACGGTCCAAAACACACGCCAGCCGCGCGCCGAACGCGGCGCGCTGTTGCGAAACGGCGCGCCAACTCGCCGATAGCGTGTGGCGGCGGCGCTCTGTAATTGGCGGCCGGTTCCCAGGCCGGCGCGGCCCATTAGGGCGGTTTAATTGATTCCTCTCCGGAGCGGCGGCGTGAGTCGTCGTTCCCGGCCGCCCAGAAACCGGCCGTCACCTCTGCGTAAAGAGCCGCCGCCAGTGCAGGCCAATGGTGTGGCCCGTGTAGCGGACACCGCGTCGCCGCCGGCAGCGCTGATCCCGGTCCGGGACGGCGTCCAGGACAGCGGCAGGTCCAATCCAGGACAGCGGCAGGTCCAATCTACGACAGCGGCAGCTCCGATCCAGAACAGCGGCAGGTCCAATCCAGAACAGCGGCAGGCCCAATCCAGGACAGCGGCAGGTCCGATCCAGAACAGCATCCAGGATGGCGGGAGGTCGGGTCCAGGACAGCGTCCAGGACAGCGGCAGGTCCGGTCCAGCACGGCAGCAGGTGCGGTCCGAAACAGTGCTGGTCCGATCCAGGACAGGGGCACCCTCCGGAGGCGACAGAACGGTACAGATCCAGGACAGGGGCAGGGTACGGAGGCGCAGGACAGGGCTGGCGTTCGTCCGGTATTGGCCATGGAGGACACCGGCATCCGTGCCCAAGCGACCGCTGGCTAATTCAGTGGTAATGTAATGAATGCGGGACATGACAACAATTCTTACGTCGTTGGAACGCGCCGGGTGAATGTTATCCCTATGTCGAAATTTTGGGTTTCTCGTTCAGTGCCTGCTTGAAGGTGTCTTCTCAACTGGTGCGAAATATTAAATTTGGTGATAGTTAAGCTACATTTTTGCATTGCAGATAACCTTAAGTATTTTCTTCCCGCGTTCAGGGACAATTTCAGGAAGCAGGTATAGCTGTCTCAACCAAATTCCAAGGATCAGAACAAAAGTTCATGCATTTCTTTTTGACCTTAAAGAAACAGTATAATTGGGAAAAATGTTCTTGACATCCTAGTGAGTCGGATCATGAAAAACGTTTGTTTCAAACGCATATAATATTGTTCCACAACCTCTACACGCAGCTCAATATGGACCTGCCTTTGCTCTTAACTATGCTGTCTGCTCGCATTTTATCGTGCGGTTTATCAGTGTGAAGGCTTTTTAGCTCGGATGCTACAGACTAATCTAGAAGAAAGACAGTTTGTGAATCAAATGCATATTTTTTCATATTTCTCTTCGCTTTTCTCGGATTTTTCGGCATCGCTGATGCAATCAAACATTCTTTCTTAACGTCGTCATGAAATCAGATAGGATCATGACTCATGTGTCTGAACAAGCTACCCGGGAACAAACCTGAATAGGCAATGAAGTTAACAGTTTTTTTATCTTTTGCACAGAAACAGATTCTGATGTCAGATGAAAGGCAGACTGTTGTCTTCCTGTAATCTTCCACTTTCTCCCTCTCTCCCAGTGACACTGCACGGACTGTGTCACCGGGGCAGGGCAGCCACCTCTGCCCAGCCCCTCGCCTGGACGACCGCGCGACGGCCATACCTGCCTGCGTGGAGGCGGCGGTGGCGGCCGCGCCGCGCCGGCCGGGGCGGCGGCGGCAGCGGCCCACTCGGCGCGACAAAGAGGCCGGGCGGGCGGCGCGGCCGACTCATGGCCGGCTTATCGTCCCGAGAATCGGCCGGACGTCGCCGCCGCGGCGCGGCGAACCCGGCGGACGTGCGCCGGCCTCGCCGCCGACGTGTTTACGAGGCGGCTGTAATCGAAGCCTCCTGGGTGGCTGCAGCGGGCGTCTGCCTGCCCGCGGCCCGGTCGGCGGGCTGGGGCACGACGGCGGCCGCAACCCGATCGGCCCTGCTGGAACCGGGGCCTGGCGGGTCTGCCGGGCCGGCAGCGCCCGCCGCCTGGTGCGGCGCGGTCGGTGCTGCGATTTTCCGCCGTCTGGTGCGGCTGCCGCTGCCTGGTGAGGCTGGCACCGGCGGCAGTGCCGCTGCGTGGTGCGGCTGCCGCTGTCTGGTGAGGTAAGCACCAGAGGCAATGTCGCTATCTGGTGAGATTAGCACCAGGGGCAGCGCCTGCTTGTTGCGGCTCGAGTGGCACTGTGCGGCCCCTGGCAGACGAGGCATCGTTGCTGCTGAGTGGACCTATGTCACCACGGCAGTGACCAGCACAGACCCAATCTGGACTACTAATCTCAAACAAATCTAGAACGCTTCGTAAGCTCACTGTGGCTGATAGCTGCAGGAAAAATAATGCTCCAAAAAGGGAAATTTGGAAGCATTAGGCTATAGCAGCGAGGGTTGGCCCGGACTGCTGGACAATGACGGGAAATTGAAACGACCATCACCCTTCGTAGCAATTGCCGATCACTAAAGCTGAGCTAAATTCAGCGACATTCAGCAGACAATGCCTGAATGCAAGAAAAATCCAAGGAATACGAATAGCCGCAAGGGTTCTGGAAGACGTTTTTCCTTGACATGACTTATCTGGTAGCTTGCATGGTCGAGTGAGCCATCACGGCGCGAGGGTGCAGCGGACGCGGCCGGCCAGCGGCGCCTCCCGCTGAGAAACAGATTCAGACTGCAGCGGTGGATGCAGCCTGCAGGGACGGACCCGCCCACTGTCGGTGCGGGCTACTTCCAGCGCGGCGTAGCTGGTGAGAGGGTGTTTTGGATCGCTGAGGACGCAGTAGATGTGGAAGACCTTATTCGGGGGCAGGAGCTAGTGTTTGGTGATGCTGCAGTCGGATTTTAAACAATTCAGCTTTCGAGATCCTGATTTGCTGGAGTACGCCGGTCGGAAAACAAGGCCATCCGCAACAGCAGCTTTTCATGTGTCTCTGAAAGGCGGACAATGAGGCCGTCTTTCAGTTAGCATGCTTAAGTAGAATACGTTGTACTCCGAGGTGGGCAAAAGAGTTTTTCGTTTGGATCACAGATAAGTAAATGGATCTGCCATTGATCCAACAGGATGAAATCGGGAAGCAAACGGCGCAGCACATTCACTTTGATCATATATTGGTATTCAGCATTCAGAGAAAGATATGATTTATTGCTTTAATTTGGAATAGTTTACAATGGACGCAATGGTCGACGTAATCACCGTACATTTTCAAAAAAATCGCGTCAGTTATGCATGCCAGCATACCAAACGAATATTTTAAAATCTGTAAAATATTTACCTAAGTCGCCTGGAAACTCCACCAAAAGTTAAATAGTTCCATTATGCAGTATTAGTACTAACGATGGCAAGTACGACCATCGCTTACAACAGGCCTATGAAATTACCTTCTAGCTTAGCCAGGTGTTTGCAGTCCGAACCATTCATCGTCCCACTCACTGACGAAATAACTCCTCTTGCAGGTGCGATACACGTGTTCATGTTCATAGCACATTAACGTTCATGTCAAACCGTCCCCGTGACACGAGCCCTCTCCCCAAACCGTTCCAGTTGAGGGGAACGCCGACAGCAGGGGGCCTGCCTGCAAACTGACCTTCCCCACCAGCGCTCAGTTCCCCGAGCCGGTACAGGGTGTGAATTATTCCGCCGGCCGGAGGGGAACAATTGTATACTGGGGTGGGGGGAGGGTTTCCGGCCTGGGACGTCACACATGAACAAGCCAGCCGCAAACATCCCCCGCCAGTTATAACGACATCAGCTGGCTATTTATCACTCACTGGAAACAAAATAGGTGTTGCCGGTAATTTCGCTGCCCGACACGTAATGGGGTACGGCAGATCGCCCGAAACGACGCAGTCGGAGGCGGCTGCTCTTGAAAATCAGGTCAGGCGAACGTTGACAACGCTGTAGTTTCATATCAGACGTCGGCAGAGAGAGAGAGCGTGAATCTTTTATTGGTTGGAGTTCAGATTCGGGGAGGTCTCCTGTCCAGAGGCAGCACGGATAAGTTTTCACGCCATCGATCGATGGAAGCATTACCGAGTTGGGAGCTCCAAGAGCATCGCACTGGTCAGACGTGCACACGAGCGCGGAGACTGCCATTACCTTTATGTTGAATAATTCTGGAAGGAACGTGTCGAAAATATAAATGCTTAAATAGGTTTTAAATATTTCAGTGCTCACAGTACCCTACCGAAGCTAGGCTGTTCAAGACAGTCACGGACTTGTGATACTTGTCATGAGCCCTCGCTCTAACAGGGGTCCAAATGCCCCCCTCCCCTACCCTTTTCGGAGATAATGGGAAAATGGCGCGCGGTAGCACGCCGCCCCCCCAAATGTGTGGCTGAAATTTCACTTCTCACATTTAGGCCAGTGGCGACTTCGTGTCATGTCAGATCACGGAGATATAAGTAAGATCACTCTCGAAGGCTTGCACGGAGCAGCGGCCGTTTTCCTCGCTGTTCCGGGTGTGCAATGCACAGACTTGGTAATCTGTCATGAATCTGAGCCAAACTTCAATCAACAGGCCACACTAGGCCTGCTTAAGTAGTTTGTTGACATCTGACCTCTCGGAGGTCAGTGACCTTGCATGACCTCATGTGACGTAATGCGACTGCAATTTCCATCTAGCAATGCAGAACGTCAAAAATGATGAGCTGTACAAAACTAGCATTTTGACACGCCAAGGTAGTCTCAGGTCGTGTCAAGCCACGAACAACAGGGAAAAGGTCGGAAGGATTAGAGCATGTAAACGGGACATCACTACCGTTGGATAACTGGATCGGTCTGTAGTCAGCGACATACGCTGAGGCTTTTTGAAAACATCTGAAGTGTTTTCAACGGAATCGGCAGCTTCCGCAGCACTTGCAAACAGCAGGTGACCTGACTAAAGCCGTATTAGGCATATGACCTCGGATGACCCAGATTGACCCCATTTAAATTTTGTTAGCCTTTAGCGCTGGTGCCTCATGTAACTGAAAAATAAGTTGATACAGCCAAAAAAATAAGTTTTAGTTTGCCAGCCAAAATTTCCGTAAAACAATGCCCATTCAGGCTATGAAGAAGCACTGGCCTACTTGCCGCTCGCTAGGCTACTGGTTGACCTGATACTGTTCAGCGGTATGTCATTTGATGCGCAAGATGTAGAGGAAGGCCGTACAGATGGACCGGTTTCGGACAAAGATAACCATAGTCACTCGTCTTCCCGTGGTCCAGCGAGGTCAGTGGCCTCAGATGGCCTTTCTGGCCGGAAATCGTTCTCAAGTCAAGGTTTGCGCTTAATATGGCTTAAGACCTCATTTTTGTTTCATTTTAACTGAAATGCACGAAAACAAATCACTGGTATTCGCCAAACGAACATAGGCCCTTCTGACCCATTCCGGGAGGTCACTGGCTGACCAGACACGGTCCAGCGATACGTCTTTTGGTGGACAAGACAAAGAGAAAGGCTATGGCATCTTTTTCATGTCGCTGCATTGCGTAGTGTTGGCGCAGTAACGATGTATGTCCCGATTTTCATTGTTTAACCCGCCTTCAAGCCAATATTGTGACCTCGGAGGTCACCCATTGGACGAAAACCGAAAAACCGGGAACCACTGTGGAGTTTACACGACAATCAGCACGCCGGTGCTCACTGCATCGTCCCAACCTTTTTAATTTGCAAACGGATGGGGGGGGGGGCGATTCTCCGCCTGGGCGAGGTAGTCAGGAAGCCCCGGTAGGGCGATGATTAACACCGCTGTTCATCAGTGTTGTGGTACCGTGTTGGTAGAAGCTGGAGCTGTGCTGCAGCCCTGATGAGCCTACTGCACGCTGCGGCTGAGCCAATAGTTATGATGAGTGTTCTGTGCTGGGCTGCACACTCCCATTCCTGATGGCCCTGCTGTGAGCTGAATCTGAGCGGCAGCTGTGATGAGCCTGTTATGTGATGGAGCTGTGACGCAGCTCTAATGAGTCTAATTTGAGATGAAGAGCAGCTTTGATGAACCCGCTGTGAGATGAAACTGTGCGACAACCATGATGACCGTGGTGTGAGATGAAACCATAACCCAGCCATGATTAGGCTGCTGTGAGACAGAGCAGCTGTGACGTACCTGCTGCGCTGCAGGGTGGAGTTTGGGTATACCTGCTCCACGTGTTGTGTTCACGCCCGCTCTCCCACTGCGGTCGCAAAAACTTAATTAATAGCGGTCATCCGAGGTGAATTAGCTGCGTTTTTACGCCCAGTTGGGTCACCTGAGGAGAGAGAGGGAAAGAGGAAGCAAAAAGAAAGAGAAAGGTCCAGATTTGTGCCACACAAGAACCCTAGGTGTGGGTGGAAAAGCTGCTTGGCGATACCAAGAAAGGTGATATCGCGCTTAGTGATATCTCAGGCGGGACAAATGGAAAACGACGGCACGAAATAAAACATAGGATATGTAACTGACCTGAAATGATTTATCGATGCATCGTTTGTTTAGGTAATGGAGAACACCAAAGAGCAGGAGTAGATGATCCGACTCACATGAGCGTGGTCAGGACACATGGCGTCGCTGGTATGAATTCCAAGTTCCCACCACGGTCCCAGGTGGGCGGCTAGTATTCGTAATTCCGTCGGCCTTGGGCACACAAACATGATGCCCGACCTGATCATCACCGTAAACGGATGCGCGAATCAGCACGATTGTGAACGGCGCCCATTTGTAAATCCCGGGACGGCCGTCGAAATTCCTGAAGGACATTGGAACAGGCTTCAGAAGCGACAGCGCGCGTAGTGGGAAATCAAGACCACTCTCGTCGAACGACTTTATGTGGTTAGAGAACTTTATATAGCTGTGTTTGCTTACGTGTGCTCAGTCACATACGCCAGGTTTCTTGTCTATGTTCAATCACAGTCAGGTGTCATAACTTGGTAGATATTGGGACATAGGGCCCCACTGCCTCTCGAGCTTTCGTGAAACACATCAAGTTTTGAACCGGTTCAGCACAATGCATTCACCCATACACGGGTGGGACTTACACGCCAGGGAAATTCCCGAAGTTCCTGCAACAGTGAGGTTCCTGTTTCTCACCTTTACACGCAAAGTAAGTGCGGGAATAACTCTGAGGTGTTATGAAAAAAATATTCGCGATACCCAAGTCAGGTTCACGTACTTCTCATCGAATATCGTCATAATTACCATAGTTCTCATGACCCCCCAGAAAAAAACAGCCATATCGATCATCTAAAAACCAGGCGTATGTAGATAGCCTCTTGTGGACATACCACACCTGGGGTGGTTACTGTTATGCTATTATAGCCTATAAAAATGCCTATTGTAAGAGTTCGTGTGTCTGCCAGGATATCATCCTCCGACACCGGTGCATTGAGTATCTAATCATTCCACGCTGACTGTTTAATCGTTCCTTTCCAAAACGGCCCAAAACAAATGGCAATTAGCTTTCCTCTCCATGTCTTGTTGAAGATTGGGTGATATTCATTCCTAATGCCGCAGCCCGCAGACAATGTATGTCAGTTTCTTTCATATCCGACAGAAATCTGGAATGCCTCCATGCAGCCTCCTGAAGGCGGAACCGTATTCACTAGCAATGCAGCAGCCCGATATCGTGGGGGTCCCTCTGCGACGAGACCGCTCAGACGCCCGCCAGCAGTCTGCTTTGCTGCCTGCACGCGGAAAGGATGCAGTACGTCCTCCGCTAAGTTGACTGATTGACTCAGTGAGGGCATTGCGATCAGTAGCGATCAGCTCATGTCGACGGTATTATGAGGGCTGTTGGTGTGAATAACACGCTGATGGTGCCCAGAGAGCAGAGTAAACAAAGACGAGGGCTCAGGCGTCCCGAGAATGTCTTACACGATTCCACGTATGTCGCACGCTGCGTTTCGACCTTCTCGGGCCATTTCCTGTCCAGAACTGCTATCCAGGCCAAAGCGTCAATGCAGGTGGTTATATCACTACGACTTGCTAATCAGATGCAAGGCTGGCACAGATGCAAACACGACGTCCGCGCGAACGATGTCACACATTCGGAGCAGTTGGCGCCGCGCGCCGAATAGTACGGCGCCCCGCCGCCGGGCGGCGCTAGTGCCGACCGAGGGCAGGGCAGGCCGCGCAGGCGCCGGCAAGCCGAGCCGCGGCCGGCGGGCAGGCTCGCCAGTCGCTCCGACGGGCCGCGAGCGGGAGGTGCGCGTCCGCCGACCAGTGGAATCGGAGACTCGGGCCGACCGCGGCCGTGAGAGGGCTGCTCTAACCCGGCCGGGGAAGCCGGCTAGCGGCGTGCTGGACAGCGGCGGGCCGTCGATGGTGGCTGGGTAAGCGCGGCAAGATGCGGTGGAAATCGAACGCAGCCGGGGTCAGGCTGTGGACGGCTGCCGTCGTCCTGCTGGGCGCAGGATATTCCGTGCAAGGTAAGCGAGACGGAGGGCCGGGGATGGGCAGCTACATGCCGCTGGTAGTCAGTTTCTGCTGTGCTACCAGCGTTGTCTTTCCAATGTGATGCGAACGAATTGCTAAAACGCACAAAGACCCACCGATGTATCTGTCTGGTGCTTTAACACGGCCAGGGACAGGCTACCGTACCACTGCATGTGGTATATGAAAAACACCGGTGGCGGCAAACCGCCAGAGATGACGTGATATTCCCACTGCCCTGATCCTTTGGTGCAGTTTCCAGGAAGGCTGTGAGAACACAGTCGGCTTTGAAGCAGGCTTTTAAGTAACTGTAGTTTGTCTTGTTTTGAATCTTATTCTATAGCCCGTTATCCGTGACATAACCCCCAGAATGGTTTGGTGCCTCTAGCTCCTTAAACATAACACAGTTTGACAGCCTTTTACTAATAAACACTTCGATGTCAATTCGTCGCAGCCAACCTGTCGCGTACGGTCTTAATTCAGTTGGTGATTATAGCCGCATCGAACTCATACCTAATTACATAAAACCAAACGATAGGCTTCGAAGCTTAGGTTCACTCCACGTACATGGTTTTTACGACACTTCAAAAACTCGACCAATAAACACGTTTTAAGCTGATTGTCAATCTCAGGCAACGCCCATGGTGTTTGTTTTCATGTTCAGAGTGACAGAACAATCCTAGTGTAAACAGTTAAGTACGTTTAGTTGTCAGGCTGAATCCCATTGTCTGCGGCGACCATTGCTGGTGATTACCGAGAATTGGGGGGGGGGGGGTCCACATGGAATTCAGACCGTTTCTTGCCAGTCATTGCCAGTGACCGAATGTTAAAATCCCTGAATACTGGGGTGGGGAGGGGTCAGGACCCCCAGCCCCCGAGGTCGCCGGCCATGGCTGCACGGTACAACATTAGTTTCTGGAACAGTCGGCTTGCCAGTCATTGGCATCCTTGTTCGGGGCATCTAGGTTCCGTTCTGCACCGGACATCCGCCGCGGTACATCGGGTCCGCTCCTCGGCCGTACAGCGTCCGTTCCCCGGCCGGGCAGCGTCCGTTCCTCAGCCGGGCATCGTCCGTTCCTCGGCCGGACAGCGTCCGTTCCTCAGCAGGGCAGCGTCCGTTCCCCGGCCGGACAGCGTCCGTTCCTCAGCCGGGCAGCGTCCGTTCCTCGGCCGGGCAGCGTCCGTTCCCCGGCCGGGCAGCGTCCGTTCCTCAGCAGGGCATCGTCCGTTCCCCGGCCGGGCAGCGTCCGTTCCTCAGCCGGGCATCGTCCGTTCCTCGGCCGGACAGCGTCCGTTCCTCAGCCGGGCAGCGTCCGTTCCTCGGCCGGACAGCGTCCGTTCTCCGGCCGGGCAGCGCCCGACCCCCCGGCAGGGCAGTGTCCGCTCCTCAGCCGGGCAGCGTCCGTTCCTCAGCAGGGCAGCGTCCGTTCCTCGACCGGACAGCGTCCGTTCCCCGGCTGGGAACTGACCAGGCCACCGAATCCGCGCGGTGGAACACTGCAGCCCCTGCCGGCAGGTCGGCTGGGAGCGGCATAAACGTCCCGGTGACGTGCCGCACCCCCTGTCGCGGCGCAGACCACTCCTTCGTCCGTCCGCGTCCGAGGACGTCGGCGCGTCACGAGCAGCGTTTACTACTGCCAACGGTGCATCACGCGGAGCATTTGCCAGTGCGACGGCCCGGCATACTGGCAGCCCCTTCAGCCGGCGCCTTTCATTACTCAAGCTATCCGCATCCAAGGAGATTTCAATCCAGTGAGGGCCTCTCCAGCCGCGTGGTCCAGGCTCTGGACTTTGGAAACCCTCTTCCCCTTCACCCTGCCGCGGTCTCAGCGGACCCCGTGCGGAGCGCACAGGGATGAGGCTCGTCTGCGCAGGACTGCCGCGTCCTCTCTCTGGCGGCCTCCCCTGCCGGCCCGGAGCCGGGGCCGACGCCCGGTGCGGGCCGGGAGGAGCCGGCCGCCGCCATGAGAGCCGAGCCGTCAGCTCGGCCACCTGGCCGGCCGGCGCCGGCGGTGGGCTAATGCGCGCCGCGCCGATCGCCGCCCCGATAGCCGGACGGCCGCTCTCCGAGAGACGCTGGCCGGCCACTTACGGACGGCCGCGCCCGGCGCCCGGCCGCCACCGGCGCCCGCGCCGGCAGGTGAAGCGCCGCCGTAGGCTCGGGAGGCGGCAGCGGCCTCCCGGCGTCTGCGCAGGGGCCGGCAGTCTTTCTCAGAGGGCGGCTTCCCTGACGACCCTTGCCCAGCGCGGACGGCAACGTCAGTGCTTCGCTTCACGGATCTGACGCTGGCCGTTGAGGTAGCTCCGCCGTCTCCAGCGCCGGGCGGGACTGTTGCGCCCTCTCTCCAGCGCCGGGCGGGACTGTTCCGCCCCTCAGCCGTCCAGCGCTGGATGACGGCGCCTTCTCGCTAGGCCGTCCGGCGCCAGGTGACGGCAGCGCTCTGGCCGCATCCGGCCGTCTATCAGTCATCTCCGGGACGGCGGGCGATAGGACCAGTCTGCAGGCGGCCGGCGGTTCGGCGCCGGCGGGAGGCAGGCACTGCGCTCCGCTGGCTTCGGGTGATAATCTGACGCGACAGCCTGCTCGGGAGGGACGGCACCGAGTCGCGACAGGTTCGCGCTAATGCTCGGACAGCTAACACTTAATCGAACATGACGAGCGCGCCGAGGGCCCTCTGTCGCGCCCTGATCAGGGATGAGGCAATCTACTCCGCCCAGATTCTAAGATTCTATCGGTACGTCAGCCGGACGTACCAGAATGGCGGTTCTTGTGACAGATACAGACAGTAAGAATGGTTTCATGGCCTGCGAAGGGCACACGTGGTGAAGAAAGCTGAAACGAAAGCCGGCGTTGATCATAAGTTGACCACTAATCTCGGGTGGGCACAACCAAGCCTCTCCTGTGTCGGACACAGCTAAGCCGTTCCTACGTACAGCCCTGTTTTAGACAGAGCTGAGCCGCCTGTCTGCACTGGACGAAGCTCAGCCTCTCCCATGTGTTGGAAACATCTGAACCTCACCTTTGAGGTGGACGCAGCTGAGCCGCTCCTTGTGTTGGGCACAGCTGAGCCACACCTCTGTGTTGGACAGCTGAGCCGCATCGCTGCGTTGGACAGCTGAGCCGCATTTCTATGTTGGACATCTGAACCGTTCCTTTGTACTGGGCACAGCTGGTTGGACATCTGAACCGTTCCTTTGTACTGGGCACAGCTGAGCCGCACCTCTGCGTTGGACAGCTGAGCCGCACCTCTGCGTTGGACAGCTGAGCCGCGCCTCTGTGTTGGACAGCTAAGCCGCACCTCTGCGTTGCACAGCTGAGCCGCACCTCTGTGTCGGACAGCTGAGCCGCATCTCTGCGTTGGACAGCTGAGCCGCATTCCTGTGTTGGACATCTGAACCGTTCCTTTGTACTGGGCACAGCTGAGCAGCACCTCTGTGTTGGACAGCTGAACCGCACCTCTGTGTTGGACACAGCTGTGCTGCACCTCTTTGTCGGGTACAGCTGAGCCAGCTCTCCGTTTGGACATGGCTGAACCGCCACCGACCTCAGACTGTCCGTCCACCAGGTCCACGATTTCATCCACGGTCCCTGTTCGTAGCCCACGAGTCGGCAGTCGGCGCCTGCGCGTATTGATTCCCCTCCCTTCCCCTGTGCGTCTCCCCCGGACAGGCCGGCCCGGCGAGGGAGGCGTGTGGAGGGGAGACAGGCTGCGTGCGGCCCTGTTCGGGCCTGTTTGCCGCCGCCTGCGTGGCCGTCGGCCGGCCGGCCGAAGCGTGGTGTTACACTCCCGTGCACGGCGCGGCGTCGCAGTCGCCGTCAGATCCGCTGAACAGGCCTGTCAAATCGTCCTGACGGCCCTTTGACCGGGCAGCCGCTCGCTGGGCCGGCGCCAGCGGCGCCATGACTGCGCGCGTCAGACGTTCATCATCTTTTGTTGATCCCACGCTGGCTGGAGCACACACGGCCCGCCTGACTGTAAACACAGGCGGGCGCGGGCAGCTGCCCGCGCTCGTCTCGCCGTGCGCACGTGCTCGAGGCGCGCCGGCGCCACTGACGCGCCGCCTGGTGGCGACAGCGTCACGGTCAGGGGCCGCCGACAGCGGGCGCCGTCACGTTCTCGGTGATGCGTTCCGGGCCGTGTCGTTTCGTATCCGCGTAACGCTCGGCGCCCGGCGCGGGGCCGGGAAAATGGGGAGCAGCCGGACTTCCACGATCGATGCCAGCCGGCGACGCCTCTTGTGTGGGGACGCGTGAAATCGCATTTGCGTCCTCGAATCTAGAATGAGTGGCATTAACTGCGGGCCAATTCACATATGCCTGTCGCTTTGCCTAGTCCTCTTCTGGAGCACCTTTCCGCCTCGGCCGTGTTTTGGGCCGCCGCCGCCGGCTCGGCTCCAGTCACCCTTCACGCTGACCTGAATCGGACGGACCGAACAGCACACGATCGACCCGCTCTGCCGTCTAAATAACCGGGCTTCCGCCGCCGACATGCTGCCAGAGCACGCGCTACGGGCATTGCCTGTCCGACCCGCCGGCGTGCATACCATTACACCGGGCTGAACGTTATTAAGTTGTTTCCTTGTCCAGTAACGGCACCTAAATCAGAACGGCCGGCCGCCGGACGGGCCGTGAGTGCGTCTGGAAGTATTCGGGCGTTCGACCGTGCAGCCATAGCCGTCGCCGTCCGCGTCGAACATACCGTCGCCCCGCACGCGAGAGTGCGCGGGACGGCTGCCGGCCGGAGGGCTGCCGGCCGGAGCGCACGACCTGCTCGGCCGGGCGGCGGAGAAAGGGCTGCGGCCGCCGAGGCGCCGGCCGGCCGCCGCCTGTCCGCCTGCAGACGCGTCCGCCTGACGGCCGGCGGCGGACAGGCGGCGGACAGGCGCGCAGTGCGCCACTCTCGCGCCCGACAGCTGCGCCTCGTTAACCGCACTACGTCCCTCTATTTTGGATAATTTCGCCGCGTTTTTAGGGGCCATCTAATAGGAGGCGAGGGCCGCGGCGGCGGTGCGGACGAGGCGGCGGCAGCTGCTGCTCGTCGTCTAATGATCGAAACAAGCCGATAACGTGTCGCCTGTCACTGGGCGGCCCGGCCGCGCGCCGCGTTCGTCGCGCGGCGCGGACGTGCGCTGCGTTCGTCGCCGGACTTGCCGGAACGCGTCTGAAGCCGCCTGGAGAAACGCTCGGTTTCCCTGCGCTTCAGGGACGCGGCCGGGGCTCTGGTGAGTCCTTTGATCGCGGCCTGTCAGCCGGAAACGAAGCACGATTGCGGTGCTTAGGAGACATTGGACCTGTTTGGCTTCGTTACACGCGGCAGCCTCTCGCGTCAACTGTCAGGCCGTGGCCGACGCGTTTGACACAACCTGGTAACTTTAAACCCACAGTGCTCAAATCCCGACGTAACCTCATAAACCAACTGCGCCAAGCCAACCGTAGAGTCAGCTTAAAACACGCAGAAAGAAAGTAATTCGCGGCTCCGTGCAATGCTGGGACTGAACGAGCAGCAGAAGCTACTGGCCAGTAAATACTCAGTGATATGGCAGATGGGACTCTATTTTATAAGCAATCGCCCAGTGGTATGTCTGCGCGCCATAACACGGGCTTAGCTACCGTACCTTCAGATTACCGCGTATTTTTCATGATTATTAATAAGGGGAGGTGCAGAGGCACTCTCGGGAGGATTCAGAGAGCAGCGCCCGGCAGGGAAGGAGGGCTGCACGGGGGCCGGACCGGCGGCCGGCAGACGCCGCGGCGGCCGCGGACGGTCGCTGCAGTGCTGCAGTCCTGCGAAAAACGCGTGAGAACCGCCGGCCCGCGGCCGCGCGCCGCGCCGGCCGGCAGGTAATTGGTGATTAATGAGCGGGCGGCGGGCGGCGGCCGTTCTTGCCGCGTTGTCGCGCGCCGTGTCGCGGTCGCCGCGGTCGCTGACCCGGCGGCCGGCACTGCTGCGCGCCCGCCGCAGATGGAGAGGGAGATACCGAGTGGCTTTCGGTCACGCCCCCGCGGAGCCGGTCCTGCGCCGGGAGGGAGGAGGCGCCGCCGGCCGCCGGCCGCGGACCCGGCTTCTTTGTCCGCCGACCTCTGTTCGACGGCCGTCCTCGTCCGGGAGGCGCCGGCTCCGCTCCGGCCGGCCCGGCGCCGGCGCCGGCCCCGCTCCGGTCGGCCCGGCGCCCGGCGCCGGCGCCGGCGCCGGGCCGGCGTCACGGCCCGGCTGTCGCCGCGGCGGCCGGGTCACGACCCGCCGGCCGCCGGCCGCCGCCCGCACGATCCGCATTCAGGCGCGCCGAGCGCGCCGTTTTTGCCGCGCGCCGGCTTCTCCCGGCGCCGGCCGGCCGGCCGATCGCACAATCCGCGGCGCCGCAGCGCGGTCACGAAAATAAACTCGGCCGGCCGCAAAAACGCTGCGCGGCGGTGGCGCCACCTGCGGCCGTCCCGGGACGCAGCGGCGGGACTGGGGCCGTCCCGGGACAGAGAACTGAGGACTGGAGATGTCCTCAGACAGTGGGTAACAAAGTTCACGTCATGGCTTTAAAGTTCCCGTAGCCGAAAGCCTTCAGATTTCATTGTTTTCTGAATTTCTCTAAATCTTAGAAATTGCCCTCCAAAAGTCTTTGGTTTATGAAGACTGTCCAAGGCTACCAGACTCCTTCAGCTTAAGTTCCTAGAGTCGGCACCGAAGGGAATCTAGAGCCCATTAAGGCCTCAAATACATCAATCGTGCCGCAGTGCCGCGAGGTGAATCATATCCGTAATGTTAAACGATACTTCCTTTTTCTAACCTTCAACTAGCTTACACCCGCGGAAACTTCTGAGCTCTTGCATCTGCCTTACATCAGCCATTTCTTCGAATTCCGTGCGTTCTCACGCCTGTTCATTAATTAAAGCCTAGCCTTTTCAGAATATTCGGATTGCAAAAGGCCACCGAATTAGTTTATATGATATCATAATTGTGCCACCTCCTTTCATCATTTCCGTTCGTAGGTCGTATATAAGCAGGGTCGGTTTTCGCTCAGTATCTTTCTGTCGGCTCAACCGTAACGCTCATGACGTAGTGAAATGCTAGTGCTGTGAATGGTCGGTGTTTGACGTCAAGAATGTAGGTGGTGAAAGTGGAAGCTCTGTGTCTGATGAATTAACGAAAGCTCATTGGCAAGGCGAACTTGCAAAAAGGGAGGTATTGAACAAAGAGAGATATTGGCACAAATGACGTCGCCAATAGTCAAACTATCACACCAAACAGAAAACTGCTCCGTAGTGTGGAGGGCTTTGGGATGCCTCGGGACGGGATGAAGGGATCGGGGGTGTCCCGGGATCGAATGGATAGATTTTAGCCGTCCCGGGACCGAGCGACGGACTGTAGCCTCAGGAGTCTCGAGGAACTGTCCGAATTAAAGGACTGCGGCCGTCCTGGCACAGAGCGGAGCAGTGCAGCCGTACCGGGACCGAGCGGAGGGCCTGTGGCCTCATGAGTCCCCAGGGACTGTCCGAGTGAAGGGACTGCGTCCAGCCTGCTGCAGACTGGTGGGACTGCAGCCGTACCGGGACACAACGACGAAACATGCCGGAACAGGACGGCGTGAACTTCTGGAGCTTTCAGCAGGAAACATGGTAACTTTCCGTGCCGCCCGCCGATCGTGGACTCTCCGCGGCGACACGGCGACGGCGGGCGCTGCCGCACGTTCCCGCGGCCTCCGTGACGCCGGAAGTGACGACCTCCCACGGTGCACTGTCAGCGGCGGAGCAGGCCGTCGGTCGTGCAGGCCGTGGTGATCGTGGTTCCGCCTCGGCCCCGGCCACCGGACCGGGCCTGCCTGCCGTGTGGAGCCGGGGGGGGGGGGGGGCTGAGTGACGAGGACCGGCACAGCTACCGCACTACGAATGGCGGGCTTGTTATTGCGACTGCCGTGCGGTGTCCGCTGGGGTAGCTGGGTCAGCCGGGCAGCCGGGGCAGGTGGGGAGTTTCAGGACGCGACCTCTGCGGACAGACCGGCAGACAGGAGACCGAGGCGGACGGGACGGCAGACAGGAGACCGAGGCGGACGGGACGGCGGACGGGGTCGACCTCTCTCGGACAGACCGGCAGACAGGAGACCGAGGCGGACGGGACGGCGGACGGGGTCGACCGAACGGCGGACAAAAGACAGACCTGAGGGACGCGGAACGTTTGGGCGGGCCGCGCGGCGGACGGCGGGCTCGCCATCAGTACAGGGTGGACGGGACACCCGGCGCCCGCTGCGTCCGCCTGCTGGCCCATAATGAAGCCTTTGTTTGGGACGGCGCGGCGGGCAGCACACGGACCGACCGCGGCCCACCGCTGGGGCCGGCATTTCCATACAATCGGCGCGCGACGGCCGGCGACGACGGCGCGGCCCGCCGTCAGCTCCCGCCGCCGTCCGTCCTCCGCGTCCGCTGGAAAGTCCTCCCACGCGGGCGGGACGGGCCGCACTCACCGCCGCGCTCACGGGCCCCCGCCCGCGAGCCGCCGCTGAAGGGTCCGGCAGCGAGGCTCCGTGGACGAGTCTGCCTCGCGAGTCAACACTCGCCGGACTCCGCCCGAGACACTCCCTCGTGAGTCAACACTGATGAGACTCCACTTCAGGCGGCTGCTTCTGTTCGTCCGGTGCTGGCTCGGGCCGTCCGCCGCCGTCCCGTCTGTCTGGCGCTCTGACGGTCTGACAGGTTGACGGTCTGACGGTCTGACGGTCTGACAGGTTGACGGCCTGACGGGCCGACGGGCCGACGGGCCGACGCGCGGCCGGCCGTCGGTGTGTTGTCACGCCGCTGCAGCAGCTGCTGCTGGCGCCGCCGGTTCACCGTCGCCGCTGTTGCTAGTGCTGGGGCTGCCTCCGCCGCTGCTAATGCTGCTGGTCGCGCCGCTGCCGTGTCGAATCGCTGGTCCCGCCGCCCGCCGCCTGCAGGCGCTGGCCGGTGTCGCCGCCTACTGCGGGTCCCACGCGGGCGGCGGATCCGGCGGTGACCTCACGGCCGAGCTGTACCGTCCAGGGTGGCGGGCGCGGCACATGCCAGTGCGTCCCGACCACTGTGGCGCTCCCTCTCACATCCGGCCAAATTTCCGGCCACCTGGAAGCAGAAACACGGACGTTGTTTTTGCGCTCAGCTGAAATGGAATGGTATTTCCACGGGGCAGCCCAGGGGCGACGAAGCAGGAAGCTGGCGCGAAATGCTCGTGGAAAAGTAATTGGAAAACGGGAACCTGTGCAATACCGACTGTTTGGCAGTGTCACTTCCTAGAGACCAATACGGTCGCCGCCTGTTGGCACGACGCCAACGCCGTCGTCCGGCGACGCGACGCGAAAGCTGCCTCCTGCACAGATGACCCGCCGGCCGTTTTTCAGCGCCAGTTGCCATGGCGATGATGGCTGCAGGGTGGCGACCTCTCCCGCCATTATCGGCTGACCCGCGCGCTGCAATTGGTGCGCGCGGTGTTACGCGCCATGAGTAACGGAATGGCCTGTCTGGCTAATGTCGGGAAGGGCCGACCGCACGGGTTCTATATTTAAGTTCCACCGTGACCTATGGACTGTTTGGAGTGAGCCCTGTGGCCGCATTGTTACCAGTCCAGCCTGAGTGTCTGCAGTGCCCGCCTCTAGGGCGAGACAAAATCCCGCCCCGTTGCGGCAGAGCGGGAAGCGCCTATCTTGCCGGAAGGCGGCGCCGGCGGTCGCGGCCACCGCGGACGGCGAAGGTGACCGCTGCCCAGAGGACGGAGAGAGACCGCGCGTTTGTCGGCGGCCGGTGGCAGCCGCCGGGAGCAGGTCCGGCGCGAGCTGCTGCGGCGTGACGCCGGCCGTCGGCGCCGACGGAGACTGGCGGGTGTCCCGTCCCATCAGCCGCCGACGGAGGCTGACGGCCGTCCCGTCCCATCAGCCGCCGACGGCAGGGCCGCCTGGATCCGCGCCACGGCGCCGTTACCGTCGGCCCGCGTTCAGCCGCCGTCTGGACGCCCCCCCCCCCCGCCTCTCACGTCACGCCGGCGGCCGTCGCCGGCGCCGCGCCGGATCGTATCGGCGCCGGGCGTCGCTCGGCGCAGGCCGGGCCGCAGCCCCGTCTGGCGGCCGCCGCCCTGCCGGGGCGGCTCCGCGGCGGCCGTGCACGGCGGCCGGCCGGCGCCGCTTCGATCGCCGGGCGGAGCGGCCGGTAAAAAGGCCGGCTCGTTGCGGGCTTCCAGCGGGGTCGTTTTTCTCCGGCAGGCCGGCGGCGGCGGCGGCGGCCGGCCCTTCGCTCGCTCGCCGCCGGAGTCCCGGCCTAATGGAGGCCTCTCGGAGCAGGCAACGCCCGCACGTGTGGCCGCAGTATTTCCCCATTTCCTGCCGGCCGGATGGGGTCGTGTCGAGGAAGACGTACAGCAGTCAGGGTGGATTTTTCTGGCGAGCCGGCGCGAAAACAGCGGCGCCCGGGCGGTGCTGGCCATTCCCGACTCGTGCGCTGTTTAGACAGGAAATAGGAGGCCTGATTGGACGCGCCCGCCCAGTGGTCTGTTTGTGCGCTACGTTTCGCCTGGGGCGTCCGGCCGAAGCCCCTCGCTCAGGCCGCCGCCATAAAGCGCGGCGCCGCGTCCGCTGAGGTGCATCGCAACGCATGAAACACGCGCGCCGTGTGACCACAGGTCCGAACATCTGGCGGTGTTCGGCGTCGGTCGCAGGGCCTGTTCAGGACACTCCGCTGGCCAATGCCCAGGCCTCGGTCGTTGGGCGCAGCGTTCGGCTCTTCGGCGGTCCCCGGCTCTCGCGCTCTGCTGCCAGCTCTCGGTTCAGCCCCATTCTGCCAGTTCAGGACAACGGCTCGCCGAACGTCGCTGATGACGCGACAGTCTGGCATCACAATGCGTAATTGACTTTGTTCGGGAGTGTCACTGTCGGCGGGGTGGCTGTTCGGGACTAATTGGACGTGAGACGCAGTGTCGCAGCGGACAGTCGGACAGCGTCAGTCGTCCGTCTTCTTTTCTCTACGTCAGCTGAGTCCTCCTGAGGGCCTGGATCGATCGCGAACGTCCTAATGAGACCATGTGTGTGACAGCCCAAAGAGCCCGTACCCGTCCCCAGGGGCGGAGGCCCTACCAAACTGGCGGGGACTTTATCAACTTGGAATAATTCTAAAATCAGCTCATAACATAACATAACATAACATAACATATGATGTTGCATGGAAAGACAATGCGGAAAACTGCTGTAGCCCCACAAACTCGGAACACATTCCTGTAACAGTAAACGAGAGAAACGCAGACATCCAGCCTCTCCCGCGAGCAGCACGTGAGGAGCTGCCGCCGTACTGCGCCGTTTCACGCCGCGCCCTGCCGCCCGCGGCGCCGTGCGCGCCGCATTCGAATCAGTCGGAGCGGGCGGAGAGCGGCGCCGCGCCCTCCTCCGCCGGCCGGAGAGTCAGACCGTCCGTACGTTCAGCTGACCTGGTCTGTACCGGCTCCGTGTGGAACGGGTGATGTCTGAGTACTCCATGGACAGGCGGCTGGACTGTCGGAACGCCGAGGGCAACAGGGGCTGTCGGAGCGCCGTAAGCTGCAGGGGCTGTCGGAGCGCCGTGAGCTGCAGGGGCTTTCGGAGCACCGTGAGCTGCAGGGGCCGTCGGAGCGCCGAGGGCAGCAGGGGCTGTCGGAGCGCCGTGAGCGGCAGGGGCTGTCGGAGCGCCGTGAGCTGCAGGGGCTGTCGGAGCGCCGTGAGCTGCAGGGGCTGTCGGAGCGCCGAGGGCAGCATGGGCTGTCGGAGCGCCGTGAGCGGCAGGGGCTGTCGGAGCGCCGTGAGCTGCAGGGGCTGTCGGAGCGCCGTGAGCTGCAGGGGCTGTCGGAGCGCCGTGAGCTGCAGGGCAACCTTTGCCCGGCGGCGTGCCGTATCTGAACGCCAATCGGCTCCGTCAACCCCGCCTGCTGCCATAAGGTGCCCCACTTTCCCGGCGCTCCGCGTCGTAACGAACACCAGCCGCCGCCGTAATGAAGACATCCTCTGTCGTAACGGCCCACCGGCGGCGACACACTCCGGGGTCACGGACGGCTGTCCTCCGCCGGAGCGCCGCCCGCGGGCCGCGGCCGACGCACTGAACAGGACTGGAGGACCCCTCCTGCAGGGTGCCCCGTAACGCTTCTGAGCCTCCAGAGGACGCAGCATTGCGAGTTGAATGGGTGCTCAAACGCGAGGCGCTTAAATTCACGTAACATTGAGATTGTCTGTGAGCGGCGGCCAAATAAATCCCCTGCGTGACACGTAACTTGTCCTCTGAGTCGGTCATGCGGGCCTGACCCCCGAGTCGGCCGTACGATGACGAGTCGTTTTAGACGTCCACGTGAAAGTGACTCTCCGAGTCGATCGCGTGAAGGTGACCGCTGAGTCGGGGGAGTCGTTTGGCCGCCCGCCGGCGCCCATTGCGGCGCGCCCGCGGCCTCCGGCGCGGCGTCGTCTCTAATCTTATTACGGCTTGCAGAGCGTTATGTCGGTCCGAGCGGTGGCGGCGTTTCGGCGCATCGCCGCCGGCGTGCCCGGAAACCGCGCCAAACTACCCTCTCGGAGCCTGGTGGCGGGAGGAACGGGCCTGGTCGAAGCGCGCCGCCGCCGTGCTGTAGCGCCGGCCCCCGGCGGACGCCTTACAGCGGGGAGAGCAGCCGAGCGCGGAGCTAAAGACAGGCGGCGCGCTGGTCCGCGAGCGGGCGGCGTGTGGTCGCGAGGGCGACTGGAGGCACGCTCTGACATGGGTGCGCCAGTTCCAGACCGTGCGTTGTAGACGGCGGTACAGCGCTAAACGCCCCGCTGGCACGGCCGCGTCGGCCGGAATGCCCGGAGTCGGCGCAACGTTACACTGCCGCGACGTCGAGCGGAATGCCGGCACCCGATCCGTCGGAGCGGGAACACAGCCGGAGCTCGTCGGAGGGCACGTCTCGGCAACTGCCGGTCGACAACAGGGCTCTGTGCCGCACCCTTGCACCGTGCATCGTGCATTGGGCTTTGTGATTGTTCACCCTCGCATTCAGCTTCATCACACGTGACCTGCGGGAGGTTTTGGAGCGATGAAGACGGAAAACGGTGTCCGATTGCTCCCAGGCGGCCCCAGCCACAGCTCATGGCGCCGCGCGGCCGCCCCGCCCGGTCCTCGGCGGCCGCAGCCATCAGGCACGTTTCTCGGCGCCGTGACTCAGCTGCGGGCGGAGCGGCGCGGTCGGAGGTCGGACGGCGCGCCGCCGCCGCCGTAAACCCGGCTATCACGCCCGGCCGGCTGCTCGGCGGCCGGCAGCTCGGCGACCGGCAGGTGCGTCGGCCGGGGCCGACGGGCGCCGGGGCGTCGTCGCCGGCCGCCGTAAACCCGGTCATCACGCCCGGCCGGCAGCTCGGCAGCCGTCAGGCGCGGCGGCCGTCAGGTGCGGCGGCCGATGCCGGCGGGCGCCGGGCGTTGTCGCCGGCCGCCGGCGCCGTCGCGGCGCCGCGCCGTGATCACAGGGACGGCGCGGCGCGGCCCGTCTGCCCTGGGTGGAGCGGCTCCGCGGGGCCGGAGGTCAGGGATGCCGCCGGTGGACGGCGAGGAAGGGGCTGCTGCAGTCTCGGGAAGTGACGGTCCGGGGCCTGGCCTGGGTCTGGGGTCTGACGGAGGTCGGTACATGACACCGGGCACAATGTGGGACTGGCGGGGAGAGTTCAGCCCCCTTTTGGAAGGCAAAGCTGGCAGCAGTCTGAGCGGCGTGGTCGGAAGACTATCGGTGGGTCACGGATGTGCCGGTGCCGTGGTTCTGCGGCCGACCGCCCTGTCGGCTCTGGCGGAGAGAAATCGTCTCGGCAGTGACCGAATGGTAGCCGACTTATCTATATCATCTGCAAACCGGAACCGAGCGGACGAGGGCCTCTCGAGTCGAGGATCGGGTTATCGGAATGACAGAGTCAAAGCTGTCAGTTGCTCCGGCGCTCCTCATTGATACGGCCGCGATGAAAGCGTTGATAGCGACTTCCGTGTGCTCTTCACCGGCTTTTCGAAACGGGCCGTAGTGAATGGAGTTGTAACGCTTCAAGACGTTATGTGGCGCGTCGGTATATTTTCGCATCACGTTTCCCACGGAAGGTGTCGCAGATTGGTTATATCTCGGGCGATCTTCCGACCAGCCTCAGGTCTCTGCCGTCAGCAGCCGCCCCACTCTCAATATACACTCTCATGACCAGCTGTCGCCTGAACATGTGAGTCTCCGCAGCCGTGGCGGACAATTCTTCGGAGGGGTGGGCATCTCCGCTGCCGTCACAGGGTGACATGTACTCCACAGACGCCGACTCTCCGTCACCGTGTCGGGGCCGTCACGCCGTCACGGCTGAAAGCCGAACGCCACCTGGCCGTGCCGTGACGATTGGCCCGGGGCGGAGCGGGCGGCCCACAGCTGTGCACGTCGCTCAGCGAGGGCGGCTGTGACCGCGGTCTTCTCACCGCCCCCTGCCGCCGGCCGTGGCGCGGGCTGGCCTCAGCGGGGACCGCGCGGTCTCACCGCCCCTCTGCCGCCGGCCGCGGCGCGGGCTGGCCTCAGCGCGGAGCACTAACCGTGGCCGCACCTCTCACCTGCCGTCGGCCGTGATAAGGACCACCGTCAGATGGCCCGCTGGCGGCGGCCACACCTCCCGCTTCCAGCGGCGGTGAAGGGGCCGCGGCGTTCTGGAGACCGGCGCCGGCGCCGACTCCCACAGGACCGGCCCGCTCGGCGCCCAGCCGGCGCAGTCCCAGGCCGGAGCCCGGCCAACCGTGGGCAGCCTATTATTGAATACGGCCGTAATTGCAGGACACGGTGCGCTATCGACCCATTATTCTCGCCCGGCGGACAGCGGGACAGTGGGCATTAGGGCATCAGGCGGGGCCGGCCGGGTAACACCTGTCAGCGAGGCGCGGCCGACGCCTTCGCGCCGCCGCCGCTCGCCGCCGGCCGACCGCTTTTTGTTTGTATTCAAATGTAGCGTTTCTGATGAGGTTATCATGCCGAAAATTGCCAGTCGTCGCCGGGTAATGGCTGGCCGCGCCACCAGGCGTTTGTCGGTTCGCACGATTTGGCGGCGCGTTCCCAGGCGCGCGCCGCACCGCCTTTCGTCGCCGACGCGCCACTAATGCCGTTCGACGGCCGACGCCAGCCGCCGTGCGGCCCCGGGCGGCGTCATGTAAAATTAGCCGGCGGGGCGGCCTCTCACCCGTCCGCAGCCCCCGCCGGGGGGGGGGGAAGGAGGGGGACGGCGGTCGCCCGGGCGCCGCGCCGCCGGCGCTCCGACCCGTGACCCCTACGCGCCGCCGGCGCCGCTGAAAGACGCCGTTGATGAGAGCCAACTCGCTGTCGTCGAGCCGCCGCCGGCAGCGCGGCCGACAAGGGCCGCTCTGTGGCTGCCAGCTGGAAGCGGAGACGGAGTGTCGGCCTGACGGCGCCGCCGCCGGCTCGCGTGGCTGCCGCTCTTACCCCTCATCCCCCCTCCTCGGCTCTGGCCTCTCCCTCGGCATGCACTCGCCCGACGCTCCACAGGCTCCCCAGCTCTCTTGTTTCTTCTCGCGCTCTGACGTCGGCTTCCCAGTTTCCCCTGCTAACTAAGTTAATATAATGCCCCCCTTTTGTTATTCTTCCTCTTTGTCATTAATAAAGTGTGCTGAACCCTATTTTTGGTTTTTTGTTGTGCTCGAAACCTTGCCGCTTACCAGCTACACATGGCACCGCACATTAATGGTAGCAACTTTCCTTGACGCTCTCTGGCCTACGTTCCGTCCATTTCCCCCGACTTGCGACTGAACAATGCCAACGCCTTAACCGTCGTGCGAAGCATGGATATTTAGGGGTGGAGCCTTACCAAATTAATGGGGTTGGCAGAAATGGTTTCAAGTTCGCTCTTACCACCCATCATCATACGCGAAAAGTTAAATTTACAAAGTCATTGCTGTTGCGTTAGGAGCGCTAATGATGTAGCAGCCCCACCAATGTGGACAAAGCACTCGTGCAAAATGCACTTGCATGGCTAACAGAAAGCGGCATCTGGCAGTCGGCAGCCCTCAGCGAATGTGACGGGGTCTGCGTCTCTGAAACACACAGACTGGTCGTACGCCCCAGTGTGTGTGCATTACTCGACCACACAGGCTACGGCTCTCCAACGCAGCGACACAGTGTCTCCAACACTGTCAATCCAACTCACAACCGTCACCGCCCCTCCAACACACGGCCGCCAGCGTTCCTCCAACACACAGCCATCAGCGTCGCTCCAGCACACAGCCGTCAGCGTTTCTGTAACACATAAACGCTCTCCATCGTGCCGCGGTCTGCGGGAGCGACCGGGCCGGGGCCGCCTGGAAGGGGCTCGCTCACTCCTCGCCGTGACCGGCTGCCAGCGGCGGTGTTTATCGCACCTCCCGTCCGCGCGGAGGTCAGTCGCGGCCAGGCGCGATAACGCCGCGCGCTCTCGTGCGTGCAGGAATAAACAGGCGGCCCGGCCGGCCGCCGTCGCCGCTGCCGCGTCTCCCGCGCCGCGCTGCCGGCGGCCGGCGAGAGCGCCGCGGACGACCGACGGTCGCCGGCGCCTCTCGCATACCCAGATCGATATCGGCGGGAGTTAGCGCCAAACATCCTGCCCGGGCGCCATCATCTCCGGCCCGGAGCCCGGCCGGCCGTCGGACCGACGCTGCGCCGCCCGTCCCCTGCCCGGGGCGCTCTGTTTATTCTGCCATTGTCCGCGGCCGGGGGGACGGCGGGGCGCCGGGGGCCGCCGCGTCCCCCTCGGAGACCGTCCTCCCCGGTCCGTCCCCCGGCGCGGTCCATTAGACCGCGGAATGCGGCGGACCACCGTTCGCAGCGCCGTCGTCCTCTCAATGGCATTCCGCGGGAGGTGGCGCGCTCCATCATCCGGCGTCCCCGACGCGCGCGTAAATCGGGCGCGATTCGGTATGCGATTGTGGCGTTGTTGATTCGGTATCTATAATGGACGCGGCCGGGCCGGGCCGGGCCGGCGCGCCGGCGGCCCGGCGCGCTCCACGGCCGCACGAGACGCCGCCAGAGGTGGCAGCTCCATTAATGCGATGATTGCTCGGAATTAATAACACACGCGAGCCGGCGCGGCGGCGCGACCCGATTCGGCGGACCCGGCGGCCGGCGCCGGGGTCGTCGGCTCGTGTTTGGGTCTGCCCGCTGATGGATGGGTGAGGTGTTTGCCGGGCGGGAGGCGCCGGCTCGTGCCGCAAGACGGGTCCAGGGGCCGGCCCGGACCGGACCAGAGCCCGGGTCCGGGCCAGAGCAGGGACCTGGTCCGGACCGGCCGAGGACCCTGTCCGTGGTCTCCAGGGCCGGGTTGGCGCTGTGGACCCGGCGCCCGGCGCTGGTCGGTTGAAATCGCGGGAAGGTTCCGGTCGATACTCGCTGTCTTGTTAGCGACTGGTCGGATGAGATTTCCACTTCTACCTCCGAGCGGAACGACGCCCGGGATTATTATATCGGAGTCAGCTGATTAGAGAAGCTTTTCTCGCGGCGCCGGGCCGAAGACACAGTGCTGCCATTTGTCTTCGGGCAGCGGCAGCCAGCCGCCGTCCAGGGACGCTCCTCAGAGCCGCCCGGTCCTGAAGGATGGATTTCTGGCAGCGAAAAGCTTATTTTCGTTCGGGCTTAAGAGCTCGATTGGCGGCGGTGTTTTCTTTAGGCGCGGACCGAAGTGGAAACGACACGACGCGAACCACAGTTGGGACTGGTTCCAGCGCGTCGCAACGAACCATGCACGCCCCCCCCCCATACCACGTCACGACAGCGGCGTCACGACTGCACTGTCAGCAGAGATGGTGCCAATTCCTGTCACACCCGGGGCTTCTGCCATGAGACAGTCTGTCGTTACGTATAGCCATCGCTGCATCAGCCAAAGGCGGATTGCAGCCGAATTCGCGTGTTTTCCGCCAATATGCCAGTGCAAAAAGAGCAGTATAAAAAGCGGGGTGTGCAAAAACATCTCGAATGCATGGGTGTTTCTCAGGCTAATTTGGTGATTTAACAGCATATACCACAGCACACAACGGCGTGCTCCGGGTACCTATACTGTTACGAAGCCTTCATCAGCATTGCATACCAGAAGCCCCTGTCATGAATTGGTACGTTCGCATCACTATGCTGCGGCCATTTGGGTCCGCAAGCGAAATCCACGCTTAACGTATTCTCCTGCTCACAGTTGCAGAAAACGTCATGTTTGTTCGACTGCTCAGAACCAAACATTCTGAGAACAAGTCAGGAAACCACTGTCAAAGCGATGCGTGTGTCAGATACATGTGACAACTCTGCTGATAAGTCAGATGATATCTGTCGCCCCCAAAGGTCGGGATGGATGTGGGGCCGTCGGAGAAATCGTTTCGTCTCTCGCCGAGGCGTTCAAAGGCGCTGAGATTCCGGACGATATTGGAGATTGATTTAGTGGAGGGGCGGTATCAAGCGCCGGGGTCCCGAAGGGCGCGACCCGCTTCTCGGAGTGGCGTGAAGAGGTCGACGGTCGCCGGGAGGCCGGAACTGCGTCGCCCGCGGGCTTCTCGGAGTGGGCTGAGTGGAGCTGGCGGTCTCCGGGACGCCAGAGTCGCACTGGGGACGCTGGGAACGCTGGCTGGGAGGCTGGTGCAGCGGTTCAGAAGACTGAGGACGCGGGGTCGCGGTCCAGGGCGCTGGGGGGCGCCGTTGTTCAGGATGAGAGGCTGTGTCGCAGTTAAGAACATAGAGGGATGTTCTTAACTGCCGGCTGAGAGGTCAACTCAGACTCCAGGCCCTGGAGGACTCCGGCGACCGGTCGGGTCAGGCTCCGGACTCCGGTGACTCCGGGCAGCCGGTCGGGTCTGACTCCGGACTCTGGAGGACTCCGGCGCCGTTCGAGTCAAACTCCGGACTCCGGAGGACTCCGGCGGCCGGCCAAGTCAGGCCCCTTACTCTGGGGGACTCCGGCAGCGGTCCGGTCGTTACCTGCGACCTCCTCGGTGCAGGGCCGGGGTGGTCGACCGGCCGCTAATGCGCCGGCCCGCCGGTCCGCTGGCACGGCTCAAGCTGGCGCCGCCATAAAGCAGGCAGCCGATGGCCCGCGGGCACGCGATGCGAGCGTCGGCCGCGGCGGCCGCCGGCGCTGCCCGTCGCCCGTTTGTCGACGCCCGAATGACATTTTGATGGTCGGAGCGGCCGGCCCGACGTCCGAAATATGCCCGGCTATGGGAAGTGCTAGTTAGCTGCCAACCGGCGTGTGGTTTCATGAAGCGCTGCAGCGTTGAGCTTGTGAGATGCGCTGCGGCGCGATTTTGGCGCGCGACATCAAACGAGTCCGCTCTTGGGTTCTTCAGCGTCGCTGCATTCCGGGCGTTTTGCTCAGTTTATTGGGTCATAAATATAAATGCAATTTACCTCAGGGCGGCTGCATTCTTGCGGGCCCGATCTGTGATTTGTTGCCTGGCTGGAAACTGTGGCGCCACACGCCATACCTGGCGGCGGCGGCGGTGGTGGCGGCGGCGGCGGCGGCCGGCCGCGCCCGGCTCGATCGTCGGCCCCGACAGGGCGGCATCGATCTCGGCGCCGGCCTTATCATCTCGCCCTGCTCCCGGCGGCCGTCGCCGGCGCCGCCGATCGATTTGCGAGGGGTGTTCGGAATGCCGGCCATAATAGGCGAACACGGCCGGCGGTAAACAGCGCCGGCCCGACGCCCGCCCGCCGCCGGCGCGCCGACGTCGCGACGCGCCGCCGACAGACGGCGACGAATCTGGCGCAGGAATGTGCGGCGGAAGCGGCGCACGTGCGCGGCCGGCGGCGGCCGCCCGGCGCCGTCGGCTGTCGGCTCTTTCCGGGCCCGGCCGGCTGAGACCGCACGTGACCGGCGGCGGAGATCGGCCCAATCTGTCGCCCCAGACAGCCGGGAATTTCCACGAGTAGATGTTCGACGATGGCGGGGAGACTGCGGTGATTGATTCGAAACCAATGATTTTAAATTGGTCGTTCTGGCTATTACGGCTCGAGCCGGGAGAAGGCCCAGTTCGTACGACCACGTGAAAGTGTGTCAAGCAGTTCACGCAAGTGTCCGTGTTTTCGCCCCGGAGGAGGCGGCGACGAATAAGCCTGAGATCGGGCGGCAGCGTCTGCGGCGGGCGATACCTGACGGGCTGTTTGCGGTGCCGTCGCGGGACGGTCTCGCTCGGCTTTCCGCGTCTCCGCCTTTGTGGATGAGCTCTGTGGAGCCGGCGAGATGTGTCAGCCGGCTCCTTGAAGCTCCGGCCTTTGATGCGATGCTCCGGGAATAAACATCCGCCGCCACGTCACAGCGGCGCCGGGAGCTCGTATTTCTTGCGGCGGCTGGATCTGCCGGCCGGGCGGGGGTTGCGGTCGCGTTCTGTGCATGCGAGGTCAGTCCCGCGGGGCTGATCGTCGGCAGCTGGTGAGTGCGGCAGCGGGAGAGGCGAGCCCGAGGCGGCGTCGTTCTCGGCTGAGCGGCAGTTCCGATCAGTGCTCGTGCCGCGGCCGGCGGGCACGTTTCACGTGCGGCGGCCGTATTGCACGTGCCGGCCGGCGGCGGCGGCGGCCGGCCGGCGAAGGGAGCTCGGATCTGGGTCATCAGCCCCGGCCGCCGCCGGCCGCGCCCGCCCGCTCCGCGGCGCCGGCCATCGCAGGCCGCGCCGCCGCCGGCGCCGGCCGGCCAGCTGGCGGCGCGCGCCGCGCTGCGCCGTCATCGCCGCCCTCTGAGCGGCGCTTTGTGCGCGGCGCGGCCACCGGCGCGCGCCGGCCCGGCCGCGCCGGCCGCGACCCGCCGCGCTTTTCACTGCGCTCAAATTAATAGATCCGTTTAATTGTTGGCACACGGTCATCATCATTACCCCATTAGAGAGAGACAGCAAAAGCGGCGCATCACCCTGACGCCATTTTCTCACCCGGTACCGTACGGGGTCACACCGCACGCGGCCTCGGTCGTCACAACAGCCCAACTGCCCGGACCCGCGGCCCAGTCATTACAACAGGCCAACCGCCAGCTCTCAACGTGCATGACATATCTAACATGGAGCCACCTTCATGCACCATGTGCACGAACGCCGACCGGTCCCTCACCGACGTACACGCATTAGTTTTGTAGCGCGTTTTTGTTCGACGGTGGAACAGCGCAAGACATGTTGAGCTGACAGCGCCGCTTCGAGCTGAACGGTCTTTTACTCGCAAACTCGTGTATTTTGCCGGGCGTGGGTGCTGGCCGTTGCCAGGACGTGCTCGGGTGACGTCACCAAACGGCGCTGAGCTGGCTGTTCGCCGTAAGTGGCCGGTGGTGTCAGCGGTCAGCACCGAAGCGGGCGTTTTGTCCTGTCACGAGCCCGCGCCAGGTACCGACCACGGACGCTCTAGGTGGGCCTGGCGGCGCAGCGTCTCGACGGCGGCGGCCGGCGGCGGGCAGAGATGGATGGCTTTATGATGACCGGACCGCGCGAGCTGGCCATCTATTCTGGGCCGCCGGCTGACGGCCGGAGGACGCGTCACGCCAGACAAGAGCGGTAAAAAGTGACCGAGCACACCGGCGGCGCCGCGGCTAAACACGTGCTGCGTGCGCCGACAGGGCTCTACACCCGCCCTAATCGCCCCGACACGTGTCGGACAAGCATACACGGCGTGAGATCATCCAGAGAGCAGAATCGTGTCCTGCAGACGAACATCAGTCGGTGTTTGGCCGTGGACCGCTGTCGCTGGCTGCCCGAGCAAATATTTTCAGAGCCTTTTCAGAGGTTTTCGCCGACACGGGCAAGCGCCCTCCTGGGCCGCCTGGCTTAGGGCACCTAAGCCTCCTCGGATCGTGTCATTTCAGCCGCGTTTTTGCGCCACCTGCTCCGCGGCGGAGTGTTGCCGCTGTTTTTCTTCTCCTTCTGCCTGCCTGTCTCTGCTCGGTCTCCGCTGCGACTGTCGGCCACCAGTCTCTCCCATTGACCGGCGTCCTCTGGGCGGAGCCGCGCCACCGGTCCCCCTCCTCCGCCGCGAATCTAATCAGCCGAGTTGGCACGAGTTGGACCGACCACCGCCGACTGTCCGGTGCTCGCCGCTATCGGGCCGGACGCGCGGCGGTCTGCCGCCGAGTCGGCAGAGCTATCGAGGCGTCTCGCGAAACGCTCGCGGCCACTTGGAAAAATCAACAACGGAAAAGCCGCGGCCGAAGCCGTCGAGATTCCGACCTCTTTCCGCGGCCTGCTGCCGAGCAGCGTTATCTGAGGGCCGACGTGCTGTGATTTCCGTTGAGGACTTTTGCTTGATGATAGGCTCAGACATCAGTGTGGGAATGCTGCCAAACTTTGCAGGGACAGAGCCATTTCTGGGCGATTTCGTTCGATGCAGTTCTGTAGCGGCATTGTTAAAACTATCGACATTTGGTTTGGCCGCGGTCAGGTGGGTAAGGCCACGACCCTACCTGTCATATGATCTCTTCCTTTTATATCTTCAGAGGCTTGTTGTCCTGCGGCTTTTGTTCTCTCTTAACTGCTGTCTTGTCCTTCAGTTTCTTCTCCCGCACGACGTCTTCAGGAGGCCTGCTTCCCCACAGCGTCCTCTTAAGACTCCTGTCCTGCAGTTTCCCCTGATGCTTTCTTTTGAGGACTGCGGTTCTGCAGTGTTCTCTGAGCACTGCCGTCCCGCATTGTCCTCTCGCCTGGGGCGTCCTCTGAGGACGGTGGCCGGTCCGGCCGCTGACGGTCTCCGTCGTCAGCGTTGTTCGACCGCGACAGACGGGCGCGCGGCGGCGCGCGGCCGTGCAGCGTTTTTACGGCCCCGGGGGCTGCACTGGTGTTGATTGAAACATGCCGGTGTTGAGTTTGGCATCATGCAGTGTCGGCGGCCGGGTCGGCGGCGGCTGACAGAGCTCGCCGACCGCCGCTGTTGAGATTAGGCCGCGGCACGGCCGCCGCCCGCCGCTGACTTATCGGCCCGCCGAACTGCACACATTGCGCCGTCGTGCCATACGCCGGTTCGATTTGTTTTAGACGGAGTTGGCGTCGGCCCGCGCGGCGCGGGGGCGCCCCGTCCTTTGTTGTCGGCCGGGTTTGTGGCCGGACGCGGCCGGCGCAGGCTCGGCAGGCGCCGCGTCTGCAGCTTTACGGCCGCCGCCTGCGTCTTTGATGGCGCGTGCGATCGGCCGATGTGGATGACTTGTTTGCTGCCGCTCCCCTCCCCCGGGGGCCATTCAGAACAGAGGCCACGGGGGTGACATTCCGATGCTAGGATGAATCAGGCCGTTGCATCAGCCGCGACAGAAGGGGACGGGCGAGTGCAGAGAGATGAGGTTTGCTTGTGATTACGGCTGTATCCATGCCAGTCGTGGATACCGGGAGCGCCAGCTACCTTCTGACTGTTGTCGCTATCCGCTGACGATCGTCAGAGGTCTCAACCACTACTGACGGGTTGCAGGGACCTGTTTCACTCTTGGCGCTTGTCAGGTGCCATAGCCATCACCGACAGGGACCACAACCACCACTGACGGTTTCCTGAGTCCGCCGTCATCACAAACGATCATCAGAAACCACAACCGCCTCAGGAGGTTGCGAGGGGCCGCAGCCATCACCGACGATTATCAGGGATGGCATCCGCTACTGACAGCTGTCACAGATCATATTCATTACCGAACGCTGCCTTGTGGGCCTCACAGGACGCAAAACTCCCGGCCTTTGTCAGGTTCAGGCTCGCCTGTTAGCAGCTCCAAAACCCGGCCAGCATCCCGGCACATTATGAAGAGCCAGGTACCGCTCGGATGCGGAGGTGTGATTTAACTTTATGTAATTAGTCGGCGGACATGATTACAGCCGTACGCCCGGGCGCTCGCGCCATAAATATGGAGATGGCGCGGATTAAATGTGGCAGATGGGGAATCGCGCATGCGGTACGTCCAGCGCGCATGCGATGGCGGGGCCCGGCCACCGCTCGGCCACTGACGGAAGTTGGCCTGTGACCTTGTCAAGACGAGGGCTGCGTGTTGACGGCGCGCGGGACGCCCAGACGGCTCCACGCGACTGGACCTCGGCCCTGCAGCTGCCCGGGACTACGCCGGGTCCTGGGAGGACCCCGTGCTGTGATCAGACTGGGACCGCGTAGGACGGAAAGGGGGGGGGGGGGGTAACGGGCGCGGTCCGAACTCGGTGCCGGAGCAGGGGCTGAACTGGTTTGATCCGGGCTCGTCTGGCGGCAGATGGCGTGGCCCGGGCCAGCTGTTGGGGTTTTTGTTCGCCGATATGATAAACGGCGTCCGATTGGCCCCTCCCCCCGCACGCAGCAATTGGCTGGGCCGTGACTGGAGCCGCTCCGGATACCTCTGACCGGCAGCTGGTGCCAGAGGACCGTACTACGCCCCCAGACACCAGTGACCGGCAGCTGGTGCCAGAGGACCCCCAGACACCACTGATCGGCAGCTGGTGCCAGAGGACTCCCAGACACCACTGACCGGCAGCTGGTGCCGGCGCAGCGGCTGCGCCTCCAGATGCCGCTCGGCAACAGCTGGCGCCAGAGAAGCGTGGCGCGCCAATACTCACGGCTCGATGACGGATCGGCGCCGCGCTGGGCTGCCGGCTCTACTGACGGCCCGGGTCGGACCGCGCCGCCGGTCAGCCGTGTCCCGTCCCGCTCTCCTCACGGCCTGTCGCCGCCGTCCGGCTTTGAATACGCTCCCGTATCTTTGACTCGCGGATGACGGATTGCGTCTTTCGCGGGCTTTTAAGCCGTCAGAGTTTTTGGACGCTGTTGTGATGGAGAGACGGGCGAAAATTGTTTGGTTTCTGGAATCCGTGCCCGCGGCGCCCCGCGTCGCGTAACGGAGGCTAAAACGGGAACAGTGCTGGCCGGCCGCGCGGTCCGTTTTTGTCCTTGCCTGTCTGCGCCTGAGTGTGTCGGAGTATGTCCGTGCGTGCCTGTGCGTGAATGTGTCCGAGCCCGTCTGGCGGCTTCTGAACCTGTCTGGTTGTGTCTGAGCCTGTATGAGTGTGTCTGAACATGATCCGGTGTGTCTGAGCCGAGTGTTTGCGATCCGGGGTCAAGGCGCGTGTTAGTCAGAGTGCTTATCATTGAAGATGACTTGAGTGCGGCAGTTTGTCTTCGGACGAAGTTTTTTCTCCATCCATTTGGGAATTGTTTTAATCGGGCGTATCTGTGTCAGAGGTACACCCGCATGAATGACATTTGGATTCGCGGTTTGGCGTGAGTTTTAAAGACTAGCCTATTTTTGTCCTTTAGAACATGTGTTTGCAATTGCACTATTGTTGTCGGCCCCTATTGGGTCTTGTGGAAAGGTAATGTGTCACATTGTAACATTAAATATCAGCCAGACTGCAGATCTTGCAACATCATGTACATTTCGGAACAATATTAAAGGACGGTGCTCCGACGGTTTGGCAAATTTTTCTTTTAGCGTTTTGTCTCGGTGAAAACTGGCCTTGCAGGTGTTGCAGTTTGGGTATGACATGATCGGCGTCATAAAGTGAGAACGAACCAGACACCGTCATCATAACTGTAAAATGCCGTCATGGACGTTGACTGGCTGCACGGCCTGTTTCATATAGCCCTTTATTAGCCCGAACCTGCGGGCTGTTCTCGAATTTGTAATTGGTTTTACCCCATGTCTGTGGAAGTTACGAGGCGTCGTAAAAGTCGTCATCAGGTGTTTCATTATGTATTAACGTATTAAAAAGCGTCGTTTTTTAATTTAATCTATTTCCTTTCCGGTTTATTCCTGACTTTAGCAGAAAACAAATTGTCAAAACGCCATTAGCTGCCAAAACGTGTATGGGGAAACTTCAATATGTTAAAACGTTCTCCCGAAGTTGCCTGGGTGATAACCCCTCGAACCCCTATGATATCTTATTTTGATCCATCTAAAGTTTTGTGAAGTAATTCGTGACTACATTCCAAAAAGGATGTTAAACAGTTTTTACAGCGACATAAAAACGCTGCGTCATAACCGTATCCTGGATACATTGTCACGTTCCGCGCTACGTTTGGCGTCAACTTTCGTACAGAAACCAAGATATTGGAAAAGCATGAGACCTCCCGTTTTCTTGTGCTGGCTTTTTTCTTAAACGATTCTTGCAGCAGAAACGCTAACGTAAATCTAGTGCTGCTTTAATAAGACTGTTATGTGCGCTACGATATTTATGTTTCCCGTTATTGCTCAGCTCTGAAATTGCTCCAGTTGTTTGTGCTTGTAACACCATCGCAAAACAGCTGCAGTTCATTCGAAGGCGAGCTCTGGGAAGAGGCCCTCAGTCGGCGGAGTGAGTTCGCTCTCTGGATACGCGGTTCGAGCGCTTCAAAGGCGGCCCGCGAAGGCTGCCTGACGCACAGACGGCCCGCCGCCCGCTCGGCCGGCCGGCCTCCCTTTGTGTCGTGCCAGGAGTCATTTACGACGTGCAGGTGCTTAATCACGCACATCGATTCGTGCGGCGGGCGCGGCGCCGCGCCGGCGACGCTCGTCGCCGTCGACGCGCCGCCGCTGAGTGAGACGTCGGCGGCGGCGGCGGCGCCGCGCGCCTCCGTATCGACCGGCGAAACGGCGACAGCGCGGCCATCGCCATGGCAACGGCCGCTCTCGGCCACCGGCCGGCTCACCCGGTCCTCATGATGAATGGCGGCGGCCGCGCCCGCCCGCGCGCACTATCTGATGGCGCGCCCGCGAGCGCGGCGGCCGCCGGCCCGTTCGCCCCCCCCCCGACGGCGGGGGGCGCGGCCTGATCCGGCGCCCCCTTCCCCCCCGCCGCCGGCCGGACGCCACGACGCTGGACCTCTCCGGGAGCCGAGAGCAGCTCGATTGAGCTGCCGGCGCGGCGCACCTGGCGGCGGCCGGCGGCGCTGCTGCGCGGCGAGCGGCCGCCAGGCCCGGCCGGCCGCTTTAAATAGAGGCATCGGCCGGTATTTCACTGTTGCGACAGCCGGCCGCCGGCCGAGATGTATGCGGGCTTTGTGCGGCGAAGAGGGCAGGCGCCGCGCCGCTCTCCACGTGCTCGGCGTGCCGCCGTCGACGTCGACGAGCGCCGCCGCCGACTGCACCGGCCGGGCGTCGAGGGCGGCGAGCGCGCTGCGAAGGGTGAGCGAGCGTGACCCGGGGTGACGGGGTGGCAGCGGCCAGAATCCGGTCTCGGAAGAGGAGTGTCAGGTGGGGACAGCCTGGGTTTCCGAACCACACGGCATGGATTCCATCAGCCGAAAGAGGTATCTGGACAGATGGAGAAGAGGAACCCTCTATTGAAAGGTCATGACGATGGTATTTGCCATTTACAGCGTTATGGTTCCTCTCTGAAGTCGAGGTATGTTCCTCTGACACGATGGTTGGGGTCTTCTGACATGATGGTCTGCTCCTCCGACATGATGGTTTGCTCCTCTGTCACGATGGTCTGTTTCTTTGACACAATGGTCTGCTCTTCTGACACGATGGCCTGCTCCTCTGGCACGATGGTCTGCTGCTCTGACGCGGTGATCTTCTCCTCCGATCCTGCGGTCTGCTACTCTGACACTGCAGAGTTATGGTCTGTGCTGAAGTCTGCCGCACTGACCGGAGATCTGCTGCTCTGACGCTGCTGTCTGCCGTGGTGGTCTTTCACCCGACTCCCGTGGTCAAATGCGGTGGTCAGTTCCTTTATCTGCGTGGTTTGCTGATTTGCTGCCATGGTCTGCCGGTCTGCGGCGGAGTTCTGCCTCCGGGTAAGCCGCCCGGCAGCCGTCTTCTGCTGCTCTGCCGCGGAGTTCTGCGCCGTTCAGGCCGGCCGGCAGCTGCGATCTGCTGCTCTGCCGCGGAGTTCTGCCGCCGTTCGGGCCGACCGGCAGCCGCGGTCTGCTGCTCTGCCGCGGAGTTCTGCCGCCGTCCGGACCGGCCGGCGGCCGCGGTCAGATGGCGGCCAATACGTCCTGCCATTCAGTCGGCGGCTCGCTCAGACGAGAGCGGCGCCCATAAAGTTCGGCCATTCTGCCGGCGACGGACCGGCTTTATTCGGCCGAGACGCGGCACCGCCGGCGCCCTAATCCTATCAGCGGCCGTTTATACGGCGTACGGCCGCCGGCGTTCGCAGCGGGCCAATCGATCCGAACGACGGACCGTGCCGGACTGAGAGCCGGGCGACTATGGACTGAGACCCGGTCTGACTGTGGACTGAGGGCCGGCCTGACTGACACCCAGACTGACTGTGGACTAAGGCCCGGCCTGACTGTGGACTGAGGCCTGGCCTGACTGCGGGCTGAGGCCCGGTCTGGCTGTGGACTGAGACCCTGGCTGACTGAGGACTGGATGCCAATTCCGCACGAGACTGAAGGCGAAGCCAGCTAGGGATTGAAAGCTGGGAAAACAGGGACTGGGCCGGGAGGGGCCGAAGGCCACGTCGAGGCCAGTTACCCAATGACTGCAGGTCATTATTGACCCGGCTCAGGATGTTGGCACAACGTTCATGGTGACGTAGCCGTCAGAAGTTTGTCCCATATGACGCAGCGGAAGCGGCTGGGGGGAGGGGTCAGACTGATAGCCGGGCTCTGCCCGGACTGTTTCCCTGAGCACGTGCTCTGTCCCGGAACCCGAGGAGGCAACGGCTGGCAGGGTCGGTCCTGCGAACACGACAGAACATCAGCTACCAGGAACACCCTTAGTGATGCAATCGTGAGCTCCTGGATGACGATGATGATGACGATAAAAATATTCAGAGAGCTTTGTTCTGTTGAGAGGTTTTAGCGCCAAAAGAATGCAAGCATGCATGCAGATGTATGCACCTGCATATAGATGACGCCGCCTAAAGGATAGTTATGCTACGTGGGATAAACAATGGTCGGCTGCCGACCGTTTCTTTACTCATAGTCGGACAGCTGTCACGGTAAAGCATGTCATTCAAAAGCCGCCGTTGAACATTTGTCAGTACCGGGAGTCACTCCGAGCCATGACCAAATCAGTCACCGCGACGAAAAACGGGACGAAAAAGCCCGGCGCGGATCGGCCGTCGATGCGGGGCGCGCTGTGGCGAGGTTGGGTCGCCGCCGGTCCTGGCGGCCGTCGGCGCGATCAATAGGACTCAGCCTTGGAGCCGGCACGGCGGCTGCCGCGGCCGCTCGGACCGGCGCCGCGCCGCTGACGGCTGCCGGCCGCCGGCCGCCGCCGGTCCGCCGCGTGTGGTATTGACCTGGCTCGTGGCACGCCGCTCAGGTGCGGCCGGGCCGCGGCAGCTCGGCCTGGCGCTCAGGTGCGGCTGGGCTGCGTCAGCTGAGCCTAGCCGGCTGACGCAGGTCAGCCTGGCTCTCAGGTGCGGCCGACTGACGTCAGCTCAGCCTGGCCGGCTGACGTCCGCTCAGCTTGGCCGGCTGGCGCAAGTCAACCTGGCTCCGAGGTGTGGCCGGTCTGCGCCAACTCGGCTTGGCCGGTCGACATCAGCTCAGCTTGGCTCGCCGCGCGTCGCGTGCGGCCGACCGACGTCAGCTCAGCTGCCTGTGGGTTGCGTGGTGCATCGCGAGCCAAGGCTCTGAAACTGGTCCCATTTGACAAACGTGCGGTCATGAAGAGGACGCCTCACGGCGTTATATCAAACGACTCCCATTTCATGTCATGCTTGAAACCTGGCCATTTCGCTGGCGTCGGTTAAGTGACTCGTCGCTTTGAAGAGTGCTTTGGGGCTCAGGTGTAAGAAAGCGCTGTATAAAAGCGATGCACTTGTAAAGTCTTTCAGGTGTCAGCGTTACGAAATGCTTCACAACTCGGTCGTTTGTAGGCCGTCTTAGTGGTGTTAAGACAACACGCCAAAGCTGGCTTTGCGGAACCATCGGTAAACTCAGCTTCTTTGTCGCAAAAACAGCGCGAGGCAGTTTGTCGCCGCTTCGCACCAGAGCAAGAAAAACCGAGGCTGTCTTAACCAGCTTCAAACTTCATAGTCAGCATCATTACTAACAGGGCCAGTGGACAGACGGTGAATTCCAGACTGACACACTGCTGGACCCGCTGGTTTCCGCTGTGTCTTGAGGTGAGCCCTAACACCGTGTCTGCTGTTCCACTGGCGGCACAATCTGCAGGTCGGCCACCCCTTGGTAGGCAGCAAACTCCTATATTCCTCTATGCGTCCACTGTTGATATGGGCAAACCGTTGCAACCAGCAGTCGCCCTGCCGGCGCATGGACTGGCGGTCACATTGGGTGCCACTGGCAAACGTCGGGGGCCACTGGGAGACGGGATCACAGGCCGCTGTCCGCCCGCGCGCTGCGAGAGCTGGTCAGAGGACCGACTCTCTGTGAAGGCAGTGACCGTGCCAGAGAAATGACGTGGCCGAGGCCCAGTGACCGGGCCAGAACGTGACCTGGTCGGGCCAGAGCGACCGGCCAGGATCCGGGTTTCCTGACGGCCGAGGCGCGCTCGGCCGGAGGCGGCGGCGGGGGGCGGGGATGAACGCGGTTCCACGTCGTGACAAGGCGGACCGTGACGGCTGAGCCGGCGTCGCGCCGGCTTAGCGCTGCCCGGCCGGCCGGGGCCCGGTTTTTCCTGCGATACGGAGGCTTTGCTCGAGTCTACTCTCGGCGGGGACACCGGTGGCCCCGGCCGACCGGTTCACTTAGCTGGCGGAGTTTCAGATCTGGGCTTACTTGTGTCGTGCGACCGTCTGTTGCTGGGGCAGCGGCGCCAGAGGAATCCTCTGAATCCCCTCCTTGGCGAAAGCCGGCCCTTTGTGCTTCTAGGTAGGGGGACTTTTAAAGGCTTTGCTCATGCCGTCTACCACTGGCGCCGTCTAAGCACGATCGTCTGTACGCTGGATCAGTTTAATAGCCTTGAGCTGCTATCGCAAATGAAAGGATTCTCCGGGGGCACGTGAAGGCAAGCGCAATGGACCTCGCAACACGTCCCGGGCAGCAACGTCCAGTCCTGGACGAAAGCCAGGATGACGTGTGATTACATATAAGGTTTGTTGTCGCTGCCTTCGCACCGGCTCGTTCCTCTTCGAGTGTGTGGGCACCTGCGCACCCGTCTGTTCTTCGCAGAGCTGCTGCCTGGCGCCGGGCGCCCTGGCATTCCGGCGCCGGACTTCCGTGTTATCGCGCTCACCCTTCGGCAAACAGCAGCCACCCCTAATGAAAATATTCCGTGCCGAGTGGGCCGGCTGAGAGGCTCATTACTGAGCTCTCCCGCTTACGGCCGCCCGGCCCGGCCGGCCCGCTCTGACGACGCACGGGCTGCTGGAGGTGCCTCTCCTGAAACTGTCCGTCGGGCCAGACCTCCAGACGGACAGACCGGCCTGACCTGACAACACCGGAGTTTCCGGGGGTGTCACCGGCTGCCGAGACCGTCTGGCTCCCCCGGCCGGCCGGTCGGGAGCGGCTGCGGCGGCCGTGCTGCCCACGGTGGGACGCCGCGGCCTGGCGCCGTCGGCCGGCGGCGGCGCCCGCGGCGCCGGCGGATCGGCTGTCGGTCGGGTGACGGCCGGCGCGCCGCCGCCGCCCGTCGGGCGCAGGTGTTTCTGCAGCTCCCGAGCGGCCGACCGTGTCCGCCGGCAGCGACTCCGATCCGGGCCGCAGCTGGCGTCCAGGCGCCTGCCGCTCCTGCAGCGTCGCGTCCGCTCCGGCCGGGGGGCCGGGTCAGGCCCTGCAGAGCCGCGGGCGGTCCGCGCCGGGCACCATCATGGCCGCCAGAGCCAGACTGCTCCCCAGAGCTGCGCCTGTTTTCCTCTCCGTTGACAAAACACGCGACCCTCACTTACGTCCTGATGAGGCACCGCAGGGGTGGGGCCGTACCCGCAGCCTGCTAGAGTCCTCATCAAACATGCGCGCCGTTCTCATGCGCAGAGCCGGTTCCTGCTGACCATTTGTGACGGCGCGACTGCCAGCTAACCCAGTCTCGGTTAGGCGGCCTCGGTGCCCCCCTCGACGCCACAGCTCTTTCTCGGCCTCCTCGCCGCGGCAGACTCCGTCCTCTGCCTCCCTAAGCCGGTCCGGCGCGACCCAAAGCCGCCGACCGGCCGCGCGCCGGCGCCGCGCCGCCGGCGACAAAAACGCCGCACTCGGGCTGGTTAGGCGCGCCGTAATTTATCGGCTGCAATCAGCGGCGGACGGCGGGCGGCGCCGGCGCCGGATACCGCTCATTGCCGGACTTGTTTTACGGGAGCGGCGGCACACTAACGAGACGAGCGGCGCGGCGGCCGCCCGCCGCGGCTCCCGTCGGCCCGGCTGGCGGCCGTCCAGGCGACGAGCTCGTCTGACGGCCTCCGCGCCGGCCCGCTCGACCGGAGGCGGCGAGGGGAGTCGTCGACGACGCGTGCAGCTGGCGTCGTCGTTCGGCGTCGCGATCTCGCCGCCGGCCGCTGATCGGGGCGGTGCGGTCGGTCGTCTGGCGGCGCGACAGACCCCAGCAGAGACCGTGCTGATAGCCGCAGACCGCAGGACAAACGCGCCAACCGACCGCCCGCGTCAACAGAGCAGTATCGCTGCAGGGGGGGGGGGCGGTGATGGCCAAACGGTCCCGTCTGCTGTCTCTGCTTGTTTAGTTGTCTCGCTCTGATTGGTTTGATTAGACAAGGAGTGTTTCTGGAAAATGTCCCGTCATATCGCCGCTACCTACAAAAACCGTTTGAGGTCTTTTTTGCCTAGACCAGGGACAAGCCAGTCGCACAGTGGCGTATCTTTTGACCCGAATATGAAATACAAAATAGCATGGTAACTAGGCACTGATGGGCTTATCTTCAAATAGCTTCCATTGTCAAATATGTCTCATTCTGGCCTATCACCGCAGAACACGTTCAGGTGTTTCTGTAAACGCGTACATGTTTCAATGTTTGCGGTATCAGACAAGCAGCTTATTCCAATTAGCTTTCTTTTTGCTAAAAATTGTTTTTGTCGAAGAGTTCCTGCAGCCCACAATCATATTTAAGAGATGAACTAGGCTAACAGGCGACAACTGCTTATCGCTACCGTTGAACGTTGTTTTTGTCGAAGATAACTGTCGTGCGATGTACAGAAACTTGTGCCTTGAGTTGGCTTTAACACTAAGTTGTACCACAATACCCAAAGCCTTCGGAACAATTCACTGTTTAATTCTGCATGCCTTTATCTTATTTACCGTGTTGCTGATCTGCGTTATTTCAGACAGGATAACGAACAGATGAATCGGTATTTCTGCGATGCTGTCTTGCGCGCTACAAGTCGGAGATTCCCGTCTTAAAATTTCGTTGAGCCCCCCGGAGAGCATCGTCAGATAGTATCTGTATAACTGTACCAGGCTGTCAGTGCCCGTCTGGTGACGTATTTACCTGATAGTACCTATGTGATGGTACGCGGATGATAGTACCCGTGCGGCAGTATCCATGTGGCGATACCCATTTGTGAGCACCCGTTTGACGATATCCGCGTACGGGCCTTCATCGGACGGTATGCGTGTGGCAGTACCCGTCTGATAGCATCCGTGCGTCAGTATCCGCGTTACGGTATCCGCGTGCCAGTTCTACGGTATTCGTGTGCTATTATCCGCCTGACGGCATCCGTGTGTCAGTATCCGTTTGACGGTATTCATGTGCGAATGCCCATCTGACGGAAGCCGCGTGTCATTGTCCATTTGGCGGTATCCGCGTATTAGTATCCGTTTGACGGTATCCATGTGTCAGTACCCGTCGGAAAGTATCCATTTGTCAGTAAGCGTCCGACAGTAATCGTGTGTCAGTATTCGACTGGAGGTATCAATGTGTCAGTATCCATCTGTAGGTACCCAATGGTTAGTATCCGTCAGGCGGTATCCGTGCGTCGGTATCCGTCTGACGGCTCCGTACGTCCCGGCAGGCCAGTATCGGTCGCCCCGTATCACGGAGCATCCTTCCGACACGATCGTGCCCCGCAACGACCCGGTCACCCTCAACTGCAAGGCCGAGGGGCGGCCCAGGCCCAAGATCACGTGGTACAAGGACGGCCAGCGGCTGGCCCTGGGCTCGTCGCACCGCGTCCTGCTGCCCGAGGGCGAGCTCTTCTTCCTCACCGTGCGCCAGAACAAGAAGGAGAACGACGCCGGCGTCTACTGGTGCGTGGCGCGCAACGAGGCCGGCCAGGCACGCAGCCACAACGCCACGCTCAAGGTTGCAGGTACGTGCCCCGGGCCCGCCCGCCGGCGCTACAGCTGCGCGGTGTTTCCGGCGTTCGGCGAATTTTCGGCGCCTGCTCCGGGAATCCCGCGCTGAACCGATCTCAAGAAACGAGAAATCGCGACACTTAAAGAAAGCGTGGTCGTCATGGCAGCATGACGGCTGCGAGGGAGTCGGCACCGAATTTCGGCTGCGTTTTATTTCGGGCGCTGACGTCGCGAAAAACTCTTACAACTTGAACTACCGGAAACGCAGTCTGTTCGATTCGAAGCCGGTGCTGACACAGTGCCGGTCAGAAGTCGCAGCCCCGCCATTCAGGAGAGCCCCGGCCCGGCGGTGCGGCCGTTCTCGTAGGCGTTCGGCGTGCCCCCGATGCCTATCGCGCGGCCGGTGTGTATGAACCGTCCCACAAAAACCCCCGCCCCCGGGTCGCCTCGGTGTCGGCTCATTTTCATGCCGGCGCTGCGCTGTTTTTACGCGGATCAGCGCCGCTGTGTCGCGCTGAGCGATGGCCGAGTCCCGATCACCGATCCTATCGCTCACCCCCTCACCTCCGGCCGCTATTAATAATTGCTAATGACCGGCCGGGGGGTGGCCGGTGCCGCCGCCGTCTGCCGGCCGGTTTTTACGACGGCGCTGGGCGTCGCATCGGTTGTATATCGCAGCGGCGGTGGTGACAAGGAAGCTGCTGTAACTGGTTTCTTCTGGGAGCTGGAACACTTTAGTGCCCCTGTTTGTGGGCTGAGTCAGTGAGTAAAAACATCTAGCGCCGGCGCGTGATAATGATGACGCAGATTCGCCGCGTCATATTCAGTTCCAGTAACTCTTACACTGTTGCATGCTAAGATGTCCGTTTTTTTATGGTTTGAAGCCTCGAACGTTGTTCTGTTTATTAGTGACATAAAACTGTTATGCCACATGTTAACTGGTGTAAATGTTCCGATGTTCAAGGACAGCGATTGCATCGTAGAATGATGATTAAGGGCGAAGAAATATTCCAGCGTTCTCTTAGAAGGAATTCTCCTTAATCCAAACATTTTTATCACCATGTTACATACGTTTCCAAGACTATGAGTCATATCTGTATTTCTGAGTCTCAGTTGCTGGTATCATTGTCGCGCAGCATTGAATAATTGTTACTGCTATGCGACAGACATAATAGTACAGCGAACTCCCACCATTTGCGGCTTTGTTATTCGCGGGCTCGCGTATTCTCGGATTGTTTCGGGAAATGAATTCAGAAAATTGCAGGAGGATATCTCCGGCATTTTTTGCAGTGGAAGGTGTTCCTAGCGGTTCAGAGTGAGTTTTTTTATTGCGTGTTTTTTATTGGTGAAAAATACTGCTTGATTTGATTGTGCTGCGCAGTTACCATATGTATCCTACTGTCAACGCATCGATGAGTACTGTACACTGTATGGAGTAAAATTTGTGCAAGTACTGTACTGATGCATCTTTGCCTTTTTCAGAAAGTATTAATGCAAAACTGTGCCTTGAAATCAATTTACTGGTCTCGTAAAGTGTCTGTAGGTAATGGGAACAACTTAAACAATAAAAATATTAATTTGGGGAGTGGGTATGTTTGGTCCATTCGCGGATTGACCTTATTTGCGGGGGCCCAGTACATAGCTCCTGTGAAAAGCGGGGTCCTCTGTATATAACATAATATGCTCACTTCTATCTTTGACGACAAATTTTGTCAAGCGTCTTTGTTTGGAATGCTTGTTTGTGAGCGGTGCCCCATGCCGAAACCAGCCTATTTTAATTTTTAAAATATCTCTGCTTCCTCAGCCATCAGACTTACGTACACATTAACGCTGAATACTTCTGTCGTATGTCTGTTTACCGTCTGGTTTTGTTGCCTGTGGCCGGCATGGCTCATCCCAGGGCTGTCAGCACCTGTGTGCGGTCCGTCGTGCCTTGGACAATGCTTCGGTTGGTTATTTGGGCTTAGGGGCGCACCGACTTCAAGATCATTCAGTGCCCATCACAATACTTCGTATGTTACATGTGGCCATTCTCGTCATGGCCGCGCAGCTTCACCATAGACCACAGCTTTCGACAGGTGCAGTTCACCTTTTTCGTTTTTCGTGCTAGCGGAAGGACAGTGGGATAACATTGGACTGTGCTGCAACTGTAATCCGTTTCGTGAAACAGATCCTGAATCCAATGACTATTGCGACCGCCTAATTATAAACTTATCAATATAACTTTACTTCACGTTAAGCCCATTTTGTGGCCACGTAGTTAGATAAGATAAAAACAGATCGTTGAGAGGGATGTGGACGCTACGACCGATAAGCTATCGGGGATATCGCAATGAATAAATTTACACAAATTTTCACTCGAGCTAGTTCCTGGCCGGGGTACTTTAGATGCCCAATCTCTTCCGTAAACGACACGCTTGTTGAATGATAAGCTACGCACGTGATAGCCACTGGTCTGTTTTAATTTAAAACGTTCCAGGTTCCAGTTATGTTCGGCTCAAGTGCCGCATGACCAGCTTTTGGTAGTGATAGGAGTTTCTTCTTTGGTGCTCGTGGAGAAAACAGTCATGGTCATTTTCACAGCGTTTCGGGTCGAGACAGAACACTTTGATCAGGTACATGATTTATTTCGAGTTTGATGAAGGTTCGTATGTACTGTAGCACGCATTGCAAACCCCCTTTTTTGCAGGAAACTTACTGTCGGATCGCACCAGGTTTTTCCACCTGTCAAATGCTGACAAAATGAACGATTTTAGCACAACATCCGCCAGGCGTGCACGAAGCCAGTGTGTTATTATCTCAGTTACGCCGGGCGTATCTAACATTTTATCTGGCAATAATTACGCCGCTAGCCATTATCACATTGTCCGTGAGTTCATGGTTTGCCTGTCGGTGGCGTGTCTGACTGCCCCTCTGCGGCGACTCGTGTCTGGCCTCGCTGGCTGACGCCACTCACGGGCCAGACCCAGGAGACCTCTTCCGGCCGGGCTCGGAGAACCCCCCGGAGCGGGCCAGCGGACCTCCCCGGGTCGGGGCGGCCGTCTGCGGTCTGCGGCGGGCAGGCCGGCGGCGGCGGCCGGCGCGCTCAGCCCCGTCACGGCCCGCTGCCCAGCCACATGTGCGCCGTTTTTACTGGCTCGGCGGGCGCCGTCCATCTCGGCCAACTGTCGCCGCCGCATTAGGCCTCCACGCTCCGCCGGCCGAGCGTCGTCGGCCTCGGCGGGCTCGTCGCCGGCGACGGGGGCGGGGTCAAGCGGCGGCCGGCGCCGCGGCCTTCCCGTCTGCCGTCCGAGGCCGGCGGGGGGCGGCGGACAACGCCGGCAGATCCGGCGCCGTCCTGGAGCGGCCGCGGCGCGGCGGCATTGCGGCCGGCGCCCGGCGGCGCACGCCCGCCGCTCCTGGCTTTGTCGGGCTCGGCCGCTGCCGGCCGATCGACGCGGCTGCTGGCTCAGCATGGGGTCAGCTGATCGCCGCTGCCGATTGTCGGCGGCCGGCTCTCGGCGCGGCGCGGCCACGCAGACCGTCACAGCGCCGCCGCCGAAGCTCCGTCTTTTTTGGTGCCGTAGCACTCCGATTGTTGACTGAGCACCCCAAATATTGTTTCATTAAACATGACGCCCTATAAAGCAAGCCTCTCCGGGGATATCCAGTGCCTGAGGCAATACATCAATGAGCACCTCAATCCATTTAGCAGAGCTCCCCTAGTGCCGGCCGCAGGCTGTCCAGGCTGTCACAGCTGCGACCGCACGCCGCCTCCGCCGCCGCCGCCGCCGCGCCACAGCCGTCACGATCAATCGCTGCCCGTGACGTCACCGACGTGGCCGGACACGTGACCGTGCCGTGCCCCGGGGCGCCTTTCAGCTGGTGCTGTTGGATGGCGCCTCGCTGCCGGCAGTCGTTTTGGTGAGGTCGCCGGTCTCTCGGGAACGACTCATCGTAAGAGGCGCTGATGATGACGGCGGACTGAGAATCTACTTGTTCTTTTGCGACCAGTTCTCCTGCGTACTCTCTGGCGTACGCTGCTCCCTCCCTCCTTCTTTCTCTGCCTGCCCGTTCCTCCATCCTTCTGTCTGTTTTTCTGTATATGTATCTATCTCTCTCACACATCACATATTTCTGCCTTTCACGCGTGGATTCAGTCCAGTCAACCGTTGCCTTCACCCATGTGAATCACTGATTTGTCGTTTATCGAGTGCTGCCGAGCCGTCAGGCAGAACTGGCAGCAATGCCCACCGACATTTTGCTGACTAAAGCCCCGTCCTTCGGGATCGAGCAGCGGGCAGCGTCACCAGGCCCGTGCGCCGTATTTGGTGTCACTCGAGATAACGCCCGACCGGCCCTCCGCGGCGCAGCGGAGTCGAGCACGGCGCAGCGCCGCCGCCAGATCCAGCCCCGAACGCTAACGGGACAATCGCCGCGCAATCCGAGGCCATCTTAAGACGGCGCCCACGAGCTTCACAGAAGCTGTCCAATAAGTTAATGGGCCGTTTCAGTGGGGCGGTGCGACGCCGATGGCGGTGGCCGGGCGGTCGGGCGGCGCGCCCGCCGGAGCCGGCGGCGGCACCGGCCGGCCGCCCGCTCCGACTCCGCCCGCCGTCCGGCCCGCCCGCCCGGCCGCCAGAACACCGCACGGGGAGACGCCCAGCGCTGATGCATGGCGATTGCCGGCCGGAGATCATTGATTACGGGCGACCGGCGCGGGCCGGGCTCGGCTGACGGCCGGCCGCTGCTCGCTCCGCGGCAGGTCGCCGACTCGGACCGGCCCGCGCGGCCCGCCGAACGTGCAATAAACTGCCGCCCGCCTCGCCGCCGGCGCGTCGACTCCTGGCTTCAGCTTAGCGGCAGAGAAATACGCCGCGAACGGGCCGATATTATGCAGGAGCTAATGCCGCCAAAGTCGGCCGTAATCCGGCGGTGCAGGCCTTCGTCTTATGAGTGCCAGGAGCCGAGCGGAGCCGAGACGAAATTGCCGCGACGGCCGGGACCGGAGACCGCGGACGGGTGGAAATGGGCCGCGACTCGCGGCCGTGTTCTGCTTCCGAGGGCTCCGCGGCCCCGAGTGGGGCGCTTCAGGCCGGCTCGGGTGCAGAGCTTTTTCAGGCCGCGAGGCTTCGCTGGTGATCGGCACACGACGGCTGCGTCCGGAAAGAGCGGCGCGTCTGGTTAGCGCGGCTCGCCGGCTGCCAGTTCGCCGTGTTCCGAGCAGGCTCATGTTGGTGACGGAGCGGCCGGCGGAACTAGTCGCTCGCGTCTGGGTGCTGTACGCTGTCTGCTCCCTGCGCGCCGTCTCGCGTGACATACGAGAGGTCTCGGAGGAGTTGTGTCTGGTGTTTCTCAAGCAGGATGCACGAATTTCAGAGACGTTTTCCTTGCGCCACAAGTCTAAGAGGGTGGGAGCACTCAGACACATTTTCAAAACACGACGCATGTCGGCTTGGGCCTGCTTCTTTGTTTACAAAGCGCACGTAAGGGACTCGTAGAGTCTGACCTTGAGGGAGACACCAGTTCAACAAAGTTCGCAAAAGCCGGAGCAAAAGTCTTAGGATCGTAAGGAGAGTATTGAGAGGTGCCTTATCAAACGTTAAAGTTTCTAATGTCTCAGAATCTTCCTCCGAGAAGGAAGAAATTTTCCATTTCGATTACTATACGCAGAAACTAAACATGGTCTTTGATGTGGGGTCAGTTTCATATTTCATTCTTGATGCTAGCTGAAAAAGTGAAATCGGAAATGATATTTGCGCCACGAGAAATTCACAACTCACGCTCAGACATGTACTGGTCGTGTAAGTTTTTGCCCGAGTCTCCCACTTACAGATGACTACACGTTCGGTATCAGAGCAGGTTAAAGGGAGGCTAATTTGCTTCCAGCAATAGGATCTCATGAAAGGCCTTAGGAAATCCTCAAATGTGGCCATTTCTGAGGTGCATAAAATTCACTCAGACAGCAGTAAAATGTTTGAGATTATTACAACACGTGTCAAAATTTTCAACGTCCTTGTGTCTGCAGTTTCCCTTTAATTTGCAAATTCCATCGGTACGGATATCTGCTTAATGACAGCCTAGCGTCCAAACCCAGAGGCCTTCTACGTCGATAACAACTCTGATGGGCCGTTGTTCGTCATAACAGGGACGGGCTAAAAGCCGGCTGTCCTCGTCATGGACCACAGTGCCAATGGTCTGCAGTGAGATTCCTGAACATTCGAGCTGTTCACTCTTCCAACCGCTGTTGGCCATCTACAGCGGAAGGCTCAGCGCCGGACGACTGGGCAGGCGTTCGCCGTCCTCCCCCCCCCCTCTCTCTCTCTCTCGTCCCCCACCTGGTGCTGCGTCGCCGCCGACAGACGTCGGCTCCGACGCTGCGCCGGTGTCGGAGCGCGGCCGGCCGTCAACCGTCGCCTCCCGGCCGAGGACGCCGGCCGATGGGCCGCCGCCGCCGCTGCCGGCGACCCCAGGTCGACGGTCGACGGTCGACGACCCGCCGTCGATCTCGACGATCGGATTACGCCGCGCCGGCGGCGGCGGCGGCATGGCGCCGCCGGAGAGGTGATGGGATCCCCGGGGAATGGGTGTTCTGGGGAAGAGCTCCTGGACGACCGGGCTGGCCAAACAGGAGCAGACCTCTGCCGGCAGCGCTGCAACAGAGGCAGAGCGGCCGCTGGCCTGCACAGGCCTGCGCTGTTGGCCCGTGACGCCATTCATCTGAATATGTTGTCGACCGATTAGTGGATCAGTTGAGTTTAGTTTTTATCAAATGCAAGGGACACGTGTTTCACTACATGGTTAGGAACGGGGAAGGTGGTCGAGTTCCCATTGTCTTCAGATTCAAAGGATAAAGATTAAGATTCCAGATAAAGATAAACGATAAAGATTCCCTATTAACGTTACAGTAAAATCCCGATTTTACGCGCCCCGGCTCGGATTCGCCGATCCGGATGTGACATGATGGGTTTTTTCCTCTTTCCGGGACCAAAAAGTTTTTTCGTGCGTCAGTTTTGTGTTTCCTTTCCCTCTTTCTTTAGATCAAATGGAACAGACTGCTAGGAAAAAACGTGCAGAGGAGGGTCAAATAGGTCGTGAATAGCGACGTCTTAGGATGTTATGTGAACACTGAGTCAGTTTCAACGCTGATTTCCTGAATCCCGATTTAGCGCGACCCCACTTTTTTCGCGATGACAGTTTATGGACCCCTATGATCGCGTTATGACGGAATCTTACTGTATATGGCATTCCAGGAAAAGAGTCGCCTGAAAATTGCCAGTCCCCTCACACGTCCACTGCTCTTCTGCGGTTCCTACTCCCGTGGTTACGCCACAGTCATGGGAAAGACGAATTGCTGCATGATGCATCAAATTTGTTGCATGCGTGCCGCTGAAGACATTTCCCGGCAGAGGAGCCGAAACACCAGTTACGTCTGTCATCCAGAAAATATGAGCGAAAGTTTCCAGCCAGTTTACGACGTCAAATTTCCTCCATTGTAAACTGTTCTCCGAACGGAAGAAATTCCCGTTTCTAGGAGAGTGGGGAGAGTCCGCCATGTGAAAGGGGCACTTCATTCTTGTATCCATCTGACGAACACATGCAAGAAACTCAGGTGTCGAAAGGGCGAGAAACTCGGGTACCGGGACATCACTCGTCAGGTGCGAGCGCACGAACTTGGACGCTGCGCTCTCCGCCGGTTTTTCTAGCGCTCGCAGCCGCCTGCACGTCTTGTTGTTGCATGTTCGAGGTTCACACGTCGGCGAAGAGCGGGCTTCTTTTTGCTGTTGCTCGTGGGCGTTGGCGTCCGGGCCAGCTGTGGCTGTCCATTCTTCCCGTTCTCCACCGGAAGTCAGCTGGAGAGAGAGAGAGAGAGAGAGAGAGAGAGAGAGAGAGAGAGAGAGAGAGAGAGAGAGAGAGAGAGAGAGAGAGAGAGAGAGCGAGAGAAAGAGAGAGAGAGAGAGGGAGGGAGAGAGGGCAAGGGAGAGATAAAGGAGAAACAAAGAGTGAGGGAAGAAGAAGGAAAGACAGACAGAAAAAGAAAGAAAAAAGAACGAAAGAAAGGAAAAAAGAAAGAGAGGGAGGGAAAGTGGAAGAGAGAGAGAATAGTTGAGGGGGAGAGAGGGAAAGAGAGAAGGAGGGGGAAGATTCATTAACAGCTGACCGGGTCCTCCCCCATCGTTAGAACTCCGACCGTTAATTAGAGTAAATAGACGTCATATCTCGTTGGCAAATTGCTGGCGCGCCTGGGATGCTGGCTCGTTCTGACGCTATCGGCGCCGAGTGAGGCCTGCACGCTTTCGTATGCAGGGCGTCGCTAGAAAAACCGACGCGGGCTCTCCGTCGCGCGCGACGTGCTGATGAACAACACCGCAGAGCTTGGACTGGCCGGCGGCCGTCGTTCCGATGGGCCGCGGCGGGCCAGCCGTCTCCGGAGCGCTGCCGATGTCCGGATTAAATACGAGGTGCGCTCAATTAGCTCGGCCCGGGGGTCCGCCGCTGCCGGCGGTGTCCCGCCGCGGCGGCGCCAATCAAAACGACCCCGGGCAGCCTCCAGCCGGGCGGCGCCGGTAAAAAGGGCGCCAAACGCGCGCCTGCCCGTGTCGGGCGCTGTCCGGCTCCTGGCGCGACGTCGCCGGCGTCGGACGGGGTCCGGCCGGGGCGGAGCTCGCCGCGGGAGGCCGCGCCCTGCCGTGGTGCCCGCCGCCTGAGTGGTCAGATGGCATCGGCTCGCCGCCCAGCGGCGCTGCCCGGTTTTATCAGGCGCTCCTGTTTGGCATTCCAGGGGCTCTTTTTGTCCTCCAAGCGGCTGCTCTCTGTTCCCAGCGGCTTATTTCTCCCCTGGCAGGGCTTCTTTCCGGCCCCCAGCGCCTCCTCCCACGACCCCCTGCGGCTTTTCCCTGCCTTCCCAGAGGCTGCTCTCACTCCGCGCCCTCCCAGGGGCAGTGACCCCTCTGCTCTCCCAGTTGGTAGCATGTCCTCTCTGCCCTATGGCGGCTCCCCTCTGCTCACCCAGTTGGTAGTATGTCCTCTCTGCCCTATGGCGGCTCCCCTCTGCTCTCCCAGTTGGTAGTATGTCCTCTCTGCCCTCAGGCGGCTCCCCTCTGCTCTCCCAGTTGGTAGCGTATCCTCTCTGCCCTCTGGCGACCTCTCTCTGCTCTGCCAGTCGTTCCTCCCGCACTCTCCGCGGCTGCCGGCGACCCCCGATGTCTCTCGGTGGCGGCGGTAAGAGCCGGCGATGATATCTGGCGCGCACGGCCGGCCAGCTGCCGTTTGTCGCGTCGCCGCTCGGCTGCACCACGTGCCGCGCCGCGTCGTTTTTGCCGCGGCCTCAGAGGCGCCGCGACGACGCCCGGTCGGCCGGCACGTCGCGGCGACGGCCGGCAGCGGCTCCGGCCGGCCTCAGTCCGGAGCGGAGCCGCAGAAAAAGACGCGGTCGGGGCGCAGTAGGGAGGGAGCCGGGCAGGTTGAGATGACAGTCGGGTTCGGGAGCGCGAGCCGCGAGGCGGGACCGGACGAGAGCCGTGACGAAGCGGAAGAAAGTCAGGTGCAGTGAGGCGGGAACGTGGAGAACTGGACGATTGCGGAATCCGACAGGATTCAGCAGAATCTGGCGGAAGTCGGAAGGGCGACTCGAGTGGGCTCGGATCGCGGCAGAATGCGACACAAAGCCCCAATTGTCGGATCGGCCGCTGAATGCGGGCATATAATCACCAAAACACAAAGGTCTTTCAGAATGAAACGGGTCGGATCGTATTCAGGAACGGTATCCGGACGGAATGCGACGTGACTTGGGCAGGATGACCGGCTGGGAGCTGGCACAATGACAAACGGATACCTGGGGAGAGCGTCGCAAGCGGACCGGAACGGCAGAGACGGAGAGGCCAGTCCTGCTGTCAGTAACCTGGAGCAGAAACGGACAGGAGCAGAGTGCGGAGTCGATAGGCGGAAGGAGCCTGGTAAAGGTGGAAAGTGAGTCTGCCGCAGTGGAAACGGGTCTGACAGAGAGGATTCGTGTCCGCCGTCGTTCGCCGTGAAGCCCACGCTTTTCAGTCCAGACCGCAGCCGCGCTGTGGCTCGCGATGTGCTTGGCGAGCAGTGGCACACTTTTATGTCGCCTCTGCACGGACCAGCCCCATCCACTCGGCCGAATACTGCGAACCGTCATCTGGGGGACTGACAGTTACTACCGCATAAACCGGCGCGGATATTTCCGCTATGTGTTACGACACCTCCGACTGTCGCCCCAGCGGCACTTTACGAGCGGCGGCAACAGATTCTGCAGACGCGCTGCCAGGCGGCGCCGGCCGGCGTGTCCACGCATAATCGCCGGCCCCTCCGCGCGGCGCAGCGCCCCCACGCCGCGTGTGAACCGGCCGAGGCCCGCCCTCGCCCCGTACGCGCCCCGTGCGCCGTCAAAAAAACGTGTAACTCAAGCGTGCGCGCCGCGTAACGCGAACAGCATGTCGGGAATTTGGGCCGGGCGGGCCCGGTGGCCGGCAGCCGCACTGGTCGCGGACGCGGCTGCCAGCTGTTCGCAGCGGCAGCAGGGAACGGTCCACCTCGCTCAACTCGGCCCCGGGCGCGTTCGCGTATTCCGAGCTGCAGAAGGCGGCGCCCATCTCCGCCGGGCGGAAGCCGCGTTGCAAGTCGGCGTGGGCTGCTGCCGCGGCCCGGGTGCCGAATGCGGCGCGCGGCTGTTGCAACGGTTCCCGCGCCGCTCGCGGTTCGCGGTGGCGATTTGTAAGAACGGAAACGTCCGGCCCGCAGCACTGGGGCATTCTTCACACTCGAAGAGTGGCCCGGCCTGAAATGGCGCGACGAGCGAAGCCGAGCCAGCGATAGCCGGTGACGAATGCCGCGCGTCACGTCAGACCTGAACTCTGCAGCTGCCTGAGCGTTTTATCGCGGGAGGCGGACGTCCAGTCGCGGGGCGGCAGTCCTGAGCGCGTCAGCCCCAGCTCCCGGAGGTCGCCGGCGGTGTCACAGCACGGCCCGGCGGAGCAGAGGCGGCCGGCTCAGGGCGCGAGGGCGCCGCCCGTGTCGGCCGCCCTCGCCGGGTCCGCTAATTAATGGCGGCGCGCGGCCCCGCCGGACAGCTCCACACGGCCCGGCTGTCAACACAGCCCGCTCGTCGCGGCGCTTATCGAATACGGTTTTTGCGGCGGCGCGGCGCGTCGGCCGATCAGAGCCCTGATTTGTGCCCGCCGAGACGCCGCCGCCGCGCACCGGCGGCCGGGCGGCCGGGCGGCCGGCTGCCGGGACGGTCTGGTCGGCGCCGCACGGGGACGTCGTTAGCAGGCTCTGAGACCGGGGCTGAATCTGTCGGAGCTGCCACGTCCGGGAGATGTGATCGACCGTCGTCTCCGAGCGGGGCAGCGCTGCTCGCGTTCTCGTTAACTTTTTCCAGATAGCTGAGATAGCTCGTGTTCTCCGTTTTCTTGCGCCCCTCTGCCAGCACGCAGGCTGTGTTTCAGCCGTCCGAACCACGTCAGAAAAACAGCGACGCTGAATGGTCTCAAATGGACGTCGACGGCCCCCCTTGACGCACCCTCACCAGACCCGGACGCCTTCATTATTCCATTTTATTTACTGCCGCTCCGACAGCTGAAATTAGTCGTCAAGACGTAGGGAACCATAAGGAAAGCATAAAAATGCTACCAAGCCCCAAACGACTGCATTTAGTGTATGAGAGCGTTGCAAGGTCTTTCTCACAAGGGGACGAGGGAGGAGACCTCGACTGGGGCGCCAAGCCCTACGTCTTTCCAGGGGGAGGCCTTGTTCCGCTGCATGCACAATGCGCACTTCCGGTGCTCGCCGCTGCGGTCGTCGGTGCACGATGGTGGTGCATGGTAGGCAATGGAAGACGTGCACTGTGCTCACGCTGCGTGGAAGGAGAATGAGGTAATGGGTCCCGGCGAGACGATGATGACTGAGGAAACACAGTTCAGGGCCGGTAAAAACTCAGGAAGTGGGACGGAATGGAGGACAGAGACCGAGAGGACGCAGGACGCAGCCAAGAGGACTGAGGAAGCGGAGGATGGTGTTGGATGGGGATTGGAATAAAGCGTCGCGCGGCCAGAGACGAATCGAAGCAGCCTGGCGTCCAAAGAGGGGGCCGGCTGGTGAAATCCATGTATGTGGAGAAACAACGGAAACGTTATCGATGGGAAGGAGACGGAGCGAACACTGCCGGGGGGGAGGACGCCGGCGGGAGGGGCCCTGCATGGAGTGGGGGGAGGGAACAGAGCTGGCGGCCGCAAGCTCTAACGAACCGTGCTGATAAAATGATTCCTTTATCGCTCGCCACCCGTCTGGAAAGCGGGCCGTTTTTTGTGCTGACTGGCCGCCGCGGGGTCCGTGCCGGGGGCGAACGCCATCGATTCGGTTCGTGCTCTGGCGCCGCGGCGGCCGCCGCAGCCGGCCGTACGACCGACACCGTGCCGCCATAGTGGCCACAGGCGGGCGAGGCGTGGGAGTCACGAGAACCGGCTAGCCGTCACCGAAACAAACAACTCTGTTGACAACCAGCCGCCGTCAGCTGTCGTTTTGTTTTATGCCGTCAGGAGGCTTTCAGGAGCTGTATGTGCTTAATTATCTACGTTGCGAAATGAGCTCGAAAGCCTGCTTTGTCAGCCAGAGGTTTGGCCTTATCGTGGATGTGTGGAATGACCCGTGCCAAGGTTGGGTATAATGAGGCATTAGCAAATGTAGAGTGAAACAAACTCCTCAGCCTTGATCAAAGGCAGCATGTTACAATCGTGCATGGTTTCTGACTTGTTTGATTCTCACATCTCTCTGCGTACATAAGTAAGACATTTTGTCGGCTTTCCTAGCATGTCTCGTTTCCCAATTCTCATTTCATTTGACTGCCCCCACGACGACTCTTTCTCTCTCTCCAAACCGTCCAGTGCCATTGCTCCTGAATAAAACGACGATATTTCTGTCGCAGTGTTCTCCTGGGCCAAAAGAGTCCTGAGTCATTTAAAACTGCATGTTCACCTGGTCCTACAGTCCGCCATCAAACTCCACCTGACGCCACCTCCAGGCAGAGAAGGTTTTCTGTGCCGCGCGGACGTGGCACGGCATGCCTCTGGCGCGAACGTGCCGCACGAGAGGCATTAGCGGCGCGCGCCTCTGATTGTCGCCGGCTAGTCACGTGACCGCGGTTCTGACGGCGACGCCGCCGGAGTGCGGTGAGCTCGCGGCGAAGGCCGAGTCGCCTGAATTCCGGACGGCTTCCGGCGGCGGTCGGACAGGTGGACACGCCCGGACCACACACTGGCAGCGCCACTGCGGCGCTTGACTTACCGTACTCGTTCAAATCCAGCGGCAGCGTAGGGTAGAACATCATGCTGTGCGCGTAGGAGCAGGGTGCATCAGTTGAATAATGGATGACTTCTGGCTTTTCTTTCCTTGCGACTCCCACCCTTTTTTAATCATCTTCCCACGGCTCTTCCGTTTTTTGTTTTTGTTTTCATCTCCACATGTTTCCCTTTACGCTTCTTCAGTCTGGGTGGTAATAAAGTGTCTCGCAGTTTGTGCCAATACGATCGCAGCGAAATTGGAGAAGCCGGGCTGGCGACTGGCAACAAACACTGCGGGCCCAGCCGAGGTTCTGAATTCATTCGATATCACATACCATAGGCTGGCAAGCCTGGAGCAACCAGGGCTGGAGGAGGGCTCATCGTCGTTTTGGATTATACGCATTCCGCCCTTGCTCTGTAACAGCATGTTTGCATTTCTTCAGGTGAAATATTTCCCTCTGGCTGCAGTTTGGTATGCAAACGTTTCAGGTGAAATCGACCGGTCTGAATGGCTGTACGAATCAACACTATTCTGAACTGCACCACGCCACATAGCTCTATGACGCATTACACTAAACGTGCACAGTGACAGAAATGTAACTTGTTTTATGCGTTTTATGACAAGGAAAACAAATAACTTATTTTCCGAAACTGGAAGGAATAGTCGACTTAGGTTATACACACATATCAAAGCATTACAAACTGACTTGTGATTAAGGATGGGCCTACCGGCATGAAAACCAGGACGCTACCCGTTTGTTTGCCAACCAGCACGTGCGTGTAGTGGGCACGGCATCGCCGATGACACGCATCTCTGCTAGAATGTCTATGACAGCGCAACATGCTTGTCCTTCAGCCAGCACACGTGTCCAGTACGACTCTGTTTGTGATTTGCAGCTCAAATGTCTGTATATCCAACGGTCATCGTGCATGGCTTTCAGCCAACATATGAGTGCGCTCGACTATCGCTTAGTGTATCCGTCAGTCCAAGCACCTGTGTATCTGAATCTGCATTTGCGTGCATGATGAAGTCCGTATTTATGCGCCTGCCGGTGGACCGGCTACCGTCAGGGATTTGGCGGCGATAGCAGACGACCATTTGAGCAGGAGCAGCCGAGGTTTGGTAGTCCGGCAGCCAGCAGCGTACACGCCTGGCGGCCATCACATCTGTCAGTCAGGCGGCCTGCGAATTCCTGACTATGGGTTGTACACAGCTGTCAGCCGGGGGACGTGTCAGGTGCCCCGCGAGTGCCTGACGGTGGAACTCTGCGCATCTGTCGGCCGGGGGACGCCTGTCAGACGACCGGCGAGCGCCTGACGGTGGGACTGTGCGCAGTCGTCAGCCTGACGAGGCGTCTCTGCCGGCAGTGATGCGGGACGAGTTCAAGACGATTCCGACGGACACGGTGGTGGCCGTGGGCGACCGGGCCGTTCTGCGCTGCGCCCCGCCCAAGGGCGACCCGCCGCCCACCGTCCGCTGGAAGCTCAACGGCAAAACCGTCGACGTCTCGACCACGGACAGGTGAGGACTGGGCCGGCAGGGGGACGCTGCGCGGGACCCAACCATGTTGGACGTCCTGACTGGTGGCTGAGGGCGGGATCCAGTCATCACGGGCACCCTGACTGGTAACTGAGGGCGGGATCCAGTCATCACGGGCGCCCTGACTGGTGACTGAGGGCGAGATCCAGTCATCACGGGCGCCCTGACTGGTGACTGAGGGCGGGATCCACACATCACGGGCAGCGTTCGCCAGACCGCAGCCGGGCATGGTGGCGGGGCTGTGAGGGACTGAACGGTGCGTGGCTGTACGTGATTGTTGCTCGGTCTCGGGCTGTGAACTGGGCATCAGCCCTCCCCCTCCTCTGCAGCTCTTTTGATTGAAAGGTGGGTACTATCGCCTGTTGTGTGACCTACCATGGACGAAACCACGAATGTGCCAACGATCCCTTTGACAACGATCCCCTCGGCCCATTCGTCACCAAAAGGTGGGCGGAAAAATAATCCCGTATGATCCTGATTGTCATCAGGGGACGTGGAAGACCAGCGTCTGCTTCATTTCCGCGTGGTTCTATATTTTGAGAAAAAAATGCTCGACGAAAGCTCGGCTCGTTTGGTGTTTATTTACCTTTCACAAAAACTCCTATCGGAGCTCTCATGGGACCAGTCGTGACCTTTCCACCGAGTTCTCTTGAGTTAAGTATGCCTCTGGGAAGACATCTGCCGGTGCGTTTCCGTCCAGGGAAGCATGGGCGCAGCATTGGCAAGTTTAGGCTGAACGTTACGGCGTCCGGTGCCCGAGGAGTCGTAGTCGGCCACAGATGGTGACGCGATACATGGAGTTGAAAAATGATAGCACAAGAGCGACACGACGTGTGAACCACGAGCAGCACAATATCAAGGGGAAGACGAGTGTTCCGACACAGCAAGAGTGGGTGATAAGCCAGACGTCGCCCTCCCACCCGCCTTGTTAGCGGTGCGGGAACCGGTCCGTATCGCAGCGGCTGGGCGTGCCATCTAGCGGCGCTGCGTCCAGTAATCCTTCCGAATGTCTGCGGCTGACACTCGGCCGCCGAAAAACACACGTTCTGCGGTCGGCGTACGTGCAGACCACGTACGAGTACTTTGTCGAGCGGTGCTCCGTCTCGTGATATCTTGGAGGCGCTGAGCGTGAACGCCGGATGCCGAACAGGACGCGGTCGTTGTTCGTGCGGGCCACGCTGCGTGATGCCTCTGTCCAGAGCACGTGATACCTGACGTCACGTGACAGCGCACGGGGCCGAGCGCGGTGCGTCAGAAGTTTTCAGCGCGTGAGCAAGCTGGAGTAGGCCATCAATATACCTGTACATGACAGCGCGGGCAGCTTGTGGTTTTCCGGCCGGGGGCAGCTGTCGATAAATCTGTACCGTATCCCGCGAGGCCATTTGCGGTGGTATAAACGCCAGTAGCCGCGGCGATTTCGTATGCACGCAGCTTGCTCGTCTGCCTTTATCCGGCCGGAAGCCCTGCCGACCAAACCACCCTGAGCCACTCGGACTGATAGGCTGGGATCAGGAGCTGATGAGGATGACCTTATCGCGGCCAGCCGGGCGCGGTGTCGCAGATACCGGTGTGGCAACAGCCATCGCCGACCACGTGCGGGACAGTCTCGGCCAGCGGTCAGAGATTGGCCCAGACTCTGTCTTCGCGGTCTCGGCTCTTGAAATGTCAAACTAACGTGGTGGTGATTTTCGTTGTTTGGTGAAACCCCAGGCCAACGTGGTGCTGGCTTGGGTTGTGTTGTAACGGCAGGCTAACGTGATGCTGACATGAGTTTTCTTGTAATGTCAGACGGACAAGATGCTGGTCGGAACTGTCCTGTGACTTCATAGCATTGTGGTACTGGTCTGCACTGGCCTATGACGTCGCAGTGATGTGGCCTTAGCCTCACTGCAACGGCAGACTGACTTGGCACTAACCTGAACCGACCATTGATGTCACACTGGCGTTGTGGTCCGAGGTGTCGTTTAGACTGAAATGGTGCTTATCTGGGCTCCTCTACAACGTCAGAAGCACATAGCACCCGTCCTAAACTGTGAGTTAGCTTCAGCCCGTCGCAAGAACCTGAACCGCGCCGTGACGTCAGTGCTCACCGACTCGACGCCTCCCCGAGCGTGACGTCAGACCGCTAGCCATGATTCAGATCCTGATCCGCCCTGTGCCCGCAGGCTGGAGATTCAGAGGGAGGGCGACCTGGTGATAAACGACGCCACGGCCGCCGACGCCGGCGTGTACACGTGCGAGGCGCACAACTACGCCGGCATGCACCGCGACACGCCGCCGGCCACCCTCTCTGTCCACGGTAAGCGCGCCCGGCGTACAGCTCCCCAGACCCGGCGCACTGGCCAGCGCCGGGGACAACACCTTGGTCATGTTGCCATGCTGCTTAATTAGAGGAATCGTTTTAGTGTGCGGCACTGTTGCCAAGAGAATACTCGAGACGTTGCGTAGTACTGCTGGCATTTCATCGACGCAGCGTGCTAAACCGGGAAGGTTGGATTGGACTTTCATGGTGCTAATTGTCTGGCTCAGTCTCCTGTTAATGCTCGTCAGTTGCACCAAAAGTAGACCGATCAAACGACGTAAACTTTCGAGTTTTTACCATGCCAGTAACTAAAAGCGCCCGTAAATAGCTCAACGAGTTATTTCCATTGAAAAACTGCTTTACCAATCGGGACTGGGAAGTGATTTTTAATAAACATAAAACGATATCATTTTTAGACCAGGCCGATTCCATGTCTGTTTGTTGAAATACAACATGGGGATAGGTCCGTTTAGCTAACATTTTCTGGTAATCCACTGGTTGTACCTAATTTCACCCGACAAACGCAACCGTAATAACTGTTTGACTGTTTATGACGTGAACTTTTTCATTATTGGGGCGCCCAGAGACGTTGGGCAGAACAGTCAGATTTCACTCCAGATGCCGTGCGAAGACCTTCCTCAGGTTGCTAATGTGGTTTTTAGGGAGCCCCAGTCCCGGAGCAAAGGGGTCTGCTGAGATTTTGCCTGCGTCAGGCCGCTCCCGATGTGCACAATGGACCATTGGCTTCGTGTTATTAATGTTCCGGCTTGTTGTTGACTCACTGTGTTTGATGTGTCAACAATAAACAGCCGGCTTTTGTATGATGAACTGCTCTTGTCACACGGTTTTTGCTCCATCGCTTTGCACTGAAATCGCCCCTTTTACTTCGCGCATCGACAAAAGATACCGCATGCGAAAAACGCAGTTGCATAGTTATTTTTTCGTTTAATTTATTCCCATTGTATCTGCTTATGTTAACGCTCCGCGACTTAGCACTGTAGTCAGTTTAAATCGCCCGCGCCTCTTTCAGCACCGGTTTAACCCTCCTGCACGGCTTGTAACGCGTACAGTCGGTCAGGACGTACAATCGTCCGTCGTCCTGATTCATTCTCCGTCCACCGTTTTCGAGCCTGCACTTACAATAACGCTTCATGTTCTAGTGTTTCGTGCAGGAGTCACCTTGAAGGTCCTAATCGCTCTTGAGCTATGTCTTTGCTCACGTGATATTGTGATATTCGTTCGGTTTTAGTGCCAGATTTTCATCAGACCATCCTCGACGTAAAACGAAACCATGGAAATAAATCCCCTTAACATCCCACTGTCTGTTCATCCGTTCCACACCATTCAGTTATGCTTATGTTGACCTTATTTCGAGCTTGACTAAAACAATGGGCGACGTCTCAAGGGACTGAAATGCATTCTGAAGCATTTTCACGCCTTCAGTGGCAAGGACCGAACGCGGTCTGTGTGGTAATACTATTTTTTTGCGTTTTACAAAAGTGACAGTTCGTTACGTGACGTCAGACAGTCAAAATCTTGCAGAAAATCATCTGTTCCGTGCTCAACATCCGCTCTCCTTTCAAAACGTATGCATCGCTTCGTCGCCTTCGAGTTGTAGATTCTAGGAGACCGCTCAATATTTCCCAACCGGTCGTCAGATCCTGAAGCGGTTTTCCCGTTCACTCTCGTGAGACGGATCCGCCGGCGACAAAAAGTCCCATCGCTTTGACTGTTTCCATACTATCGCAGTGTCGGCGTCTTCAAAATCCGCGGATTGGGCGAGTCTTTTTATCGTTCCCATTTTCTGGCAGCACGGCCTTTTATTACCCCCAGACATCCACCATTTATCTTGCCGGAAAATATTGCTAGCCTATAGGCAAGATGGATGACATCAGAAAGGAAGACTTCTGGAGCAACGAAGCACTTAAAAGGTCATGGATTTGCTGCATAGTCGCGACGTGCAACAGACGTCGTTTTCATTCTTTCATTAGTGAGCAGCAGATTTCGGGAACGTTTTCGGAACTTGTCGCCGCAATGGACAATTTTGACTCGTCATTGAAAGATCGCTCATGCCATGCCAATATATCGTGCATGCCAAATATGTTTTGATTAAATGGGCAAAAATGAAAGGGAAGAAACTAAAGAGAGGGAGAGAGAGAGAGAGAGAGAGAGAGAGAGAGAGAGAGAGAGAGAGAGAGAGAGAGAGAGAGAGAGAGAGAGAGAGAGAGAGAGAGAGGAGAGATAGAGCGTCAATGAGAGAGAAAGAGAGAGAGAGAGAGAAAGAGAGAGGGGGGGGGAGAGGGGAGAGGGGAGAGGATACAGTCGTTTTCCCAAGGCTGCTGACATGCCTGATTGGTTGTATCCAGCCTTCACCGCTAACGAAATGGCATCCGCAGCAGCCAGCTCCAGACTCAGCCCGTTGCGTGACTTACATGACTCAGCCGCCAGCCGAACTTGCAATTACGGACAGCGAGACAATCGGATTCAGATCATATCAGACAACCGGACGGTCATTTGATTTGACCTGATGCCGCTGTTTGTTCAGCCGCCACGGTCGACCTGTCATTCAGGCGACCTGACTTGACCTGACCTCCTCTGCAGAGCGGCCGCAGCCGGTCCGGCCGCCGGCCGACACCACGATGCCGCCCTGTCAATCAGGTGACCTGACCTGACCTGACCTGACTTGCAGAGCGGCCGCAGCTGGTCCAGCCCCCAGCCGACGCGACCGTGCTGGCCGGCGAGTCGGTGGGCCTGGTGTGCCACGTGGCCGGCGACCCGGCGCCGTCCGTCTACTGGCGGCGCGAGAACGGCCGCATGCCGGTCGGCCGCATCAACGTGCTGCCCGACAAGACGCTGCGGATCGAGCAGGTGCGGCCGCAGGACCAGGGCACCTACGTCTGCGAGGCCGACAACGCCGTCGGCAGCGTCACCGCCTCGGCCACCGTCACCGTGCACTGTGAGTGGACGCCGATCGAGTGCAAGGTGCCAGGATTGGAGGTGCCGTACCGTACCGTACCGTGCTATGCCTCATTGATGAAGAAGCGTTTTCACAGCTGATAGGACGAGAGCCAGTTTGAGAAATTTTGTTTCCGTGTGGAACGATGTTATGAATAGCACTCATGTCACCTTTTTGGACTGAGGATTTGATTTGGCCTTACCGGGAAATTAAAACGTTTACAGATAATATTGAATGACACGACATCATTCAGGTGACCCAGGTCACTGGAGGTCATTTAAGGTCAAGGTCACAAGTTGATCTGAGAAACGTGTGACCATGACAGTCCCCTTTTTGTCCCTGGCACCGCCTATGCTAACATTATACAAACATTGTATGCGATTTGTACTTTTTAGCATAACATGACTAGAGAAGCTAAAAAGTGTTTTGGCCTTTTTGTTCATTCCGTTATTGGAAAACTATCCCCCTATTTTGAAACCCTGTGAACGCCCATGAATTTTTCAAAATTTCAAATTTGATCTATGGTAAAGCCCTATCCATAATCTCTCGATTGATGCCAGTTTCATCGAAATCGGTTCATAAACAACGGAGTTATAGAAGTCAAAGTCCCCCCATTCTGACATTTTTGCCCCCTGTATCAAAATTTCAAATTTTGAAAATTTCTTTTTATAAAAATGTAGTTCACGTCACGGCATCGATTGCCGTTTGTTGCATGAAATCGGATATAGTTCTCGAAATCTAAGGGGGCCAAAACCCCCCCCCCCCCCCCCCACAAAACACACCCCCCCCCCCCCAAAAGGTTAAGGCTTGTGTCAGCCTTTTAAATACAAAAGTTAAGTAATAGGGACTGGTGTTAAAATCATTTGTTGGGAACACATGGATGGCTCTGCACATCGTCAGTGAACACCAGTGCAGCGTACCGCACAGTGAGAAGGGGCGCCAATGTCGGACGCCGTACACAGCCGGAGTATGTTCTTGTTTTTGTTCTTGTGGAGTTAGGGCGCACAGCCGCTCAGGTAGCGTCCGCGTCGAATCTTGTCTGAAAGGCCTGGTGGTGAAATTTTTACGAACTTGGTGCTCAATAGTGCATGGTTACAGCCGGAGTCTGCTCAAACCCCGCCGACCCTTGTTCGACCCCACCGCGTGACCCAGCCACCCAGCTGACCGGCCCGGCCGTCCGCAGCTCCGCCGACCTTCGAGCGGGCGCCGAGCGACCGGCGCGTGGCGCGCGGCGACACGGTCACGTTCGAGTGCGGCGCCGCCGGCCACCCGCCGCCCGTCGTCTTCTGGTCGCGCGACGCCGCCGGCGACGCGCTGTTCGCCGGCGGCGCGCGCGGCCGCTTCAGCGTCGGCGCCGACGGCAGCCTGCGCATCGAGGCGGCGCGCCGCGCCGACCGCGGCTACTACGCCTGCACGGCGCTCAACGCGGTCGGCTCGGAGGTGGCGCGCGCGCACCTGGAGGTGGCCGACTCGGCGCGGCTCGAGCCGCCGCCCGTGCTCGCCGTGCTGCCGGTCAACCAGACGCTGCCGCTCAAGTCGCTGGCGCTGCTGCCGTGCCGGCCGGCGCGGCCGGAGGCGGTCACCGTCGCCTGGCAGAAGGACGGCAGTCCAATCAGCGCCACCAATCCGCGCACCCAGGTCGACAGGGACGGCTCACTAAAGGTGGACGGTGAGTGGACAGGGACGGCTCACTCAAGGTGGACGCTGAGTGGACAGCGTGGACCAGGACGGCTCACAGGAAGGAGTTGCCTTCGGCGTTGACAATGCTCACCGAACTAATAGGTTCGGGGAAAAAACGCCTTCTTGCAAGTGCCAAGAAAATCGTAAAAAAACGTTCTGTACTTGAATCAGGAAAAAAGATTACAATGGACTTGATTCCGACTTGACAGCGAAAACTCGTGCGATGGGGAGAAGAGGGATCGTTATCATCTTAGGCAGCTCAGTTGGCTAAAGGCTGGTCTCCCCGTTCTGGCGAGACGGGTTCGAGTCTTCCCGACCCTCGATGATTGGCCCGCGGGTCGGCTGGTAGTTGGCCAATCAGGGTAATACTGATTACCACACGATCGTGCCGTGTCTCTAAGGGCACGCTAAACGACCGCCTAAAAAAATCAGCTGATAACTGAAACTGCATCACCAGGTTTGGGGATTAGGCTCTGTGCAGCAAACTCTGCTTAGCATGGGCTCCGACACTGCTTAACCCTATTCCCGGAGGGCTAGAGGGTATGGTCGATTCCCGGCAGGGGGTGCGGATTCGGCCCCCCCTGAGATCTCGAGAACTACTCATCCGATTTCACCGCAACAAGCGGCAGTCGATTTGCCGTGACGTGAACTACATTTTTATAAAAAGAAATTTTCAAAATTTTGAAATTTGTGGATACAGGGGGCAAAAATGTAAAAATAGGGGGTACTTTTGAACTTCTTATAACTCCATTGTTTATCGACCGATTTCGATGAAACTGGCATGAATCGAGAGATTATGGATAGGGCTTTTACCATGGGTCTGCAAATCTGAAATTTTGAGAAAATTCATGGGCGTTCACAGGGTTTCAAAAATAGGAGGATTAGTTTTCTAACAACTGAATGAACAAAAGACGCAAACACCTTTTTTTGGCTTCTGCTAGTCGTGTTATACTAAAGAAGTACAAATCGCATTACAATGTTTGTATAATGTTAGCAAAGGCGGTGTCAGGGACATGAAAAAGGGGGAACTGTCATGGTCGCCCGTTTCTCAGATCAACTTGTCACCTTTGACCTTAAATGACCTCCAGTGACCTTGGGGTCACTTGGAGTGATCTCGTGTGCATTTAATATTATCTGTAAACGTTTTCAATCATTTGAATTCACTCTGTTTCAAAAATTTCATTTTACGGCTATTGCGATATAGGGTCCGCGAACTGACATTTTAAGTCATAGCTCCGTGACCCAACCTGATATCAAGCTGAAACTTGGTACACAAGTAGAGGTCACCGTTCTACGTCATATATATTCCGGGTTTGGCATTTGAAAAAATGGTGCCGAAATTATTGCGAAAAAACAAATTTTGACTTTTTACCTTGACCTGACCTTGTAAAATGACCTCAGATGAGCAAAATTATACCTGCACATTGCCCAACTATTTAGCTATACATCCATATAAAGTTTTAAGTTCTATCTTTAAAACTCTGTTTTTGGCAGCCATTTTCCTTTTACCCTCAACATGGCCAAAAATGGCATGAGATGCCTCCCAAAAACGCTACCTGGCCCCGGCCCTGAGGAAAATAGAATTTTGAAATTTTTTCACAGCGCGTAGAAAGAATAGCTAGGAAAAGCGACCAAGTTTCGTGGAGCTGCGTTGAAAAGCCTGGAATTGGCAAGCAAAAAACCTGAGGGGGGGCGGATTCAGCCCCCCTGCCGGGAATAGGGTTAAACGTAACCCTAGCAAATCATCTGGATGAAATATATAAACTAAAAATAAAAAAAACAGTGGCGTGTGAACCAGTCGCAATTTTTTTTCGGCGTTGTGCAAACTTGAACGAGTGTGAGCAGCAACACTGACAGCCGGTGTGAACGGTCCGAGCCGGCACCTGACGCGGACCGATGTCCGTTTCAGACCTCCAAGTCTCGGACAGCGGCGTCTACACCTGCACTGTGACATCGACGAGCGGAGCGCAGACGTCCGCGTCGGCCTCGCTGGCGGTGGCCAACCCGGCCAACCCGAACATCCAGTTCCACCGGCTGGCCGACGCTGCGACGTACCCCACGGCGCCGCAGCGGCCGCGCGTCACGGCGCGCAACGCCAGCGCGGTGACGCTGAGCTGGCGGCCGGGCCGGCAGGTGGGCGGCTCGGCGCTGCGCGGCTACACGCTGCACTACTACAGCCCGGACACGGAGGCCGGCTGGCGCGCGACGCCCGGCCGCGTCGCCGCCGAGACGGCCACCGTCGCCGGCCTGCGCGCCGACACCACCTACGTGTTCGGCGTGCGCGCCGAGAACGGCCAGGGCGTGTCGCCGCTTTCGGAGCTGTCGGCGCCGGTGCACACGCTGGCGGCGGCGGCGCCCGGCGCGGCCGGCCGCCGGCTGGCCGAGGCCGGCCGCCGGCTGCGGGCCTTCACCGTCGAGCTGCGCTCGGCGCGCGCCATCTCGGCCACCGCCGTCAAACTCAGCTGGAAGGTAAGCGCTGACGACAAACTCGCCTGGAAGGTTACAGACTTGCCCGGTGGGGACGCAGTGACGACATACGCCACCGACTGTCGAATTTTTTATTATTACCGAATATGTGCCACTGAACGTCGTGTATTTTGATATTAGCCCCTGACACTTTGTCTCGTGTTGTTTGTTTATGTAATATTGCCATATCTGTGTCTGAAAAGTGGATGAACCCGTGTTGAACTATATCCCCACACATTCCAGACGTTAATAGACCCCGAGTTCATGGAGGGCCTGGTCATTTGGTACCGGGACATGTCTTCCGACGAGTTCAGCACGAGGAGCATCCACAACTCGGGAGCCAGCGCGTACATCGTGGCTGACCTCAATAAGTACGCCAACTACCAGCTCTTCCTGGTGCCGTTCTTCAAGTCCCTGTACGGCCGACCGTCCAACCTCCTGACGGTCCGGACTCTGGAGGACGGTGAGATGATAGAGGCTGTGGCAGCTCTTCATTGATCGGGGTGTCCACTCGCTCTCAGCTGGTGATGCCAGGATCATCTCATGTATGAGTTTCGACCATCCTCGTCGTAAAACAAAACCATGGAAATAAATCCCCGTAACATCCCACTGTCTGTTCATCCGTTCCACACCATTCAGTTATGCTTATGTTGACCTTATTTCGAGCTTGATTAAAACAATGGGCGACTCTTTAAAAAAAAAAAAATTTTTCCAAAAATTTTTCCCCCTTTATTAAAAAAAAACAAAACCGGTTTTTTTTTTAAATTTTTTTTTTTTTTTTTTTAAAAAAAAAAAATTATTTATTTTAAAAAAAAAAAAAAAATAAAAAAAAAAAAAATTTTTTTTTTTTCCCCTTTTCCTTTTCTTCGACCCCTTCTTCCACGTGCTCTTCGATGCAGACGATGTGTGTGCATTGTTCACTCCCGGCAGTGACGGACTTACACCCGTTCCGCACTGACCGTTCTAACGCGTCGGGTACCAGCATTGCTTGCCTGGTGTTTGGTCGGCATTTGCTGGTTATACCTCTTACGTGCGTGTCCGCTGCTGAGCAGCCGTACTTTGATGACACGCCGGTACCGCTGGCATGCTGTTGCCGTGTACCGCCGGTCTGTCAGTGCCGTGTACTGCTGACCTGTTGGTGCCGTGTACCGCTTGCCTGTTGGTGCCGTGTACCGCCGGTCTGTCAGTGCCGTGTACTGCTGACCTGTTGGTGCCGTGTACCGCTGGCTTGCTGGTGCCGTGTACCGCTGGCTTGCTGGTGCCATGTACCACTGGCCTGTTGGTGTCGTATGGTGCCATGTGGTGCTGTGCAGTGTCGGGAGGGGACCGTCCGTGCCGGTCGCTGACACCACTCCGCTCGACGCCGCCAGTGCCCAGCGGGCCGCCGCTCAACCTGGACGTGCGCCCGCTCAACTCGACGGCGGCCGTCGTCTCGTGGCAGCCGCCGGCCGAGCCCGACCGCAACGGCGTCACCACCGGCTACTGGCTGCAGCTCAGCCAGCAGGAGGCCAGCTTCCGCTTCAACGTCACCGTCAACGCCAGCACCACACAGGTGATCCTGAAGAACCTGACGGCCGGCGCCGGCTTCCGCATCCAGACGGCGGCCGTGAACCGGGTGGGCACCGGCCCACTCTCCGAGCCCGTCGCCTTCCGCATGGCGGCCGACGGAGGCGCCGGCGGCGGCGGCGGCGGCGGCGGCACGGGCGGCGCGCCGGACTCGCACCAGATGCCGCCGTCGTCGGGCCTCTTCAGCCAGGCGTGGTTCATCGCCACGGTCGGCTCGGTGGTGTTCCTGCTGCTGACCGTGTTCGTGGTGGTCGTCTGCTGGCGGCGGCGGCGCGAGAAGAAGGCGCTGGGCAATCTCACAGGTGAGTGGGCCGTTGGCCAGCCGCGGCTTCGAGTGGGTTGCGGGGTACGACCGTTGAAACGCACAAGTGCCTCTCTGTTGACCAGCTCAGGCACTTCTTCATATGAGGGCTCTCGTACGACAAAGTTTTTCGGTTCAGATTATGCCGGCTCTGGCTGACATGAGTGCGTCATTCGTCTCCAATGTGGCACCGACCTTGCTGAGATGACCCATGACGTGGAACATCTGCGTCCCGCTGACCTCTGGATGGTGACCGATATTGCTCTGCTGACCTCTGAGTCTGGCCCGCAAACGAAAGCGCTCTGCGGACCTTCACCGGTGACCGACAGTGCCCTGCTGACCTGTGACCTGGGACCATTGTTAACGCTTACCTCTAATCGGTAGTGCTCTGGTCACCATAACCTGGAGCCACCAGTGCCTCGCTTACCTGTGGCCGACAGCACTCTGTTTACCTCTGACCTGTGACAGACGATGCCCTGCTGATCCGTGCCCCGTGACCGACAGTATTTTGTTGATCTGAGTCCTTGGACCGACTGTGCCCATTGGGCCCTGACATGAGACCAGTAGCGCCTTAACCCTATTCCCGGAGGGCTAGATGGTATGGCCGATTCCCGTCAGGGGGGGCGGATTCGGCCCCCCCCCCTGAGATCTCGAGAACTACTTGTCCGATTTCATCGCAACAAACGGCAATCGATTTGCCGTGACGTGAACTACATTTTTATAAAAAGAAATTTTCAAAATTTTGAAATTTGTGGATACAGGGGGACAAAAATGTTAAAATGGGGGGTACTTTTCGATTTCTTATAACTCCGTTATTTATGGACCGATTTCGATGAAACTGGCATGAATCGAGAGATTATGGATAGGGCTTTTACCATGAGTCCACAAATCTGAAATTTTGAGAAAATTCATGGGCGTTCACAAGGTTTCAAAAATAGGAGGATTAGTTTTCTAACAACTGGATGAACAAAGGAGGCAAACACCCTTTTTTGGTTTCTGCTAGTCATGTTATACTAAAGAAGTACAAATCGCATTACAATGTTTGTATAATGTTAGCATAGGCGGTGCCAGGGACATGAAAAAGGGGGAACTGTCATGGTCATACGTTTCTCAGATGAACTTGTGACCTTTGACCTTAAATGACCTCCAGTGACCGCGGGGTCACTTGGAATGATCTCCTATGCGTTTAATATTATCTTTAAACGTTTTTAATCGTTTGAATTTACTCTATTTCAAAAATATCATTTTATGGCTATTGCGATATAGGGTACGCGCACTGACATTTTACGTCATATCTCCGTGACCCGACCTGATATCAAGCTAAAACTTAGTACGCAAGTAGAAGGCACCCTTGTACGTCATATATATTCCGGGTTTGGCATTTGAAGAAACGGCGCCGAAATTATTGCAAAAAAAACAAATTTTGACTTTTGACCTTGACCTGACCTTGTAAAATGACTTCAGGTGAACAAAATTTTATCTGCACGTGGCCCAACTATTTAGCTATACATCCATATAAAGTTTTAAGTTCTATCTTAAAAACTCTGTTTTTGGCAGACATTTTCCTTCTACCCTTAACATGGCCAAAAATGGCATGAGGTGCCTCCCAAAAACGTTGCCTGACTCCGCCCCTGAGCAAAGTAGAATTTTGAAATTTTGTCACGGCACGTAGAAAGAATAGCTAGGAAAAGTGACCAAGTTTCGTAAAGCTGCGTTAAAAAGCCTGGAATTGGGAAGCAAAAAACCCGAGGAGGGGCGGATTCCGCCCCCCTGCCGGGAATAGGGTTAATGACCCCCGCCCGGGACCAACAGTGCCCTGTTGAACTGTGACCCGTGATCGACAATGACCTGTTGACCATGACTTGTGTCCGTTAGTGTCCCTATTGGCCTCTGGCCTGTGATCGACAGTGCCCTGTTGACCTCCGGCCTGTGACCGACAGCGCTCTGCTGACCTGTGCCCCGTGACCGCCAGTACCCTGGTGACCTCTGTCGGTGACCGCCAGTGCCGTCGGGGAAGCCAGACGACATCTCGCTGCTGCCGCTGCACAACGAGCGCTGCCCTCCCTGGATCGACCCGGCGTTCGAGCGCGGCTGGCGCGGCGAGTTCCAGAAGGAGCCCGAGACCAAGCTACTCAACTGCGACGTCGCCTCGATGGGCCCTGGCGAGTATGCCGAGCTGGACCAGCACAACCTGCGCAGCTTCTACGGCGCGGCGACCAACTACCGCGGTGACCAGGTGAGCGCCCGAGTCCGCGGCGTTCGCGAGCCGACTGTCAGAGGGCACACATTCCGCTCTGAAATCCATCTGTGGGAAGAGATCACTGACGTATCCGGTGGAGGAGGGGGGGAGGGGGGCTTCCTGCCGTTGAAAACCCGGTCCATATCTTTCGGCGTTCCTTTTTGAAGAATGTGTAGATACTTTGTTTTCGAAACAAACGTTTGATTATTTACATGTTAGTTCCCGAAAATGGCGAGACCAGTTGCAGGCCAAAATTCAAGAGCGATCAACATTTCGGGCTAGGTTAGGCTACACAGTGGGAAATTTCCTTCCCCGTCCCTCCCTTAACACATGGTTGGGATCCGTCCGTGGCAGAATTCGAGATTTAACGAAAATAGGCATAGAAACCTGTTATACGCAAAGACAACAATTTGAAGGACGAGCTGATTTTTTTATTTTTTATTTTCTCATAAAAAATTTACGGCAACAGTATTTGAGGCTCTATCATGATTTTCGTTGTTGCACTTTGTCGATGCAAAGCACGACTGACGTCACCTGTCATGTCGTGACCGCTCTGTCGGCACTGGACGTCCTCCTATGCCGGCCGGCCTTCCGTCACAACACGGACAGTCCTAACCCGCGGCCGCCGGCCGGCAGCAGGAGCCGGCTCCGTACGCCACCACGATGCTGGTGAGTGGCGCGTGCCGGCGGCCGCCGGCGCGCACCACAGGCTCGGACGAGTCCGGCGTCCGGCGGTCCGGCTCGGAGGGCGGCGCCGCGGCCGGCTCCAGCTCCGGCGGCAGCTACAGCCGAGGTCAGTCGCCGCCGCCCGGGGCCTGGCCGCGCCGACTGGCCCGGCTCGCCGCTGGGCCGTCTGAGCAGGGTGTGAAGTAGTGTTGTGGCCAGATGTGTTGGTGTTTACGTCTGATTCTCCGACCTTTCTGCGCCTGATAAGATGAGCTACAAAGAGCGTAAAGCCATTGACGTATGCTAGTTATAAATCTAAACAAATGTGTTTTTTCCTTCTGCGGTTTGTTTTTGTCCTTGAACTAGAAATGATTCACGAGCAGTGTCTGTAACAGGAAATCGGTTGTTCTGACACGGCGTTATTTTGCTGTGTGTTTACGTGATGACTTCCGCATTCGATCAGTAAAGCATACGGCTGCTGTATATGACGCGTGCAATACCAGCTGCTGTGTCCGGTGTGTGCTGTGTAGCCCGGTGCCGGCCGCGGCCTGTTCGGCGGCCTGACGGCTGTTCCGTGTTGTCAGGCCCGCGGACGCCCGGCTACGACAACCAGCCGGGCCTGCAGTACCCGTCCGACGGCCAGGCGCCGCCCGACTTCAACGAGTTCGTTCCGCCGCCGCCGCAGTGTCCGCCGCCGTACCTGACGTCCACGCCGGCGCACCTGGCGCACCGGCCGTACACCGGCTCGGTGCCGTCCGTGCGCGGGCTGGGCTCGCCGCGCGCGCAGCGCCGCCACGCGGCCAGCTCGGGAAGCGGCAGTGCGCGGTCGGCGCGCTCGGCGGGCGGCCGTCAGCCGCTGTACAACGTGAGCGGGCGGCCGTCACCGGACGAGTACGAGGCGGAGCGGCGCCGGGAACGCGTCGAGCCGCGCCTCCAGCTGCAGGAGCGGCCCGGCGCGCCGCAGCTGCAGCTGTACGGCGCGCCCGACGAGTCGGAGCTGTCGGACCGCGCGCACTCGGCCGAGTCCTCCGTCAACGGCGAGGCCGGCGGCAGCTGGGAGCCGACCAGCTGCGAGGAGCACAGCGACGACGCTGACGCCGAGCAGGACGCGTTCAGCGCGTCCGTACTGCGCGCCGCCCAGCAGGCGGGCATCACGGTGAACGGCGCGGCGCCGCCGTGCGGCCGGCCGTACCGGGCCGCGCCGCCGGCGGACGCCGCCGGCAGCCTGCAGCAGCGGCCGACGCGCACGAACAGGAAGCGCGGCCACACGGCGGCCAACACGCTGGACAGGCCGGGCGGCACAGGTGCGTCACAACCGCCCGCCGACCGGGGGGAGGGGTGTCGCCTGCGCTGACGTCTGCTCTGCTGCTGCCAGCTTAGACGCGGAGGGACTCAGTCTGCATGACAATGTTGTGTGGAGAGCCGTATTCGTTTTGCTAAAGGCTAAAAGGCCAAGGCTCTTGGCTCTTGGCTCCTGGCCAAGATCACTGCAGGCGAATGCTCATATTGTTCCTTTACCCGATTTGGATGACTGAATCGGAACAGTGACTGATCTATAAAAATGCAGCGTCAAGAGGTATGGTAACATAATGACCTGCGCTCAGGTAAAGCACCGGAGCAGTACCCGCAGAACATCTTCAACCAGAGGAACTACAGAATAGCGGAGGAGGAGCAGAACGAGGAGAAGGGACCTCTGCTGATGACCGGGCCCTCGTGAGCCCGCGCGGCTGGCGATCTGGCGTTCTGGATCTGACTATCGCCGGCCTCGAGGGCGTCCGCCCGTGCTGCGTCGTACCCCGGACTCTTTTTCTTACCTCCTCTCCGTCTTCGCTATCTCCTAGTCCCTTAGTGAGTTATGTGTCGTGATCGCGTGAGACAGCGTGGCCGTCTCGCCGGAGCGCTGAGGCAGAATCGGCTGTATCCGGCTTGGCGCGGCGGAAGCGTAGTCGAGATGGTGAGTGTGGCCGGTTTGGATGCGCCTGCGTTCGAGCACCCTGCGCCGATGACGCTTGCTCGTTGCTGGCGTTGAAGTCAGGACGTGAGCGCCGCGTCTCCCCACGAGGCCGTGACGGAAAACCAGCGACGAGGAGCTCTGCCTGGTCGGGTGCTGCCCTGGAGGTCAGGCGTCGATGTCGCCGTCGATTTGACGGCAGGAAGAGACACACCGGCTGCTCAGACACAGCGGAAGATGATGTGCCGTCGGCGGATGCAAGGTCCACAGGCGGACACTGTCCAGTGTCCCTCTGTGCCAGGGCATCGCTTGGTCGCCGACAGCTGTGTCACGCGCCCGGGCTGGTCTTCGTCCTCCTTCCCCCACTGTCGCTGAACAGTGCCAAGCCGCCCGAATCCGTCGGCAGCTGTCGACTGAGGAGGATCGAGGGCCTGCAGCCGGATGACGTCACGCCTACACATCTCGGACGTGATTAGACGTTCACCGCCTGGACATGCCGTGGACATCGTAAAAAGATGCGCCTGGTTAAAGCGCACCTGTGACGTCATCAGTCGTCTCAGTGTGCCCTCGGTCTCAAAACGTTCTTCATCCGTGCGCACCTGTGACGCCATCAGATTCATCAGACATGGCCCGCGCGCGGGAGCATGTCGACCTGTGCATCTCTCGAGTGACAGTGCGCGCTGGCGGTCGGCACAGTTTTGTTATGAAGAGGACGGGTTTCATCGGCATTTGACATCGTGCGCAGCGGCGAGGTGCGGACAGAGCTTGGCATGCTTCTGCGGAACGCGTGGCGCCGGACTCCCAGAGTGCGAAAGGTGTGCGCACGGGCTGTGATAATTTATACATTAATTACTTTGTAGTGCGTCGCTGCAATAATTTCCCTGTGATGAGGCGGGCGGCGCTGCGGCGAGGCGGCGCCGGATGCCGCGACGGAGTCGTCGCCGGCCGGAGATCGCCGCCGGGACTGCGGAGGCCACTGCCGGCTCCCCTGGGGAACGGGCGGGGGCTGCGGCGAGGGCGCCCGGGCGAGTCAGTGCTAAAGAGCGGTAGTCATGACTCGACCGCGGCCGGCCGACGGGGTCAGTACGGGGACGCTGAGGGAGGAGGTAGTGTCGGGGAGGGAGACGGGAAGCAGTCAGTGGGGAGGGTCGACGCGGGGACGGCCCTAAGCGGCGGCGAGGGGAAGGTCCAGTGGGGCCGACTAGTCACAGCGCAGCGCGCCGCCGCCGCCGCAACGACTCGCAGAGTATCAATAAACAGCAGATGCCAAGAAGCACGCAGCGTGTTTTATATAATTTTCGAGTAATAATGCTCAGCTGACCGAGGAATGCGGTCTCAGCACGTTCGTCTTTGTCGTTGGCGGAGACTTCGTTCAAATGGCAGGTCCATGGGCTCAGATACCCGCAGTCATATCATAATCGTGTGCCATAATCGCATAAGTGCCATGACGTACTTTTTGAGACAAGAATGGAGTGGAAAATAAAGAGAAATGTGAAGGTCCTCCCGAACAGCGGAAAGGCGACCCACCATTCATCAGAAGCAATGCCGTTCTGCGCCTACGGTACTGCAATTTTATTGATTCTTTGCATGCTAGAAGTGCTTACATTGTACTTTTCAGGCATTGCTTTCATATGACTACCTTGGAATTAGAACAAGGTATCAATACCGTCGACGTTCATTTTAAGAAACCATCATAATTCTTCGAAGTTCGCCATGGGGTCACCAGCTAAAACCAAACACTTCAACCAGGATGTTCTCAAATGATTACTTGTCTTCAAATTCAAGTCGCGTTCGCTTCGAAAATAGTATTCATCTCCAAAATTCATGGTACGCTGAGCACCTCGATCCTGAACTACGAGGAAGTTCTAACTTGCAGTGTTTGCGTGGCTGTTGCGAAATGGCAATTGTATGGACTTAAGTGATGGTATGGTATGTAAGGCGTGATACAGTTATTCTCCTCATCATTTTCGCCTTCTGTGGCACATATTGACGAAGTTATAGGTCAGTTTTAATAGAAAACAGGATGCATAACACGCTTAATGCAATGTGTTGTATGCATGTTTATTTCTACGGTCGCAGGTGACAAAATCTCAGCTGTTTCTGAGTCCATGTTAACGTATGGGAACGTTTGAAAGTACGTCTGGTATATCAACTCGTCGATTATTTTCTCCAGTTGACACCGGGTAATTATTTCAGAAATTGAGGACATTCGTTCCCTTCCTTGCATTACAACGAACATGCTCCATTATGGGTTTCTTTACAGCATACAACGACAACGTTATATATTTCCATGTTAATACGATTTTCATGCATTTAGTGTTATGGGAACCAAATTTAAGTAAAACACTACTTCCCGACGCAGTGACAAAACCAAGGCGTACTATTCACTTTACTTATGTTTGGAAATTACGCGAAATTAAAATATGCTTTTGGTAATAGTGATACGGTGCAAATATGTTGGTTCAAAAATACAAGACTTTGAAAAAACCCTGTGATTAATGGCATTTTGAGTTCCATAACACAGCGTTAACAAGTCACTACTTATATGAGCTAAACTGAGTCCCGCGTCATGTGGCTGCTTTCGTTTAAGCATCAATTTCTTTCGTCCTGCGGGCGCCCGTTCCATTTACGGGTTCTTCAGCACGGCGCGCCATCCTTGCAGCAGAGGGTGGAATCCTCCCTTGTCTTGCCAGTAAACATCGGCTCCATCTTGTCACAGTACATGTAGAACGCTCCGAACTGAAACCGCAGCGCAGCCCATCAGCATCCCATGTTGGCCACGACACGACGTGCGAAAAAAGGGCCGTCACTGGTGACCTCTGCCGTGCAATGCACGGCACCCAGGCGAGGTGAGGTACCATCTTTTCGGAATAATGACGGATTACCTATATGAAGACGGTGCTGAGGTTGAAAGCCATGTTCCTGATCTGAACAACTGAGACTACAAATAACGTTCAAACAGGAATAACGGTTTCGAATTCTGGGCATTAAACAAGTGGAGCAATAGGCCATGAACGGGTCAACCAGGGTCAGCGACTCTAAGTTAGTCTTATTCTGCAATTGACGCCTGCATACACCAGCTCTACAAGAGGTTACTCGCGAGCTAGCAACAGCCTCACCAGTTGTCAGCTGGAAACTGCTACCTCTCTCGCCCTGTCCAGAATGTCACATCATGCCGTATTAATAAATCCCAAAAGAGATATCTATCCGGACTGCGGCCATTCCATTTCCTTTTTTGAACAAAGCACAGAAGTAAAAAGTCCCTTGAAGCCTTTTTGAAGTCGAGAATTTACAAATGATGTAAATAGGATGTAAGTGTTACCCTGTGTTACCCATGCCAGTATTTGCATTTGAAACGATAATTTCCGGACATCCAATATATCGATATTAGGCTCAATGGAATCCGCCTTAAACCCCTGTTGGTATGCTTAAGCTTCACATTTGTTCCTTTTTACTCGACGTTTCACGTTGGGCCGTATTTGCTCCTGCATACGTGCTCCAGTATGGCCCTCAAATTTTGGTCTTTACAACACAAAACCGGAATCTGTCAGCATGCTAAAGTATTAGAACTGATACCAACAGGCTGTTGTTTTCAGCTTCATAACTTTGTTTTCACTTCTACGGTTCTAGGGGTCATGTCGAATCATATTTGTAAGCTATCCCTTCGTGAAGACGTCTTTAACGTTAGAGCATTCAACAGCCTCCGACTAAACATATGGTGATGACTCCCCTTAGTAAAAGGGCGCAGCGGATGGGTTTCTCGAAACAGAGCCCTACACCACAACATTTCATTTATGTTTTTCTTAACTTTGCCACATGCTTCAGTTAATTTGTGTTAATTATGCTATACTAATACTATACTAATAATATATACTATACTATACAATACTATACTAATAATAATAGTAATAAAAATGTTAACTTCAGTTAACAGGTCGTATTTGTCCCAAAATGGCAGTGTCTCAGGGTCACGTGCAGCTTAGCGCTAAACTCTGCCCTCAGCCCAGGATCGCAAAGCCTTTCAACGTTCACAAGCCGCTCGTGTTTAGAATTCGGAGCTCAGAGGAGCCTGCTGATTGCTGAGCGCTCCTGCTCTGTATATTTCACGGTATCTTATCAACCCTTGTTAACATGAATTGTGTAACATCTCACCCTCCTCCTACTTAACACTTCGCTGCATCTCACAGTCTTCCTATTGAAGATCCAACAGCATCTCATCGTCGCCCCGCTGGGAGCCTCGCAATATCTCACGGCAGTCCTGCTCAGGATTTTGCAAACCTCACCTTCCTCCCGTTCAGGATCCTGCAGTATCTCACCGTCCCGTGTTGAGAGTATCGCGGTATCTCACCGTCCTCGCGTTCAGGACCTCACAGCATCTCACCGTCCAATTGCCGCTGGTCTTCAGGACGCGGCAGAGGTCGTCGGCGATGGTGAAGGGAGCTCCGCGGCTGCGGCTCGGCGCGTCCAGACTCCAGAAGCCGTTCACCTTGCCGAACTGAGAGCCGCGCCAATCGGCGGTGCAGTGGTTAGTGCCGCGGCCGGAGCTTTGGGTCGCGCCAACATAGCTGTGCATTCGATGTGAACAACATCGAACTTCTGTGTTTGTGGGCATTCCGCGGTCTGTCACACAGTCTTTCGTAACGCCACGTTGTGGCAAACGGTTGGTTCCCGATTAAGCCTACGCAAGGTCAAAGAATCCGAAGTCCCGACGCACGCCACTCGTCGCCTCTCCGGAGGTCTACACCGATCTATATGGTGCGCGCGAGTGCTCTTCCTGTAGGTCAAAATACCCAGCCCTCTTTACCCGACTGCAACGCAACTGTCGTCAGACCACCGGAACGACAGACTGGCTTTCCGGTGCTGTATTCACTTACATCACGAAGGCCGTCATTTTCGTCCCTCACGTCCCCGAAATTATCAGGGCAGTTTTATCGTAAGATGGTTCGAACGAATTCTAAGAGCAAATTGACGATTCTGGATCAGGCATCTAGCCGGGGGACGAAGGGGTGGTCGCCCCCCCCCCCCGCTTACCCTTGGGGGAGGTAAAATGTAAAAAGCCTTTGACCCATTTGAGAACTCACAGGATTCTCAGACATGACCCCGAAGACCATAGCGGGCCCTCGATGTTGCTATAGAAGAGCCGCAAGAGACCCCTTGGGGCTTTAGGAGGCCTCCTTGATGCTATAGGAGGTCCCTTTGTGCCATAGGTAGGCCCTCTTGAAGCTATAGGAGGCTCCTGCAAAGATGAGGTCTCATTTTAGGCCATCGAAGGCCACTTCAGCACTTTCTGGTGGAAGCCCCTTCTTAGGTTCCGCCTCCCCCCTTGGCCAATTCCTGGTTACATACCTGGCCTGAATGCTACCGAATTAGAACAATTGTTGATAGCGGTTTGAGGATTCACCAAGAGGAGTTATCGGTATATTCGTTGGTCGCCTGCATTTTATTCTGTGTTATTACAGCGACTGCCGGAAATGAAAGGGTGGTCCAGCTGACCACCTTCGGAGGTACAAAAAACATTTTGTTTGCGCAAATGGCATATGAACCGCAGAAAAGTCGGACGAAAAGTACCGGACATTGAACAATTGTGAACATGCGATCCGATAGCGGAAATGTAAAAAATCAGGAAAGCGGCAGGTAATTTCTTCCTGGCCCCTCCATTTCAACATCTTTGCTGAAAACGAAGGGTGAAGGCTTTGGAGAATTACTGGTGTATCCAGCATTCCACCCCTGTCAGGAGGTGCAGGTGGCACAGGGAAATGGAAAACAAATCTTTTCGAGATATGACAGCTTTCAGCTAATGTTAGGTCTTTGCTTTATTGGCTGTATAGGTATATAAATATATATATATATATATATATATATATATATATATATATATATATATGGCAAAATTTACATGATGTAAAAGGATCAGTTCCCATCGCTCAGTTAACAAGCAAAGCTATTGTTGTCGAGCCCATGCTATCTTGGCAAACGCTTGATCGTGCATGTTGAAAACCACGGCGCACCACATGCATGTGCGTATACTGACCCATTTTGAGCAGGCTGCCTTCATGATGTCGGCATTCGGGTTGCTGCAGTCAATTGCAGGCTTTTCCAGTTCTTTGCCCACGTACATTTTACCAAAAGGATTCCCCGGTTTGTCCATGATGTACATCGCACACTTCATGGTCCTAAAACAGACATCAGTTTCCGAGGTATTTTCATAGTGGGACAACACACATTTTGGTTCATCAGAAGATGCCCGAAACCAGGCAGCTTTATTTACACGGCATGTGAATTGCCGCTGCGCAAAACTTAACGTCTGTCAAAATGCTTTTGCGAAGATAACGTCGATTGTACATTTGTTAATGTGGGAACCAATGCTAGGCAATCCTTAACCTAATTTCTAAAAAGTCCTAAGATGGATTCGTCAGCGAGCGTCAGACATGCGCAATGCGTCCCGTAGAGAGATGTACCAAAAAATGCAACGACGTCTTGGATGAATTCCGACCGGTCTTAAGCCTCCCCCTGCGTCCCTGCGCCACGCGCTGGACATTTTGAAACCAAAACTGCGGTAGCAACGTACTACCTCTGCAACAACAAAAGTCCATTACAACGAATGCATCCAAGAGTACAGCACCGTCAATAAGATCTGCTCACTTACCCATAACAAAACTGAGCCAGCAACAGGCCGGCGAACAGTCGGAGAACGACAGTCTGCATCTCTGGGGAGGTTCTCTGGCGAGGTTCTCAGCGCTGCTCTCACCGCTCTGCGCCGGCCGGAGCAGGGGGTCCGTTTTATGCACGCCTGCCAGCCTGAAGCCGTCACGGACCGGGACGGCTGAACGGTGCGAGACGCGCAGACGGGAGGAACGCACCACCCGCACGTGGCGCAGACGCCCCGAAAATGACTGTTTTCGCGGTGAGCTGGGCAATTTGAGAAAGCAGACATCCTGTTGACGTTTGCATGGCCATCTGGATTGCATGGCAGAATGATGCCTTGTGGTCCCTGCGTAAATTTTCCAAACTATGGTCTATCAGCAGGATAATTTGTGCCTCGTTTACAGTTCTATGGAATGTACAGTGTCTAATGTTACGTCTAATGTCCAACGGCTGATGTATGTTTTAAAAGAAAAATCACTTTACTCCTCTAGTAAAATTATTTTCATTACAACAACAACATCTCTGCCATTGGAGCCGTCTGATGAGAGGCTGCCGCAGAAAATTGGCCAGCTGTTAAAGCATCGGCTTAAAAATGTGAAGCTTAACAAATTTTCCTTGGGCCCGCATTATGTATTGACGCATGACATTAGGCGTTGTAGATGGAAGCAAATATGCAGAATAAGTCAGCATTTTTTAAACATAATTATGTCATTTACAAGAAATGCACCGCTTAAAGTCTAGTGACCATTGGTATATTATGGGACTATCGAGAAATTGCTCACGACACCTGCTTCATGCATTGCATGCCCTGACTAGTTTTCGACTTCAGTTAGTGGAAAGCTGACAGCTAGGCCGCCTGATGAGTGGCTGCTGCACAGAATTGGCCGGCTGCTAAAACATGAACTTGTGAAATATACATGGAAATGGTGCAAGGCCTGCAGATTAAAACAATTATTTAGACAGAATGATCGAGCAAAGCAAACTCACTCACGCAGTTGATGAAAACCAAAGCTATGAATGTTTATTCGCCTGTTTGAATGCAATTTACAGATAACTCCTTTAGCTCTTGATCACCAGCTGTAGCGTGGATGTATGTATGTGTAAGTTTTGGCGTTTTCTAATGATCAGTTCACTGTCATAGCTTCGAAGTAGTAGCAGGCCCCGTGCTGGGGTTATATTACATAGGATAACACAAGCTCACGGGAACAGTATTTCCCAATTCCTCTGCCGTTTGTTGTTTGTTTGCTGTCCGTCTTCTCTATCGATGCAGCAGTCAGGCCTGGCCATTAGCGTCGTAGTCTTCTGTGAAGCCGTGTGTCTCGTCAGGCGTCAGTCAGTCGTCCGTCCTGAGTTCTCTCCCTCTCCGCCCCACACCGTGGTCCTACCTCGACCGCCGCCGCAGCCCAATGCCAGGCAGTCTCAGGACACCGCTGTCCTCACGCGTTCGCCTGCAGGTCGACAGCAGTGGCAGTCGTCGCCCCCGAACGCCGGCCGGCCGGGGTCGGTCGACCATGGACGCGTCCAGCGGGCGCCGGCCAGAGGGGGGTGCACCCACGCGGGTCGCCTGACCTCGCCGGCCGGCTTCGCCATCCCGGCACCAGAGGGCGCCCCAGGCCGCACCCGGCCCGGACCGACCACATCTACCGACTACAAACCTCGCGCATCGTGGCGATTTATTATTCACTGCGCCTACATATCTATGTTTGTACTGAAGGCGTCCACGCTGTGGCTATTTTGCTCTCTCGTCAATATTGCAAAAAGGTGATACAAAGGAACTGGCCAAATGAGCTAACACGTGCACATACGACCACAAACATGTAGAACTGCAGCGTCAAGCGTTTCGGGAAGTGTTCGGGAAACGACGTGCGTAATATGACATTGGAGGCGGCCGACGCAGGCGTTTCTAGGCCTTGGACCGGACGAATAGTCGAAAGTGTCTTATCCAGACGCTATTTCGTCCAATTTAAAAAGGTTAAATGCTTCTTTGTCGCCATGTCTTTTCGTCGACGTCAATCAGACGAGTAGGGAAAAGTCGAATGACAGATTGACGACATGCTTTTTTTCGACATGTCAAATTGACGAATGTCAACTGGTCGAATGTTGAGCCGTCCCATGCTGACCAAGTGACCCGACTGACCAAAATATGGATTGGTTGAAATGCAAATTAATCCAACTGTAAACTGGTCTAAATGAGAATTAATCGAAATGTGTATTTATCGGAATGTAAGTTAATGTGGATTCATAGAATGACGTTAAAATGAAGGAGAAAAGTGAGGCAGGCAAAAAGGAAAGAGTAACGTGTATGTTTTCATGCCACTGTGGTTTGGAATTTACCAACGCCTTACGTCTTTTTGTATCTTAGTGAATTACCAACAGAAGCATTACGGGGACCCATTGCATCCAGCGGTAGGGGGTAAAAAGAATGTTGAACATTTCAGGGCAAAGGCAAAATACGCATGGAAATAGGCCAGGCTTAGCGTGGAACTTTGTGTCTGCAAAGGGGTGGCCCTGTTCAAAATGCGGTAACACAACCTCTTTGATGCCAAAAAAGTTGTACCACAGAATTTCAAGGAGACCATTGGCAGCTGTGCTACTGCTGCATGATTAGTGGCGAATAGTAATCCTGTTTAGGATCCAACCAGCAAACAGTTCGAATCACTGTCTTGGCGAGCAGGATTTCTATTTGCTAGCATGCGGTGTTTGGCCGAGTATGACACATCCATAATCACTTTTAGCCCTTACCCGGCGAGGATAACCTCAAAAGCCTCTTCCGTTTTTCTAAAAAATTTCGTTTTTAAAGATCTGTTTATTGTTGCTGATTTTTTAGCTGCAGTTCTCTATGCCTTTTCCCGCCATGTGCACCAATGGTGCACATGGCGTGCAGTGTGCCTTTGTATCAACGGACCGAGTTGGTTCATGAAGAACTGAATCGAGCACCAGTCGGAACCAGGGACGTAACTTTGTATACCTTTGGTACGGAGCTTTTCATACCAAAGGAAATCGTTGGTACGGAACCCCATTTCATTACGTTAACACATCACGTACTTTTTTTGTTTTATAAGTAAAGTTCTGTAAAAAGCTATCCAGTTCGCATTATAGGGCTTGATGAATTTATTTTTCCATACCAAAATTTGTCCCATTGCTACACCCATGGTCGGAACGTAAGGTCTGGTTCTGTGCTTCTGTGTCACAAGGGAGCCATTTTAAGAAACGGGCGTTAAATACTAAAGCGCTGCTGCCTATTTTTCTTATTTATTTATTTGTCTCTTTTGACTTGATCCGAACGGTTGCCAGCATGATGTTAGGAAATGGAGCCCATGCTAAACATAACTTAATGCACAGACTCCGATCCCCACATCCGATCGAAAAGTTCCAGATAACGGCTGATTTTGTGGCGAAAGTTTTACGTGCCGCTAAAGGCGCAACAGGACCGTGCGTTATTCAGCTGGACTCTCTTTTGACCAGTTGCCAGCTGACCCGGGCGCCAAGCATCGAGCGCCGGCGCGATTCAAACCCGTCTCGCCAGCACGGGAAAACCAGCGTTCTACCAACTGAGCTACCGATCACGTTAGCGTCGATGTTACTAGGGCGTCATTTTGAACTACAAGGTATCACGGCCTTTTTCTGGGTTGCCTTTGTGTCTTAGGGATGTCTTTTGAATGACAGGGCGTCCACATTCCATCACACGGACGCCTTTCTGGCAAGTGCTGCAGCAATGCCTTTTGAACGACAGGCCACCCACACTCATTTAGATGAGTACCTGTCTAGTGTCAAGGGTACCTTTTGAACGACAAGGTGCCCGTACTCCATCGTAGAGGCGCCTCCTTAGCGTCACGAGGGCAGGGACGCAGCCAGGATTTTCTTGGGGGGGGGGGAGGGGCGGAGCTCAGTTGGAACTGAAATCATACGCAAACTGCCTGCTGGGAGAGCGATGTGCAATGGTTTTCGCAAAATGCAGGCCTGGAGGGGGGGGGGGGCGCCCGCTTTGGCAGCGCCCGTGCAAAGGGGCTTCTTTTAAACAACAGCGCAATCATACTTTGTCGCAGTGACGGGTGCTTAATGTCGCAGGACCGCCTTTCGATCGAAAGGTTGACCATAAACCTGCAGGACGCCCTTTTGATGTCACATGGACTTCTGGAACGTCAGATGCTCCACACTCCTGTATCATTGGTGTAACAGATCCACTCTTTTTTACTAACGGGGCAACAATGCACCATCGCAAGGGCGTCTTCTTGGTGTCACAGCAAGGCCTTTTGAACGACAGGGCACCCATACGCCATTCCAAAGGCGTCTTCTTGGTGTCACAGGGACGCATTTTTAATAACGAGGGCGCCAATGCTTCAACACATGGGCGGACTCTTGATGTTACATGGACGCCTTTTGAACGACAGGGTGCCAGCAGCCCATCGCAGAGGCGTCCCTATGTCATCTGCGTTCTGTCTGTTTCACCAGAACTGTGTTAACGACGCCTTTTTATGCACGCGAGCCATATTATGACCATTTCTTCTGTCACATGAGTTTCTTTCTAATAAAAGGGCACCCATGTCCCATCAAAAGGGTGCATGTCACATGTGCGCTCCTTAACGATAGGGAGGCGATGTATCCACAAACAACATTTGTTCGTGAATGGTTTCTCCATCTTCTTTATCTTTTCTCTTTCTCTATCAAGGTGAAGGGTTTCTCATATGGTGTCTTAGGGCATTTAGCGCTCTTACCCGCCGTCGGTGGGTGAGGGTGCCAAAAAGCCAAGGGATGGGGGGGAGGCGGCCGTTCCTTTCGTCCCCCGGACCCGATCCTGGCCTATTGGTCAGCCTTCTAACCCCACCTGTGTCAGGATTGATCAGTCGTGAGGCACGGAGATTTATTGTTCGCTTCAGTTTGTTTCCACATCCATGTTTGGCCTTTCTTACGCCAGGACTGGCTGTGGAATTCCTGAAATTCTCGTTGCCGCTGAAGCGTTACTTATTCCTTGTTGATTACGCGTCAGTAGTGCCAATGGCCTTATTAGAATTTTGACACAAGACGTGTTGAATGTTGGATCGCTGCCTTTTGTCTGCATCCTTGCAAAGTTCATTTCTTCATGTCAGATCTCCCATACCCTCAATGTTCGCCGCGGAATTCCACGCGGAATTCCGCATGAAATCCGTAAGGAATGGCAATTCGTAGCGAAGACAAGAACGCGCCACAAGAATAAGTCAACTCAAGTCAAGTCAAAAAGTCGCCCAAAGGCAATGGTTTAGAGTTCAGTCGAGAAGATAGCTGTGGACTTGTTTCATTTATTGCGCAAGATAGACGAAACCAGCGCAGCGCGGAAAACGTTGAAGGGCCTTGGTATCATCAAATGTTTCGGAAAATCGAACGTTCTGCGAACGGGGCTGAAAAATGATGGTGTGCTGACTGTTGTACGAACTGAAGTTTACAATAGGTAAGGCGAGGCATCGACGAGTCGACAACTAAGGCATGGTAAGTGGGCATGGTGGTCGCCTGTATTGTATAAATTAGCTTGAAAATGAAAGTTAGCCACTGGTTTAATTTCCTGGGGATTCGCGGCCTGAATGGGTCATTGGGATTACTTATGAGGCTCATTTGTGGTGTGTTGAGGTAAGAAATACCTCAGCACATGCTAAGTTCAACACTATTTGCCTATGACTGAGTCATCCATTCATTGTCCATTTATCTCAACAAATGGATTAGTGCAAAATTGAGGGATTGGATATTCACTAAAGCATGCTACCAGAAGATTAGGATTTTTTTGCATCTGCCATGCCAGAACTAATGATTAGGCAATACTATACTTCTTCTGCCTTTTCACAGGCCACTTTTGCTGTACATACAATACAGAAGAGCTCACAAACTTTCCTATGAAGGTAAGAAATGGTGACACTACCAGTATGGTTTCTGAAAGAAATGGAATTATATTTCACTCTAAGCAAATGAGTCTGGAATGGGCAGTGCCATCCTGTTTACACTGCCTTTGCTCCAAGGATGCCCTATGTACAGCATAACATTTGTTGATGTCATCAGTAAATGATACCATGAGACATAATGTTGCACTGAAGGCAAAGGTGTGACGCTGTGCCAAAGGCACCATATAGAAAACTAGAGGCCATAGCCCAATAAAGGATGTGATTGGACTTGACTCTCTCGAACAGAGGTTAGGTCATACCACCAAATTGGTTTGGTTGGGTTAGGTTAGGTTAGTGTTAGGGTTGGCTGGTTAGGTTGGTTGGTTGGTTATTGGGGCTTAGGGGCACTCTGACTACAAGGTCATTTGGTGGCCAGGCTGGTTAGGTTGGGTTAGTTTAGGTTATCTTGTTTATTATTCATTAGGTCAGGTTATACTGATGACATTATTAAGCCCAAAATACCTTCACCTTGAAAACTACCCTTTTTGACTTTGTTACCATAGAATTGCAGCACAAGTCAGACAGTCAGACAAGTGGTGCAGGGGTCAGAGACAAATGGAATGGCAATATTATTTGGCAATTTTTTCACTGTCTTCATCTTGAAATGACATGATACAGCAACTGAATCACAACTATTTAAGTTTAGAACCATTCATTGTATTGTCTTATGCCATTTATGCTGTTTTTCACTGCTTGGTGAAAATGTCATGTATGGCTGATGATTGTTCATAAGGAAGATGTTGGGCTATTTTTGCTGACTGGTCATACATTTTATCTTAAATACTGTGGCTTCTAATGAACAAGAAAATACAACCATTGTTTTGGAATCTGTTCCTGAAAGTGCTTGCTGGCCATCTAGTTTGCATACTTTTCCGTTTTTTTTCTGTTCTCCTTTTGTCCATAATTAGCAGATACAGTATAGATAGGGGATGAAATTTTATTTCCAAACACATGATTTTTTTACAAACCAGTACTGGCAGAATAATATGATGTCTTGTCTGTGCATATGATGACATGTCATGCATGTCATGTTTGTGCCTGTTTTGGTTTACTTAAGCAGATATTGTATACTTAACTTTGAACTCCTCCCTTTGTTTGTCTTAACAGTAAAGGTCAATTTTCATGCCCATTTTTGTATCTGTCATAATATTCAGAATTGCCTGTTTTAGAAATTGAAACAGTTACCCTTGTTTCATTTATTTTCATTTCTTATGTGAGATTTAAGAGCATTGTCTTGCAGTCCAAAATATTTTGGATTAGTTCTTGAAACTGTCCATACTTTGGCCCACATTTGGAAATATAGTGTTATTACCATGTTGGAGGGGTAAACAGTGTTTAGAGTAAATTAGAAAGAGTACATACCTATCAGTACACTGATGGAACAGTTACAAATGCATTATTATTCATGTTAGAGGATGAAAGCTCCCATATTTTGGTCTGTTATTTTACATCATTTCTCATTTTCCCATTTTCATTGCAAAACTTGTCATGTCTACAAGGGAAGTACATCAAATCCCAACTTTAACTATGCAGCATTGGGGGGTACAAAACTCCCTCTTCCTTTTGGGAATGAGAAATGCTAGTTTTCCCTGTAGTGTTCCTGCAGTAATTTCATGAAGCTAGAATGTAAAATTTGGAAGACATGTGAACTGACACTCAGGTTTTGTTGTCTCAGGCTTCCTGGTGAGCCAGCAGAGGCCAGCTGAGCAGGGGAAGACGCTGCCTCGGCTTTCCCCTCCAGTCGGCGGCATGACGGACGTCAGCGAAGACGGCGAGATCTCCGAGCCGCGCGAGTTCCTCGTCGACGACGACTCGCTGGACATCAAGCCGCCGCAGAACCAGGCGGGCAGCAAGCACAAGGTGCGCAGCCGGCACTCGGAGCACAAGCGGCGCGACAAGCACAAGCACCGCCGCCACGAGAGCCGGCGCCAGCGGCGGGAGCACCGCGAGCGACGCGAGGCCCGCCGCCCCGCCGAGGAGTCCCGCCGCCCCGCCGAGGAGTCCCGCCGCCCGGCTGACGAGTCTCGCCGCCCCGCTGATGAGTCCCGCCGCCCCACTGACGAGTCCCGGCGCGCGGCCGATGACTCCCGCCGTCCTGCAGACGACGTTCGCCGGCCGCTGGACGACGCCCGCCGCGTTCTGGACGAGGCGCGCAGGCCGCCGCCGGACCTCTACGAAGTGCACCCGCAGGCGCGCCCGTCCCGCTCCAGGGAGCATCGCGACCGAGACCGCGACCGCGACCGCGACCGCGAGCGCGACGGCCGGCGCGAGCGGCGCGGCGAGCGCGAGCTGGCGCCGCCCGAGCCGCGCGGCCACCGCGAGTCGGCCGACGAGCTGGCGCCGCGCGAGCGCGACTCGCGCCACCGCCAGGAGCGGCGCGAGCCGCCCACCGAGGGCGACCTGCGCCGCGAGCGCTTCCTGCAGGCGGTACGCGTGTCCGAGTACCAGAAGGAGATGTCGAAGCGCGAGCTGGAGGCGCGCCGCCAGCGCCGCGAGCTGGAGAAGCAGCGCCAGCGCGAGGTGCGCGAGATCGAGATGAAGCGCGAGCGCGAGTACAGCGGCGACCGGGAGAGCGCGGCCGTGCGGCGCAAGAGGCCACGCCGCGCGGTCGTCGACCTGCGCGAGGAGTCGGCCGAGCGTGGCCGCTCGCCGCAGCCGTCGCCCGAGCGGCCGGCGCGCGACGCGCGCCAGCACCGGCAGGCCGAGTCGGAGCCGTCCTCCGAGGAGGACGCCGAGGAGGAGGAGGACGATGAGGAGGGCAACGGCGAGAACGACGAGGAGAGCGAGGAGTCGTCCTCCGAGTCGGAGACGGCCGGCGAGGAGGAGCAGGAGCAGGAGGAGGACGCCGAGGAGCCGGCAGACGCGGTCGAGGCGGCCGCCTCGCGGTCGCCGACGCCGCCGGTGACGGGCCGTCGCTGGCGCCAGACGAGTCGGTCGTCGCCGGAGACGGCGTCGCCGCGGCGCGCCGGCTCGGCGGCCGGCAGCACGCCGCCGCCGTCACCGCCGCCGGCCGCTGACTCTCCGCCGCCGTCGCCGGTCGAGCTGAAGGAGGTGCTGCCGCCGTACCTGCCGGCCGTGCAGGGCTGCCGCAACGTCGAGGAGTTCAACTGCCTCAACCGCATCGAGGAGGGCACGTACGGCGTCGTGTACCGCGCCATCGACAAGCGCACCAAGGAGATCGTGGCTCTGAAACGACTCAAGATGGAGAACGAGAAGGAGGGCTTTCCGATCACGTCGCTGCGAGAGATCAACACATTGCTGAAGGCGCAGCATGAAAACATTGTGACCGTGCGTGAGATCGTGGTCGGCAGCAACATGGACAAGATCTACATCGTCATGGATTACGTGGAGCACGACCTCAAGAGCCTGATGCAGACGATGAAGCTGAAGAAGCAGTCGTTCACGACGGGCGAGGTCAAGTGTCTGCTGATCCAGATGCTGCGCGCCGTGCGGCATCTGCACGATAACTGGATCCTGCACCGCGACCTGAAGACGTCCAACCTGCTGCTCTCGCACAAGGGCGTGCTTAAGGTGGGCGACTTTGGACTGGCGCGGGAGTACGGCTCGCCGCTGAAGCAGTACACTCCGATCGTGGTGACGCTGTGGTACCGGGCGCCGGAGCTGCTGCTCGGCGTCAAGGAGTACTCGTGCCCCGTCGACATGTGGTCCGTGGGCTGCATCTTCGGCGAGCTGGTGCGCATGGAGCCCATGTTCCCCGGCAAGTCGGAGGCCGACCAGATCAACCGCATCTTCAAGGAGCTGGGCACGCCCAACGAGAAAATCTGGCCCGGCTACAGCGAGCTGCCCGCCATCAAGAAGATGACCTTCACCGAGTACCCGTACAACCAGCTGGCCAACAAACTGGCCGGCGCCGTCACCGAGAAGGGCGTGGCGCTGATGAACAAGCTGCTGACCTACGACCCGCGCCGCCGGCTGACGGCCGACGAGGCGCTGGCGCACGGCTACTTCGACGAACAGCCGAGACCGATCGACCCGGGCATGTTCCCAACGTGGCCGGCCAAGTCCGAGCTGGGCCACAAGAAGACCTCGGCCAGCCCCAAGCCGCCGTCGGGCCGGAAGAACCTCGGCGATGAGGACGTGGGCTTCCAGCTGGGCGCGGCGGCCGGCGCCGGCGGCTTCAGCCTCAAGTTCTGAGGGCCGGCGCGCTGCCAGAGCGGCCGATGTCGGACGCCGGCGATCGGCTGAGGTGACTCGGGTGTCGAGGGCGCGTGAGGCGGGGAGGTCACTGGACGTGGTCGCGGTGGAGACGCGGGAGCTCTCGCGGCGAGGAACTGCTGAGGCAGAATGTGATGCGGCCCCAGAAAGTCGAAGAGGTCTGGGCGATGGACTGCTCCGGACGTTGGAACAGTCTGTGGAAGGAGCGATGCTTCAACTCTGGCGCTGGCCCGCGCTCGCGTTAGGCCGGTTGGGACAAGGCCACAGAGGACCACGGGTGGTCGCACGCTGCGCTTGGAAGCAGCGGAAAGTGGTGTGACTGACGTGTTGTACGCCGTGTTGAACACTGGTGCGACCTGACGTTCCATTTTTTTTTTTGAATCAAGTGCGTCCTTGATTCCAAGGGTCGCCTGCAGTTACCTTCCATCCTGTACGAACATGTCACACTGCTGGCCTCCCACCCGGAAATGATCATATTCCCAGTGTATGAATACAGGTCATCTCTCGCGCACCGTGTTGATCATTTGCACACCTTTGGACAGTTCAAGAACAGTGCGAAGGTGAGGACACTCACTGTCCGGGCAATTTGTAAACGAACGCTGTCAACGTGGCGTCACAAACAGTGCGTGCCGTTTCGAAACAGAATGACCTGCGTCTCGTGTAGAGGTGTGACTTGGTAAGTCAGATTTTCCAGCGGTGGAGATCGCTTTTACTACCAGATGTCCTCTGAGGAAAATCGATCCGATCAGCGCATCTTAAAGTTGCCGGTTGTGTTCGTGTAGGCGAGTCATTTAAATGATTCGTTTCACGTCACCGGTGCATTACGGACGGACGTGGGATAAAACGGAGAGTAGCATGGCAAACTAGGAAGTGTAGAAAATAACGAACTTTGGAATTGTGAGACCCTAAAGAGAGCGCAAGCGAAGTCTTTTCGCACGCCTAGTTTGCGTTGAGCGCTAGTTTGATGGCGTAGCTGACTGACGGTAATCAAACGTTCACAACGTCCGTTCTCGGAGAACTCATGACTGATTGCCACACAAATGGCTGTTCACCGCTATCCAACTACCTGACTGTTCACTGCTGGGCGTGTTCTGCGTTCTCCATACTGATGGCATTCGAAAGCGACAAGCTCCGTATATCATTTCGTTAAAGAACCGTATATTGAAAAAAACTTCGGCAATCCGACGAGAACATACGCATGTTATTACAAAGACACCTTCACCTTCAAAACATCTTCAATAGACAGCCCTGAAACACCACCGCTTTCGTTATGACAGGGTGCATTCCTATTTCACCATCACGGGAAACAACAGTTCGACAATTCAGCGGGTTCATAATCAACAGAGAAACTGTTTTGACCAAATCTGATTAGCAAGGACATGATGAAAAGAAACAAAAGAAATCGGCGAAACACTACACCGGAAATATAAACTGGCACAAACAGCACTTTATTGTCCCGTGACCGTGACCGTGACCGTGTCCCGTAGGAATATGCCGCCTGTTGTTATGGACACAGCGATCGTGCGAAGGATGCGCCTTCAACAAGTGCACGCCATCCCAACGAGACAATGCTGAGGTGGCGCTGGCGATCACACAAACGCCTACCGCTTACCCACTACCACAGCCGCAACCAACCAACCGTGCTGAGGTCATGCAACTGCCCGGTCAATCCGTGTCTTTGGCGATAACGTGCTGAAAGCGAGCCATTAAACCCATGTAAATAAAGTCATCCTGTACAAAAGCGCAAATACTGCCGGCGGAAAAAAACGACGCGAGCGGTGTCTAGAAACATCCTTATTAACTCGCGCAAAAATTTGTGTAAAGCATTCCACCAGTATTCACATTCCGCGATAACAAACATGACAGTTTTACTAAGACCTCCCGAGTGAGAAGACGTGGGACAGTCTTCACGAGTCCGTTAGTGGGCCCGAACGTTCTTTTGTATACGCCCTGTCAAACGGACTCTCCGAGAAACGGACAGCGGACGGCAGCGGCGACGGCAAGCCCACCGCCGGGCGGGCGTCACAGCGTGCCGTCCTTGAGCCGCACGTCCTGGATGTGGAACACCGAGTCGTCGATCTCTCCGTGCACCACCCGGCCGTCGACGAACGTGACGCACTTGACGCCGAGCGAGCCGGAGCCTGTCTTGCCCGGGGCAGGACCAGGACGGTCCGGCGGAGAACAGGGCTGACCCAGGACGGGACCAGGACGGTCCGGCGGAGAACAGGGCCGACCCAGGACGGGACCAGGACGGTCCGGCGGAGAACAGGGCTGACCCAGGACGGGACCAGGACGGTCCGGCGGGGAACAGGGCTGACCCAGGACGGGACCAGGAAGGTCCGGCGGGGGACAGGGTTGGCCCAGGACGGGACCAGGACGGTCCGGCGGAGAACAGGGCTGACCCAGGACGGGACCAGGAAGGTCCGGCGGGGGACAGGGTCGGCCCAGGACGGGACCAGGACGGTCCGGCGGAGAACAGGACTGGACCGGGACGGGACCAAGACGGTCCGGCGGCGGTCCTCCAGAGGCGGACCGACCCAGCAAAGGTCGGCCTGGCGGTGTGCGGGAGGCGCACGACAGCTGAGGGTCCGCCGCCGGCTGGGGACGGGCCGCCGACTCCGGCTGGGGACGGGCCGCCAGTTCCGGCCGGGGCAGACTGCTGCCGAGGCCGGTGAGATCAGTCAGACTGCCGCCGTGTGGCCCGTCCGGGCCCGGCGCGGGGTACGCAGCAGGCGGCGCGACCTGCGATGCACAGACCGGACCACCCGCCGCCGTACCGTTGGACAGCGGCGGCTGGCCCTGCGGAGCCGTGCCGTACCACCTGGACAGGTCTTGTGGCGGCAGGCCGCTGGACACACAGGACGGGTCCTGGAGCGGCGCGCCGTACGGCATGGGCGGAGCCGCGGGCCGCGGCTGACTGTACAGGCCGGACAGAGCGGAGGGAGACGCCGCGTGGTACGGCGCGGGCGACCCACCGTGGCGCGGGGCTGCGAGGGCCGCCGGCGGCGGGCTCCAGGCCGCGGCGGCGAGGGGACCGGCCGGCGAGACCGGCGGCCGGGCGCCGCACGGAGGCGGGGCCGCCGCGGCAGGGTCAGACACCGCACCCCGAGCGTCCCCTACCGCGCCGCTGAGCACCGCGCTGATCGGCGACACGCTGCCGGCGCGGTCCGAGGCCGCGGCCGGCTCCCGCTCCCAGTCCGGCTCCGGCTCCGGCTCCGGCTCCGGCTCCTCGCAGTCAGACTCCTCCCGCTGAGCGCCGTCACGATAGCCGTCCTCCCGCTGCCGGTCCTCGTCCTCGTCCTCCTCATCCCGGAACGGCCGATCCTCGAGAGGTGCCTCCTCCAGACGGCGGGCTACCGCGCGTGCGCCGCGCCCCGCGGCCGGCTGCGAGTCGGCGGCCGCCGGCGCCCCCCCGACCCGCCGGCTTCTGCCGCCCCTGCGGCCGCGGCGGCGGCGGCCACGAGCTGTGGACAGCGGACCGGCGTGTGGCGAGCCAGAGGCGGCCTGCAGTCGTCACATCATGCAGTTGTGGCGCGCGTGATGCAATACGAACCTGGAGGTGTCTGTGTTACAAGCTGGCAAAAATAAATCAAAACCATTCGTGTAAAAAAATCTCATGAAAAATACATCACGTTCGTCTGGTTGTCTGGGAGGTGGTGGCCACAGAAAAGCGTATATGAACCGTGGAGGGCGGCACTTCAGCTAGGTCTTCATTTATTTATGGACTAATCCCCAGAAATATAGACCACTTACAGCCGAGGCAAGGTTGGGCGTTCGGGGGGGGGAGGAAGATTGGGAGAACCTAGATTTCCGCTTCTTACAAAGTTCAGCCTTGCACCCCTGACAATGACAGGAGAGAAAAGGTCTGAAATCCTGGTCCAAAACCCAATCCCCCTTCAATAATTTTCTGAAATAACTAGGATTTAATAACAAATTTTTTTATTTAAATATAATAAGGACATATCAACATATTTAAGGATATAAGGACTTAATAGTGGAAAAATGTAATAACCGAAATAACGGAACAAATATGTCCTGCAATAGTCGCCAATAAAGATCCAAACCTATTAAAAAAATATAAGGGTTTCAAAACAGAAAAAAATAATAACGGAAAGAACAGAACACGTGATGTGTCCTGCAATCACCACCTAAAAAGATCCAAACCTATTAAAAAAAGAAACAATCTTGTGTCCTTTGCGCAAAAGCCAATGGCATAAAAATATCGCAGTCAACAACGGCCAATATGCAGTAAGGAATGCAGTTTTTTATGTTCTGAAAAATGGAACTTGTATCGAGCGTTGCTTACAAAATATACATATCTCCCAAATTTCTGCCAAATGCACGCACCTGCCGCACATCAATCAGCACACAGGAATCCATACACTGTGATTGGCTCGCTATACCCGACCACCAGTTGCACTGCCTCCACGGCATCCAGCGACATGCACCGACGCCACCCCCGTGCGACCATGCAGGGAAAGCGAGTACTCGCGCGGAGCAAAGCGTTCGATTTTGGAGCGCGGACACCACGTCTTTGGAAAAGGACCAAAGCACTGCAACCGAGGAAAACACAGTGGATCAGCAGCCCATATTTGTTTATTCACACGAGGTCGTCAAAGTTCGTCGAGATTTCGGCGTATACAATGTGAAAATAAAACCGGTCACTTTGATATGGCAGGAAGACAAAACCAAAAGACGTACGTACATATTTATGACACACTAAGGCAAGCACAATGGAGCACGACCAAATTCGCCTTGAATGGAAACTACCAGGATATGGGAATTTCGCAGTGCAATATACAGCTTGTTGGACGTGATAGGTCACCGTCATGGAAGGCCGAACTGCGGGCAGTAAGTATCTTTACTAGAATAAAAAAGGTCTGCCATGTATAAATAAAACATACATTGAATGGAACAAGGTACCGATTGTCCCGCCACGTCGATAATATTTCGCGAAAATTTAAGATTTCATTTAACTGGATCCCCGGGGGCATAAGCGAAAAAAGTTAGACAACAACTAGCGATGAGCAAAAATATCGGCAGCTACCAAAAACCTTGCCACACACTGTGAGCGCCATGCCCATTTCACACTAAAAAAGGTACTACAAAACGACAAAAAAGAACTGCGGGTGGCACTCCTTTACAAGGCAGGATCATCTCGCAAACAGCAGCGATGAGCATGCACGTGCAGAGTCCACCACCGTGAAACCGTCTTCGACGCAACCACCAAGATCCAAGGAACAAATCGGCTCTCACACCGCTGACGCTCGGACATGACTCTGAAGCAAACACCACAACCAGCGAAAGCAGCTGCCAGGCGGCCCACCACAGCACGCGAGCGGCCAGCATGCAACGCCGTCCCGTTCCACAACCGAATCCGCCCCTGCCGTATGCGGTGCCCCAGCCGGACACGGGACGGCGCGCCCGGCCCCGTCACCCGATGTACGAGCAGCTGTAGGTGAAGATGGCCTCGGCCAGCTCCACCGAGTAGGACTCACGTCTGTCGGCCGGCAGCTGGCCGTCGTCCGGGACGTCGGCCGAGACCTGGCCCGGGCCCGCGCCGCCTCCGGCCGCCGGCTCCGGCCTCTGGCTGAGGTCGGCGGCCGGCCGGCCGGCGCGCCGCGCCCTCGTCTCCTCCCTGTAAGGGCGGCGGCGGACGGTCAGCAGGCCGCCGGACGGCAGCCGTGCGGGAACTCAACGAGGCGCCACGCGGCGAAGTGGAGGCAGAGATGCCACGTGGAAACATTTTAAATCGCAGCTCAATCGCGCGCTAGCAATATTGTACGCTTCTCTGCAGTGATCGATGTCCGCTCCCAAAACGCCACCGTTGTGCGTTCCCAATAAAAAGAACGGACTCTGGAAAACTCCAAAACACCTTGCGTTGGCGTATGCCAAATTGACGAACGCCAATACACAGAATGGTGCAGAATGACCACACAAACCAGACACTTCATCTGCGGCCCGGCGGTCCAGCGGCCGCGGCGGCGGGCGCGCGCGTACCGTGCCAGCTCAGCCGGCTCCTTCTGGCGGTCCCACTCGCGCCGCCAGCCGCCGTCGGCGTCGCGCGCCCGCTCCAGCCGGCTCTGGTCGACGGCCAGCCGCTCGCGGCGCCACGCTTCTTCCTGGCGCCGCTGCTGGGCCGACAGGGCCGGCCGCTCGGGCCTCCCCGAGGGCCGGCCGTCCCGCGCCGGGTCGCGCAGGAACGACCGTCTGGTGACGGCGCGGAACGCCGCCTGCGTGAGCCGTCCTCGGCGGAGGGGTGAAACGACACCCCGCCATCGCGCTGTGCAGTCATGCAATGTAATAACAGCAGGCGGCACTTAGTGTGCGGTGTGTGTGAAGTGGTCCTGTAATCCCGTGAAGCAATGTGGTTCTGAAGGTGGCCAAACAATGTACTGGCAGCTATAACAGGTGCAGTAAATGCGAGGGACCTGATGCCTGACTTCACGCAAGACGAACACGTAAGTCTGGTCGAAACCCTCACAAAAGAGTCACGCAACCCGTAATATGAGACGTTTGAACTGCCAGCAGGTGACAGAGGATGGCACGTACCCGGACCCCGTGTTGGGAGAGCCGGCCGGCTGCGGTCGGCCCCGGCCGGCGGCGTCGTCCTCCGGTGAGCGGCCGCTCCGGTACCGCACACACTTCGAGAGTCGCGCCTCGTCACTGCCAGCGGCGCGCGCCAGCTCCCGGTCCCGCTCCACCTCCTGGGCGGACCGACGGCACGGGGCGCCACAGCGTCAGCGCCCGGCGGCGGCGGCCAGAGACCGCCGCAGCGCCATGGACCATCCCGGGACGGCCAGCTTACACACTACTTCAGCGAAAAAATCCGAGCTATTCAGATTTATATTCATCACACTGCTTTCAGATTCCGAAAAAAATAAGCAAGCTGTTTTCCATGACTGGACCTGTATGACACAATGTACGGCTCACAAAACACAGTGCAATAACATCACACTACACGAGACAGCTGTTGTATAACACAGGGAAGCTGTCCCCGGAATCGCAAACCTCGTACCCGTTCGCGTTGCTCCCGAAGTTGGTTCTGTTCCCGAATCTTCCGGATTTTTGCATCCAGTGCTGCCTCAGCATCTTTCTAAAAAAATGATATCTTTTGAGTAGCAAGCTGTCTTATCACTTCCATCCAGTGCTGGCTTATAAGCACAATTTGTGACCATATTCCTGTTTGTCTCACTGATTCACTAGAAAAACTAACAGGAAAATAAGCTTTGCTACAGATGGAATGGCCAAAGCCCAGTTGAACAAGCTAATATATTCTTTTAATATGTAAAACTTAAAACTACCATCAGTCTTTTTTGTAATGGCCAACATAACTTAAAAATCTTAACTGGAACAATCTGTTCAAATGATCATTCAACAGTGGGTTTTAAGAAAGTAGCTTTACAACATTAAGATGCTTGTATATATGTTCACATACCACATATAATATATATACTATGTATACATACTTTATACATACCAAAAACATACCTTACCTCTCGAGTTTTAGCCATTTCTGATTTCTATGTTGTATGGAATTACCACTAAGTCTGAAATACACAGAGATTACAAAAAAAAACAGGAAATGCCAACACTCCTCCCAAAATTATTCCAAAGGGTCCAAATTATGTAATAGACTTCTAGGCAATATTTGATGGCAAACTGTGCTATATAAGTGCTTCAGCTTGTAACTAATAACATGACTGCAAATTCACTAATTCATTACTGATACTAAATACTGTTCAGCTGGGGTGGGGAAGCCAAATCATGGAGGGTTAACAGCACCAGAGGATTTTTAGACCAAGGAGTACAGGTACTACTGTATTTTTTTATCCCAGAGCATGCCAATGTCATGTCAGTTCTTCACAAGCTGGGGAGTTGTTATTCCTGATACCCGGTGATGAGCTTTGTGTTATCAGAAGCAACCAAATTAGGCTCCATGTTTGTCTTGAAATAGATGGGGTGTCTGAGACAGCAATGAAAAGGCTGTTAACACCCCAGTTTGCAAACTATATCACAATGGTCAACAATATGCCTGTAGCAGCCTCAACTTTCTCCTAAACAGAGAAGCTTCCTAAATGCTTGCTTGCTAGTTACAAGCCAGCCCCTTAAAGGCATAATGTGTCCATCCAACTTATCACTAAAAAATGGATTTGCAATGGATTTAGGCAACTTCCTTAACCTAAAAAAGCTGACAATATTTGTTTTATGGTAGTTTTCACCCAAAACTCACTAATCTACTCCAATCTGTGCTAGCCCAAACCCAATAGTTTTGCCCCAGACATTTTCCAAACCTGCCCTAACACTGGTTTCTAACCTTAGTATTGCTTCAAGAGCCCATCAAAACCTGCAATGTTTTGAAAACTGGCTGGTGCTCTTGCAATAAAGGAAAGGTCCAAATGATACATTTTATTGAGGAAACCAGTGGAATAATAAATTTCCACATAAACAATGAACACAAGAAGACATCATCCCACAAGCAGTTATTACAGCTTTCCTGAACTCTTTCCTGTGCCTTATTGCTATCGTCACCTTATCCCAGACACTTTATTTGCTGTAGCAGATAGGTCGAGAGCTTATGAAATACAAAAACAGCCCGCCCACAAACTTTTCAGGTGCCTCTACACATTGGCATCATAAGGTATGTGCTCAATAAAGGAATAAGAATAAGTTTGAAAATTGGTCTGAAGACGCCGTTCTGGCCGTTCTGACTTGTTCTTGTTCTTGTGGAGTTTGAGCGCACAGCCGCCCGGGCTCAAGCGTCCGCGACCGTTCTGACGTTGTCAATGCTTAGGGCAAGCTGCGCAGCCTTGGCCGCATTTGTGGTTTACCCTAACCTGCACTGATCTGCCATTAAACATTGGGTGAACCTTGTGGCTGCAAAGGAATAATGGGACTAAAATAAATAATGTTGATAGATATTAAAGAATAAACAAACATAGACCATGAAAAAGTATCCTAAAAATAAATTCATAACTTCAAAAATATGAATGTTTAAAGGTATTTACGTATATAACTTTCCCTGTTCACCTTACTTCGTCGACCGTAACCGGCTTACGCCACGACAATACCAGTTACCGAAGAATGTAACCCCCGCAGCCGCGAGTCGAATACACGGCGTGGAACCGGAGGCTGGTTGACTGTTACCATTTGATCGATTTAGATATGACGTTTTACCATTTCATCAACTGCTTCGCCTTAGCGTATGTTCCTCATTTCTTCACGTACAAATACTCCAAGCTGTAAGTAGTCAGAGGAGCATAAAATATAATCTAATGTGGTCTTTACCGAGCCTGCAAACCATGGCAAGGTCGAAGATTGTTTGGGGCAGCCGGAATTTTGCCCCGAATGGGGCAGCTTGTTGCTGTATTGGGGGGCAAAAGCTGACCCATTTGGGATAGCTTCTGCTAACTCAACCCAAACCTGAAACCTATTTTCTCACTAGATTTGGTCCATTTAGGCCTCAGGGTAACCCCAAGGTTGCATGAATTACACCGTTTCAAGAATTTCTTCCCAAACATTTCAAAAAAGCTGCCCCAGATTTCATTCTTTGTCCCAACCCTGCCCGTATGAGATCTCATTGACATCTGACATGTTTTGCAAACCAGATCTTTAGCAAGGGTGATTATCTGGAAGCAATGTAAGATGGGTAAAATATAACAATATTTTGATATGGTGATTATGGATTGTTTTTGTTGTTTGGATTTAGTGCAGACATGTTGAAGTGGGTGCATATATATCTGTATATATATATATGTGTGTATATAGATATATATGTGTGGGTGTGGAATTCATCTTTTGCCCCCAAAAAAAGCTAGTGGTTTTCATGCCAAAGGGAGTAAAAGGTAAAGGTAATCATGCCAAAGGTAATCATGCCATAGGGAATCAGTAAGAGGAACAAAGAGAGTTAGTGAAACAGTTTCCATCACCTGTGATGAAAATTTAAGTCATTGTCTTCACACCTTTTTTAGACTATTCTGCCAAACTCTTTTGAAAATGAGCTATTGAAAAGACAAAGATGCATGAAACTTGAGGGGAATCTGAGCAAGGTCAAATTAGTAAAGACTAGGATTTTTGCTTGAATTTTGTTGAGTGGGTGTATTAGAATGTTATCTTTGCCATTCCAGGTAGTCCATTCAGTTTAGTATAACATATCATATCATATTCAGTCCTGATTTGGTCATGAATAATTTTTTGTCTCCTAGCAATTGCTTCATGCTGGGGTCTGAACCCAGCAAAGCAACTGCCAGCTTTATGCCATTCATCTTCCATTGGGGAAAGAGGACAGTTGGGGACCTGCCATGTAATCCCATAAATTATGTGTAGCTGGGGTGCGTGTGACATACCTTCTTGGAGAGTGGAGACAACAACAAATGATGAGGCATGTCATCAGTTGCTGCATAATGGGTCCTCATGTAAGTCCAGATATGTTGTAGGCTCCATTAAACAGACAAATGGTCTCGGTGGCAGCCACATCTGAAGAGCAGGCACCCTGTAAAAGAACATTCCTCAAAATGCCATGGTGAGGTGGTGGTGGCAGCGGCAGTAGTGTTGGCACTGGGCCACATTGGAGGCCATGGTCATTGCTGCAATGCATGACCATTCCGTGATGTGTGACCAATGATGGATGATGACTCTGACAAACAGTGTTCAGGGCAGGTGAAAGAACCACTGGCTCCTGCACAGGATACATGTGCAAAATGTGAATGAATCTGTGAAAAGTACCAATCTTACCAAGAAGCCAGGACTGCTGGGCTGTTCCCTCTGATGAGAGGAGTTGGGCGACTGTGACGTGACGTAAATCAGAACTTTGCTCATTATTGTTTGGTCTGTTACATTCTGTTATGTTTGTTCCAGTTCGGAGTATGGTGCATTTTGGAAATGTGTTCAGGCCGGATCTACATACATATTTGTACAGTTGTGCAAGATGGTGCTTCTGGCGACCTTTTTCCCAGCAGCTGAGAGCATGCCAGAGCATGGAGTTGATTTGCTAGCAGTAAGTTTAATTGCCAAGCAATGTTTTGTTAATGATTAAGAAATCAGATTTGTCATGGTTTGACGTTTTTTTGTGCATTGCAAGCCTTTAGTTGTACTTTGTTATCTCATTTTCTATCAGGAAACTTCACTGAGTGTTACATAGATTGGCCTGGTTTGAGTCATTGCATTAAATTTGACTTCCACATGTGACATGGACCGATGACTGCAGGAGCTGCTGAAGACGTCAGTGGATATCGGCGATCTCTTGGGCATTCATCTGGTGATGTCAAGGGTGGCCGCTCGAGGCGACGTCAAGGTGAGTGTTAGTCATTGCTTATATTTATGCAAGCTCACTCGGTCACGTTTTAATGACCACAAATGCTGAGTGTTTCCTTCCTGCCACTACCCATGTGCGTGTGTCATTGCAGTTTGTAGTCCAGTTTGTTTTACTTGCATTGGTGCGTTTCCAAGATGTATCAGTCAGATGAACACAAGGTCTTCAACCAGATGAAGTTGCATTTGTTGAATTGTGTGGCCAAATTAACTGTAATGAAACCAAACAAGAACATAATGAAATGGCTGATTTCGATGAAGAGCGTCCTGGAGAAGAAACCACTAAGACAACAAATTTTGGGCCTTAGGCCACCCGCAAATAACACGGAAAAGCGAAGGTATACCGAGCCGCACCAGGCCGTGGAAAAGCCTGACACGTCATGAATTGTATCTGGCTTACGCCACTAGGAGGCCGCTGGGTACTGGCTGAGCACAAGTCATCTAGTGGTCCTCCATTACATTAGTTGCCTGGATGTTGAGTTTGGCATGCATTTTCTGATCCATGTGGCTCTGATCACGGGGACCAGATTTTGTTAAGGGCACAACCTTCTGGGCGTGTAGGTCTTACGCAGCTTTCTTTATGGCACGGGTGCTGGTCAAGCGCGGAGGGCACTGGTTTTCTCAGCCCAGGGAATCGTTTCTGAAAGATGGGACGAGTGGGTTCGGCTTTTTTCTGGAAGGGGAGGTTAAACGATTCTTCCCCTCAACGGACTTTGCTCAAATCTCACCGAGTTTACTGCTTGCCGCCCTGAATTCATCTGTCGCCGCCTGCGTTGTCAGATATGGACCAAGCTGCTCACGTGGCTGAGGTACTGCTTATTCACTCGCCTTTATTACTCATTTGGTCACCGAATTTCTCATTCCTAACTGTTTCCAGTGCTGTCGCGAACACCGACTAAACGACGCAGCGCATCATGTCTCGCATATTGACACAGACGGTAGCAGTGATAGAATAATGATTTTTTTCCTGAGTACTGTGCGTATTCAGTTACCTTGTCTTGTGTTCGGCAATCGGGCATATTGTCGGCGTTGCAACCAGTGGCGGCACCACTGGGGAGGGGGTGGGGCACCAAGGAGAATTGCCTCCCCCAGCTTGAGAAGGTTTAAGATCACTCTAGTGCGGCGATACGAGAAATGGACCGTAAATGTGATTTAAATGTAAGCCGTAAAATGTAGGCTAGGATTGGGCGCTTTCGATGAGGCAATGAGAATTAAGAGTGAGACGTAAGGAAAACAGTGAGGCGATGAATAAAAATGATTGAGGCTTGTGTAAAATTTGGTGGACCGATACTTACTGTCTGTTTTCTACTGGAATTGCGCACTGATGGTCGAGGCCTTCTGGGATTTGTGGGTGCTGCCTGAGAGTGCGGTGAATAGTTCATTAAGCGAACTGTCCGGGGCATACAGTGCATCGAAAAAAGCTTGACGTCCTCGCGTTGTTGCGGTTCCAGATGTCTGAACCAGAACACATTTGTGTTTTATTTTAAAAATTGGCTTGTTTTAGTTTGACTACCAAGGCCGAGTGGTTTACTTGCATTGGGTGGGGTGAGACGTAATGCATATTTTCTCCTGTCATTGGATTGTAAGTTGTAGATATCAGTCTATTGCGATCCGTCGGGATGCACATCTGCAAGTGATGTAGCTAAAATATCAGGCAGCCGCCCGTTATGTCTGTCAGCTCTGGGTGAATATTATGGAAGATGTCAGTAGCATAGCCAGGGGGCCCTAGGGGCCCTGGGACCACCGGAATTTTTTTGACCCTGAAGAAGCCCCCTGACATTGGCCTCAGGGGGCCTTCCGGCCGGGAAAGACAAACCCACTCCTCTGCAAAGGGCCCTCAGACCCCAGGCAAAGACCCCTTTGGCAGACAGCGGGGTGCCCCCTGACCGGGAAAGGTAAGTGAGTACCCCGGCATGCACCTACCATAAGACGAGTACCGGAAAGGATGTTCCTCTGTAAAGGAGGCGCCAGCCACGAAAGGTCTTCCTGCCATGGGATGGTGTCGGTCGGTCAAAACAAGTTCCTTAAATCCGTTGAGAAGCTGAGAAACTCACTTTTGGGAGGAGGTTAGGCTATGAGGCCCCCTCGATCTACCCCCTTCTCTAAATCATTTATACAGAACGGCACCCCTGGTCATGAGGCCTCCCGTAGTGTTCAAGGGGCCCCCCTCAGCGTTGGGGCCCCCTCATCCTCTGGGACCCCCGAGAAAATTCCTGGCTACGCTACTGGAGCATGTGCTATGTTAATGAACGTAAGGTACGAGTGGGATAGCTCAGTTTCGTTTCTCCTACTCTGAAGACATGGCCTTTGGCTGTCGGATAAATAGCAGTCCACGCGCGAGGGACAGGTCCTTTACCATTGTGAAAACTGCCGCTAACGGTGGAGGCAAACGGCCTCCCGTAACGATGCCTTTTTGGTATGTGGTATGTATGCCTGTGATACCTGGCGCCAAATCATAAAGAATTGTTACTGAGGCAGTGTGATCAAGACGTTTCCTATCCATACATTATCCAACCGTTGACCTAAATCTCAAAATCTTCAGAGTATCGACCATTATGTCTTGCGAAGACAGTCCATGCCGACCACGTCCGAACATAATCCCGGCCCATAATCTAACAAAAGACAAACAGTAACAGAAATGGTTCTGCGGAGTACATTTCCGAACGTTCCAGTCATCTCTGGACCGTGACGTGATCGGTCAAGCCTTCTGTTTCCTTGCCCATCCCGTTCACCTGAAGATTCTCTTGGACTGAAAATTCGACATATCTTTGCCAGTACTTTCTTCTTCAGCCGCGTCGATCTGTATCCAGATCTCTAGCGAGGTCCGTCATTTCATTCTGTTTCATTTGGTTCTTGTAGTTCGTTTGCTTTGCCATTCAATTCAACCAGAGTGAACGCGAACACTTCCGACATTCTAGATGTCTGTCGTGAAGTATTTACTAGCAGTTTTGAGCATTCTTTGTTTGTCGAAACGTGGAAAAATGAGACTTGCATCACCTATGGAACACATCATAGGTGTGATGGCTAAATCGCTGCAAGCTGCTTTTCCCAAGTTCAGTTTGTTTCTGATCCGTGTATATTGATTATTTATGTCGTGGTCATAGTTGAAAGGGCAGTATTGCAGTGGATTTATAGTGCCATATTAATATTATATTACATTATATTGTACTATATTATAATTTCTGGATTGGCGTGAAGGGAGGCTACTGCAATAGAATACCTAGCATGGTTAGACTTGGTGTATAGAACTGGCGTAGGCAACGTTTCGCGATACTGCGGTCCCACCATTTTAGCAGAATTCCCTTTGTAACGAACATGATATGTAAGTCTAACTTCGGGCAATACTTGCGAAGTATCTTCAACGCCATAGAGCTCAAAACGTTCCCGGAGTCGCGGATGACAACGCAGTGCAGGGTGTCTTGCTGCATGTAGCATTGGCAAAATGTAATAGACGCGCGGAATTTTTATGATCGCTTATTCGTTGCGTGTTTTTCCTGCTTCACGAAAAATAATGTAGTAATGTAATAATGTAAGTAATAATATATAATAAAACCATTTCCTCTCTGAAGAGGTGCAACATTCATGCTCATGTGTGCTTTTGTGGAGAGTAGGGGCGTTTTTCAGCTCAGTGCTGCGGACAAAATCGTGGCAATGGTGAGGTTGCCACCGCAAGTGCATCCGCATCGGATGGTCGTAGTACCGTATCATGCATTTAGAGACACAGAAAGTATTTTGTGCTCCGCTTCCTGTACATCCGACGCCTCTTACCAGCCCACTTTTTGTATTGAACACCGCTAACCTGCACGTGCTGTCTTTGCATCCGACTCCGTGTACGCGGCGCTTTCGTTTACCGGCCTGCGCCATCTGTGCGTATGACGCGGTGCCTCTGTATCTGACGTCATGTGTCTGCACGTGCCGACAGGTGCTGGTGGCTGGCGTCGGCTGGGCCACGGCCGAGCTGCTGCTGACGCGCGTTCTGCCCCTCTGGGTCGGCGCTCGCGGTATCGAGTTTAACTGGCGCTACCTGCAGATGAGCCTGGACGCCAACATCAGCCTCGTACGTCAGACGTGCACGCGGCGCTGATGTCACTGTTGGGCGTGCAGAAATGCCCAACTCTTTGCAGCCGTTGCATGTTCGTCCTGGACGCGCTAGAAAATAATATTGCCGGGGCGCAGCCAGGATTATCTGAAGGGGCCGGAGCTCATTGAGAACTGGAGTCATGCGAAAACCGTCTGCTGGGAGACGATGTGTAGTGGGTTTCACAAAAAATTTGTGAGCCTAGGGGGGGGGCCGCTCCCTCTGGTTGCGCCGGTGGATAGTTGTCATAAATACCACGATTGTCTTTGTCTTGCGTACAGCACGTACGGGATGCGTGGGTTTCATTGATTTGCCATGGCGATGACAATAACTTACTGATGATTTTTTCTTACCGCTTGCGTTTGAAATGATGTAGCTCCTAATTATATCCACTGAATATCACTGTTCCGTTAAACTGAATGGCACAAGGCTCTGCCGATGCGTCTAGAGTTTGTGTCATTAGCGGCCAGGTGGTCCTCTTCGCCCGTACACCACCTGCCTGCTGCAGTACGCCGTCAGTGACGAGGTGGTTCTCCCTGCAGGCACACCACCTGTCTGTGCGGGCTGTGGTACGCTGTCGGTGACCAGATGCTCCCCTCTACAGGTGCACCACCTGTCCGTGTCGGCGCTGGTCTGGCTGTGGTCGCGTAACGACCTGGCGCGCTCGTTCCTGCCGCTGGTCGTGTCGCTGCTGGCCGTGTCGGTGCTGCAGCCGCCGCTGCTGCACGTGGCGGCCGCCGCCGGCCTCTCGGCGCCACTCTGCCTGCTGGCCCGCGCCGCCATGGAGACTGTGGTAGCCGCCGTCACGCTGCAGCTCTTCTCCGGCCTGCTGCGCGACTCCTACTGAGCGCCGACACTAGCGACCCTGGCGGCGGTCTGCGGCGACAGCTGCCGTTCCGGCGGGCTCTGTGGCGCCATTCATGATCCAGGCGATGGCAGTGTGGTGACTCTGGTGGTCCTGGTAGAGGATTTCTGGGATGTGAGTTACCCTAGGGGTGGTCTCCGGCGGTACTGCCAATATTCCTCTGCAGTGCTGTCAGCCCTGCAGAGTATTTATTGTGACGGCGCCAGCGTATCCGTCAGAAGTTTGCCGCGTGACACCGCGCCTCAGTGAAGTCCCGTGTGTGTGTGATGTGATCCGCAGATGTGATGTGCGGATCTCTGGTCCCCGCCATGGTGTACGGGTGGTGGCCAGCCGCCTGGCAATCTGTTGCCCCCGTCCTTTCAGCAGTATGTTCGATGATCGAAGCCAGTGTAGAGCCGTGCAGCCTTGATGTGGACATGTTATTGAACCCTGTGTACCACCAAAAGTCATGGGCGTCACGAAGCTTGGAAAGAGATGTGCTCATCACGCACCCGGGTGGATCCGGCATGCGACGCTGTCTCGCCTGCCAGCGTCGTTTTCTTGCCACTCTGGCTGACACCGGGGACGACTTGTCGGCAGGTGTGGACCAGTGGGTGGCACTGTAGTGGCTGATGCCCCGTGCGTGTCGTTCTGTTGTCCCGTTCTCTGTACAGGTACATCGACCTGGTCTATTCGACGCTGTGTCAAATGGCCGAAGTCAGCTAGAGTTAAGTGGGAGTTAGAGAGAATGTATAATAAACTTGCTACCGCCTGCGTTATTAGCGTCGCGAGCGTGCAATGGGATCGTCCAAGGACGTGAACTGAAATCCTAATACGCTCATAGGCTTCAGTGCGTGTGCTGATGCCAGGAACTGCTGCATCTGGGCAAAAAAAGTGTTCCGATTTATGTACCGGCGGCCATCATACATGTGGAGTTCGACCCAAAACACGGAATTGCCTGCAGCATTCCCTGAGCGATGGTAGACAAATGCAACGCTCCTGTTATGCGGCTGCCCCACTGAATTCAGGAAACCGACGTAGTGGGGATGAGGTGCTTGGGACAGGCTGCGAAGATCATATTACACACATTAGTGTGTTTCCCATCCGCAATAATACTATTTGATTTTGTTAGATGTGGAGGTGGACCATTATTTCCGTTGACCGTGGAAAGATGAAAGATTCCTAGGTAGTGTTATGAGGGGTGAACATTGCAAGCAGCATTTGTGTCTGCCGAAATATCTATTATGGCCAATTCCTTAGAAAATGGCGTGAAAGAGGAACCCAAGACTCATTTCACGGCACGAGAAGGGACGTACCGGCTGATGACTCACTCAGATTACTCGAGACCAAACAGAGTTGGCTACAGTGGTGCCGGTCATGCAAACACGCAAGTGCATGTGTCATTTGCAACAGTCACGGATCAGTCGGGATCAAGTGAGAGGATATGCTTTAATCATGGAAGAGAGCTATATTTATATGTTTATAGGGGCATTAAAAAGGTCAGTATGTTTGAGAATGAACTCTCTCCATTATGTCCTGAGGCATTTACTACTAAACTTTTGTTCAAGACTGCAAACTGGCAAATTCATGAGAGCTGCAACAGTGTCAGTACAGTGGTATCACATTTTTTTTAAGCAGGCTTGCTGTTTTTTATTGTGTATTCTGTTTCACACAAATGCTTACCAAACTACTGTGCCCCAGAGAAGTGGCATTGTGTGTGTCAGAGAAGTGGCATGCATGTCCATTCTCATGAAAACATCTACACAATCAATTTTTTGCCTTTTGTTGTTACTAGGCTCTCTGAAAACAGTATTAGGCCTTGTGTATAGAGCAGCTACTGTCAGGAGGTTTTTTCTTTGTCATGTCAGGTAGTTGATGCTAACTTTTGCTGGGCCATGATTCACAGGCAGCAGACCTGACAAAGCCCATTGATAAACGGGTGTACAAGAGCACTAGTCCGACCTGCCATGACTTTCGTCCTGGGGGGTCAGTGACAGATGGCCTGTCACTGCTGGTTGGCTTCACTGGGGGACAGGTGCAGCTCATGGATCCTACCCACAAGGACTCCAACAAAATCTTTAATGATGAGGTATGGGATGCATCATTGCCTAGGTCAGGCATTTTGGTCCATTGATTGTAAAACCATTGACTACATCATATTCATTTTTTAGTCAGTGTATGTGCTGATCTAGGTTTCATTTGCATTGTAGCTTTGTGTGCATCCCTTAATTTGGTCTTTATTTTGTTATTTAGAATATAATTAATGTATAACATATTATCTTTTAATATGTTTATGGTAGTGTATTATATATAATAAATAATCATCTAATATATCCTTCAATTTGGTCTAAACACTGTCCTGTTACCATTGCCATCATCAGTAGATGGCATTTGGCCCTGACACCTCCTGTCCCATTTACAGCAGTTGATTGAGAAGACCAAGGTGACCTGTGTGCGGTGGCATCCCAACAAGCCACACCACTTCTTGGCAGCTCACGCCAGTGGCCATCTGTACCTGTACTCGGAGCGACTGTCCTGCGGCCCGGCTTCACCCTCCTACCAGACACTGAAGCAGGGCAATGGCTACACGGTATCCGCGTGCAAGGCGCGCAGCTCGCGCAACCCGCTGTTCCGTTGGACGGTGGGCGAGGGCGCCCTGAACCGGTTCGCGTTTTCGCCGTGCGGCCAGCACCTGGCCACCGTGTCGCAGGACGGCTGCCTGCGCGTCTTCCGCTACGACAGCATGGAGCTGGCGGGCGTGGCGCGCAGCTACTTCGGCGCGCTGACGTGCGTCGCCTGGTCGCCGGACGGCCGCTACGTGGCCGCCGGCGGCGAGGACGACCTGCTCACCGTCTGGAGCCTGCACGAGCGGCGCGTGGTGGCGCGCGGCCGCGGCCACCGCTCCTGGCTGGCCGACGTGGCGTTCGACCCGTACACCACAGTGGTAGACGACGGCGGCACGGGCGACCTGGCCGCCAACGGCAACGGCTGCTCGCCGGAGGGCGGCGGCGGCGGTCCGCTGGCGGCGCCCCTCATCTCGTACCGGATCGGCTCGGTGGGCCAGGATACGCTGCTCTGCCTGTGGGACCTGACGGACGAGGTGCTGCGGCGGCCGTGCGCGCGCAGCCGCGCCAGCCTGGTGTCGGCCGGCGCGCCGCCCGGCGCCGAGCCGGCGGCGCCGTCGCCGGGCGCCGGCTCGCTGGCGTCGCGGCTCTCGTCGCTCGGCCTGGGCGGCGGCGAGCAGCGGCGCGAGCCCGGCCGCCGGCTCGGCCTGCTGCTCGTCGGCCACCGCGCCGAGAAGGCGGCCGCGCGCGCCGGCTCCGGCGGCGGCGCGGCCGGCCGCCGCGACCGCCAGCGGCTGATCGGCACGCCCGGCTGCCCGCGCCTCGCCGATTGCCCGATCCTGGAGCCGCACGTCAGCTGCCGCGTCTCGCACGAGCGACTCACCTCCATCACCTTCCTGGAGGAGTGTCTGGTGACGGGCTGCAGTGACGGCTACGTCAGCACGTGGGCCCGGCCGGGCACGGCGGTCGCTGTGAGTTAGCACTCCCGCCGCAAACCCCGCCGCTCTGCCTGACATAAATCAGAGCGAGAGAAGGCGTAACGGTCCAGACGAACCAAAAACGCCAGTTGTCTTGCGATTTCGGTGTTGATTGCCTGCGTTGCAGGGTGACCTGGTGACCGTAATACTGGAGTCCCGTCTAAATGCTCTTGACGCCCTGTTTATCGTTGACGTGGGATGGAGACTGCTAGCCTTTGAGAGAGAACTGTGTCATGCTAGAGCGAGGTGACATTTGCGCGCACGGTCTTTTTGTGGTGTCATTTTGTACGTCAAACCGGCCCATCATGCTGCTCTTACCCGCGCATGCCGTCATGAGTAGGGTTGGGGGATCAGATTGCCGTCTCTTCGTAGAGTCCAAACTAATGGTGACTGTGGATTGACGACTGAATAGCCTCCCCCTTAGTCTTCTTGAAATCATTCCGTTTGGCGCACTGCGCGTTGCATCTTCGGACAGGTCAGGTCAAATGGAGGCATGTTAAAGTGGCTTTGGCGATCGCGACTTTTTTATCGCCTTGGTGGTTTAAATGTCTTAGAAGTTCGAATATGGTTTTTATACTCCTGATATTGTGGATATTCTGTCTCACGGGACAACGTATGTGATACGTTGTCCAGTGAGACATCCGTTTCATCCGAGGTCTTGTCAGGGCATGGTTCTCGTTAGCGGTTATGCGCCTACCGAGGCGCTGCGCGGTGGCGACCGCAGGATTTCAGTCCTAATATCTGAGGAATTTACGGCCAAGTTTTAGGAAATAGAACAGCTTTAGAATAGCTGGCCATCTTTGGAAACGTATTGAGTCTCAGAAACGTGTGCCAAATCTGTAAAAGATATTCGAGAGAAACTAACTAGGGACCACATACCCAGCTCCGACGGGATGGGCTAAAGACCGTGTTCCTTTTTATCTTTATTCCATGCATCTCGGTTACCTTAGAGGGCCCGATACACATGGCAGTGATATATCCCTGTACGGTTTGCGTATAACACCTGGATTCACCTGACAGTCACTTGTCACCGTAGATAATCACTAGTTGCCGAAAGATTGCCACGTTATCTTTGCTTTTCGGTGAAACCTTTACATTTCGCTACCCAGTGCTTCCCCTTCGCATGCTGACCCTTCCCCTCACATGCCCTGCATTGGCACATCTCTCCGGCCGATTGGCTGCAGTCGTCGCTTCCCACAGGAGGCTGGTTTGGTACGTGTGTTATTTCATCGACGCCTTTGTCAGGGCCATTTCGCATTGCGGCCTGTTTCGCGTTTGGTACTGTTGGCGGCGAAATGCCGACATTATGCGGAATCGAACCAGACGCTTTTAATCAGCAGGCGAGCATCGTGACTGCGAAGTCCCCTGTTTCCATGTCGTCGACTGCCGTCGTAGAGGTGGCCTGATTATTCAGCACGTGATTGGCGCCACGTTGCCTTCCCACAACGTTCGAAAGTTCCCCGCGAAGATCAGTGTGCATCCCTTTGACTGGGCTATTGGTCAAATGATTTGATCTGTCGCCCGCAGACCACCAGCGTGCCGGCGGCGCTGCCCGGCAGCGCCAATGGCAGCGGCACGGTCGTGTAGCGGCCGGCCGACGACCGCCATCAACTGTGATAGGGAGGGCGTTCCGGCCGGCCCGCTCCCACCACCGCTTGAAGCCGGCTGCTGCCCTTCCGGGCCCGCCGCGGCCGGCCGGCGTGCCGATACAGCGGACGGGCATATCCAAGGAAACAATACAGGACTTTCAGACGGCAGTGTCGTGCTCCAGCGCGCTGAAGTGTACGCGGGAAGAGGACGAGCTAGTCTAGTTTTCCTCTGTGGGCTGTCAGCATCCCTGCACAAGAGGACGTGGACGAACATTGAGGCGTTCCCAGGCTGTCTTCGACGAAAGGAAAGAAACGCATTCACTATGTTGTTGCAAGTGTACGACCCCGCTAAAACCAAAACCGTTTTACGCAAAATATATTCATTATTACGACAGCACGGTACGAGTGTTGGGGAAGCGGGTACTGGTGCGCCTCAGCCCGGAAGCCCGGTCGGCGGCCGTCACGCGGTCCGCGTGGTCACGTGGCAGCGGCGCCGGCCTTCTCCTTGTACTGGACGACGCCCCTCTGGATCATCTCCGGGATCTCGACCGCCAGCCAGGGCCCCAGCTGTGGGCACACAGACGGGCCGCCTCAGTCACGGCCGCCACGCGGAGGGAGGCCGCTCGGCTGGCAGGCGGCTGCTGCCAGGACTGGCGGACGCAGACGACGGGCCGCCGAACTTTGATAGCCGCGGGACATGGCTATTATGTTACTGACCTGGTGGCAAAGGCAAGGCGAGCGGCCGCCACGAGCTCGCTGCTCACAGTGGAAAACGCTGGAAATCTGACCAGTTTCCGAATATAGGCCAGGAAGTGAAAAAGCTCGGTAAAGGATGCGACCAAAAACGCCACCTGTTCGATCCGGTGTTGGAAAAAATAACGTTTCTTGTTACCAAATAAACAGGAAATTATGTACTCCCAAACGTAACATAGCACGACTGAGATTTTATGTACTTCCATTCCAACTTGCATGCCAGCTTAACAATTGAAAATTAGGAAATAAGCAGCTACACAAAACGGCAGATGAAAGTTAGTTACTTTCCAACCACTACTAAATATAAATACATCCCCATCTGCGCTTCAAAGACGTAGTAGGTATGTAAACATAAATGCATTTGTATTGCCTAGCTACGTTTTCTTCGTACTCTGGCGCCACTCCCAAAATTTCGTAGCCTCGCACAGGTCACGAAACCATTTCCAAGCCTGTTTCGGTCTCAGGCGCAGCGGCACTACTGAACACCACCGGCCTCACAAGCAGGTGTTATTTTTTAGAGGTACGGACGGGAACGCGTCAAAATTTGTACGTCACTCTCTTTGCTGTGTTAGAAGAATTCAAAAGCGAAACAAAAACGTTTCAAATCGCGACAAACCAGAGGGAAATCACCTGGTCGCCCAGGATGACTGGTGACATTCGGAACAAAACCGCTACACTTTCAGCCTCTGTATGGCTCGCATCACGATGGAACCGACATGAGTGGTGCACACGAACAACCTGATGCAAGTGAGCCGGTCTCCGTGTTCCCAGTGTTCCCACAGTGCAGCTGGAACTGCCAATGTAATCCGTGGACCCGAGAGGCCGCAAAACAGGCTCAACTTTCCCTGGCTTACCCCGAGGGCCATGGCATGAGCAATACCGAACTTCGGCACGTTCCTGCCCCACAAGGGCTTGAAGTGGTCACTTAAACAGATCTTGCCACCGCGATACATCTTGGCGGTTTTTCCGTCCAGCTCCGGAAGAGCAATTTCCGGAGACGTTGTCGGATACGTTACTGGGATCTGTGGCACATGGCATCTCATGTCAGCAGCAGTACTGGTCACGGAACATTTCAATTCAAAATTCAGAAGTTAAGGGTAGATATGTCAAGTGCCAGCAGCCTGCTGATGCTAAGAAGACTCATTTATCAAATGCATACACATCAAAGACATCTGGTGACCACCATTTTTCACTTCATATTAAATTTCACTTCATGCCAGAAACCAATTATATGCATACTCACATCAAACTCCACATCAAATTCATACTTCAACAGCTCATGCACAAACCAACATTTCCCAAACCACCTGGTGCCTTCTTTGTTTGATTCCAATCTGAACCAGTCATTATCTTGCTCCTTGTTGTTTTGGACATACTGGAAAAGATCAATGGCATCATTAGACTGAATTAATTACAGCAGACATGATCTGCTGAAAATGTCCAAAATCGTGAACAGCATAACTGTAGTCCACTCAGAACTGGTCGGCTTCAGCATGCTACTCAAGTTCACTTCCAGGCACCAGTCACTGGAAAAAAGGTCCTTGTATTCCTGTACTCCTGCAGGGATGGGTGGTTGTGCTCAGTGCAAATCAATGACTGACTGCCCCTGAAGAGGCAGTCAATCATTGCGCACCCTGGTCAGGCGACGGCCAGGGTGTGTAAAGCAATGACCAGAACATGACGAGCCAAGGTGTGAAGTCGGTTACATCCCTTACTGACATGCCTAGCATTGGGCCAGCCCAACTGACCAGTAATGCTGATGTACTCAGAGTTGAGCCAGTGAGTTCCAGAGAGAGTGAGTTGCAGAGAGCCCCCTGACAGTGATATACACAACAGAGCAGCTCAAAAGGCCACAAAAACAAGTGATAAATCACCCAAAACAATGTGGGAACATGGTATGAAAAAACAAAACACTGCCAAAAGTATTCCTATTTATGAATCATCAACATGTTGACCATAACCATAAAGAGCCCTTTAAGTTCTGAACAATTGTGGCAAACAAAATATTAAAGTGACAACAGAGCAAATGTTGTTTTTTTACCAACAGCATGGCATGAGAGCCTGGTAAGCCTCATTTCTGCCACAAAATACATGATTATCAACTGTTACTGGAGGCCAGGGGGAGGTTCTGAGTCGCAGTCAGTCTCACAGTGGCAATAAACTGACCAGCATCAAACTTACTGGATGTCAAATGCATTCATTCCAGTTGAAAGCAACATGAAACATGCAACATAGGTATCAGGCTGACAAAGGGGTATTTTGCTTCTGAATTTCTGTTGATGTCTATGAATACCATGCATACACTGCTTCTGAATTTGAATGTCTTCTAGTCTGAAGCCATCTAAATCAGCTATATATAAGCAGGGTATGTATTTGAATTTTGGTTTCAGGTCTCAACAAATATTAACTATATGCCAAAAGACCCTGTGTGTTCCCAACATTTCAGTGATATGTCTTAAAAATGAGCATACATCATATACAGTTAAATTTTATGTAGGAAAATAGACCATGGACAACAGGCAAAAGTCTCAAGACACTGACCAAAACACAACCCAAATATGGTTTAGACACAGTACAGTACAGCTGGTAGCATGGATAAGGGTAATCCCAGGCATGCTGCAACAGCAAATGGTTGAAAACACTGCTTGTTCTGACTCCATTGCATCTTCTTCAAAGAGCCCGCATTTGAATGCAATAATGACCATAAACGGAAGAGGGTACAAATGCGACGATTTTTCTTCCCTTAATATTTACCTTGATTAGAGCCTGATACTCTTCTTTTAACCTTGTAACCCAAAGATCTTTATCTCTGGGGCCTGCCTTCGTCTTAAGCAGTGGAATAGCGCTCAGGTCCTTCTTCGTATTAGCATCAACCATAGTTAAAGATCTACGAACAACTGTAAATAAAAAATCCGTATTTTCACGAAGTAACCAACACGCTCAAACTTTCACTTGACGGTCAAATGCCGCTGTTGCATTCGGAAGTCGCCGCCTCCCTCTCGTCTGAGGAGACTTGTGGAAAGAAAAAACTGGGTATTTCGGAAAGTATATTATCTTGCACAAATCCTCTTGCAAATATTCCTTATTAAAGTCCAAGAAATTTTCAACCTCATAAATGAAAAGGTACTCCTACAATTTTTTTTTTGCAAACTGACCAAAAGTATATTAAATATAAGTCATTTTTACCCAATTACGTCATTCAACAGTAGTTCTGTTAGTTCTGTATTTGTATCAAATATGTTTATGATTTCGTGGCTGCGACAAATATCAACATTGTGAGACAAAGCCGATGGTATAGCTTGTTGATGTAACCAAGGTAAATAATTGGCATAAGGCTCTCCGTGGCGAGACTGTAGACAAAGTGACGGCCGTCTGGCTTATTGCTGATACAGTTGCTGCTGTGGCAGTAAATGCTTGTGTTGGGGTTAATTCTTAGATGATCTAGTGATAACAATTAAGTATTCAAACTCGTGCCACATTCTGGTGCGTTCCGTAGTGCCCTGTTGGTTCCTGGCTGATGAGATTATTCTTCAAGCATTATGGCTGCTAGTCTGAGGGAGAAGCAAGTTGGTAAGTTTTGATCCACTTCAGCAAAATATGTTTTTGGTTGTGCAGTGGTCGCCATGCCATTGTATTTTGTGATTTTCAGGAAATAAAATGCAGTGTAATCAATTATGTATGTTCTATCTCAAATGTTAAATTTTGTTGCCTATTTGTCACACTGTACTCATTGTTGAAAATAAATGTTGTGTCTAAGCATAGATTTTTCTTGTTGGTATTGGATGAAATTTTTATGTGATATAATATTGAAAAATAGCTGTCTGGTGAACAAGAAATGAAGTCATGTGATAACATATTGTGATCAAGGTAACAGTGCACAAGATTTTTAAAATATTTGTTGGCTATGTAGTATCATGGAGGAGTTGTAAAGTCTTGTACTTTGACTTGCCTTCTTGGCACTTGTGTAGTCCGCCTTTTGCACTTCAGTCAGCTTTGTTTTCAGTGTTATCCATCCTGACAGCACCCTGATTGACATTTTCAGTGGCTATCAAGAAGATTTTGAATTTGAATGCTCCTGTGGTGAATTCAGCAGCATCAGAACCAGTTTGGAAAATACTGGTGTATGATAAATATGGTCAAGACATCATCTCTCCCATTCTGGCAGTGAAGGAACTTAGAGAGCTTGGAGTTACACTGCATTTGTGAGTACTTGAATTGATGTATCATTCAACTGCTTGCTACATACAGCTTGCATAATAATGAGCTCATTGACATCATGATTCACAAGTAGTCTGAAGTCCATTGCAGCATACAGTATAGGTGGCATACTGGCATATTGATGTCTTAGTGTGAGGTGGATTGTAATTGCTGTCAATGTTAAAACATGCCTATAGATGACCTGGGACTAATTGTGACTGTCATTGTATGCAAATAGCTTGGATGCATCCTGGTAAATGAGACATTGAATGACATTATCCACTGAATGCCATTCTGCAGTGAATTGATGACACTGACCCTGGCCTGCCATAGTTGCCAACTCCAGTGTTGATGGTGTTGATGCTGATGGCTGCTTGTGGGGGCAGGCCACTACATTCAGCCCGGAACACAGTACCAGATGCACCTGCCATCTACCTGTGCGTGCCCAGTGATGAGAACCTGCGCCGCATCTGCCAGGACCTGGCCGACAATGTCTATGACTCATACTACTTCAACTTCCTGGCGCCCATATCGCGTCAGAAGCTGGAGGATCTGGCCACAGCTGCCCTCCAGGCCAACTGTGCCAATGCCATCAAAAAGGTGGCCACTGTTTGATACTGCCACCTGGTGTCTGGGGTGAATAGGCACCAGTTGAACTTTGTGAGGTTGAGGTAGAGCAAGCATTTGTACATTTCTGGCCAGAACGTGGAAGTACGCATTGCTGATGTCCCTGTGTGCTATTTCGACCTAGTGATAATGTTAAAGCTCAGCTGTTCCTCCCAGGAAGGGATTTACTTTGATATCTTTCAGCTGCAACTTTGCGTCATTGTTGACAGTTGGGATTAACCGTCATCTCCGAGGCACGGGCGCGCCTTTCGGGACGCACCCCTTACATCGGTGTGTCGTGTCAACAGGTGTTTGACCAGTACGTGCACTTCATCTCGCTCGAGAAAGACATGTTCGTCTTGCGCCATCACGGTGACGACATCTGCTCCTACTATGGTGAGCGCCGGCGGCGGGCGGCTAACCGCAGTGGCGGGTGCACGGTTTTCCGACAGCGACCCCTGTTGGGCAGTGCTTCTTGGCACCTGGGAATAAATTGTCATTAGGTTCAGGTAAGTATAGGGTCTGGCAATATACGTTGTTCAGTATTTCGTATAAAGTTATGTGTGAAGCCCAGTTTTTGTGAATTACCAGGGTATTTTGCTGCATTTGGGTGTTCCCTAAACAGCTGTGGATTTTGTTCATGCTGTAAGTTGCGTTTCACACTGTCATAGGAGATCTTAAATTTAGGTCAGTATTAGCCAGTCTGTTTTGCGAAGTGTGGTATTTGATCTATCATTTGCATTGTTTAGATCAAGTAGTTTGACCAGACGTGGCCACAGACTACTAGCTGTACATTTCGAGAACTGGCGTAACTCACACCACCTGTTGGTTTCTGATCAGCGCTGAACAGAGGTGATGTGAAGGACACTGAGATGGACGTCATGATCAACAGCATGGTGGATAGCCTGTTTGCAGTCTGCGTCACTTTAGGTAAGAAAGCCCCTATGACCAGTCACTCCTGTTCTGTTTTTTTTTTGTTCAGTCATGTGTAGTTCAGTTGTTGGTTCAGTTGTGTCATGGGACGCTGGTGGTTACAGTATTGCCGCGAATGATACCCATTCTGGAGGTATTCATATTTGGGATCTCGGAATCACCCTGCCAAGAATGACAGAGTAGTATGACCTCGTGGTCGTGACGATATGTAATCTGGATGTTTGTACTATTATCATGCATGATATTCGAGAAATACAAATATTTTCTGGTGAAAGCATATAATGTTCAATGTGATTAACAAGTTGCCGTCTTTTCACGTTTCTAATTGGCCAGTTCGCGGTTACAGTAGGAACATTGTTCATTGACCATTGTGGGAAGACTGTCGTGGACATTCAGTACCTGTGGCAGTTCAAAAACTCGTTTTGAGTATTAAAACCAGCTCATTATGGTGTTTTTATGTGTTCCATTCCGTGGAGTAATAAGGGTGTTTTTGTGATGTTTTCATGACAGGGTTATTTCACGAGAGTAAACTCAAGTTTCAGGTGGATGTATTGAGAGCATGTCACCATCTTATTTTGCAGGCCACCGTTTTAGGTTTGTGTTTTGAAAGTGCCTGTGAGTGTTTAGCTTGTGAGTGAACGTCATCGTTTTCCCGCGAGGCCATCGGTCCACCGCTCTCTGTCGGTGGCGGCGGCGGCCGGGAAACACTGGACAGCTCGGCGGTCGAAACCGGCTCTAGATTAGGGGACTGGGCAAAGGGTTCAAGGGGCCATTCAGCTCACCATGTGAGGTGTTGGACCAGCAAGGCTGAATTCTCTGGAGACAAGGTAGCAGTGGTCAGCACGTTAGATCTGGGTGCGGGTGTCACTCTTTGTGACCTTGCAAATTAAGCCTTGCCCACAGCTGCCAGGTGCTGCCACGCTAGACACATACAACACAGCATATCATTTCTTTGCCTCAAGGTAACCGAGCAATCAGACGGAAGCTTTGAAAACCTTCTCCGAGAACACAAAGACAAGTGCTAGGCACTATTCAGCTGCATGTGCATACCGCGTTCTTTGTGCGCGCGACTGCAGCGTGAGCGGCGCCGCCGCCAGCCGGCGGCGGGCCGCAGCCGCGGCCCGTGTCGTCCGTGACACCAGCCCCACCCGCCGCAGGCACCGTGCCCATCATCCGGTGTCCGCGCAACAACGCGGCCGAGATGGTGGCCGAGCGGCTGGACCGCCGGCTGCGCGAGAACCTGCGCGACGCGCGCGGCTCGCTGTTCGGCGGCGAGGCGCTGACCGGCGGCCAGTACGCCTTCCAGCGGCCGCTGCTCGTCGTGTTGGACCGCAACATGGACCTGGCCACGCCGCTCCACCACACCTGGACGTACCAGGTAATGTTAGGCCCCGACACACGCGAACCCACCAGGTGATGCAGCATTACGCGGTGCGTGAACCTACCAGATAATGCCGCATTACCTTTCAGAGTGTGCAAGATGATGCTGTGTTACGTTACGCGTGGACGAATTAGATGATGTTCATTGGGTGTGAACTCAGGCCCCTGGATAACCGTCAACGGCGTACATGACTGACACAGCATTTCAGCCCGTGATCTTCAAGCTGTCCACGTGTGTTGTATCTCGAACGCATGGTTCGCAGACACTTGGTCGCCACGGCATGGGCGTTTGCCTTGCATACGCCTGCGACGTACGTCATGCAGGCATATTCAGACGTAGTCTGTTTATCGTCAGATACGACCATTGACCTGCTGTCAGTCTGTACCCCCAGTCACTGTCTGTCACATTCGCTTACCACATCATCCGTGGCCCAGCTCTCACTGATTGGTGGCTAATGCTGTGATTGTGGTGGGTGACTGGCCCCTGCACCTGGTGGTCAGTGGCCGTGACCCGTGACCTTTGACCGGTTGCGGAAACCGAAACGTTAACTCTGTCACCGATGGCCGTCATTTATGTCCATTAGCCTGTGCCTGTTAACCATTATCTGTGATCCGGCGGTTGTGACTGATATTGGATGCTTGGACCAGTGACCAGAGACTTGTGGTTGACACCTGGGGGCAGTGATATCGTTTCGTTGACACTGGTGGACGCCTGTGACCATTGATCCATGACCCAAGACATGCGACCTTTGGTGCATGGTTGACGAATGTTACCATTCGCTCGTGAAATGTGGCACGTGACCTTCGTGTGACACTTGAGACCATTGGCTGATACTTTTGACGGCTGGCGGCCGTCGGTGACGACTGCAGGCGGTGGCGAGTATCACCGGTAGCGGACGCCTGTGACGAGTGACTCGTGACCGCTGGTGGTACCTGTGACCGCCGGGGACTAACGGCCGTCCGGTGCCGGCGGTGTCGTCAGGCGCTGGCGCACGACGTGCTCGATCTGCGTCTGAACCGGGTCACCGTGGAGGAGACGAGCGGCGAGGATGAGCGGCGCACCACCCGGACCAAGACGTTCGACCTGGCGCCCACCGACGAGTTCTGGCAGCAGCACAAGGGCAGGTGAGGACCGCCGCCGCCGCTTGCCTCTCATGGAAACGTCAGACGCGCCGCTGGCACCACCCAGCCAGGCTCCGTGGGGCTCGCGTTGTCCGCATGGTCGCATTGAGAGGTGTGCGATCCCGTTTGTCTGTCACGCCCCCGTCCTGTCCGGACGTTCGGACGTGCCCGCGGGCGCCGGTGGCGGCGGAGAGGTGCGGCGTGCGTTCCGTTCCGACCCGCAGCTCCTGTGGCGTCCTGTGCTGTTATCTCGCACCGAGCCACCTCTGATGTGTCCCGTATCGCGCCAGGCGACTCAGTCTGCTCCCACGAGACGGGGTCCACCTGCGGTCCACCTGCATGTCCAGATCGAGGCTGGCGGGCCTTCCAGTGGCTGGTGTATCATTAAAGTTGCGATTGACGTGCCGCTTGTTAGCATGGATGGGACTGGGATGGGGATGCACGTGCATCTGTATCTAGACAGATGAATTAATGCGTTGGCGTTACATGCAGAAGTGAATTAAAAGAAAATCTTTCTATGCCGGTTTGTTTTGAAAAGTTCCGCCGCTCCCGCTCTTGTGACTGTGACATTACTAAGGCAGTGATCGAGGCGTCGCTCCTGTCACTGACTCGTCACTCCGGCTCTGCTGTCGCAGTCCGTTCCCGATGGTGGCGGAGGCGGTGCAGGAGGAGCTGGACCGGTACCGGGCGTCCGAGGGCGAGGTCAGTCCACCGGACAGGTCCCGCTCAGTTGTGACAGGGGAGGCAGCGTCTGTCAGAAGCAACGAAAGGACGGGTGTGAATGGCTCGGCTGTATAGTGGACCCAGTCCCGTCCGTATAGTCGGTCCTGATAGAAATTGTTCAGTTTTCGTCTCAACACTCAGCAGAGGCCAGTCAGAGCCTGCTTAAGTCAGGAAACTGTAGTCGCTGTTTGGACGGAGACATGAACGTTCAGGAGACGGATGGGTAGTGGCAGCTGACCGCCGGTCATATGTTGCTGGTCACCATGGGTATGCATTTGAGTGACGCCGTTCCTCATCGAAGGTGCTGCGGCAGTGGGTACCATGTGACATTTGCGGGTAAAAACACCGCCGAAGTCGACGTATCTGATTGATTGTGACCTGGGATTTCTCAGAGTAAATACTCCGCTGCGGTTGGCGTTGCAGAAACAGGAAGCGGTTGAAAAATAAGAAAATGAAGATGAAAATATCGCTGATCATGTTTTTAGTTAACAGTTTCATGATACGTAGAAACACCAAAATATAGAGGATCAAAAGCTTTATTTTGAAGTCATCCGTTGATGTCACGATATTAATTCTACGCTAATGTTCAGTGGTCGTGCTTTTGTTCGTGGTGTGACACACAAGCGGACATGAAGCGGAGTAGAATGTGATTGAATAGAACGCAGGGGAAATTCGGGGGGAAATCGCTTTGAAGCCTCGTACGTACAGTTATTGGTCGTGGCGTATAATGTAAATCGGTTTCTCTGATTACAGCATGCAACTTGGCTTTCTTAGTTCCGAGTGCTTTTTCAAGGTGCAACACACCCTTTAAACAGGAACCTGCAGACCACCTCTTTGCGCTTTAAACTTCGCAGTCCAACAAGTAGTTGGCAGTTGAAACACGGTACATCTAAAGTGCGGTACGCAACCTGACTCATCCGGACAGAATTGGCCTGGAACCAGTAACCGACGCCTGGAAATGATCTCATGCGTTGTCCACTGCGCGCAGGTGAAGCAGCTGAAGCACGCCATGGGTCTGGACGGGGAGTCGGACGAGGCCATCAGCCTGCTGTCCGACAACACGGCCAAGCTGACCTCGGCCGTGTCGTCCCTGCCCGAGCTGCTCGAGCGCAAACGTCTCATCGACGCGCACACCACCATCGCCACCGGTGAGACGTCGCGCCACCATCGTCACCGGTAGTGCGCCACAAGAACGTTGCCAGGAGTGACATTTCTTGCCACCATCGCCCCTGGCAGTGTGTCAAAATATAGTCACCACCATCGACACCCGTGACTTGTTACACTACCATCCCCACCAGTGAGACGCATCACCAACATTGTCACCTGTGAGATGGCACACCACCGTAGTCGCCGGTGAGATGTCACGCTGACGTCGTCACCAGTAATGCATCACACGACCATTGCCACGAGTGGGATTCCACACCGCCATAGTCGTCGGTAAGTGCTCACGCCATCATTTCCGCGGGTGATATGTCGCAGTGTCATTTGCGAGTGCCATTGTTAGTGTCACCGCCATGGTAAGATGCTACATCACCATATCCGTCGGTACGGTGTCATACAGCAGCCGCCATCTATGGCATCGCTGGCCTGCATCCCCATAAGTAAAATCCAGCACCACCGGTACCCACAGTCAGACCCAAAACCATCGCCACTCGTGACTCCAAAACCACCAGTGCGACGGGCGAGCGACGGGAGTCGGCGTGGCTGCGGCAGCGTGTCTCCGTCGCCGTCGTGCGCGGTAACGCTGTCGCAGTGCCCTCCACGGTCCGGCCAGAAGCCAACTACGTCAACAGCTCCGCTCCGGCCAAAAGCGTCGTGCCTCGGCGGCGGCCGTCGGAGCGCGAGCCGGGCCCTGCCGGCGGCGGCTCGCAGGGGGACCGCGCGCTCAGCCGCGCCCCCTCCGGGTGGGCGTCTCAGCCGCCACCGACGTCGTCCGGCCCCGAGACTACGCCGACGCGCCACCGGCGGCCCGCCGGCTGTCAGACGCTGCTTCCGCCGCCGTCGCATCCGCTTCCGCTACCTCCGCCGCCGCCGCTGCTGCCGCCGGCCGAAAACGGCCCTTCCACATCTGTGGGCTACCAGGACGGTCGCCGGGCCACGATCGAATCGCTGCCGCCACCGCCGCCGCTGCCGTCGCTGTCGTTGCCTCCGCCTCCGCACGACGCGGTGGTGAATAAGTCGCCGCCGTCACCACGACCGCCCCTGTCGCCGCTCCGTCCCGGGCCCGAAGATTTTCCGCCGCCACTGTCGCTGCTGCAGCGTCGCCACCTCTGCGACCACTGCCGCTGCTCCGTTCCGGGCCGAAGATTTTTCGCTGTCACTGTCGCTGCTGCAGCGTCGTCACCTCTGCCGCCACTGCCGCCGTTCTGTCCCTGGCTCGAAAATTTTCTGCCGCCACTGTCGCCGCTGCAGCCCTCTTGGCCGCCACTGCCTCCAGCACCTCCACCGCCGCTGCCGGCACCAAGCCCTGGCAGTGGGCCACCAAACGACACGCCCAAAGCGGCGCATGAACCGGAAGGCAATGCAACTGTCACTGGGGATCCGGTGTCCCTGTCCCGTGTGGGCCCGGCCGCCTCGCCCGCCGCCAAGGCGCCGGCCGTGTCCGACATTCTCAGGGACCTGCTCCAGGCCATCAGAGACGGCATTACGCTCCGTAAAGTGGAGATGGTGGAGGAGAGGGAGCGTGGGCAGGCGCGGCTGTGATGCGGCGTCGATCCCGGCGTGACGCGTCGCCATCGAGGTGTCGTCGGGCTCCGAGTCGGACTCGGACTCGGACTCAGAGTGCTGAGACGAAGAGAGGAGCGCTTAGGGCCGCCCCCAGCTGTCCCGAGGACGCTTCTTGTTTGTCTTTCATCTTTTTCTTGGCATGACACCGTCCTTTGTCTTAACGAGGCTCCATCGTGGCAGCCATCTCGAAAAACCTTACCAGTGCCCTGTTATATGGATTCACGCAGCAGCGCCCGGTGATGGATTTCTCCAAGTGCAAGTCCAACCGAGCTTGGATGCTGCCGCGCGCGGCCAAAGGGTCGTGGGTCGCCGAGAAGTCCTGCGTTGTGATTGCCTCGAGTTCGGTTTTCAGGCAACGTTTCACCGTGTGATTTGTACGCATTGCTTCTTATTTG